>CM057455.1:434452500-435652500 GCA_016271365.2 Neoceratodus forsteri
CTGGGTGCCTAGAGAAATATGGCTTGACTAAAGCACCCAAGATTCGCTTGGCTCCCACATGGACAAAGCTTCAAGAATCTGCAGTTGGCAGCACACAGCACCAGGCGGAGCCTGATGGGGGAGGCCCATCAGAGTGTGGCATGAAGCAAGAGGGTGCAGATTTACAGACAGAACAAAGTATTGATGTGTCCGAATCTGGGTCCCAAAGAGACATTTCGGAGGGAGCATCCATAGATCTCTCATAGGAGAAGATGAGATGAGGGAGACCCTTGAATGGGAGGTATCGACCTCCACGCCCAGTGAAGAGTAGACAGTCTCAGGAGTGAGGATGACTGCTCATTCCTGGGCACAGATTCTGAGTGAGGAAGAAGATGAGGGGGAAGCTATGTGGCCTTGTGAAGAAGGTGCGGACCCACAACCTCAAGCTCTTGCCTCAGAGGAGCAGATAGTAGAAAAGAGTAGTGACTCCACAGCCCTGTCCCCACAAGGAAGAGTCAAAGATCCATTCTATATTGCATTGAATATGCGTAGCTGGCAGAACCAGGACTGGCTGCCCCCATGCCAGGCCAGAGGTCGCAAGTTGACCAAGTGTAGTAAAGAGGAAAGACTGGTTTGTAGGAAAGAGGAATGAAATCTATGGAATATCCTTTCCTACCTCTCCTCGGAGAGTCTGGGAGGAGATTGAAAAAAGCAGGAAATCCTGGATAATGGAAGAGGCAATGAAGCATGTGCATCCTGTTGCAAACAGGTATGTCAAAAATAGAGTGTTACAATTAAAATTCAGCCAGTGAAAAGTGGGCAGGACACTGTTTATTGACACTGTTCAAATTGTGGATGGAGAGAGACATGAAACCTTTCATAGTGTGAATTATGAGCGCCCAGATGGGGTAATAATTCCTGCACCTGACCCATTGTGCTATTGGCCACAATGCAAAGACCACCCTGCGAATGTGCCCATGCCTACCAAGTGGAGAGCAGAGGAGTGGTAGCCAGTGCTTTCATCCAGCCATTGCCGTGCCTATGTTGCTTCGCCAGTCTGGCATTCCAGGAACCAGGTGCCCCACATTCATCAGTCTTGCAGTGTACTGGCTTTCCAGATTCCAATGCCTGGCCTTCCAGATGCCTTCAGATCCAGAGAGGACACCATCCCAGCTGTATCCTGATTCATTGCCTGGGATTCCAGATGACTTCAGACCAGCTGTTTTCTTTTTTCCTGTTCCAAGGTTCCATCTCCTAGACGACATCAACCCAGCAGTTTCCAGATGTTCCATCCTGTTGTTTTCCGGAAGATGTCCACCCAGCTGTATCAGAAGAATGCTGCCAGGGAGAGTCTTCAGCAGAAAACCAGGTGTTGTATTGTTTTTGTTCTACAAGGGACTGGTAAATCCAGATTTTTCTATTCTAATGACATTGCAGTACACACCCTACACTAGCAGACTCCAGATGTTTGAACTGTCCTCAAAAGACTCTCCCCTTTGGGATTACAGCCTGCCAGAACTGTGCTTCACCGGGCTCAGGCCCAGGAGAGACTCTTTATTGGACTTGTCTTCAAGCACTGCTGTCACTAGATGGGACTTTTAGGGCCTTCCATCCCCAATAATGTGCATTGTAAATAATGTCATGGTTTTTTTTTACTATTTTTATTGTTTATACTATTTTTTTTTCTTTTCTAAAAAATATTTTTGGTATTCTCCAGTGTTTTGATGGTAGGGGTTAGATAGACTGTGTTTGCAGATTAGGAGTGTTTTGTCTTTCTTTTTTTTGCAGGTGTTCCTGAAGAAGACAAGAAGAGGAGGAGGGACTCCTCAGAGTTCCTCACAGTACTTTATTGTTGTAGTGTTTAAAGTACAGGGTGCTAAGGTTTACTGTGTGTAACTTTTCCTTCCACAGGTATGGTTGTGGGGGAGTGTGGGAGTGATGTATAGAGTATAGCATTAGCTCCCTGGTGTTTGATTGCAGGTGTCCAGGGTTGGGGGAAGTTCCCCTGTTTGTTTGTTTTGGGATAATTTTGGGTTAGAATCAGATAGGTTTTCCCTAGAGGGCTAGGGGGTATAGACAGGCTATAGTCCTGACCTGCAGTAGGGGGCCGCAGTACTGATCCATTAGGGCCATGCTTTGGACAATTCTACCAGGGCCACTAGGTATCCATAGTAAGATCTTAGAGTAGCGGCTGATGCTTCAGCTGATGGCCTCTGGGCCCTTAGTGTTGTCTGCCTGTGCTGGCACATGGTAGGGGAGAAGGTAGTGCTACCTCCCCGTAGTCAACACATAGGGTAAGATAGCCTGGGCCGGGTAAGTAATGACTGCAGACAGTCATTTTTCTGGCTGATGGTGGGTGTAACCCCCCCGTCACCCTGGGTTACAAGAATCCCACTTAGATCTAGTGGCAGGCAGGGATAGGCAGCTTGTGAGACACCAGTTAAATGGGTTTCACAGTGTCTCACTCTGTCCTCAGTCTCAGCTGTGCTGGAGGGATGACATGACATAGAATTCTTGCAGCAGCATAAGCCACTTTGGAATGTTGCAGCAGGGAGTTAGGTTAGAATGTTGGGAGATTCTGTAGTAGTCTGCAGGGAGACTCAGTGGAAGCAGGAGGTGTGCTGCAGTTGGCAGCCCCTCAGGGCTAAGCTCTGCTGTACAGCTGCACAGAAGAGTGGGTGTATGTTCTCGCCCTAGAGAAGAACTCAGAAGAAAAGTGGTCTAGTGGTAGAGACCATTCCCAGTTTGTTCCAGTGCCCCATCCCAGGAGGGATGGGGAAACAGAGCAAGCAATTTCAGAGGCAATCCCCTGACCCTGCTGAAGAGGGAAAGCTGCCTGTCATTTTGTTGTTCAAGTGCTGAGGCACAAGAAGTAGTTTGCTTTGCCAGAAACCTTGGGGCACCTGCAAACCAGTGGTGAGTTCTGCTCTGAAAGAGAGACCACGTTTTCACCAGACAGTGAGTAGAGTATCTGTTACTGTGGGGTCAGGGAAGGACAGCCAGGTACAGTACTACAGCTGTGTATGACTTAAAATGCATCTAAACAGTGGGGGTCTACAGGGATGGGCATAGCCACTCAGAGATCGTTATAAGCCAGGATATCAGATTATGAAGAGTAGAGTGTTAAATGTGACATACATTTTGAGACAGCATTCTACAACAGTGTGTTTCAAGAAAGGTGTTGATTCCAAATGAATGGCCGGGTATAGATTTGGGAGCAAGAGGTGGGAGACCCCCCCATCTGGTGTAACCAGATTTACCTCCACGGGTTCACTTTGGGCACCTATAGCTTTCTCCCCGGCACTAGGCCAGTGTTCGCAGAAGGTACCCAGATGCAGGATTAGTGATGAAGATTTTCCCTTTATGGAGCCATGAAGTGCTCATGGGTGGTGGAGGGAGCCACCAATAAATATCCATGCCATATGGAAAGTGTGTCCAAGTGCTGGCTGGATGTGCCACGCCAAGGAATCCAGAGAAGAGTGCAAGTTCAGGCTGAAAGCCCAGTGTGTTTCAGAACCTGAGGGTTAAAGTGTGTAAGAAGATGTGTTCTAGTTTCCGTATATCTTCATTACCAGGGAGTGTAGCCCCATTGGGGTCCATCTATGCTTTATTATTCTGTTGTTGTTGTGAATAAAAGCCACACTCTAGAATCCCACTCCTGGTTTGGACATTTCAGTTATTGTTTCCTGTGTCCAGATTACTTGGGTGCCCCTGTGCAGAGGTTTCAAACCTAGCCATAATGCTGAGCAACAGTTTTCTTCCCGAACCCAGGCTAGCCAGGTAGTTGGTTACAATATGGAGGCACTGCACAGCGCTAATAAAATAAAAAAATAACATCAACCCAAGCCCTGGCTGGTTACATACAGGATAAGCAACTTTATGCACAAATTATGTGTTCTGTCACCTTGGGGTTCTGATTCCCATGGACCTCTCGAGCTTCACTCTTGAGATCAGCCGGAATCAGAACCCCTCTGAGGCAGAACACACTGGTTGTGCATAGTTGCCCATCCAGTATTCTCTATGTATTTGTAAGCGCCCCTTACGCCATTTTGACAACTTTGAAAAAATATAATATTTAGACACACTTTAGCTTATATTTACTATTTTTTCTGTAATTCTCACCCCTACTTCTTTATTACTAAGGACATTTGCATGTAAACAGGATCACTGCCCTATCTGTTCTGGCTGCTTGCCTACACCTTGTGATGGTTGGACAGCTGGTTCTGATTACGCTATGGTTTTTGTAATATAAAAATGTGTTATTGAGTGTCTCTCATGAGACATGCTGCAACAGCCTGTGGGATGACCCCCCCCCCAGGTTTCACTTCAAAAGACAGGATATGTTAAACAGCAGATCTCTGTAATGCAATTCACTTCTCAGTTTGCTTTGAAAGCTAGGAAGTGGAATATCTATTTTATGATGTCCTCAGGAAGCCCAGTTAAATTGCACCTGGTGTCACAAAGCACATTACACCTCAGTAAGATCTGGCAGTTAGTCATAAAAAGTCCTTTGATGTGTTTCAGAAAGGTCACTGCTCAATGGATCAAAGGGACTGAGAAATCACAGTCTTAATTAACAGTGTCATCATTTAGAAAATTAGTTTTGCTGAAGTTACAGAATTTAATATCTCTTGATGGGACTTCCTGTTTTGTATATAAATATTTTTTTATATATCCTGAAAAGGAGGAGCTAGATGATGACATCATGGAGAAGGCAGGTTCAAGACAGTGTTTTAATTATGCTGTGACTGACCTTTAGGACATACATGTTTGGCCTCTGAAAAAGCAACATCAGGCACTGTTAGAAGGTATACATTAGAAAGACAAGTCTAAGCGTACTGTGGTAGGAGATTTTGTTTGTATTTATAACCTTGTTTTTTTTTAAGTGATTGTATGGTTTTATGATATATTGTTCTGTATTTACATTTTATGTATTTTTATCTATTTTAAGTAAAACCTCTTATTTTAAGAGACTACTTGGTGTGCCTTTGAAATTCTTTCTTTGACAAGTGAAGCATATACTGTATGGTTAAAGCTGACACTGTGCATAAGTTTACAGGTAATACCAAACTGGGAAAAGGTAAGAGTTTATTCTGAGGTCTTTCATAGACTTTTTAAGGGTTCATTTTGTACACCGGGTTAGGTGCCTGTAGGCGAAAGATATCTGGCCCCCCCCCACCGAAGAGCAGAATTATCTGAGCCTGTACATTGGGTATGCTAGCAAGAGGTTCACAGTTTGAATCCCTCCAGAACTTGAGACCAAAGGTTGATTCAAACCCACAAAACAGACAGGAGGGTTTCCCTGTTTCTGTTCCCATTCACAATACTGCGCTCGGAGGTTGGCACTGTGGGAGCATAGGGCCTGACCTGCGGAGTGGGGTTGTGACACACCTCACATCACAGTTCTGTTTATGACATCACAGTCTGCTGCTGTGGAGATAATTATGATGCATAAACAGGGAATTATGATGTCAGGTGTAGGCAAGCAGAAAGAGCAGAAGTAGTCTAAGAGACAGTAATCCTCTTTCGTATAACTGTCCTTAGTGATAAAGAAAAAAGATAAAGAATTATAGAAAACATATGAAATAAAAACTGAACTGTGTCTAAATCTCACATTTTTTCAAGTTTTTCTAACAGTGTCAGGGCAGGGCTCTTTAAAGGGGAATATTCATGCGCTGTTGCTGTCAAACTGTTAAAGTTCATGAAAGTTCCTTATAAAGAGGTATTGGTCTCACCTGTAGCTGGAAGCAGTCCTGAGATACAAATGAATGACTCTGTCCAGTAATGACACTACATTGTCACCATTTTATGAAATATTGTTATTGGAGGAACAAACTGTGCTAAACTATATGCAATCAAGCACAGCATGTTCCTCCATTACATCTGAAGGTTCCATAAAATGCTGGTAATGTTGCATCAATAATGAATAGACTTTGTCATGGTGGTCATGGCTGATGGCTTTGCAGAGTTCCTCCAGGTTCAGTCCTGTCACTGGTGGTGTTTGCCAGGTGTACATGCTTCTGCTGGAAAAGATCGATAGATACACGGTGTGGATTTTCATAGGTAGCAGATGATTACCCAGCTCTACGTATTAGTTGCAGCTAACAAGGTGGCATCATTAGAAACATAGCATGTGTTGGCAGAAAAGGACCACTTGGCCCACCCAGTCTGCCCAGATGGTCCCTGCCTGGTCTGCCTCCATAGACCCTAAAAGAATTCAGGATAATTGCTGTAGTATCATAATGATTTGGCAGAATCCAGCACTTTAAAGTGGTGCAGTCTGCACAGGAAAATATCGGATACACAAAGGCCAGACTAAGAATATGACATTTGCTATCATGAGTGAGGGGACAGGACCATAACTCATGAATGGCAGAGCCACGAGTGAGTTATTAAACTCCTGCCCCCTCACAAGTGATGAAAAATGTCATGTTCTGAGTGAAGCCATTGTGTGTCCGATTTATACAATGTTTTTATTGTGATGTCATCAAGCATTGTTCAAGCTGCTCTCCCATTGGTTATGAGTTCCTTTGTGACCAATCTCAGGTGATGATAAATGGTGATGACCCACCTCTAGTGATGATAAACTACATATCCTCACTCCAGGTCCTACTCCCATGTAAATGTTTCATTTATCTATATATTTTTGTCTCACTCACATGGTGCAAATAAAACTGTCACATGAACAAAAGTCATACTTAACTTTTATCAGAAACAGTGAACATTTAAGGGTGTTTGCCCAGTTAGCATTGTAGATTCTTAAACCATTATTTTCTAAAAGAAGTCTCTAAATTAAGACAGGGTTTTATTTAACTCTAACAATTGATTAGTGTTTTGCTCATAAACATTCTAAAACATTGTGAAAATGCATAGCACTTGCCTCACTGTGTCTAACAAACATAACACTTCTAGAAAACCTATATAAATGCTTTCTATACAGTTAGTATTGCCCCAAGAAAAAAAACTGCTACTCAATTATTTAAAACCCTGTAAAAACTGTGAATATTATACCAACTGTCCCTGCAGATATAAAGCAGAAAACATAATGAGTTATTATGTCCTGCAATGACCATAAATAACTATTCCTGGAATAGGTAGCAAGGATTTCTAAATATAGGGTGTTATGTGTAGTAGAGCTTTAAGAAATGTTAGAGACAGTACAGCTTTAAGAGAATGTGCACTTCCCGTAAGTGTGCCTGTGTTTGAGGTTAGTCTCCTCTTGTATGTGCTGTTGAATGGAAGTAAAAGAGAAGGCCTAGATTTTAGTGTGGCGTGGTTTTCTTACTACCAAGACCCTTGTGTGTTTAAGGTACTTATTTTTGGCCACCAAACACAACAAACTGGTGATGGATGGTGGATGTTTTCATAGCTCCAGCTTGCTGAATTATGCTATTTTACGACTTTCTGCATTGGAGGCAAACAAGCAATTTGGAACTGCTCAATATCATAACAACTTCAGCCAGCTTTGAAATTTTTACAGGAACCAACTGGGATACATGGTCCCAACGGTTTGATAAGTGGTTATTCCTTAATCCTGCCAGACAAGCTGCTAATGATGAGCAACAGGATAAGCTTATTCGAGTTGCTATTTGTACTTTCTTGGGGAGTGAAACCTTCAAACTTTTATGCAGTCTGTGTGCACCGGACCAGCCAGAACATTTGTCATATCAAGATCTAAAGGCTAAATTGAATGCACAATACAGATTAACAACTTTCCCAAGGGCTGAACGTTATAAATTCTACAGTTACTGCCAGAAACCAGGTCAGTCATTACAATCATATTTGGCTGAGATCAAACGCTAAGCTCTCACATGTGAGTGGTGCAGGGAGCATCTTGAATCTAATCTAACTTATGTTTGTTATGGGGTTGAATAATGAACATCGTATTCAGCAATTACTTTCTGTAAGTGTCAAGAAGTCTACTGAGGAATTTTTACATTTGGCACAAATGTACAGTATGAGGCTGCAGAAGATGAAGCACATGCTAAGATGGACACTAAAAATGAGGTACAAGTAGCTGCAGTAAAACCCAAATTGAAATAGCTCAAACCTAAGTCTAAGCCACTGTTTTCAAAGAAAAGTTCAACCACTCCACCCAAACTGCATGGCCAGTACAAATGTGCATCATGTGGGTCATCTCAGCATGGCAGGTACCAGTGCAAACTCAGAGAAGTTCAGTGTCATGCATGTAAACATCAGGGGCATATTGCTAAGGTTTGCAGGAGCAGGAGAACCGCAGTAGTCAGTTCAGAGAGCCCAGACAGTGCGGTGGTTTCTATTGCACCACAAATGCAGACTAAAGATGTTCCTCATTTCTATGTGTACTTCAATTGCCACAATTGAGGCATCAGTTGTGTTTAATGGTAGACTTTGCTTCCCCAGTTACTTTTATTAACCATCAAACATGGTCTGATCTGGATAAGCCACCATTGTCTCCTTGTAATAGGTTGCTGCATGCGTTGGAAGGGCAACCAATTCAGTCACTGGGCTCATTTACCACTTTGGTATGCAGGACTGATTCTCCCAAGACTGGTACACCTTTAATGCTTCTGGTTTCAAAAAAGGGTGTCAACATTGTGGGCAGAGACGCCCAGGTTCTTCTAAACATTCATGTTGATCCAGCAGATTTTGGCCTACTTGCTGCTGTCCCGGTACTACAAATCAATAATCTGCCCAAGCTTGGGGAGATTTTACACATGTACCCAGAGTTGTGGAAAGGCCTGAGATGTTGCAGAACAGCTAAAGCCAAGCTAGTTACAAAGTCTAGTGCAGTTCCTAAGTTTTGTAAACCACGTAAACTCCCTTTTGCCTTTAAACCGGTCATTGGGGCAGAATTGGATAGACTGGAAAAAGTGGGTGTGCTGGAAAAGGTTTCAAGTTCAGACTGGGCCACTCCAATTGTGGTGGTATCTAAATCAGATGGTAAGGTTTGGATATGTGGAGATTTTAAGGTGACACGATCCAGTACTTAGCATAGATATATTTCCTTTATCCTTACCAGAGGAACTTTTTCATAGACTGAATGGTGGTGTGGGGTTCTCTAAACTGGATCTCGCTGATGCATACCTTCAAGTGGAGTTGGATACAGACTCTCAGAAACTGGTAGTGATTAATATACACCACTGTACAAGTACAAACAGTTATGTTTTGGCCTTAGTTCTGCACCTGCTATTTTTCAAAAAGTGATTGAGCAAATGGTGGGTGATATATCAGGTGTTGCTTGTTATTTGGATGACATCATTGTCATGGGCAAGACAGAAGCAGAACATTCACTTAACCTACAAAGGACTTTAGAGAGATTGCAACAGAGTGGATTCAGACTTAGGAGAGAAAAATGCCAATTTGGTCAACCAAGTGTCACGTACTTAGGCCACACTACTGACAAACACGGAATTCATCTGAATGATGAAAAGGTGGAAGCCACTGTGCATTTGCCTGAACCACAGAATGTTTGAGAGTTGCGCTCATTCTTGGATATAGTGCGCTACTATGACCATTTCATTCCTGGCTTAGCCACTAAATGTGCTATCCTATATGAACTGTTACATAAGGGTACTCTGTGGAAGTGGACCAAGGGCCACAGTATGGCAGTTCACGCCATCAAGCTCTCTCTAACCGATGTGAATAATTTAACTCATTATGACCCTAACTTATCTATCACATTGGCCTGTGATGCTAGTCTTGTGGGTATAGGAGCTGTCCTTTTCCATACAGATCCAGAAGTAGTGTAGAATCCAACAGCACATGCTTCACGCAAACTCACTGCAGCTGAATTGGATTATGCCCAGATTCAGAGAGAGGCATTAGCGATTGGTTCGGAGTTCAGAAATTTTGCCAATACTTGCTAGGTGGCAAGTTTCACCTGAAGATGGATCACAAGCCACTAGTGACAATTTTCAGTTCAAGAAAAGGAATTCCAGAGACAGCTGCTAGCAGACGTCAACAATGGGCATTCATTTTGTCTACCTATAATTTCAAGGTTACATACCAACCAATTGACCAGCATGGAAATGCGGATGCCTTGTCGAGGTTACCAATATCCAGAGAAATGGAGTTCGATGTGGGACTTAAAGATGAGCGATTAGTATGCCAGATGGAGCCAGATAGTTTTCCAGTGCAATTCAAAGATATGGAGGACTCTACTGTTGTGTGTGCAATGGAGCTACAATAGTTAGATCAGCTTCCAGTACTAGCCAAGGACATTGCAAAAGCGACTAGTCAAGATGTAATTTTGAAACAAGTGTATCAGTATACGCTTGAGGGTTGGCCACAAGGCACTACTTGTTCAGCTGCACTACAACCCTACTATACAAAGAGACAGCAGTTGTCCATTGCTGAGTGGTGTCTTCTATGGGGATTGTGTGTTGTAGTACCCCAATGTTATCACTCAAATGTGTTGACTCTTTTGCATGCGGGTCATCCAGGCATTGCTAAAATGAAATCCCTGGCCAGAGTTCATGTATGGTGGCTTTCCATTGACAGAGACATATACCAGGTTGTGCTGTATCAATGGGAAATCCAGCAAAAGCTCCAGTTCACCATTGGCAATGACCTGAAAACCCTGGCAAAGGTTGCATATTGATTTTGAGGGACCCTATTTAAATTCCATGTGGTTACTCTTAACTGATGCTTATAGTAAATGGCAAGAAATTCATCAAATGTCTTTGACAACTAGTGAGAGTACCATCAAAGTGTTGAAATCTATCTTTGCTACCCATGGTTTCCCCTCAAGTGATTGTCTCAGATAACAGACCACAGTTCATGTCTGTTGAATTCCAAGCATTTTGCCAGCAACGTGATATCTGCCATATTTTCTCACCTCCCTACCATCCAAGTTCAAATGGTGAAGTGGAATGCCTAGGTCAGACTTTTAAAAAAGTGTGGACAAAGCTAATCCTACTACACCAACGGTAATGCAAGTAGCCCCTTTGGACTTTCTTACGATGTATCGAACAACACCACATTTTGTCACAGGAATATCCCCTGCAGAATTGTTGTTTGGACATCAGATTCTAACTCAATTGGATCTTCTTCACCCTCTAGGCTATAAGTCAGTAACTGAAATGCCTCCTAAGACCAGATCCTTCAAACCCAATGATCCTGTGTGGGTCAGGATGTATGCAGCCTCAAAGAGATGGATAGAAGGTGTGGTGGGAAAAAAGTTCAGAAATGTTGTCTATAGTGTTCGACTGACTAACCGTAGGAGAGTGAAAAAACATGTGGACCAATTATGTACTAGAACTGAGCCATGACAAAAAAGGGATACCCAGAGTTGGGATAGTTATCCAGCATTATTTGTTCCAGAACAAGAACAGGAAGAGATAGTGGAACCACAGCATTTGAGACAAGATGAGGCTGATGCTAATCAGATTCCAGTGCAACAGCTTCGAGTCCTACTATGTCAGTCAGGATATATAAGATGTCCACCAAAGAGAATGGACTTGTAGAGATATAGCCTAATGACATAAACTAACTAAAAGGGACATTGCAGTAATAACTGTAATAGTTTCATATTACTTCTGAATTATTGATTTAAGTACTTCCTAGCTAAGTCAGGAGGAATTATGTGTAGTATAGCTTTAAGAAATGTTAGAGACAGTACAGCTTTAAGAGAATGTGAACTTCCTGTAAGTGTGCCTGTGCTTGAGGTCAGTCTCCTCTTGTATGTGCTGCTGAATGGAAGTAAAAGTAAAGGCCTAGATTTCAGTGTGACGTGGTTTTCCTTACTACCAAGACCCTTGTGTGTTTAAGGTAATTGTACTCAGCCCCCAAATATAACATAGGGAATAGTCAGTTTACTGAAAACAACAGAAATATAGAAATGTAGAATTTGTCAGCAGAAATTGACCACTTGGCCCACCCAGTCTGCCTAAATGATCCCTGCTTAGTATATCTCCTCAGACCCTAACTGGTCCCTGGTGACCCTCCCCTCCTACCTGCCTATTTACTAATATTTTCCTATGTCTGTATCACACATGCTTGAAGCCTCCTACTGCTTTCACCTCCACCACTTCTGCTGGTAGTCTATTCCAGACATCTACCACTCTTTCAGTGAAGTGGTATTTCCTCATATCCCTCTTAAATCTCCCCCCTCCAGGTTCTTTGCATGCCCTCTGGTCCTGGTGCTCTTCCTCCTTTGAAAGAGACTCCCCCCCCAACCCTGCATCCTGTTCCCCCCTGTGAGGTACTTGTAAGTCTCTATTCATGTTCCATCTCGGTCTCCTCTGTTCCAGGGTGTACATGTTGAGATCCCTCAGTCGATCTTGATAGGGCTTTTCATGCAACCCCTGTACCATTTTAGTTGCCCTCCTTTGGACTGCCTCTGTTCTGTCTTTACCCTTTCTGTGGTGCAGCATCCAGAACTGGACACTTTACTCCAGTTAGAATCTTACCACTGAGTGACAGAGTGGCAACACCACCTCCCCCATGCTGTTGCTACCTCTCCTTATGCATCCTACTAGCCCTACCTACTGGTTTGTCACACTGATCTGCCACTTTGGGGTCATTAGGTATGATAACACTAAGGTCCCTTTCCTGTTTAGTGACTGACAGTACACCCTCCCCATCCTCTACTCAGCTACTGGGTTCCTATGCTGTAGGTGCATGATCTCTCACTTTTTTTGGCATTGAACCCTAACTGCCATGCCCTTGATCACTCATCTAGTTTCCCAAGATTACAACACATTCTTTCCACCCCATCCTGATTGTCCACCCTATTACAGATTTTGCTATCATCTGCAAAAAGACATATCTTCCCAGCCGGCCCTGTGGTGCTGATGGTTGAGGCACTGGACGCCACACCTCACTCCATGCTGGTGACCTGGGTTTGGGAATAAGCCTGGGTTGTTGGGGGTCGGCAGGGGAGGACTAGGATTGAGCATTCGACGATCTCCTAGTCCTGGGGAGAAGGGGTGGATGCATACCATGCTCTGCTGGTCCCTGGGGACACCCAGAGGTACTGCAGCTGTGCAGGTGCTAGTGGGGGGAGAGAGAATGGCAGACATCAGCACGCTAGTGCGCTGACATCCTTGCACATCTATGCTTCCATCTGGGAAAGATAAGTGGAGAAAAAGAAGCATATGTCTGTGGCAGCTTGATAGCCACAGTTTAACCGGCCAATGATGCCCAGAAGGCTTGTGCCGGGAATGATTTCCTCACCAGGCGTGGGGGCTATGGGGGGGCCCTTTCACAGGTGTAGCTGCATCTGCCAGCTGGGCATGCGGTGCTTCGGGGTCGGTGGTGGAATGGAGGAGCAGTGCCTGGATGTAGAGCAGGACTGTGGCTGCAAAAAGTGTTAATGATAAAAAAAAAGTCAGATCTTCTCTTCCAGTTCATCTACAATGTTACGTATTAAAACACTGGAAAGGACTGGTTCCAGAACTGAGCCTCATGGCACCTCACGGGTCATTCTGCTTTCATTAGAGTGAGTGCCGTTAACCACCAACCTCTGTTGCCTATCTGTTAGCCAGTTTCTAACCCAATTTACCACTTTGTAATCTACCCCAGGTTGCTCAATGTCTTAATTAGTCTCCTGTGTGCCACAGTGTTGAAGACCTTACTGATGTCCAGGTAGACCACATCCAGTGCCCTCCCCTGATGTATTTCCATGGTCACCCAGTCAAAGAAATCAATTGGATTGGATTCATCTGGCATGACCGCCCCTGCTCCCCATGAATCCATGCTGCCTTTGGTCTTGCAATCCACTGGATTCAAGATACACCATCAACCTTTCTTTTAACAGTGTTTCCATTAATTTCCCCACCACTGAGGTGAGGCTCATTGGCATGTCATTGCTAGCCTCTTCCCTGCTACTACTCTTTCTCAGAAAGAGCGGTGGACTCCTGAAATTGCCTTCCAGTGGAGGTGGTTGGGGAGAAAACAGTGGTGGGGTTCAAGAATGCATGGGAAGGGCATAGCGGAATCTTATGGGAAAGAAAGGGGGAGAGAAAATAGGCCCGAGATTAAGTAGGATCTGCAGTGATACTGTAGGTAGAGAAAAGCGGGCAGACTAGGTGGGCCAAACGGTGCTAATCTGCAGGCAAATTCTGTTTCTTTGTTTCTATGTTTACATAGTGGGACCATGTCTGCTCTCCTCCAGTCCTCCGGAACCATGCCTGATTCCAGTGGGCTGTTGAATATGGCTGTCAGCGGGGCAGCTACACCTCTCTGAGTTGTTTTAGTACTCTTGGATGTATCCTGTCCAGTACCATAACCGTGTCAACTATCAGAGCTGCAATCCTTCAGGACTCTATCCTCTGAAAATGAACTTGAGTCCACCTTCCCCCCCTGCTGCTCCCTGGTGGACCATCCCTCCTCCCTCCACTGTGAAGACTTAGCAGATGTACCTGTTCAGAATGTGTTTTTTTCTTGAGTCTATTCTGCACACTTCTGCCATGCCACCCTCCTTATTCTAACTATACCTCCCCTTGCTTTCCTCTTCTCAGTTACAGTATGTACCTGAAGAAAAGTCTTATCTCCATGTGACACTTCTTTGGCTATCCTTTCCTCTGTGTGCACCTTTGCTCCCCTCACTGCCTAACATACCTTACTGTGTTTTACCTGGTACACCTCTCCATCTTCCTCCCTCTGTGTTTCCTTATACATCCTGAATGCCACCCTTTTTACTTCACCACTGTGGCCGCTTCCTTACAGTACCTTAACAGCCTCTTTCTCCTTTTGCTCACTTCCTTCATGCAGAGGCTGATTGCCTCAGTTGTGCCATCCCTTATTTTTACCCGCTGTTTCTCTATGCTTCCCTGACAATCCCCCCCTACTAGGCAGTTACTGAGGCAGTCTCTAATTTCTTTAAAATCTGCTCTCACAAAGTCCAGGACCCTCTTACTTATGTAGCTTGCCTCTGCTTCCATCCTAATGTTAAACCACACTGTACAGTGATAGCTTGTACCTGTGGACTGCCCACTGTGGCATCTGCAATGCTGTTCCTGTTTGTGAGCACCAGGTCCAGTAATGCCTCATCCCTAGTGGGTTCATTGACTAGCTGTTGAGAAAAGCCCCTTGTAGGGAGTCAAGGATGGCCCTGCTCTTTGCAGAAGATGCAGCTGAAAGGCTTCAATCCACATCTGACAGACTGAAGTTACCAACTAGCAGCATCCCTCCCCTCTTACTTGGCATCCTGATGATGGCTACCCCAAGTGCCTTATCCATCTTTTCTCACTGTGTTGGAGATCTGTGTAGCACCCCATATAGATAGTGGCTTCAGTGTCTGTCTCCAGGATGACCCACAGCACCTCCATTCCTTCCTTTTGCTCAAGGTACCCCTGTACTTCTGTAGCCTTGATTCCCTCCGTCACATATGGTACAGCCCCCTAATCCCCTCCTCCCTTTCCAGTCTCTACTGAATAGACAGTACCCTGGTAGAGCCATATTCTAGTCATGGCTGTCAGTGCACCATGACTCCATTAATGTCCATCAAATCCAGACTAGTCTCTGCCGTGATGGTCTCCAGGTCTGGAACTTTATTTCACAGACTCCATGCATTGGCACATATGACTTGTCATACCCTAATCCTTCTCTTCTTGCTTTCTTCCCCCTGCCTGTGCTGTTCCCTGAAGCTCCACTGACCCCCCCCACTTCCCTTGTTATCTTCCATATTATCTGTCTCCTTTATTCCTCTCTTTTTGACCCCTTTTCCTCTACCTTCCCCCGTCTTCCTGCACCTTGGGGAGCATCCTTCTTGGCAATTTTTGCCTTCCTTGGTATAACAGCCTCCCCCTCCAACTAGTTTAAATGCTCTTTCAGGTAACATTTAAACTTCCCACTAAGAACTGTGGCCCTCCTTCTGGAAGGATGCAGGCTATCTCCCCTGTAGAGGCCCATATTCTTCCAGGCTGGCCCCAGTCCCCAATGTAGCTGAAACCCTCCTCCATACACCATGCCTTCAGCCAGTTATTAAAAGCCCCGGTGAAGTTCCCTTTGCTTTCTCTGGGTGTACACAGGTAGCACATTGGCAAACACTACCATTCATGCTATTTATTTGAAGCCCCTCCCAAGATCCCTGAAATTATCCTGCACTACCACTACATATCACTGGCCAGATCATTTGTCCCCATGTGGACAGTGACATCTAGCTCCCTCCCCTCTCCTGTTGCCCTAGCAATCCTCTGGATCTGTTCTCCATCCCTCTAAGCCAAAGAACCAAGGAGGCACTTCGCCTCCCTTCCCCTGATTCTGAGTCTATCCAACTGTCTGTAGTCCTCCACCAACAGCTGCTTCCTCCTTGGCTGGAGGCCTCTTCCTCCCTCCTCCTCAGGGCCGCCCCTTCTGAGGACACCTACTTCTTTGTCTGAGAGAAGTTCTTGATAGACAGCTGACATTTATTCCTCAGGTGTCTTCTGGGCTCAGGATCTGCTTTTATCATCTCAAGAATATTGTCAGGCTTCAACACCTGATTGATTCTACAGATCTTAGTACAAGCTGTTGTCTTCATCTCTGCCATGCTGTGCACTCTACAATGGCTTACCTGGGAGTCGCTTGCATTCTCTGCAGCTGTTTCAGAGCTCAACATCATGGCTGATGGCCTCTGTCCACAGGTCAGATCACATTACTTGGTCATTGCAAACTCTTGGCTGACTGCTTGTTAGGTGGCGCATCGACTTCAGTGTACCTTTATTAGTATACAAAGCCATGAACAGTCTGGGCACCTTAGATCTCAGTGAGAGTTAGGTCTGATGACCCTATGGTACACCCCGATGTCTGTTGGTGAGTGGAGGATGGTTGAGTGGGTGTGGGGTGGTAGGGGGGTAACCCTAACATCACATTTCCATACTTTTGTCACTGTGCTATCAACCCTAACTGATGCATTAGTGAAGTTTTTTGCAATAAATTTCCCTTCTTTTCAGAAAGTGTTATTTAGCTGGTAACAGGTATGTGTGATTGGGGCGCAGGCCCTCTGCCTGCAATCGCCACATGTAATATGTGTCTACTTACAGTGCGTATGCTGGAGTGCAGGCCCTGGGCCCTTGTGTTCCCACTTATTACAAGTATGGAAGCATACAACAGCCCTATAGTACTGAAAAGGAACTCTTGTAACACTAATTTGGCAACATCTCAGTAACCGTAGCAACTATGAAATAAATTCCACTGCAGTTGTAGTCATGACTTCAAAACCTCCACACCGGCTGGACTAAGTTGTGGAGAATGAAAAATCCATATCTTGAATTGTTTTTGAGATACAGGCGCCGAAAGTTGCCATGAGCACTGCGGGCACTGCAATGTTATCCTATGGGAAATCTTTCAACTTTGGAGTGCTGTAACTTTGTAACCCTTTTAATTTTTATTACCAAACCATCAAAAGGCACATCTGTGGGTCCAGGGCTTGCCACCCTGCACATTTCAGCCAACAAGTTCCAACCGTTTAGGTGCAATGATGTGGTAAAGGAATGCCATTTTTTGGTGCAGTAGTGTTGCAAATTGCGACAGTACAGATGCAACAGTGTTGTGATTTGCGGAAGTGTCGCAAATGTACTGTCATGATTTGCGACACTTCTGGGGACCCGATTTTAAAAAAGGTATTTCTAGGGGTCCTAGAAAGAAACTGATGGCACCACTGTGTTCATCAGGCCAGGTTTAGGTAAACACAACTGTCAGTGCTTACCTAGGGGCACTAGAATTTGAACTACAGATGTTTTTCTTCACCACTACCTGAAACAAGATGGCAGCAGCACAACACTACTTAGTGGAGCTGCAACAGTAAAAAGTGGTTTTGAGACAGTTTCGAGAGGCACACATATTTATTCTCCATTGACTTCAATGTTAAAACTTAAAAATTGAATAACTTTTGAACAGTTTAATATTTGTCCACCAAATCTTCAAAAGGCACATTAGTGACCCAGACTGCAACTTCCTTGAAGATTTCAGACCAGACGGACAAATCATGTGGTCTGTAGACCTGAGCTAAGAAACATACAAAACCCCCATTTTAGCAAATTTTTTGGTACTCTGCAGCTCCTCAACAGCTCATCCGACTGTAACACAATCTGTAAGATCCAGAGATCTATGGTACCACACCGCACATGCAAAACATCAGACAAATCCGTTGTACGGTGGCAAAGTTATTAAAGTGCAAACGCTTGGGTTTAACATAGAAGTGGCCAAGCAACCTTAAGTATAGCTGCACTACCATGCAGCTATAATACATATATATATATACACACACACACACACATATGTATACTGTATATGTATCTATCACACAGGCATGGTAGTGTCTGTATATTAGAATTGAGTACCCTGATTTTTACACCCTAACAACTCAGCCCCTGTCCAACCAGTGGAGTCAGTGCTAGAGACTCTGGATTCTGTAAATTTTGTAGTGATTGGTTGAGCAGGGATAACGTTATAGAGAGGCAAATACACAGAAATTAACCAAAATTAAGTATTTTTTTTGCCTTTTTCTAGATAATTCCTCTATACCAATGGTAGACCAAATGAAGCTGGACAAAATCACTCAGCCAATACAACAGGGGGAACTACAGGAGGCTATTTCATAACTAGCGGGCAGGGCGGGATCTCCAGGACTTGATAGGTTGCCAAATGAAATATTTAAAATAATAGGTCCAGAATTGTTGTATGAATTAACTGAAGTATATAATACTATACTTTCTGTGAATGAGGTTCCTTTAAATATGAACACAAGAATTTTAACGTATGTATACAAAAAAGGGGATAAGTCTTATATGCAGAACTGGAGATCTATTAGTCTACTAAACACAGATTTTAAAATTTTGACTAAAATCATAACGAAGAGACTTTCAGCAATTGCACAAGATGTTATTTCTTCAGCTCAGATGTATGCTATTCCGGGAAGACAGATCTATAACTATTTGCTCTGCATAAGAGAATTAGTAGAAAGAGGGAAAATGGGAGTGCTGGATGGATATCTGGTCTCCCTGGATCAGAAAAATGCCTTTGACCATGTGAATCATGATTTTTTATGGGAAACATTAGAATATTATAGAATTCTGAATAAGGTAATGAGCTGGATAAAAAGTATTTATAATACAGCTACTGTAATACCGATAGTGCACAGGTGGAGGAGTCCTATGATACAGTTACAAAGGGGAGTAAGATAAGTCCAATTTTATATGGGTTCTTTATAGACCCACTATTGAGGAAAATAAATGAGGCACACAATATCACACCAGCAGAAGTATTAGAACAAAATTTTCCATACAAGATTACTGCATATGCAGATGATATGAATATTATAGTAAAAAATGAATCCTCTGTCAGAGAAGCTATCCAGATGTGTAGGTCACTTGGGGAAATGGCTGGAGCTTCCTTGAACCTATAGAAATGTACAGGTCAATGTTTAGACTATACCTTAAATATTAGGACAAACATAGAAGGGATCTGTATTATACCAGACCTGATTAATATACTGGGAGTATATTTTGGGCCAGAAGAGTTAGATGAATTAAACTGGGATAAGAAAATGGTAATTGGTAAACAAAAGGTGGCCCAATGGACTAGATGGAAGTTAGGTAAGAAAAAGAGTGTATTTAATAAAGACATACCTAATACCAGCATTTTTGTACATTAGCTATATATTACCCCTCCTAAGAAATTGGAACCGGGGCTTTTAAGTTTATTTTTTTCAAGCATTGTGGGGAAGCTGCCTCAATCCTTTAAAGAGAAATATATTATACTTACCTTTAAAACAAGGGGGATTAAACATGCCAGATCCAATAGTGTTTTTTTAATAGTTTTTTCCTGTATAATAATATTAAATCTCTCTTTAGTGGGCAGGATGTGGGCTGGGAACATCTGCTGCATGATACATGTAAATCTTGGATGCAACAATGGGAAACAAATAATTTGAAAACATTTAAAAGATCTGTTCTAGTCCCAAAATATGTGAGAAATACTTTTCTGAGCTTGAAACAATGAAACATTACCACACAGCATATACTGACCCAACATAGAAAACAGACTTATTACTCCGTGCTTTCCTCAGTACATACAGTGAATATAATATTTGACAAATGTCCAGTTCTGTACAGGAAGTCCTTAAAAAAGTTATTAAATGATAAAAGAATTCCAGATAATATGTGGGATCTTCACTGGTTGGCATGTCGTGAGAAAATAAATGTTAAATCAAACCCAAAGCATAAGCGACAACACAAAAGGCTATGCGGTAGACTGAGCTGTTTCCACCAGGAAGAGACCACTGAACATCTATTTTTTTCTTGTTCCTTTGTTAAGGGATTCTGGCATTATACTGCACAACAATGGGATGAAGTAACATTTTGTACTTTAACTTATGAGAATATAATGTATGGGGTATTTACCAGGATATGGAGAAAGTGGAATAAAAGTACATTACAGGTTATAATGACGATATTCAAATGGAATATTTGGACAATGAGGTGTGCATTCACTTTGCAGCAAAAAGATGGAAGTCACAGAAAATTATTGAATAAAATTGAGCAAGATTTAAAAAGTATTTATTTAAAAGAACTAAATGAATTGTCAAGGGAAGATATACGAGAACTGTGGAAAGAATTGCCATGGATAACTGATACTGATGTACCTATTACATGAACGTAGAAAATTTTGAATGTGAATAACTAAGGGAAAAATGAATAAAAAAATTGAGTGACTATTGTTAAATAAGAAATAACAAGTCATATGAAAACAGAAAAAGAAATGTTTACTTTTCCTCAGATTGAATAGAATAACATTTGGACTTTATATGCATGGATCACGTTTATTTATGCTTCAATAAAAATTTCCCTTACTATTTTTGAGAAGTGCCATGGGATCTTTAACATCCACCTGAACTACCACCAGAACAGGCAGATGGGACCTTGGTTTAACATCTCATCCAAAAGACGGCACCTCAGGAGTGCAGCACCCCCTTCATGCTACACTACAGTGTCAGTATTGGTATTTAACCCAAGTGCCTGGTGTGGGGATAGAGCCCATATCCTTTTGATCTCCTGGCCTTAGAGGTGAGTGTGCTACCTGCTGAGCCACTGACACTGACAATATAAATTGTATTGTCCACACTGTAGGTCTACTGCTTGTATTACAATGTGCATATCTAGGTCAGTAAACTTCCCGTTATCAACTGCTAGAAATCTAGGGCATGTTACACGTCATTCTAACAGGGGCCCCTGCTACAATGACAATCGTTGCTCCATTCATGACACCGTGTTCGTAACCTTCACTGTTTCATTGCTCCATTCATGACACCGTGTTCGTAACCTTCACTGTTTCATTGCCACGCTTTGATCCTGAGACTGCATTTTTTGACAGACTGGCCTTCATTCACTCCATTGGGCATCTCGACGAGGACACCTACCATGAGAGGAATGACCTTCCACCTCTTCTGATCTTTCATCCACCCTGGGAGCTTGGGTGGCTCCTCATACAGACTGTTGTGTCAAAAAGGGATACCATTACTTGTGTCGCTGTGATGTGTTTGACTTCATCAGGCTGGTGTGTGGCTATTCACCAGACAGCATTGTCTGATCATTTACTTTGGACTCTGACATTGCCTCAAATGAAGCTGGTACCCTTAAGGCAACAACAGCATCATCATCTACATCATCACCAGTGAGCAACACTGGACATCCCTACAAAGACTATGCAGAACAGGTACATTGCTTCACTACAAAGACATACAAATCAGTCTTTCACCTGTCCAATTCATCTACAGAAATGGAGGATTCCTATAGTGAGAGTGTCATACAATTATTATGGGCAATACTGTGTAGTCACTAATCATAAATCCTTTGCCTATGGTGTGAAAGCTTGCCCCATACAGTACCCTAATTTCTGTTTTATACCGTATCAAATTACTGTTATAGGCCATACAGTGATTACTTCAGTTCTCATCCTGGGACCTAATATCATTGATACGGACCCTGAATATTTGCTTGCTCTATCTCAATATTTGCCAATTTTCAATGTACATATAGATCCCCTGACTCTGTCTCTTAAGACACTTTTAGGTAGAAAGGATACCCATCTCATCTACATCAGTAATATCTCCAAAGCTGGAGATGCCCTTAATACACTTATTCATGATGGCGATTTAACCACAGCACTTTCTAATACTTGGTTAGAATTGACATTTAAAGGTTTTGTTATTATTCAACCGTTTTTGATTATCTTTTTGATACTAACTCTTTGCTGTCGATGGTGCACGTTAAAACAACATTGTGAGCAACTCAAGTCCCTTTACAAGGCTCATACATCGGGTCTATGAATGATGGAGATTGTTCTCATTTCTTTCCCATAGTGTTGTTCCCTTTTCAATAAGGCAACGGGGGGGGGGTGTTAGGCTTGGTCCCTTCACCCATATTGGCTACCCACTGTGCACCACCAACAATCTATTCATATATGCAAATGTTACTAATGTTTAGGGCCTGGGTACTTACCATACAAGTGCAAGTATCAGCAATATATTATTATTATTACTGACAATGTTGTCCTTGTGCCAATGCTCCACCTCTGACTGTTCAGCCTATTGATTCGAGACTTAGTAGCTCCCAGTTACTGGAGCTTGCCTGATGCTGGAACAAGAGGGAGAAGTCCATGACACCAGTGTCACAGAGGAGGAGGGGCAGTCCATTTCAAAAGAGCCGTGCTGCTCACCCACAGGTATGCAGCACTCCTTAAGACCTGCCTGCTGCACTTAACAGCTGAATTCTCCTGCTAGAAACATCAGCCACATGGGGTGAATATCTATTTATTGCAATGCAATCTGTACCTGTTGGGGAAATTGTCCGCGTGCCAGTGCTCTGCCTCTGACTGTTCAGCCTATTGATTTGAGACTGAGTAGCTCCCGGTTATCGAAGCTTGCCTGACGCTGGAACGAGAGGGAGAAGTCCATGACACTAGTGTCACAGAGGAGGAAGGAACCCATTTCCAAAGAGCTGTGCTGCTCACAGCGTGAGTGTGAATGGCACAAGCGCCACTCAGCAGAAGAAAAGCCCCAAACTGTTCTTGCTGGGGTGAGTATAAAAGGTCACATGTCATTAAACAAGGAACTGTTAAAAACATAAAAGTTCTAGTTATTATCATTATAGAATAAATCTGCAATAAAGTATTTGTGTGTTAGGATAAAAGGGATAGAGGTAATCAATTATTGGAAAGTTTGTGCCCCTGCCCTTAGGGAATAGCAGTTTAAATGGCAGAAACTTATTAAACTTTTAAGCTTATAGCACATAGTAACTGGGCAGTACTTGAATTAAATGAGTCTTTAGTAAGAGTAGAATAATAATTCATAATAGGGTAAACTATGACATAGAACATTCTATTTGGTGCTTTGTTTACAGTTACAAATGATATTTTGTTGCTACAAATGTGATACTCGACAAAAAAGTGTATAATAGTAGGATTAGTGTGTAGCTTATTATCACTAGTTTAGCAGAGTAATTTTGTAGTTGCTGTTTTTAAACTTTTAAATAAATCACTAGCACAAGGGGAATTGTGAAGTGTATAACAATACTGGATACACAATAGAGTAGCCATTATTTTTTTTTTTTATTTAGTTGTTTAACCAGGAGTATTTTTACAGGAGCGACCTGGGAGCACAGGGAAGTTAAGTGACTTGCTCAGAGTCACACAGTATGCAAGTGGAAGCTGTGGGATTCAAACCCAGGTCTGGTCTGCTGGACGTCACCAGATTTGCAGCTCAGGGCCTTAAACCACTGCGCTATAGGTAGCATTGTGTGTTTTCCTGGGTCTATTTGTGTGCACTATTGTAATTTTCTATTTTAGCACACCAGTGGACCCTGGTCATTTCTCCCTGCAAATGCAACTAAAAGGGTCTATTGGAGACAATGGAAACAATAATATAGGGACTCATAAAAACAGAAGAAACAACTTCTCTAAAATTAGAGAAGCCTTGAGCTGCAGCATTAGAACAACTAACCTTTTTAGGATAAACAATCAGAATCCAGCCTTATGGTACTCTTGATTCCATGTGGGGACATAGAAGTAAATTGGGGCCCTGAAAATTTAACAGTAAAACATGTGCATGAGAACACAAGAAGTCTAGTGAAAAAATGGACCAGTTCAGAACATGGACTCAGTTATTTTCCTACGACATCATAGTTCTTACAGAGACATGGTTAACCCAGGCAGTTGACTCAAATGAAATAGAACTCCCGGAATATTACAACTTTAGGCAAGAAAGAGCCTCCCGGGGAGGGGGTGTCCTAGTGTACATTAAGGATTCCCTGGACCCTTCAAAATTATTATATTCACGTAGGACTCAGGGAATCGAGTGTATACTGCTTCGTATCCAAAATTTGGACCTGGTTATTGGTGCTGTGTATTCACCCCCAAAGTGAAAATAGCATCATTTGAAACTCTTCATTCAGGAAATTTCAAAATATGTTACGCATAAGAATTTGATCCTGATCGAGAATTCACTGCAGCTTGGGGGGCTCGGGGATCTAAGCTAGAGGAAATTATTCGGCCATTACATCTGGAACAAATAATAGATTCCCCTACCAGAAAGGGGTCTTTACTTAGTCCAGGTAATATCCTTGATTTAATTTTTGTCACACCAGACTTGACCTTAATGAATAAAGGGGTGGATTCTCCCAGTCTGGGAGACCATAATATAATTACCTGTGAGGTGAGAGTTCCTAAAGATTTTGATGTAAGTAACAGTCCTACCTATGTTTTGAGAAGATGTTATAAAAAATATAGTCCCATGATCCTTATAAAAAAAATGTGAGCTTTATGTTTAGATAGAATAGCCCTCATACCTGACTCAGGGCCTGTAATGAATGTGATCCCTTAAGGAGAATTAAAGTTAAAACCCACCACCTCCCCAGCTCCACTAAAGTCATTGCTGAAGAAAAAGGATAGACTATGGAAAAAAGCCAACAGGACCCTGGACCAAAATCTCTGGAATAAGTTCAAGGAAGTGAGAAATAAGGATAAGCAGAAAATTAAGTGAGTCAAGGGGCTTTATTATAGACAAAAGATAAAGAATACAACTGAGCCAAACAATTATTGGAAATTAATAAAGAACTTAGTAAATCCTAGCCAAGGCGAACTTCACCTTATGTAAAAGGGTAAATTAACTACCCAGAAAAGAGTGGTGGAGCTCTGAAATGATTATTTCATAAACTTAACTGGATTTATCTGATAGATTGAATTGCCAGGGGGGGTGAGAATACTACGGACCAAAAAGAGGCTCAAAAAAACAAGTATACATACTCCAAAATTCAAGTTTAAAATTACCAAACCAAGGGATGTCCTGGCTGAAATAAATAAACTTAAAAACAATAAAGCCAGTGGCTTAGACAACATTGAAGTTCATTTTTTAAAAGACTCTGCCCAGGAGGTTTCACAACCATTGGCATACTTATTTAATTTGAGTTTGACACAAGGTGCTTTCCCTGAAACGTGGAAGAGGGCTAGAGTTATTCCCATTTACAAGGGAGGAGATTCCTTCAACCCCTCAAATTATAGGCCTATTGCGCTGCTATCTATTGTATCCAAACTGTTGGAACGCTTAGTTCATTCCCAACTGATTGAATACCTAGAGTTTAATAAAAAATTAACTGATGAACAATATGGGTTCAGTAAGGGCAGGTCCATGGATTCCACACTCATGGACATTTTGATCAATTGGTCACTCCCTTGGGAGAGGGAAGGTCTGTGGGTGCGGTTTTCGTGGATCTGTCCAAAGCGTTTGATTTAGTGGAACATAGCAGAGTATTGGCTTGCTTGAAAGCAACTGGAGTAAATGATGAACCTCTAGTATGGTTTGCATCATATTTAGAAAATTGCTCCCAATTGGTAGCTATGGGAAATATTAACTCTGGTCTTGCTTCCATCACCAGGGGAGTACCTCAGGGGTCCATACTTGGCCCCTTGATGTTCTTAATTTATATGACTACTCTCCCCAGATCTGTCCTCTGCTCCCGAATAATGTGTATGCTGATGACACAGTTATTGTCACTGAGGATTTTGATCCTAAAGAAGAAGAGCTTAAACTTAAAGTAGATTTTGAAAGGCTGGAGCGGTGGTTAGAGTCTGGGGCATTACTCATAAGTCTGAAAAAGACCCAATGTATGCTTTTTTGTTCAGAAAGGAGAAGCAATAAGAGTCTTCAACAAACTCCACTTTTAATTAGGTCTAGAAATGGCAGGACATTGATCCAAGTGACAAGCTATAGATATCTGGGAGTACATTTTGAGAGGTATTTAACCATCAAGTCCCATATCGATTTCCTTGTCAAGAAAGTGGGAAGTAAACCGGGAGCTATGAAACCAGTATCTCACTGTTTAACTAGAGAAGATAGAACATTAGTGGCTAACCAATTCTTAGTCCTACTTCTGGACTATGGTAGCCACATTTTCAATAATGCTACAAAAAAACAACTAGAAAGACGAGACGTAGTTTACCATAGGATTGCCAGATTTGTGCTCAGATGCCACTTTGATGTCCACCACTGTTCTCTATACAGTGCTCTTAATTGGAGTTCTCTCCAAAATAAGAGAGATTACAAATGGGCTACTTTATTGTTCAGCAGTTTGAGATCTAAAGAGACTAGCAGAGTAGTTAAATCAACAGAATGCAAAGTCATAACTATTCTTTGAGGGATAATAGCATGCACTTAAAGATACCTAAGGTAAAAAATAGTTTTGGGGAAATGTCCTTTAAATATCAAGCAGCGAGGGCTGGGAATAATTTTCCCAGTCAGTGGAAGGACCTATCTTTATCTGTTAATGTATTTAAGCAACTTAGTAAGCCTAAATTGCATGTGTGCAGATGTTAATGGAATAACACGTAGAAATTATGTCTTTGACTGTCTTGTTGAAAGTTATGAATTTGTAAATTATTGTGTAATGTTCTATGTTACCCCTGTGCTGTAAATGATTTTGTAATTTTATACGGTAAATTTTACTACAACTGACTTTTGTAATAACAGGATTGCCATAAAAACAGGACCCTTGGGCCCTATGGTGAAAAATTGCTTGTGTAAATAAAGCTGTTTTACTACTACTACATATCATTACAATGCTAAGTAATGCAAGTAGTGATCCAAGAATATATGTGGTATTCTTTGTATTCTTCTGAGAAGTCATTGTATAACCTGCACTGCCATCATGCGGATTTATGTAACACCGCACTTATATCTATATTTTGTATGCTTTCTTTGTATTCTGTTTTAGTTGACTTTACAGAATTGTATATCTTCAGATAACACTGTGGATCCACATAACTTTTGGCCAGTAGGGCTTGTTTTATGTCTCTAGTCCACTTGCAAATGCGAGAGTTGCTAAGGTGATTATCCCCATTTAAAACCTGATGTATTACATATCCCCTCTGAGACCACTTCGTACACTGGGATACTTGGGAATCTCTCAGCTCCCAGCGTCTATTGATAAGACCCGCTTTAGGGTGAATGCTTATTTTCTGTAATAAACAAGTTTATTACTGTAGTTGCCACTTGTCTGTGATTTTTCTGCTAGTTTACAACTGAAAAGATCCTGCTGAGTGTGGATGTATTTTTCCACACCTAACACCTTTATGCTAGAAATAATTTTAACAGTGTTTCTCTGAACTCTCTCAAGAGCACTTGCTTCTGTCTTAGTATTTGGTGACCATAACTGTGCACAGTACTCCAAGTGAGGCCTCACAGGAGACGTATACAATGGCATCATTACCCTTTTGTTTCTACTGCAAATATGCCTTCTGAGACAGTTTAGTATCCTAGTTGCTGTTTTTGCACTGGCATGGCACAGACTTTTGAATCTGAGATAATTTGCGATTTGTACCCCTAGATCTCTCTCTTCACTAGTTTCTCTTAAAACAGTATCATTTAAGAGATATTAGGCTTTGGGATTGGATCTACCAAAATGCATTACTGCGCATTTGTCCAGATGAAATTTTAATTTATGTTCCCTAGCGCAATTCTCATGTTTCTTTAGTCCATCCTGCAGCTTATTGCTGTCTCCTTGTGTACTCACTATTGTGCCTATTTTGGTATCATCCGCAATTTTGAAGTCCAGATACCCTTCCAACACCTCATGGTTGCAACAAAGAAATTGAACACGGTTGGTCTCAATATCAAACCTTGCGGGACTCCACTAGACACGTATGTCCAGTCTGACTCCTCACCACGGTTCATTACTTGTTGTCTTCTCCGGTACAACCATGACTGGATCCAGGCTACAGTATTAATATTTAGGCCAGATTCTGCTAGCTCTTCAATTAGTTCAATGTGAGGAACCGTGTCGAAAAGCCTTGCTGTAATCAAGATATGCTACATCAACTGGTTTCCCTTTGTCAAGTGCTCTACTAACCTGGTCATAGAACTGGAGGAGATTAGTCTGGCATGATCACCCCGTTACAAAGCCATGTTGTGCCTTATCTGTTTTATTTTGTGCCCTGATAAATGCCTCAATTTTTTCTTTGAGTATGCCCTCCAGGACTTTGCCTAGCACAGATGTTAAACTAATTGGACAATAATTTTTCACCTGGCTTTTGTCCCTCTTCTTAAAAATAGGGACCACAGTAGCATCCCTCCAACTATCAACAACACTGCCTGTATCAATTGATGTTTGGAACAGGAGGTTAATTTGTTCTGCCAAGACTTCTGCCAGTTCCCTGATCATCCTGGGATGTATTCCATAAGGTCCTGGAGCCTTATTGGGGTTAAGCTGTTGTAGCCTGGACTTGATATCATTGACCTCCAGTTTTAGTTCCTGTGCAAACTGCCCCCTCCCAATTGGAGCTTCTTTACTGGATTTCACATTGAACACACTGCAGAAGTAATTATTTAAAGCTTTGGCCATTTGTGCCCCTCTTTATTAACCATTTTGCTCTCAGTATCCTGCAATAGTCCAACCTGGGCTTTATCTCCCATCTTATAACTGATATAAAAGGACATATAATTTTCCCTAACATCCCTTGCCAATCTCAGTTCATGGTTATGCTTATTAGTTCTGATAGTTTGTTTGTATTCCCTTGCCTGTGTTTTGTATTTGATGCACCCATTGGGACTGTTGAATTTCTTCACCTTTCCATATGCCCTTTTTTTCTTTCTAATGGCTTTACATTCAGGACACCACAGCCCTTGATCGGGCACTCCACTGAAGCGGCCTCAGCTCTCAACATAGCCGGCCATGCTGGAACTTCTGCTCGCCTGCCCAGATACGGGACACCACCAGGACACCACAGCCCTTGATCAGGCTTCTACTGAAGCGGCCCCGGCTCTCAACATAGCTGGCTATGCTGGAACTCCTGCCCATCTGCCCAGACACAGGACACCACAGCCTTTGATCAGGCACTCCACTGAAGTGGTCTCAGCTCTCAACACAGCCGGCTGCGCTGGAACTCCTGCCCGCCCGCCCAGAGACAGGACACCACAGCTCTTGAATGGGCACTCCACTGAAGTGGCCCCAGCTCTCAACATAGCCGGCTGTGCTGGAATTCCTGCTTGCCCACCCAGACATAGGACACCACAGCCCTTGATCGGGCATGCCACTGAAGCGGCCCCGGCTCTCAACATAGCTGGCCACAATGGAACTCCTGCCTGCCCGCCCAGACATAGGACACCACAGCCCTTGATTGGGCACTCCACTGAAGTGGCCCCAGCTCTCAACGTAGCCAGCTGTGCTGAAACTCCAGCCTGCTCACCCAGACACAGGACACCACAGCCCTTGACTGAGCACTCCACTGAAGCAGTTCTGGCTCTCAACATAGCCAGCTGTGCTGGAACTCCTGCCCCCCCCCCTACCCAGACACAGGTATGACTGCTTTGCCTCTGGGAAGCCCGGCTCTTGAGCCGCTAAAGCTGGTTGGCTACCATGACCTAACCTGACTCCTCATTGACTTCCATTTGAATTCCTCATTTCGGTGCCTTTTTGAACTGCCCTGCTGCTTTCTTTGCTTGAGCTTTTAAGCTTTTACCGTAAAGGGTATTTTGGGGTTTGGATTGTATAACTGCTAAAACTGCTTTTTTGTTGACTGTTAAGACTGTGTTTATTTTAATCTAGAGCTACTAAGTCCTGTTAAAGAGCAGTGATTATTGCTACCTAAAGCTGCTAAGTCCTTACTGAATTTAATTTTGGCAGACAGCCCCATCTTGCTCTCGTGTGCTCTCTTATAAATGCTCTCTCCCTGCTATTCTCTCTCCCCCTGCAACCTCACTGTGTCTTTTCGGCTACTCCAGCCCTAGTCTTCCCTTCCTCCCAAATCTGATAAATTTATTCTCTCTCCCTGCAACCTCACTGTGTCTTTTTGGCTACTCCGACCCTAGTCTCCCCTTCCCCCAAACCTACTAAAATCTTTTTCCTCCTTTTGTTCTCTCTGAGAGCCTGGCATCACTTACCAATGGGCCCCCCTTCCCTCTCTTGAATCCCACTTCTGCCTGCCCCTTCTCCTCCTATTTCTCTCATTCACTCCCAAACTTTTGTTGTCTCCTGATCTGCCCTTCCCCCCCGATTACTCCACGAGCCATGATTTGTGGCCTGATGCTCTAACCCTCTCCCTCTCTATTCTCTCCCCAGAACACCATAGTCCTTGATTGGGCACTCCAATGAAGCAGCCCCGGCTCTCAACATAGCCAGCTGAGTTGGAACTCCTGTCTGCCCGCCCAGACACAGGCATGACTGCTTCACCTCTGGGAAGCCTGGCTCTCGAGCCGCTAAAGCCGATTGGCTGCCACGACCCAACCTGACTCCTCATTGGCTGCCATTTGACTTCCTGGTTTCGGTGCCTTTTTGAACTGCCCTGCTGCTTCCTTTGCTTGAGCTTTTAAGCTTTTACCATAAAGGGTATTTGGAGGTTTGGATTTTATAACTGCTAAAACTGCTTAATTGTTGACTGTTAAGACTATGTTTATTTTTATCTAGAGCTACTAAGTCCTGTTAAAGAGCTGTGATTATTATTACCTAAAGCTGCTAAGTCCTTGCTGAATTTTATTCTGGCAGACAGACCCATCTTTCTCTCATGTGCTCTCTTCTAAATTCTCTCTCCCTGCTACTCTGTCTCCCTGCAACCTCACTGTGTCTTTTTGGCTACTCCAGCCCTAGTCTCCGCTTCCTCCCAAACGTGCTAAATCTATTCTCTCTCCCTGCAACCTCACTGTGTCTTTTCAGCTACTCCAGCCCTAGTCTCTCCCTCCCCTAAACCTGCTAAAATCTGTTTCCTCCTTTTGTTCTCTCTGAGAGCTTGGCACCACTTACCAATGCCCCCACCCGAATCCCTCTTCTGCCTACCTCTTCCCCATCTATTTCTCTTGTTCACTCCCACACTGTTTTGTTATCTCCTGAGCCACCCCCTGATTACTCCATGAGCCACAGGTATTGGTCTGATACTTTAACCCTCTCCCTCTCTATTCTCTGCCCAGGAAACCACAGCCCTTGATCGGGCACTCCACTGAAGTGGCCCCAGTTGTCAACATAGCTGGCCATGCTGGAACTCCTGCCCACCTGCCCAGACACAGGCATGACTGCTTCGCCTCTGGGAAACCCGGCTCTCGAGCCGCTAAAGCTGATTGGCTGCCACGATCTAACCTCACTCCTCATTGGCTGCCATTCAAATTCCTCTTTTCGGCGCCTTTTTGAACTGCCCTGCTGCTTTCTTTGCTTGAGCTTTTAATCTTTTGCCATAATGGGTATTTTGGGGTTTGGATTGTATAACTGCTAAAACTGCTTTATTGTTGACTGTTAAGACTGTTTATTTTTATCTAGAGCTACTAAGTCCTGTTAAAGAGCTGTGATTATTATTACCTAAAACTGTTAAGTCCCTGCTGAATTTTACTCTGTCAGACAGCCCATCTTGCTCTCATGTGCTCTCTTCTAAATTTTCTATCCCTGCTATTCTCTGTCCCTGCAGCCTCACTGTGTCTTTTCAGCTACTCCAGCCTTAGTCTCCCCTTCTCCCCAAACCTGCTAAATCTATTCTCTCTCCCTGCAACCTCACTGTGTCTTTTTGGCTATTCCAGCCCTAGTCTCCCCTTCTGCCAAACCTGCTAAAATCTTTTTCCTCCTTTTGTTCTCTCTGAGAGCCTGGCACCACTTACCAATGCCACCCCTCCTTGAATCCTCTTCTGCCTACCTCTTCCCTCCTATTTCTCTTGTTCCTCCCGCACTCTTTTGTTGTCTCCTGACCCACCCACCCACCTGATTACTCCACTAGCCATGGTTTGTGGACTAATGCTTTAACCCTCTCCATCTCTATTCTCTCCCCAGGACACCACAGCCCTTGATCGGGGCACTCCACTGAAGTGGCCCCAGCTCTCAACATAGCCAGCTGCGCTGAAACTCCTGCCCACCTGCCCAGACACAGGGACGACTGCTTCGCCTCCGGGAAGCCCAGCTCTCGAGCTGCTAAAGCCAATTGGCTGCCACGACCCAACCTGATTCCTCAGTGGCTGTCATTCAAATTCCTGGTTTCGGTGCCTTTTTGAACTGCCCTGCTGCTTTCTTTTCTTGAGCTTTTAAGCTTTTACCGTAAAGGGTGTTTGGAGGTTTGGATTTTATAACTGCTAAAACTGCTTTATTGTTGACTGTTAAGACTGTGTTTATTTTTATCTAGAGCTACTAAGTCCTGCTAAAGAGCTGTGATTATTATTACCTAAAGCTGCTAAGTCCTTGCTGAATTTTATTCTGGCAGACAGACCTATCTTGCTGTCGTGTGCTCTCTTCTAAATTCGCTCTCCTTGCTATTCTGTCTCCCTGCAACCTCACTGTGTCTTTTCAGCCACTCCAGCCCTAGTCTCCCTTTCCCTCCAAACCTGCTAAATCTATTCTCTCTCCCTGCAACCTCACTGTGTCTTTTTGACTACTCTAGCCCTAGTCTCCCCTTCCCCCAAACCTGCTTAAAATCTTTTTTCTCCTTTTCTTCTCTCTGAGAGCCTGGCACCACTTACCAATGCGTTGGTTGCCAGATTTAGAGGTGGAATCACTTCACAGGTAAAATACAGGTATGTTTTTCCACCGCGTCACTTCCAGCTAAACAGGATAGAGGACACTTCACAAAAAAAGTAAGTGCGTATCCATTTGAACAGAATGACATTAGTTTTGGGTATAAGACAGTGAGGGAGGTAATGAGTAATACTATTTTGTATCTCTACAGCCTTTAAAGTGTTTCTTACACATGCAGAAAGCATAGAAACGTTTGGAAACCGAGTTGATAACAACAGCGTTACTACAGGTTAGTGTGCAAACAAATTCTACACTCATTTTAGAGATACTAAATGATTGTTTAAGAAATATACAAAGTGGATTTAAATGTGAATTGACAGCATTTGGAACTGTTAGAACAAAGCAGTAACTGATTATAACGCTCTTCGTCGTGTTTTCGTTTATAGCATTTTAGCGTTAATGTGGAATTGTATCAATCTTTTTTGTTTACTTTAAGAGTGGTTTGATACAATCATGGTTAAATTTGAAACTATTTATCCTAGAGAAAATGACCAGTTTGAAAGGCAATAACTGAATAAGTAATTATTTTATTTTTATATTTTTTTTAATTTTTGATTTCTATCAGTGTCCGGTGGTGGGAGTCGAATATATAATGAGTGATTGATGGAAAAGTACATAAGCAACCATTATAAAATGTAAGGATTGATAAATTCTTCATGTTTTGAAGCATTCTTATTTACTTATATTGAATTTTATTTATATTATTTTATAAAAGAATGTTTTTTATATTTGTATATTCTTTTAATTCTAGAAATCTCAGTATATTCCTGATGAAGGGTTTTACCCGAAACGTTGAAATGATTTATTGACTGGGAGTTATTAAAGTGATGTTTTGACACAAAATATATTGAGTGATTTATTTAGGGTGAGTGGGACCTTTGTACACCAGTATCATTTGTAGTCTTAGTGTCAGCTTTTACTGGTATTTAGAGTCCTCTCCCATTAATTATTTATTAACACAGAATATTTAAAACCTTTTCTCTGAGGTCTGGGCTGAACTGAAAAAGTCTTTGTTGTGAAGTTAATTCAATTTCTCCAAAGCACACTGAGTTATCTGTTGCTCTACTCCATTGTCTTCCAAATCCTGGACAGACCCCTCGTAAATTTTTTTTCAGCGTCGCAAAAAATGGCTCTACCCAAGCCTTTCCTATACTTTATCCTTGCCTTTCATCTCCTCACATTGGCCCCCTGGCCCTCCATCCTAATAAATGCTCCCAAACCTTCCCTGCACCACACGCCTCTTAATCAAGCTCCTCCTATCCTCTTCCAAGCAGACACCCTGTAACTCATCCATACGCCTCACCCCTTATCGATCCAAGCATCGTGCCTCCACAGATGCTAACTGTCGTGTCACTTATCAGGCTGTCAGATCTGCCCCAAATACCATCCTGTATACCAGAAGATTCAAATTCACTGCTGCATACTCCTTTCTCCTCCTCCTCCTACTCCTAGCTGGAGATATTGAACCTAACCAGGGTTCCTAGGCTGGGCCACAACCGCTAAGATCCCACAAAGTCCTGTCCATTGCCCATGTTAACTTCAGAAGCCTCCTGCCTAAAATTGACCAATTAACCTGCTGGATAGCTGAGCACTTTCCTGATATCATATGTCTGACCAAAACCTGGCTCTCCACAAGGATCCCAGACACTTCCCTTAATCTCCCTAATTACACTCTACTCAGACAGGATTGTAGTAAACAAGGTGGCAGTGTAGCCATCTATTCAAAACAACTGCCTCTCGTGCTTGGTCTCAATTAAGGAATCGTGCTCAGGCTCCCATGAAGTCCTTCTGGCCCAACTCACCCTGCCTGCCTTTCTCCCTTTATTTATTGGGGGGGTTTATGCCTCACCCCATCTTGCACATGAATCTTTAGTCACCACCCTAACTACCCTTTCTGACCTGACCTCCAAAGGGGAATTGGTTCTGCTAGGTGATTTCAATCTGGACTGGCTCACCCCTTCCTCAAAAGCCCACATCTCCAGGTTAGAGTCCCTCAACCTGATCCAACTGCTCAATGAACCCACCCACTACAATCCCCACTCTGAAAACCACTCTTTAATTGACTGGATCCTCACCTTGCATCCTTACAGGGTAACCTCATCTGGCATCCTTGCAAATGCACTAAGTGATCACTGGATTATGTACTGCATCAGAAAATCCTGCCTGCCCAAATCTGCCCCCAAGTACGTTAACACTCGCTCCCTAAACACTCTGGACACTGAATCTCTGCTAACCAGCCTTAGTCACACTGACTGGCGCCACGTGTACTCTGCTGATGTTGCCTTTTCCAGCTTTCCGCACACCTTCACAAACATCTGAGACTCCCATGGCCCCCTGAGAAAGCTCAGGGTGAAAAAACACCACCATAAATGGATCTTGGCTCCTATCCTTACCTTATGCAAGGCCAGGGACAAAGCCTGGTCTGCTTTCAAATCCCTTCCTAGCCCTAAAAATAGACAGGCCAACACCTTCCGCAATGCATGCAGAAAGACCATAAGACAGGCGAAAGTGGATTTCTTCAAATCGCAACTGATGCACTCCCATCCCTTCAATGTCTGGAATGTAATACACTCACTCCTAGAACCTCCATTGCAACCCAGTTCCCCTGCCATCAAGCAGCATGGTCAGCCCTTAACAGATCCTATTAGCATTGCTGATACCCTCAACAAATTTTTCACTTCTTGCGTTGTGCCTCATGGTCCTCCACCTAAATCCTTTGCCCCCTCTCCACCTCCCTGTCACAACAACTTCAAATTCTCACCAGTCTCAGGACATGAAGTTCTCACTGCCCTCCACTCATTAAATACCACCAAGTCCGGCCCAGACGGGATCCACCCCAAACTCCTGCAGATCTCTGCTCCCACAATAACAAAACCTTTTACCATTCTACTCAACCTCTCCTTTTCCATGGGCATGGTCCCTCAGACCTGGAAATCTGCCTCAGTCATTCCTCTTCACAAAGGAGGGGACCCCTCTATGCCTGGATATTACAGGCCCATATCCCTCCTCCCTGCTCTTGAAAAGCTTCAGGAATCCTGGCACACTCCAAACTGGCGGGATAGCTCGCTAAAAATAACCTCATATCTCCCCACTAGTCAGGCTTCAGGAAACAGCATCCCATAGAAAACACAGAAACATAGACTTTGGCAGCAGATAAGGAATGCTTGGCTCACCCAGTCTGCCCGTTTCCCTAACTATTGGATAAGCTGCAGATTCTAGTTTACCAACAGCCTACTTCCTCCTACCTCCACTATAATTGCCTTATGGCTGTCCCATGCATTCTTGAATTTCCCCACTGTTTTTGACCCCACAACCTCCTCAGGAAGGTGGTTCCATGTGTCCACCACTCTCTCCATAAAAAAATATTTCCTCATGTTGCCCCTGAGCCGTCCCCCCATCTTTAAATTGTGCTCCCTTGTTCTTGCACATCTCTTTTTCTGAAATATGCTACCATCTTTGACTTTGTTGATTCCCTTGAGGTACTTGAAAGTTTCTATCATGTCCCCTCTCTCCCTCCTTTCCTCAAGGGTATACATATAAAGCTCTCTTAGTCTCTCTTCATATGGCTTCTGTTGCAGACTCTGCACCATTTTAGTTGCCCTCCTCTGGACCACCTCCATCCTGTCTGTCCTTGCGGAGATGGGCTCTCCAAAACTGCACACAGTACTCCAGTTGGGGTCTCACCAACTGTCTGTACAGAGGGATAACAACTTGATGCCTCTCCCTATGCATCCCAGTATCCCCCAGCTCTCCTCACTGCCTTCTCACATTGCTTGCCTACCTTAAGGTCATCTGAAATGATTACCCCCAGGTCCCTTTCCATTTTTGTTGTTGTTAGTACCTCCCCCCCCACATTGTGTGCTCTTCACCTGGGTTTTGTTTCCCACATGCATTACTTTGCACTTCTTTGCATTGAATCTAACTGCCATGTTTTTGAGCATTCCTCCAACCTTGCCAAGTCTCTTCTCATCCTTTCCACCCTCCTTGTGTATCAACTCTGTTGCAGATCTTTGTGTCATCTGCAAAGAGGCATACTTTTCCTTCCAGACCCTTTGGAATGTCTCCTATAAAGACATTAAAGAGGACTGGTCCCAGTACTGAACCCTGCGGTACCCCACTAGTAACCCCCCTTTCTTCGGAGTGAGTTCCATTTACTATTACCCTCTGCATCCTGTTGTGCAGCCAATTTGTTACCCAGGCTACCACCACGGGACCCACTCCCAGGCTGGCTAACTTGTTTAGTAATCTTTTGTGTGGGACTGTGTCAAATGCCTTGCTAAAGTCTAGGTAGGCCATATCCACAGCCCCTCCCTGATCTACTACTTTTGTCACCTAGTCAAAGAAATCAATTAGATGTGTCTGATATGACCTTCCTGTTGTGAATCCATGCTGCCTTGGGTCCTGTGCCCTGCTGGCCTCTAGGTACTCAACAATTCTTTCTTTCAGAAGTGATTCCATCATTTCCTTACCACTGAGGTCAAACTAACAGGTCTGTAGTTTTCTGCCTCTGCCTTGCTCCCACTTTTGTGAAGGGGAATCACATCTGCCCTCCTTCAGTCCTCAGGTACCACCCCATCCTCCCATTATTTGTTAAAATGGGTAATCAGTGGTGTCACTAGGTCTCCCCTTAGTTCTTTTAGAATTCAGGGGGTGAATCCCATCAGGCCCCATTGCTTTGTCCACTTTGAGTTTTTCGAGTTCTTTCAGGACCCTTTCTTCTGTAAATGGACTGGTGTCGACACCCCATGAGTGCTTCTATTGTTTGGTTTAGGTAACTCCTATTCTTCTTTTGTGAATAGTATTCACTGAATACTGAGCAAAAGTATTCGTTTAGTATCTCTGCCTTTTCACTGTCTCCCTCTGTCCACCTCCCCTCCCCTTTATTAAGCTTCACTATCCCTTCCTTGACCTTTTTTTGCTCCCTAATGTACCTATAAAAGGTTTTTTGCCACTTCTTAACTGAGTTGGCTATCTTTTCCTCGGTTTGAGCTTTTGCTATTCTGACTGCCTTCCCCGCATCCTTCTGCTTTAACTGATACAGTTCCCTGTCCTGCTCCTTCTGTGATTCTGTATCCAACCCCTTCCTCCTGCTAAAACTAGAAACAGCAGGCCTTGCTCCTATCACCTTATGGTGGTTCAACTCCTACCTCTCCAGCAGGTCACAATCTGTCAGAATCACTGACGTGTCATCCCCCCTCCCCATCCTAGCAGGCATTCCACAAGGATTAGTCCTTGGTCCCATCATCTTCTTCCTCTTTATAAACGAGCTCCCCTCCTTCTGCACTAAATCCAGCATACATGCAGTATGTATGCAGATGACACTATCCTTTTTACCTCAGGTCCATCAATACATGAAGTTCAAGCTACCCTCCAGTGTGATTTCAACAACATTCAAAACTGGTTCCTACATAACCAAGTAAAACTTAACTTCCAAACTGAATCCATGTTATTTGTCACAATGCAGAAAATTAGCAGATCCCCCCCACCCCCTGTCGCTACCCTGGATGGTACCCCTCTAGACCAGGTTAGCATATACTAGTGCCTGGGGGGTTGGCTAGACCCCCACCTATCTTTTGTGCCTCATATAGATGCAACCATCTTAAAATTATGCCCTAAATGTGGTATGCTATACCGGCACAGAGACTCCTTCCCGCTACCTTCCAGACATCAAATCAAAACTAAAAAGATCCTACCCATTTTTGATTATATGGACATGGTCTTCTGCCCTGCCTCAGAAATAACCCTATCCAAGCTTGACACCCTCCTGAACTCTTTTTGCCACTTTGCTACCAACTCACCCCTTAGAATGGATCACTGCGATCTATACTCTCTCCTAGGAATAACCCTGCTGTTCCACAGGCATTACATCCACTTGCTCAATCTTACATCTAAATTATGGTTCAACTTGCTACCCCCTTACCTGGTGGATAGTCTTTCACTGGTATCCGACACCCTCTACGTACTGAGACACAGAAATGAAAAATCTTTAAGTACAGTATATCTCGACCATTCTCATCATCTGGCAAAGCTGCCTTCTCCTACCAGCTCCCTACTTTGTGGAATAAACTAACCCCACCATTAGAAACTCCTCCTCTTATCTTGCTTGCAAGAAACAGCTATGCCTCCTTTCACTTCCCTCTTGCCTCTGTCCCAGGTGATTCTGTCACCACTCCCAGCTCCTACTAGACCTTGTTAACACTGAATAAACTTACTTCTGCTGAAATCGCATCTTCTCGCCTCGCCTCTTGTAAATGAATTGTTCTAGCAATGTCATTCCATGTTAAAACTTTTGAATAATAGCTGTATGCTGATGTCCTACGGCTATTTTGACCTGAAATGAGTCAACTTCAGCTTTTTTAAAGAGCAGCTGATACTTTGGGAAAACTTTGGAAGACTTAATAGTTAGGCACAGCTAAAGGCTACCTAAACATACATAAAATTGGGTATACAGTTTTAAAAACCCTCCCATGGAAGCAGAGCAGACAGGGAGGTTTTGAATGGCAGAAGCAGTTACCTTAAAAGCCAACGTTTGACGCCTTTTCAGCGAGTTTTTTTGCAACGCCGAAACCAGGAAACATTTTCAGGGCCCCGTAATCAGAGCCTAAGACTGCTGGGAACATCTGACGCAATGATGTAATCTTAGCTACTCAGGACGTTGCCAGTATTCAGTCCCTATGAAGCCCTTTGTTCTGTGTCTCAAATTAGTAATATATGTGTACCTTGAAACCTTGATCATTATGTAGCATGTACAGTACAGTATACTGTACATGTTACACAGTGATCAAGATCTCAAGGTACACATATTTTACTAATCTGAGACAGAACATTTTTATCTTTAACCAACACTGTAAAATTATACATGGCCACTTTGTAAATAGGACCTTTGGTCCTAATGATGTGTTGTAACCAACTAATCCTGAATAAAAATAAAGATTTGTATTGCTACTGCTAGAATTCCAAGATAGGATCATAGCCTGGTTGTGTGCTCAGTAGCTGTTATTTTTGACAGTACAGTGTTCCAGATCCAGAGGGACTCATGTATTTTCCAGGGAAATAGTGCTGTTTACATGGGAATTGTTCTCATAGACTGGCACTGCTTATACAGGAAAACAGCAATTCAGTTTCTATAGGGAATAATGTCACCTACAGCAAATTGTCTCAGAGTTAACATCGGACTGACCTGAGAGCCCTGAGCACACCCCTCACCTGGTTCAGCTTCTGGGCAACCACAAACCCCATCTGCTGTCAAATAATTCTGTGTGGAATCAGTTACAGTGTGTTGCTTGCCCTTCATTCATTAATTCTTTCTTTGGTAACCAAGTATGGCTCACTAGGCACAAGTGTCTGTTTTCGGGGGCCACCTAGGAACACTGGGGAGGTTAAGTGACTTGCTTAGAGTCACACAGTATGCAAGTGGAGGTTGTTGGAATGAAACCCAGGTCTGCTGGATGTACCAAGTTCATTCTCAGATTGTTACTCCAACAGATGAACATACGAAAGTTGCCAGCAGTAAAAGGCCATCCTGGTCTATCTAGGCTGCTCGAGACTGCAGCTAGCTCCCTATTCAGCAGCTGCCCCACCCCTCCTTCCCTCCCTTTACCCTCCCCTTTTCCCTGTCCCATCCCTTCTTGAAATATTCCATTGTGTTACATGCCACCACCTCAGCCGGTAGTGTGTTCTACTTTACCACCACCCTCTCCGTAAAGAAATGCCTCCTCGCCTCCCTCCTGAATCTACCCCACTCCAATCTCATTTCATGGCCCCTAGTGTCTCTCCCAACCCTCCTCCTGAATAGACCCTTTGTGTCTGTTTTGATTATCCCGTTCATATATTTGAAGGTCTCAGTCATGTCCCCCCTGTCCCTCCTCTCCTCCAGAGTGTACATGTTTAACTCTGTTAGTTTGACCTCATATGTCAATTCCCCCAGGTCCTGATTCATCTTTGTTGCCCTATTCTGCACCCCCTCCAGCAGTCAAATGTCCTTTTGTAAGTACGGGTGCCAGCACTGCATGCAGTATTCCAGATGGGGTCTAGCCAATGATCTGTATAATGGTAGAATAACCTCCCTTCTTCTTGAGGTAATGCCCCTTGCAGTGCACCCTAGCATTTTGTTGGCCATTGCTGCTGCCTTTCTGCAGAATTGTTCATTGCTCCCGTGATGAGCACCCCCAGATCCTTCTCCTCCTCTGTTACCTCCAGCTGCACCCCCTCGATGGTAGCTTCTCGGATTTTTTGTTCAGAAGTGCAGTACCTTACATTTGTTTTGCACTGAACCCCAGCTGCCATCTGTCAGACCATGCCTCTAGCCTTGCCAGATCTTCCTGTAGCCCCCGCCACCCAACCTAGTCATCCACCACCCCTCCCACCTTGGTGTCATCTGCAAATAGGCTGATTTTGCTGCTGATGCCCTCCGAGTTGTCTGCAATAAATATGCCAAACAGCACTGGGCCCAACAGTGACCCCCTGTGGAACACCACTTGTCACAGGCTTAGGGGATGAGTATTCTTCACCTACCATCACCCATTGCTGCCTATATTTTAGCCAGTTCTCCACCCACCACACCAGTTTTGCTCCTGCCCCTGTGCCCTGTAGCTTCCAAGTCTCCCATGTGGTACTGAATTGAAGACCTTACTGAAGTCTAGGTACAGGACATCCACCGCATGGCCCCCGTCAATTTGCCTAATCTCCCAGTCATAGTATTCCACCAGGCTGGTCTAGCATGACCTGCCCTTGACAAAGCCATGCTGCCTCCTGTCCTGCACCCCATTCACCTCCAGTAGTGCCACTAGCCTCTCCTTGAGGATGGTCTCCATTAGCTTCCCCACTATGGACGTTAGATTTACTGGCCTATAATTCCTTGGTTCATGCTTGGATCCACTCTTGTGGAGGGGAATCATGTGAGCCAGTCTCCAGTCATGGGGTACACATCCTGTGTCTAGAGATGAGTTAAATAATTCTGCCAATGGTCCTGCCAGACCTCTGCCAGCTCCATCAACACTTTTGGATGTAGTCCATCCAGTTCTGGTGCCTTGTCCACCCTCAATGCCCCTTAACCTCTCCAGTACCCTCCCCACTGTGATTTCTTCATCCGTCATCCCCCCATGTGTTTCTATCCTCCCTCCTACTATGGGTAGTGCCCCCTCCCCTTCTTTCATTAAGACTGAACAGAAGTAGTCGTTGAGCATTTCTGCCTTTACACTCCCCTCTTCCACCCATCTCCCTCCTTACTAATTCTTAAAATTTGGTCCTTACAGCTTCTTTTGTCCCTGATGTACCTAAAGAAGTCTTTTTCCCATTTTTTTGTATGCCCTATGCCAGCCTGAGTTTTCTTGCCACCTTGGCTGCCCTTATCTCCCTGGTCACTTCCTTCACTTCTTGCAGATATTCCTCCCTATCCTCCTCCATCCCTGATTTTCTGTATCTCCGTAAGCTGCCCTTTTCCTTCTCACCCTAACACCCCTCTGCTTATCCAGCTGGGTTTCTTTCCCCTAGCCTTCTTAGTTTTGGCCCTACAGCAAATTTCTGTTGCCTCCACTATCCTGTCTCATCAGTTCCCACCTTTGTTGTGTGTCCATACCCAGCTGAATCTAGGCCATAATGACAGCCCCATTTATTTGCTGATTTAGTAAGCAGCCTTATGAACAAATGTAATTGCTTGATTAGTGGCAAATTAAGAGAGGTGAAGCATAGGGAGGTAGAGTGACAGTAAGTGGCACTTGTGACAGTGGTGGGGTGGAATACAAAACTGTATCACCAGGTTCCCAGCTCTGCTTTCTAACCACTAGGTCAAACCTAGGACAAAAGACTATTATAAAACTTTTATCACTTAGATCAGTTATTCTTTTGTATACTGGGGCTAACTGAATGTTATCACCTCCTCATCTCCTTATATTTCTTCCCTGTCAAAAGGAGGGGATCCAGCTCGTAAGTACTAAATTGAGTTTCAAGAGAATGGGGTGCTAGACTCCAGAGAAATATTAAAAGTTGGAGTTGGGAGGTCACAATCTCCCTGTGAGCAGCATCACTCAGCTGAGATGACACTGGACTTGCAAAACCATCATACTCTAATTCATGTATGATACAGTGCACTCAGCAGAGGCTCCACCTTTTCTCTTGGCAGTTTGTGCCTTTGTACATAGTTGCAACTGGACCAGTACCAGGGTTAATTACCTAGAACTATGCAGTCTCAAATGCTGTACTACAGGTGTGCAGCAGGTACACACGTCAGGATATTGGTACGTACCTGCTGTGCACATTACCTGTTGGTTTTGCAAGTCTGGTTTCATCAAGATTTATATAAGTGTCTAATCCTGAAAACTGTGAACTCCAAAGAAAAGGTAAGCCCCTTTTTGGACCAAATATAGCAACCTCCTTGAATGGAAAGGGGAGTGTATTTTGAACACTTAATCATTTAGAGTACACAAAATTATTTGGAAGATGCTGCTCACAGGGAGGTCGTAACCCTCGTACTTTCACTCTTTATATTTCTAGCCTGTTTGTTCTTGAAGGTGAAAAAAAATGACGCTGCAATAAACTGTCACTGTTTTGACAAGGTACTTGCTTTTATGTAAATCACTACACAGGAGAATGTTATTACTTATGTTAGACTGTAATAAAGGGCAGCTGGAGGCTGTAAAGACATAATGCTGTCAGACTAAATCACTTTTAACTGTTGCATAAAGTTACACGTAACCTATCACATATGTTTGCACATAGCCTGGAGCTAAAACCGTTATTTAGTGGCTATTTTGTTACTGTCTGATTTGTTACCAGTAGGGATTTTGAGTACATAGCCTACCAAGCAGGACTTTTGAATATAGCCCCACTGCCTTTCTACTGTATCTTGCTTCGGTTCATTTACCCCCATACAAAAACTGAATGCAGAATATGAATTTGGCTTTTTGAATACAATTCCCCACTCCAACCCCGACTTCCAGCTACTGAATTTAGTTAATTTAAACTCATTTACCTAATCCAGCTACAGACTGACTTTGGTTCAGTTACTTTTCCATTCAAAACTACAATGCAGAATGTGAAGCAGGCTTTTTGAATATCCCTTCCCCTGCACACGCTTGGTTTACAACCCAATTTGCTAATCCTTACTTTGGATACCTCTCAACTTTTTGTCATTGAAATAAGGTACAGGGACAGTCTGAATGAGAGCAAATGAGGGACAGTGACCCTCATAACGAGGGACAGATCCTCACAATTGGAGACACACGCTCAGAACACTATGAAAACCATTTTGCTTACTTGTGCAAAGTTTATTTTTGCTTAACATCTGAGACTATTATGAATTTCTGTTCTAAAGTCTGAATTTACAGCGCATTCTCTGCAGGAAAGCACCTTTTCCATGATGGACCTGTGAGAGCACAGTAATTTTGAGGGGTAAAATGAAGGACATCCCTTGTAATCAGGGACAGCTGAGAGGTACGTTACCTTGGATTCAGTGATGGCAGACAAAAAAGGCGAGGCGAATGATCATGTTGCTGCTTTCAAAATTACTAGCAGGGGCACAAAAACAAAGTTAAACAAGTTAGGATCTGCCTGCTCTCCACATGCTGTTTCCATCTGTTGTTGCTGCTGCTTCCTCAGTTATCTGGCTCTGAGGTCTTTGATGCTGGGTGGGGGGTGGGGCTCAGAGTAACTGTATCCATGGTATCTCCTTCTTCAGATAAGCACTGGTGTTTTCCTTGAACCAGTCAGCTGTGAGTTTGATGCCATGCTGTCCAGATTGCCAGCCAGCAGCAGAAATGAAAACAATGAAGCGACACTACCTCACCGCAGTTGGGTTTGTAAAGCCAATGGATCCACCCCGATACAGACAACGCCAAGTGTAACCTCCGGTCCCCTGGGGTTACTAGAATCCCATCAGCATCAGTGCTAGGTAGGGAAGGCAGCTGGTGAATAACTAGTTTAATTGATTTTTACCTGCTCCCTCTCTGTTTACTTGGTCTCAGCTGAGAGCAGAGAGGTAATGTCATTTTAGAACTCTCGCAGCAGCATAAGCCACGGTAGCTAGCTATGAGTGGGAAGCATTAGAATTTTCAGTTAGTCTGTGAATGGAGTTCAGTGTGAGCAGTTGGAGGAGTGAAGAGCTGCAGTGTGGGCTCTGCGGAGAGCCTATTTTTCTCACCCTAGTGCTGAGAACCATCTTCCTGGCAGTAGAAGTGGTGGAAACCGTCTAACAGGAGTTCCTGATTTTCTTCTCATCACTGGTGAGATGAGAAGGACTGCAGAATGGATCCGAGGGGCAATCCCCTATTTTGATCCAGGACATTGAAGATGCCTTTTTGTGTACAACCGTGAGTAATCTGACTTTGGGTATCCCAGGAGTAATGTACATGTTTTTCTTTGGGGGGTGTACTCTGACAAAGGGACATATGCACCAAGTTCTGTTCTGTTTGAGACTGTTCTCATCCTTTCTTAAAGCTGGCTGACAATCATGGAGTCCCCAGTGAGACTTGGCACGTTGTTTAGGACTTTAATGTACATTCGTGTCAGACAAACCTGGTGGAGTTCTATGACTGGGTGACAAGTGCCTTGGACCTGGGTAGACCAGTGGATGTCCTCTTTCTAGACTTCAGCAAGGCATTTGACTCTGTTCCTCACGTGGGCCTGTTGGATAAGCTGGGAGAAATGGGGGTGGGGAACCAGATGATCAGATGGATAGGCAATTGGCTCCAGGACTGGACCCAGAGGGTCGTAGTTGGTGGGATAGTCTCATCCCCAAGGAGGGTCATTAGTGGGGTCCCACAGGTCAGTACTTGGGCCCCTTCTGTTCAGCAACCTACATATCTGACATAGGGACAGGGAATCAGAGTGAGATGAGTCTCTTTGCAGATGACTCAGAACTGAGGGCGGTGGTGGATGGGAGGAGGGAGGTGGCCCTACAGGGGACCTGAGGCTCTGGAAAGATGGTCTAGAAAGTGGAAGCTGAAGTTCAATGCAGGGAAATGCAAGGTACTCCACCCAGAGCCAGAAACCCAGGCCAAGTGTACACCTGGGGGAAATGCTACAAGTCTCAATGGCTGAGAGGGACCTGGGGTGGTGGTGGATGTCAAGATGAACAACTCTGAGACTTGTAGGAGGGCAGCAGCCAAGGCCAACAGGATGCTGGGATGCATCGTCAGGGGATCACCTCCAGAAGGAGGGAAGTGATACTCCCTCTGTATAACTGCTTGGTGAGGCCGCACCTTGAGTACTGCATGCAGTTTTGGAGGCCACACTTAAAGAGGGACATTAACCTCCTGGAGAGGTCCAGAGGAGGGCAACAAAATGATTTGGGGCTTGGGGGACAGGACCTATGAGGAGAGGCTCAAGAGCTAAATATTTACACATTGGAAGAGAGAAGGGACCGGGGACATGATAGAGGTCTTCAGGTACATGAAGAGGGTAAATAGGGAGGAACAGTCAGGGTGCTTGAAGGAAGGAGGAGGGGGCCACTAGAGGGCATGGGTGGAAGCTGGAGGGGGGAAGATTCAGGGGAGAAAGGAGGAGGTGCTACTTCACTGAGAGGGTGGTAGAGCCATGGAATGCACTGCCTAGGGGGCTGGTGGAGGCAGAGACAGTGGAGGGGTTCAAAAGGGGGTGGGACAGGTACAGGGGAAGGGTTCTGGAAGCAAAATCCAATGCAGCAAGAATATCTGGAACTGGGAAGGGAGAAGCCAGAGAAGGTGAGGGGGACAGCAAGGTCAGCACCCAGGGTGGGGACTGACCAAACGAGCAGACACGAAAGACCGTTAGGCCTATTCTGCTGGCATTTTAGTATGTTAGTATTCAGAAGTAGCGTGTTTCTAATGCTGAATATGAAAGTCATTCCAAGATGCATAGTTCTACAGTTATGCTTAAAGTTTGAGGTGTAACTCTGAAAGAATGGCTGGGTATGGACGTGGAAACAATAGGTGGGTAATCCCCCATCTGGAGTGTCCAGGTCAGCACTACAGGTTCCGTAAGGGCACCTGCTTTTTCAGGACATGGTGGCCAATGCCTAAAGAGAAAGTTTACCCCTTGCTGTGGGTTGTGCTAATTTTGAGCACCAGTGTGCTCCATCGTAGCCAGTTGCTACATTGCCAAATGTTTAAATCCTATGCCATATGGGAAATGTTCTAAGTTGTGGCTAGTGCCACTAGAAGAAATTATGTGCTCCATTGTGGCCAGTGTCACTAGAAGAGATGTGTGTTTCAGCTGAGGCTTTGTCGCTGAAGAGTGTTAAAGGTCCTATGTAATATGGGATGTTTAGAGTTTCTGTCTGCTATAGATGCTGTTGTTCTGCCATTGCCTAGTGCCACAAGGTGTAAATCCTTGGGCGCCCACCTTTGCTTTTACGTACCAACTTTGGAATAAAGCCACATTCTAGAACCCCAACCTGGTTTGGACATTCTTGTTACTGCTTCCTGTGTGGAATTACTGGGTACCCCTCCAGAAGTACAGACCTAGCATAGCCCCTAGCAAAAGTTCTCTCCTCAGGACCTGGGTTTAGTATGGTCATTTGTGTGTAATACTGTTTCTGTACCCCCACCCCTCTCTTTCCCCTAGACAGAAAATATGGGAGGTGTGCTTACTAGTTAAACGTGGCCAGTGGCAGGTTATAAAAAATGGGGGCTTGTCCAATGATGTTGTTTAATTTGAGGAGAGAACTAGAGATTTTTTTTGAGGGTATAGCTAGTTTTTGTCTGTCTGGTAGCATGGTAGCCCAAACAGGAAAGGAAGCTTTGCACAAAAGGATTTTGCCCAGTAGAGTGCCATCCAAATGTGTCGCTTGCGTGCATGCTAGTACAAAAACAACAGAGTGCTGCTGTGTGTGTGCCAACTTACAATGGACAATAAAGCCAGAAAGTGTATGTCCTAGTCTCTGCATCAAGAATGTTTACGGAACTTTTTAAATTGTAAGTTTCAAATGCCAAACGTAGTGTGAACTTTAGGAAACAGAGAAATGTGCCTTTAAAGTTTCATGTGCTTTGTGTGCAAATTGGGGGAGTTGCTATAGAAATTGCCAAAATCTGTGGAGAAAATGGTAGAAACAGCACTCCCGCCACTGAAATTGCAGCCAAGAAAAAAAATTACAGCTTGTAGTTTAAATTTACTCCTCCTTGACGATCACCATGAAGGAAGAGTGAGACAGGCTCATTTGCATGACATCGAGTGATTGGTGCGACTGCAATCAGTTCTGCCCCCTAGCCAGCTTCTATGTGCAGCTGAGTGTTCGAGGAGGAGACAGAGAGTGGCATGCAAACTGGTCAGACCAGGATCAACCATCGAGGGGCTTGTGAACATTATAATCTGTAAAAAAACAGACTTTTGCTGTGTAAATTCGGGCTCAACCCATTTTCCGACCGACTGGAAAGTGAGCGTGTCATTTGCGGCTACGATCGTCAGGTCTACCAGCCCGTTTCACCCCAGAGGCCTTCCACGATTGGCACCAGGCCAAACATTTCCACTGGAGAAAGCCAGCTACTGAATCAGTGAGTAAAACCCAGCTAACTGAGCATCAAACTGTGTGTGATTTTCAAGCCATCTGAATCTGTGTGCAAGCAGTGTGATTGTTTTGCAAAGAAGGACTGTGTGTTGAAACAGCAAGGCAACAAACATAAATTCTGAGCATAGACTGTGACCATTTATAATGGATTCAACAACAACAAATGTTTCTAAGCAAAGAGAGTCTGTGTTGTATATTAGGCTGCAACAAACAGGCAATCCTGTGTGATGGAAATACTGTAGCTTGCAAGTGACTTTGAGTATGTGTAAATAGTCCTTTGATTTGATGCTGATTGCAAAGTCAAGTTAAAATCATATGAATGTGCTGAGAGATATAAGCAGTGCAATCAATTACAGTTTTGAGCAAAACTCAGTAGCCAGAAAAGGTCGGACACACCATTTTGAGTCAGAAACAGATTTGATACATGAGGAGAGCTACTGCTGCCATTACAGGGTGGGGTCAGCAAATGTAAACACAGCAGCAGGGAGCCATTTTGTGAGCCTGTAAAGAGACTAGCGAACAATTCAGTAACAACCAACTTTTGTATGTTTGCTTTCAGACATGGCTTCGGGAACTCCCCGATATCTGGATCATGCCCGAGCTATGATCGTAGAGGAGGTTGCAGCACTAAGAGAGATAGAGAGAACTTTCTACGGTAAAGGGTTGCCTTCAGATGTAGCAATCCCTAGCTATCCAGTGAGACTGTGCATTATGTGCCTCAAGGCTGGAAGGGATGTGTTTCTGATACCCCACTGTTTGGATTGCCTTGCGAAGTATGGTACGAGCAGGGGTGCAGTGTCAGAGAAGGTATCATGAATTTGTTTTGGCTCCCACATGGACCAGAGTAGGAAACTCTGCAAGTAGCAGCATGCTGCACTAGGTTGAATCTGTAGGGGGAAGCCCCATGGAGTGTGGCACAGGACAGAGCAACACTGATCTACTGCAAGGGCAGGAACAAAGAAGGGTTGCTACACCCGTGTCCCAGGTGGGCAATATATTGAAAGGATCCATGGACCCATGGAAGGACGGTCCAAGTCCTAGCCTAGTAGGGGAGGACGAACTACAAGAGACACCGAACTGGGAGGTGTCTACCTCCGTGCCCAGTGAGGAGTGGACTGTCTCAGGAGTCAGGACATCTGCTCACTCCTGGGCTCAGGTCCTGAATGAAGAAGAGGAGGATGAAGAAATGTATCTTCATGTTTAGGGTCCCTGTGAGTCACCTCAAGCTCTTGCCTCAGTGGAGCCAGAGAGACAGAAGAAGAAGGCTCCAGTAATCTTCCCACAGAGATGGTCAGGGACAAGTTCTTTCATTCTTTAAGTATGCAGCACTGGCTCAACTAGGACTGGCCACCCCCAAGCCGGGTCATGTGCCGAACACCTGTGAAAAGTAGCATGGAGAAGAGACAGGTACGTAGGAGGGCTGACGCCATTTATGGGAAGTCCTTTCCTACCTTTCCTCATTGAGACTGGGAGGAAATTGAACAGAACAGGAAGTCCTGGTTGTTGGAAGAGGCAAGCAAGAATTTGTACTCTGGTGCAGCAGAATGTGTCAGGGACAGAGTCATAAACAATCGACTTAAATTCCGGAAATTGGGCAGAACTCTGTTTATGAACACTGTGAGAATTGTGGACAAGGCAGGGAAGGAGACATTCCACATCTACTTCGAACACCCAGATGGTGTCATAGTTCTTGCACCTCACCTTGAGTGGTATTACCTTTAATGGCGCCACTCCCTGTGAATATGCCCAGCATGCCTATGGAGAAGTGAGCAGTGGCAGCCCGGTGCCTGTCATCCAGCAGCAGCAGCAGTATCCAAGGAAGAAGATGCAGCTCTATTGGTATTCTATGATTCTTCAGGTGCATCCAGATTCGTCAGCCCAGCAGTGTTTTCCCATTTCCATTGCCTGGCCTTTCAGATGACATCAAACCAGCTGTTTTCCTGTTTCAATGCCTGGTTTTACAGAGGACATCAACCCAGCTGTATCCGAAGACGCAGCCTGGAGGAAGAGGGTCCTCAGCTCGGAGAAGTAAGGTGATCCTTTGTTTTCGGTCTTCAAGGAACTGGTAAGATTTTTCATTTATTCATTACAAATCGGGTTTACAACCTTTGAGTCAGAGACTCATTTACAAAGGCACCTCATCGTGAGGGGGGCAGACATCAAGACAGATATTACAGTGCATATTAAAACAGAGGATAACATTACAGGTGCAGTAAAAGGAACATTTAACACAGATACACTTAGGTTACATAATGTAGTAGTTTGTATGTTACTTAGGTTACATAATGTTACAAAATTGTGAGTTACACTCATGGATATAGTAGGTCCCCAGAGAAGACAGTGGGTTACATCCCTGTTTGGACCTGGTAGGGAAGGAGTGGGTCTGGAGAAGGGAGAGGCTGTCCAGTGGACGTTGTCAAGCCAGGGGGCAAGGTGGGCAGGTACCACAGGTTACAACAGGGGGTTAGTTGCACCTACAACAGCGGGTATTAAAGATATGGTTCTGAAGGGCTGTTTTGAAGGAGCCAATTTTTGGCAAGTTGGAGATGCAGCTAGGGAGGGAGTTGAACCAGGTGAGGGCTCGGTAGAGGAAGGATCTCTGGGCAAGAAAGGTCTTGGTTCCGGGCACTTTGAGAGTGGCCTTAACAGAGCTACGGGTGGTGACAGACGATAATGACTGCTGTAGAGAGGTGCAGACCCTCTGGGGAGAGTCCTAGCAGTGATTTCTTAGTGAGAAGGCAGGTCTGGTAGAGCAAGTGCTCCTCAAAGTTGAGCAGATTGGTGGTAGCATAGAGAAGGCAGGTGTGAGTTTGGCTGGGGGCACCAGTCAGGAGCCTACAGGCCTTATTGATGGAGAGTTGTATTTTGGAGAGGGCAGTGTTGTCAGCTGCGGCGTAGATGGGCAAACCATAGTTCACGAGGGACAAGATGGAGTAGGTGATGGCCAGCCTGAGGGCAACCTGAGGCAGGCAGTCCCTGTACCGGTATATCAGGCCAATCCGAGAGTTAATGGTGGCTGACAGGGCATTAATGTGGGTGTGAAAGGAGAGGGCAGTATCGAATGTGATGCCTAGGTACTTGTATGTGGTCACTTGTTCTAGCGGGTGCAGAGTGCTGGGGATAATCAGGAGGGGGGTATTTTTAGCTTTATTTTGGTGGTGGGAAAAGAGCATTGATTTGGTTTTCTTTAGGTTAATGACCAGTCTGCGGTCGCTGAATCACCTTTTGGCTTGGTTGTAAGCTTGCTGGAGGGATAATTGGAGGGAGGTGGGATTGGGATGTGAGGCAATGAGGACTGCATTGTCAGTGTAGAGGAGCATTTTACTGGTACATGAGCTGGGGAGGCTGTTGAGGTACAGACTAAAAAATATTGGACCCAGGATGGAGCCCTGAGGGACCCCGGAATGAACAGGAAGAGTGCTGGAAAGGGAGCCGCTGATCTTGACATGCTGAGATCTAGCAGAGAGGTAGCTAGAGAACCAGGAAATGGGACCACCAGAAAAGCCAAGTTGGTGGAGAGAGTCAAGTAGACGGGGATGACAGACAGTGTCAAAGGCCTTGGAGAGGTCATGGACACTGCTCCTGGAAGGCTGCCAGAGTCGAGAGCAGCATGCAGGTTTTGGGAGAATTCCAGGAGAGCCGTGGTTGTACTGTGTCATGGGCAGAGACCGTACTGCTCTGGGCACATAATGTCATACTTGGTTAGGTATTCAGAGAGCTGGATCAACACCATTTTTTCAAGGGCTTTAGAGAGTGGGGAGAGGATGGAGATCGGCCGGTAATTGTTGGGGGTGGACCGGTCCCACTCTTATGTATGGGTGTGATTTCAGCAGTTTTCCAAGCACTTGGGAACTGACTCAGGCATACAGACCAGTTTAGAAGGCCAGTCAAGGGGACTAGGACTTCATCCAAGACCATACAGAGGATCCTGGAGTCGAGGGGGTCACTGCTGGGGTTATTGCTGCCTAAGGCTTTTAGCAGGTGTGGTATGGATTCTTGGGGGGATAGGGTGCACAGGCAGAATGGTGGGCAATATAGGACCAGAGGGAGAGAGGTGGGGATTGGGTCAAAGAAGCTGCTGGGGAGGACCAAGCTTAGGTCAGAGAAGGCAGAGTTAAGGCAATCGGCTATAAGGAGTGGATGTGTGGTGGGAGTGCCATTGATGGAGAGCTGAGATGGTGGGGGGGAGTGGGACTTCCCATTTAGCTCTTTCATATTATCCCAGAAGGTCCTGGCTGAACCCCAAGTGGAAGCGAGGGTGGTCTGGTAGTGCTCTGCCTTGGCCCGCCTAATGGCCCAAGTGCACTTATTACCTTCTGCATTGTAGGCCTGTCTATCAGACGCCTTTCCAGATTCTACAGCAATGTGCCAGAGATTATCTCTGTTTTTGAGTCTCTGGAAGAGGGGTGGGGTAATCCATGGGGCATTGCATTTTTTGGAGTGGTCCTGGTGAGGGGGGTGAAAAGGTCACAAGCCTTACAGAAGGCATTTGTGAAGTGGTCAAGAGCTGAGTCAGCATCAGGGGCATGCTGGATAGGGGACCAGTCTAGCTGGGCTAGGTATTGTTTTAAATTTCTGAGGCGGCCGGGGCATAAACGGTGGCATAGAGTGGCAAGGGACACTGGCTTCAGAGTGGAGGATGACCAGAGACAGAGGACTGGGGAGTGATTGCTAAGAGAGTCGGGGAGGACAGTGACATCCTGGATTTTGTAGGAGCGGTTAGATATAACAACAACTAGGAGAGTGCTGGTGCCAGTAGAGTGGTTGAATCTGGTGGGCTGGGTGACTAACTGGGACATATCCAGGGCAGCAAAGGAGTCCCTTATATGGGAGGCAGTGGAGGCAAGCCAGTTAACATTCAGATCACCTCGGATGACTTGCTTCACTTTGTGAGGGAGAGATGTGAGGTAGTCAGTGATGGACTGGACCACTTGGTTTTGATTCCTCGGGGGTACGTAGGAGACCATGAGGAAGAGAGGGCCTCTGGTGGGGTGAGGTGTGATTTTTAAGTTGAGGGCTTGGACTCCACAATCAAGTTTAGGAGCTGGGAGTGCCTGACCTGTAAGGGAGTCCCGTACGAGTAGCATGCAACCACCATCGTGTTTGCCTACTCGGTCTTCCCTGTAGATGGTATATCCAGGGAGGGTAATAGCAGAGTCAGGGGTGGATTTGGAGAGCCAAGTCTCTACCAGTGCAATTATGTCAGGTTGATGTTGAACGACCCAGCACTGGAGGGCAGCAGATTTCTTTAGGAGACTGCAAATGTTTAAAGATGCAAAGCGGAGGCCAGTTGCAGTACAGGGTTTAGAAGGACTGGAAGTCATAGGTCCTGGGTTTGGGTATACATTACCAGAAAATAATAATAGCAGTGTAATTATTCTGGTTAGTGGCCAGTGGCGATGAATCGACACCCAGCTGAGGACTTTACAATCAGGGTGCATGGGATAGATAAAGTGCAAAGGGTGGGAATGGCAGGGGACAGCTGGATCCAGGTCGGGCGTTGGAGAGCCGAGGGAGTTGGGGTGTTGGCAGAGTGGGGGTGTTGGGGGGTCGTGGGTGTGTTGAGGGTGGGGGAGGGCCAAGTCATTGTGGGGTAGTCTGGGGATGAGGTGCCTAGTGTGCCTAGAGTGGAGGAAAGGTGCTCCGGTCGGTGTGAGGTCTGTACCAAAAGGGTGAAGGAGAGCAGACTTAGTAATGGAGTGTAGGTACCCATAGCAGCTGAGCAGTAAAGGAAGAGTGTCCAGGAGGAGTAGTAGAGACTAAGGAGATGTAGAGCAGCTTTGGCACGGTTGGGGGGAAAACCCCTCTGGTGGGTGAAGAGTATAAGATGCAAATGGGAAAAATCAGTATCAATCAATAGCAGAGGGAGAGGACAAAGACTGATGAATAGTGACATACTGACCACACAATAAGTGAAATGAGACAGGAACTGTACTGTGTTGGATTGGGTAAGTGTGCTTATAACTGGGCCCTCTAGTGGCTAAAAGATATAATCTGCTAATGGAAAAGTCAAAAAAAGAACAGGCAGGGAGGTTCTGAAGTAAGTTTTTTTGGTGGGGGGGGCACTGCAGCAGCCTCAATGGGACACAGAGGTCAAGGGTGTAGCCCACAGACTTACAGCTCTAATAGAAGGGGCACAGGGCTCAGGGCAGATAGCAAAATCACACTATCTTAAAACCTCTCTCAAAACTTAAATCAACTCTTAAGAAATCTCTACATTAGACTAAACATTACTTAAAGTAAGAAATCAAGAACATGTCAAGCAAAGGTCAGTCCTAGCATTAATTTCTTGGCAGCAGTTCCTAGAAGACTTCTGGATTGCTGCACATAGTGTGAGAAACACTGGCAAACAGGGGCAAGTGAGATTCCTCCAGGGGTAGATGCCAAAATTCAGAGTTCCAACCCATGCCTTGCTTGAAGGGTGAGTGTCGGGCAGCTTCTCCTTAGTCTGCTTACCAAACTGCAGAATGCAGTTTGTTTGAGAGGAAACAGCCCAAAAAGGCACAGTAGTACCCTTACTTGGAGGGTGAGTGTCGGGCAGCTTCTCCTTAGTCTGCTTACCAAACTGCAGAATGCAGTTTGTTTGAGAGGAAACAGCCCAAAAAGGCACAGTAGTCCCCTTACTTGGAGGGTGAGTGTCGGGCAGCAGATGACATTTTCTATTTTCTAACTGACTTTGCACAACACACCTTACTCTAGCAGACTGACCACAAACTGTTTGAATTGTCCTCAATGACTCTCCCCATGAATTGCAGTACATTTCAGGCCCTGCCCTGTTCTAGGACTGTTTTTCAGTGAGCTCCGGCCCAGGAGAGACTCTTTTATGGACTTTGCCTTTGGGCAACAACATTCTGTCACTAATATGGGCATTTTAGGGCATTCCACCCCACAAATGTGTTGTATAAATGTATTCTTTCCATTGTTTACTTTTGTACTTTTATAGAAAAATATTTTTGGGATTCTCTGGTGTTCAGGTGGAGGTTTAGGCACTGTGTGGTATGCAGGATGTGTTTTTGCGTTTTCTTCTCTTGCAGCTGTTCCTGAAGAAAAAAAAAAGAGGATGCTGGAGCTCAGCCGAGTTCCTCTGGTTTCTTAGAGTTTTAGAATTGTTCGAGGTTAATAGGGTGTTAACATGCTTTTTCTTCACAGGTGTAAGGTTGCGGGGAGATTTTGGGAAATGTAATGCATTGCAATGTGCTGTTTCCTTGTTTTTGTTCACAGGTACCCTGGCAGCTTGGGGGGAGATTTCCCGAGGTGCAGCCTTGTCAGATAGATTTTCCCTAGGGGATAGAGAGGCTGTGGTCCTGACCTGCAGTAGTGGCCTCAGTTCTGGTCTATTAGGGCATGCTTCAGGCAGTTTCTTGGAGCCACTGAGTATCCATAGATAGATCGTAGGATAGGGGCTGAAGTTTCATCAGCTGGCCTTTGTGCCTTTTGTGTTGCCTGCCTGTGCCTGGCACATGGTAGGGAAGAAGTAGTGTTACCTTCCTGTAGGTAACACAGAGGATAGGTGGTCTGGTTCCAGGTAGAGAAATGACTGCAGACAGTCATTTACCTGGCATGGGGTGAGTGTAACCTCCCGGTCCGCTGGGGTTACTAGAATCCCATCAGTGTCAGTGCTAGGAAGGGAAGGCAGCTGGTGAATCACTAGTTAAATGGATTTTCACCTGCCCCCTCTCTGTTTACTTGGTCTCAGCTGAGAGCAGAGAGGTGATGTCATTTAGAACTCTCACAGTAGCATAAGCCATGGTAGCTAGCTGTGAGTGAGGAGCTTTAGAATTTTCAGTTAGTCTGTGAGTGGAGTTCAGTGTGAGCAGTTGGAGGAGTGATGAGCTGCAGTGTGGGCTCTGAAGAGAGCCTATTTTTATCACCCTGGTGCTGAGAACCATCTGCCTGGCAGTAGAAGTGGTGGAAACCGTCTAACAGGAGTTCCTGATTTTCTTCTCATCCCTGGTGAGATAAGGACTGCAGAATGGATCCGAGGGGCAATCCTCTATTTTGATCCAGGACATTGAAGCTGCCTTTTTGTGTACAACCGTGAGTAATCTGACTTTGGGTATCCCAGGAGCAATGTACCTGTTTTTCTTTGGGGGTGTACTCTGACAAAGGGACATATGCAGCAAGTTCTGTTCTGTTTGAGACTGTTCTCATCCTTTCTTAAAGTTGGCTGACAATCATGGAGTCCACAGTAAGACTTGGCACATTGTTTAGGACTTTAATTTACATTCAGATGTAGTGTGTTTCTAATGCTGAATGTGAAAGTCATTCCAAGATGCATAGTTCTACAGTTTTGTTTAAAGTTTGAGGTATAACTCTGAAAGAATGGCTGGGTATGGACGTGGAAACAACAGGCGGGCAACCCCTCTTCTGGAGTGATCAGTTCAGCACTACAAGTTCCATAAGGGCACCTGCTTTTTCAGGACATGGTGGTCAATGCCTGAAGAGAAAGTTTACCCCTTGGTGTGGGTTCTGCTAGTTTTGAGCACCGGTGTGTTCCGTCATGGCCAGTTGCCACATTGCCAAATGTTTGAATCCTATGCCATATGGGAAATGTTCTAAGTTGTGGCCAGTGCCACTAGAAGAAATTGTGTGCTCCATTGTGGCCAGTGTCACTAGAAGAGATGTGTGATTCAGTTGAGGCTTTGCCGCTGAAGAGTGTTCGAGGTCCTATATAACACGAGATGTTTAGAGTTTCTGTCTGCTACAGATGCTGTTGTTCTGCCATTTCCTAGTGCTATGAAGTATAAACCCTTGGGGGTCCACCTTTGCTTTTGTGTACGAACTTTGGAATAAAGCCACACTCTAGAACCCCAACCTGGTTTGGACTTTCTTGTTACTGCTTCCTGTGTGGAATTACTGGGTACCCCTCCAGAAGTACAGACCTAGCATAGCCCCTAGCAAAAGTTCTCTCCTTAGGACCTGGGTTTAATATGGTCATTTGTGTGTAATACTGTTTCTGTACCCCCACCCTCTCTTTCCCCTAGACAGAAAGTATGGGAGGTATGCTTACTAGTTAAAGAAGTGGCCAGTGGGGGGGGGGTTACACAAGGAAATGTAAAACACTGGCCTAGTCCCTGGCCCAAAGTCAATCAACTGGTAAAGTACCTTGTTTTCTTGAGAAAATGTATCGAGAATGGCCAGTCAATAATTTATTAAAAGTGCATTTAAGTTAAAAACAAACAAACTGCTACCTGCTGTTAACAGGCTGTGCTTCCCATGCCTTTTAATTATAGTACTGACAGCAATTCTGTAGACATCCTCTTTTTTGATTTGCTCTGTTTGCAGTTGGGACATTGCACATTTGAATCAGTATACTGGGGATTTATTTGTTTTTTGCCTTGTTTTCTTTAGGCTTACTTGTCATGCCTCTGTATTTGGTTACATCCTCCCTGCATGGTCATGTCCATACCCCCTATGGGCAGTCAGGCAGCAACCAGAACCAATCAAATAAGGTCAGTGTAACAAAGTAAGGAACAAGTGAAATGAAAGCAGCTCAGGGAAGATGGGCTCAGTGATACCCCAGGTTACAAATTCCTGCACACAGTAGCATACAATGCATATGCCTGCCAATGTCCTTGCTAATTAAAACAATATTGACCCATATCTTAAATAGCACATGTCACAAATGCACTCAGCAGGTTAGGCCCTCTCCTCCCACAGTGCCAACCTCCAAGCGCAGTAATGTGAATAGGTAACAGACAGGGTAACCCTCCTGTCTGCTTGTGGGTCTGAATCACCTTTAGTCTCAAGTTCTGAGGGGATTCAAACTGTGAACCTTATGCTAGCATACCCAAATGTACAGGCTCAGATAATCTGATCTTCGGTGGGGATGCCAGATATCGTTCGCCTAAGGGCACCTAACCAGGTATCCAAAATGAACCCTTAAAACTCTATAAAAGACCTTTGGTTTATTCTTACCTTTTCTCAGTTCAGTAACACCATCAAGCTTCTAAACAGTTTTGTCAGTTTTAACCCTCCATATGTCACATGCAAAGAAAGAACTTGGAAGACCCAGGCAGTATCTTTCAAACGAAAGGTTTACTTAAACATAGATAAAAAGATGTAAAATGTAAACACAGAACACTATATCAAAAAGCATACAATCACTTACAAGAAAACAAAGAAAACTACAGACAAACTATCCTACCAAGATACTGTTAGACTTTTTCTACCTAATGTATTACCTCTTTACAGTGCTTAAGTTAGATCTTGTTTCTTAAGAGCCCAAAAAAGAAATGTGACAAAGACAGGCACAAGTCTTAGATTAAACTGTCTCTCTCCCCCACCCTTTTTGTGTGTCAGCAATCTCCTCCTTGTTGAATATAAAAAATATACAAAACAGGATGTCCTATCAGGAGGTTTATTAAATAAGGTGACATCAGCAAAAACTCATTTCCCAAATATGAATCCTTAATTAACATTTTCTCTTTTGATCTTGAGCAATTCCTATTCCCCGAAGCATATCAAAGAGTTTTACAGCTTTTTAACACCAGTTGATATTAAATGTTCTTCCTCTTAAGACGTCATAAAAGTTTATGATCTCCATCCTCTGGTAGACTCATAAAGTCCCACTTTATTTCCACTTCAAAGAGCCTAGGCATATCATAAAAAGGTAATAAAATGCCACTCTGAAGTAAGTCAGTTAATTAAATGGTTCCTGTTTCACTGAAACCTGGGGGGGGGGGCATCCAAGGACCACTGTGACAATCATACACTATATTTTTATATTACAAATATCATAGAACAATCATAACCAGCTGGCCAAGTGTCACAATCCTTCCCACCTAGACTAAATTTGGAGGCTCTATCCCCTGCATGGGATGAGCATCCCAAATCAGTTCACTCCTCATATACACGCAACAAGCCATCGGCGCTCTGATTGGTCGCTCCAGCTCTATGTAAGATTGTCATGTCATACCCTTGCAAGGCAAGACTCCATCTTAATAGCCTACCATTAGTTTTTCCCATTTGAGTCAGCAAAGCCAGGGGGTCGTGGTCCATTAGTACCTCAAAATGCTGCCCATATAAGTATGGCTCTAACTTCTTTAGGGCCCACACTATGGCAAGACACTCTTTTTCCACAGTAGAGTAAGCCTGCTCCCTGGGAAGTAACTTTTTACTTAGGTACACTACAGGGTGATCTTTCCCTTGGTTGGATGTCTAAGTACTGCCCCAATACCCATGTCTGAGGCGTCAGTCTGAACTATAAAGGGTCTGCTATAGTCAGGAATTGTCAACACATGAGCACTGCACAGTGCCTCCTTCAGTCTGGTAAAGGTTTTTTTCACAAGCTTGTTTCCAGGTAATTTTCTTAGGCATCTTTTTCATTACCAGGTCAGATAGGGGAGCAGCCAGGGCACTGTAATTGGGTACAAATTTCATATAGTACCCTGCTGTCCCTAGAAAACTCCTGACCTGCTTCTGCATTTTTGGTCTGGGCCATGCCTTGATTACCTCTATTTTCTCTTGGTTAGACGGAGCTGTCCTCGGCCTACAACTTGCACAAGGTATGCCACTTCAGCCATGGTCACCTAGCACTTCTCAGCTTTGACAGTGAGCCTGGCCCTATGTATCCTGCCCAGCACTTCCCTAAGGTGGGACAGGTGTTTCTTCCAGCTGGTACTAAAGATGCCAATGTCATCCAGGTACACCATGGCGTAATCCTCAGCACCATTTAACACCTGGTTCACTAACCTTTGGAACGTGGCCGGGGTGTTCTTCATTCTGAAAGGCATTACTTTAAATTCAAATAAGCCTATTGGAATGATGAAGGCCGACCTCTTCCTAGCTCTGTCCATTAACTCTACCTGCCAATACCCCTTTGTCAGGTCAATAGTCATAAGGTAGGTCGCCCCTCCCAACTTGCCCAGGAGTTCATCCATCCGGGGCATTCGGTGGGCATCTGACTTCATGACTGCATTCAGCCCACAATAGTCTATACAGAAACAAGTAGAGCCATCTGGCTTTGGCACAAGGACTACGGGTGAGGCACAGAGGCTGTGGGATCTCTGGATTACCCCTAAATCCAGCATTTCCTCCACCTCCCTCCTAATGTCCTTTTGAACAGCCTCTGACACTGATATGTTGTGCACCATATGGGTGTCTGTGTCCCTGTCTCCACATAGTGCATCGCTAAGTGGGTTAGTCCAGGCTTGGTGCTAAACAGTGGGGCAAAGTCTGATAAAACCTCCCTTACTTCCTGGATCTTGTCCAGGGACAGCTGGGGTGACAGTTTAACTGCCTGCACAGAGAACTACCATTTACTTTCTTCCAGCAAGTCCAGAAGGGGGTCTCCTTCATCCGTCCCCTCCCCAAGACTACATACTGCAAACACCATGTCAGCCTTATTAGCATATGGCTTCATCATGTTGACATAGTACATTCTTTCTGTTCTTCTGTCAGGTAACTCAATGATATAGTTCACATCATTTATCTTTCTAACTACTTTGTACGGTCCGGCCTACTTAGCCTGCAGCTTGTCTTTCCAGACCGGAATAAGGACCATGTCTTCCTGACCCACCATGTATGAGTGAGCTCTGGCTCTGCGGTTATACCACACTTTTTGTTTCTGTTGGGCAGCTGCCAGGTTGCTCTGGGCTGTCCCCATAAGCTCCTTCAGCCTTTGCCTAAGCCTAAGGACATAATCCACTATGGGAGTTCCCTGGGTGGCGTGCATGCCTTCCCAGTCCTGCAAGATCAAGTCTAGGGGCCCACGTACCCGGTGTCCATATAAGAGTTTGAAGGGGGAAAATCCTGTCAACTCTTGAGGCACCTCTCTGTATGCAAACAACAGGTGGGGAATATATTTCTCCCAGTCCCTCCCATGCTGTTCGGCAAACACTTGGAGCATTGACTTCAGGGTACCATTAAATCTTTCCACAATCCCATTGGCTTGCAGATGATAAGGTGTCATGCGCCTCTGCACCACCTCACGCTTCTCCCACAAACATTTCATCAGGTCCGACATTAAGGAACCCCCTTGATCGGTGATAACCTCCTACGGAAACCCAACACGGGAGAAAATCCCAAGTAAGGCATCTGCCACTTTGTCTGTCCTCAATGAGGATAGGGCGACTGTCTCAGGGTACCAGGTGGCATAATCCACCACAGTCAGGATGAACCTCTTACTGGAGGAGTTGAGGGTATTTAAATGCCCCACAATATCCATTCACACCCTCTGGAATGGCTTCTTCACTATGGGTAATTGGATTAGGGCAGCTTGGGTTTTCTTACCTGCCTTCCCTATTTCTTGGCACTGGTGACAAGACCTGCAATACTCCTTCACCTGCTGGGTGAAGTTGGGCCAATATAAATTCTGGGCCAACCACTGTGTAGTGCACGCAATTCCCAGATGACCAGACAAGGGAATATTGTGTGCATTCTTGAGCAACTGCTCACGATACCCTTGGGGAACAACAAGCTGCCTGTCTATCACCCCTCCCTCTGTCTTCACATGCTGAGTATACAGCAGTCCATTTTCAAAATAAACCTTATACTTACCATCACCTTCCTGTGGTCTGTCAGAGTCTGCCCAAACCCTCAGCTTCTCTAGACTAGGGTTACTTCTCTGAGCAGCTGCAAACTCCTCACACATTCCCAAGGTATGGGACAGGTCCCCTTCAGTCTCTAAACTAGGGTCCCTAGCACTAGCATCAGGGCACTCAGGATCACTGTCATCCCTAACCCTCTGACAATGTGTCACCCCTCCCTCTTCGGAGTAACCCTTCATAGCTGTGTGGTTAACTGCTACTAGGGAAATTTCTATCCCCTTTTCATTAGTCTCCATATCAGGAGACATAGGCTGGGGAATCGGCCTCCCAGGGATTTCCACACTGTCTTCTGTGGGGTCCAGGGAACTATAATTTCCCCTTCCCACTTGGCTACGGGTAATTGCACACACCATCCCCTGTTTGAGATTGTTGCCAAGGATGATGACAACTGCTAACATTTTGGCTACAGCCACTTGTTGCACAGTTCCCCCTGTTTCACCCCAGTCTAGGAGAACACTAGCGAGGGGCAATGTTTTCTCCTTACCAGTAAAGTCTTGTACAGTTACAAATTCATTGGGTATAAGCTGACAAGGCTCTACCAGATCCCCTTTTAACACTGTCAGGGATGCCAGTGTGTTCCTTAACCCTTGTGTCTGTACACCATTCACCGTGACTGGGTGCATGTGTTCCCTCATGTTCACAGGCATGCTTCCAGGGACACACAAAACAACTTACTTCTTTCCTAGCCCCATGTTGTGTATTGCTTATCCTTTTGGGACACTGTCTGGCAATATGCCCAGTTTCTTTTCAAACCCAACATTCATTTCTTTTCTCAGAGAAATCTTTTCTTTGAAACCTAGGGCTAACTGGTTTTGGTGGATGCAGTGAGGGTTTTAGCTGCCCTGAAGGTGTGCTTTTCCCTTTCTGTGTTGCCACGTCCGCTCCATTCACTCTCAGAGCAGGTCTGCTCTTGGCATAGCAGTCCGAGAGTTCAGCAACCTCTTGCACTGTTTTGGGATCTCGGGCCTCCAGGCAGGTTTTCAGCTCTGCTGGGCATGCCCAAAAAAACTGTTCTAACAAAATAGCATTTTCAATTTTATCTACAGAGTTTGCTTCAATTCCTTCCCACCAACGTTTTAAAAACTGATGTTTCATGGCTAGCTCCTCATAGCTCATATCAGGACTTCTACTGAGCTTACGGAATTTAGTTTTGTATGCTTCAGCATTTAAATCAACCTTTTTTAAAAGTGCAGCTCTAAGTTTGCTGTAATCATTACTGTCCTCATTGTCCATTTGACCCAGTGCATCCCGAGCTTTCCCGGTAAGTAGCGGGGATAGCTGGAAGCTCCAGGACCCTCTAGAAATTTTAGCCTGAATACAAACTTTTTCAAAGGAATTTAAAAAGGCATCCATATCCTCCCCCTCTTTAAATTCAGCTATCAATTTGGAATTCAATTTGTAACCCAGTCCTGTAGTTCCAGTTAAACCCAAGCCACTTACCTGCTCTGGTGCTGGTGGTTGGAATCGTAGCTTCTCCAGTTCATGTCACCTCTGGCACTCATGCTCCTCATGGTCCACCTCTCGCTGTTCATGCTACCTCTTCTCCTCTGCAGCTTATCTGTCTCGCTCTGCTTCTCTCTGTTCTCGCTCCTTCTTTTCCTCTGCGTCTCGCTGGCGCTCACGTGCTTCATGGTCAGCCTCTTGCTGTTCTCACTTCCTCTTCTCCTGGAACTCCATCTCCATTCTGTGCAATTCAATCTGCAGCATGAGTGCTTCTGGCTCCAGAATGCTGGTGACCTTCCCCTGCTGCTGTGGCCCTTCCCTGGTGCTGGACCTGCTGTCATCCTCACTGGATCTGGACACTGCACTGGCCACTGGCCCCTCCATGCTCAAGGTTTGGTCTTTTACTGTCACAGTCTGTGACTCGATGCTCTGGGCATCTGCTGCCATCTGGGCATCCATGAGGTTCTGCATGGTGGCTCTCCCATCATACAGGACTCTTCTGTCCTGGCACAACTGCTTCAAGTAGTCTACAGTGTGCCCGCTGTAGTTGGGAGCCATCTTCTTCCCTAACTACGGCTACTATAACTTGCACTTTAGAAAAAAAAATAAAACAGGTAGGAACTCGACTGTAAGCAAAATTATATACTTCTGTTTCCTTTTTAAACATAAATCACTGCCTTTTTTTGGCAAGTGAGCTGTACAGTATTAAGCTGATACACTGAACAGTTAAAGCTTGTGTTACCAAATTTATCCACACCACTGCCAACCAATCTGTCTAGCACTTTTCGGCAGATCAGGCCCTCTCTCCCCAGTGCCAACCTCCAAAGCGTAGTAATGTGAATAGGTAACAGACAGGGGTAACCCTCTTGTCTGCTTGTGGGTCTGAATCACCCTTAGTCTCAAGTTCTGGGGGGGATTCCAACTCTGAACCTTATGCTAGTGTACCCAAATGTACAAGCTCAGATAATCTGCTCTTCGGGGGGGGGGGGATGCCAGACATCTTTTGCCTAAGGGCACCTAACCAGGTATCCAAAATGAACCCTTAAAACTCTATAAAAGACCTTAGGTATATTCTTACCTTTTCTCAGTTCAGTAATACCATCAAGCTTCTATACAGTTTTGTCAGTTTTAACCCTCCATACGTCACATGGAAAAGAAAGAACTTGGAAGACCCAGGCAGTATCTTTCAAATTAAAGGTTTACTTAAAAATGGATAAAAAAATGTAAAATGTAAACACAGAACACTATATCAAAAGGCATACAATCACTTAAAAGAAAACTACAGACAAACTCCTACCAACATACGGTTAGACTTTTTCTGTCTAATGTATTACCTCTTTACAGTGCTTAAGTTACAACTTGTTTCTTAAGAGTCCAAAAAAGAAATGTGAGAAAGATCAGGCACAAGTCTTACATTAAACTGTATCTCACTCCCACCCCTTCTGTGTGTCAGCTAGCTCCTCCTTGTTGAATATAAAAAATATACAAAACAGGATGTCCTATCAGGAGGTATATTAAATAAGGTGACATCAGCAAAAACTAATTTCCCAAATATAAATCCTTAATTAACATTTTCTCTTTTGATCTTGAGCAGTTCCTATTCCAGAGGCATATCAAAGAGTTTTATAACTTTTTAACACCAATTGATATTAAATGTTCTTCCTCTTAAGACATCATAAAAGTTTATTATCTCCATCCTCTGGCAGACTTATAAAGTCCCATTTCATATCCACTTCAAAGAGCCTAGGCATATCATAAAAAGGTGATAAAATTCCACTCTGAAGTAAGTCAGTTAATTAAATGGTTCCTGATTCACTGAAACCTGGGAAGGGGGCATCCATGAAACACTGTGATAATCACACACTATATTTTCATATTACAAATATCATAGAACAATCATAACCAGCTGGCCAAGTGTCACAGCACGTATTATAAAATTACAGAGTTGAGACAATGATACAACCATCCCCCAAAATCAAAACTGTGAACAAAGACAGCATATATGAAATGCAGACAGTTTATGTGAAGTGCGGAAACACACAAAATAAAGAATACTAATCTTCTGGCAGTGCCAAAACATTTCACCAACTTCATTTGATATCTTGCTAGACGAACCCGTGAAAGTATAGTTCTTTTGCAGTTTGTCAGAGGATGGTACACTAGTGTGCTACAGTAGTGATGTGTTCCCAGATCCTTCATTATCACCGGTCATTTTGTGGCATGAATACCAGAAATCATTTCTACCAGCAGTGTCTACTTTTCTCTTTGCTGCTGTCAATTTTTAGCCTAGGCTACAAATTGACAACAGCAATGTGAGAACAAGACACAGATGGTACAAATGATTGCCGGCATTTGCGCCACAAAAATGCAAAGGTATCCATGACAACCATCTATGCAAATTAGCACCATGAATGACGTGATTCAGTAAACATTTGGGTAAACTGCCATGGAAACCCTGAATGAGAAAGCATTGGAGATACATTATGGGCCAAAACCAAAATAAAAATTAAAACTATAAAGGTGGTAAACATGAGCAAAACAACTGTGAAAGTGCTGTACACTCCCGTACACTTTAAAAGACTGCTGAATTACAAAACATAAACCAAATAAAACGTAACCTAAGATATGTGAGTAAGCCTCATTTACAATTAGACACATTCTCTACATTGGACCTGATAAAGTTATTTTTCACAGAGCAATTGAAATAGACACTGATACCAATATGCCTAGTATTGTTCAAGCATTCTGAATTCAGGCAGTATGGGTAAGGCAGGGTAGAGCTGAAGGGTTCGCTGGATGCTTTGATATGCAAATGAAGGAGCTAGCTGCTGTCTGAATGCAGCAGTTGATTCCTTTCAACTACATGAAGTTTACGCCCCAAAAACAGAAACATGTATCAGGATCAGCCTTGTTGATCACTGGGCTGTCACTGTCGTGCCCACTGCAGCGTGAGCTGCATTGGACCTGACAGGCGCACCTCTAAAATGCTGTTCACGGTTAACAAAATGTTCCTTGCGCATGTGCAAGTGAACATAAAAAGGTAGTTAAAAATAATTAATACCAACAAGTGCAAGGAGTTGCACATAGGGAACAAGAACCCCAGGAAGGAATACTAAGCGGGAGGGGTTAAGCTGGCCACTACTTCAGAGCAGAGGGACCTGGGGTCATCATAAGTAACTCCCTAAAAGAAACTAGCCAATGTAACAAAGCTTATAGCAAGACAACCAGAATGTTGGTGTGTATTAGTAGGTGTTTTGATAGTGGGAAGAAAATAGAGGTTACACACCTGTACCCATAGTTCTTTTAATGGTATTCAGTTCACATTCACAGTCATACTCGGCAGTTCTGCTGGAGACAGCTGAGTCATTGGAAGTCTAAGTCTTCAAGCCAAGCTCCTCCCCCCCCCACCCAGGTAGTATATCCTCTGACTCTGCTTCATGATGTTAGATCTTCTGCATTCTGGAAGCAGGGATTTGGGTGCCACTTGCCATGGGAGGTCAGGTAGGTTGTGTGGCTGTTAACCGAATATCACTAATAGAAGTACGGTTATGGGTAAGTAACCTATATTCCTAATAACATTGATTCAGTTCACTATCCACACTCTGGCAGACTCCTAGTAGTCCACCAGGCAGGAGGGGGCAAGGTGTGCCCCCCATTTGGTGAACAGAGACCGGAGGACTGAAAAACCAAAAGCAGCATACCGACAACTCATTATGTCAATGCTGTAATGGGAGGTGAAGGTGTGCGCTTTACTCCAGGGTGCATTCCTGCATATCTCTACAGTGGGGATATTCCTGCAAGCAGCCATCAAAGCAGGGGTATGTCTGGTGGAATGAATCGTAAGCCCCTTGGGCAGTTCCCTACCAGATAACCTATGGTGGAGATTGATGCATAACGTAATCCATTTGGCAACCATTCGCTTTGCTGCAGGTCTGCCAGGCACAGCTTCTGTATATGTTACAAACTGCTGGCGAGCCTTATCCAAACCCCAGCTGTATGCTTCTTATAGTAAGACATTGCCCTCTACAGGACCAGAGTATGGAGTCTGCGATCTTCCTTGGAGGTCAGGCTGGCAAAGTATACTAGTAAGTTAATCATCTGGTTAAGGTAAAATGCCCATAAGACCTTCAGGAGGAATTTTGTGTAGGGTTAAAGGACAACCTTGTCCTTGTAGAAGACCAGGTAAAGAGACTCCATGGAAAATGCCTGCAGCTCACTGAACCTTTTGCCTGATGTTATGGCTACCAAGAAGGTGGTCTTCCACTATAGATGTGACACCTAACACCTGTGCATTGGCTCAAATGGCTTGCCCATGAGCACTGCCACACCAGCAGTAGGTCCCACTGAGGAGGAGGTTTGTGCACTGAGGGGAGGGGACAAATGATCCAGGCCTTTGAAAAAGCACCCAACCACCTTCTCCTGGGCTACTATTGGCATACCAGCCCATGCCCAATATGCAGAGATGGCTGCAAGGTACACCTTAAAGGTGACCTGCAAACTAATCATAGCTACCCACTCCCGTCCCACATACTTTCTACGGTGCTGCAGGAGTCCGGGGCTGCTACGATAATGATTTTTCTAATAAAACTAATATTTAAAAAAGCGCCAAAACTTTTCGGAGAACGCGGAAGTGCCTGGTGGGTCCTGATCGAGTGGATGCAAGTTACTATGGGTATTCCACCCAGTTTGTGACGTGGCAAACACCACTGTTATGAATGAACAGCAGTGGCTACAGTTTACTATTATTTATTTTATTGCTTCTACGTGGATCTTGATGCCTAAAATTATATGTACAGCAAAGAACTGTCCAGGTGTTGCTGTATGATGATTTGCAAGGGGATCTCTTGTAGCAGGCCACACCTATGGAACTATAGCCACCAGGCACTAGGACCACACGGAAACTTTTCTAGCTAGCAGTCTACCAGGCAGCCACCCACTCCGATGTCAAACGCCAACGTAGGCCTATCCTGTAAGAGTGGGCTGCCGGAGACTATAAGTCACCTTGTCTCAGCAGAGGGAACTGAGAAGGAACTGAAGGGTCTCACCAAAAAGAAAATAATGGAGAAAGAGGTACAGACACAGGAAGACCTCCCAGCTCCAGGGGGAAGGAGGGAGGCACAGCATGGCCTGCTGCAAGAGATCCCCTCTCAGATCTACTGTTATGGTAAGTTCTTACATAAATGTGCTATCTGACCTCAAGGGTATCTCTTGCAGCAGGTCACAACTATGCAACGAGTCCCAAGCAGTTCCATCAGTAGACAGCACAGTCTGGGTGGAGCAAACCTGGAGCCTAAGAAAGTAGACCCTGGAGGACAGCAAGGCCAAAGTTGGCCCTGTGCCTAGAGGCAATGTCCAGACTGTAGTGCTTGGTAAAGGTGTGGACAGTACTCCAAGTAGCAGCAGCACAGATCTTTTCAGCTGACATATTCCTGAAACAAGCAGTAGAAGTGGCAGTGTCTCTGGTGGAATGGCCATGGACGATGCCAGAAAGATCCTTACCATACTTCCTGTAGCAATAAATAGTATGATTGGCCAACCATTTGGACAAGTACTGTTTTGAAACAGGAATGCCCTCATTCCCAGCAGTGAAGGAAACAAACAACTGAGAGGACGTTCTACAGTCCTTCATATGGTGTGTGTAGTAATGCAGAATTCTATGCACATCTAACATGTGAAGCAATGCTTCCCCTGGATTGGCATGCTCTGGGTAATAAACAGGGAGGTGGATGGATTGATTTAAAGTTAACTCTAACACTACCTTAAAAAGAAACTTAGGGTTAGTATGCAAAGACACCTTATTTTTGTGGAAAACCAAATAAGGCTGCTCGCTCATGAGTACCTGTAGCTCCAAAAATCTTTGAGCAGAAGTAACAGCAACTCAAAATAACACTTTCCATGACAGAAAGTGTAGCTCACATGTTATTGCCAGCTCAAAAGGAGCCACAGTAAGCTTTTCCAACACAAAATTCAACTCCCAAGGTGAGACTGGAATGTGGATAGGAGGCTTTAGATGAAGAGGTCGGTGTACGAATGAAGATAGTTTATTTTTCCTTCTTTCTGCATACTGTAACATTACCACGGCCCTTCTATTTCTCAGAGGGTACTTTAAGATCAAATGTGAGAAGTGGTTTAAGGTCTTTCTGCTGAATTCAAAAATCAGTTTCCTTGTACCCAACCTTACTTAGCTAGCATTTAAAATTAATCTACTTGTACCCAGCCTTACTTAGCTAGCCTTTAAAATTAATCTACTTGTACCCAGCCCCACTGTAGTAAGAAGCTGTGAATTTTTTTTTTTTGTTTTTTGTTTGCCAAGTTCATTAATTCTGCTGTGTAATTTAAATGTGTGCTGCTGCTGGGCCACTGCAGTCTCAGGATTAGCCCTTCTCCAGAACCCTCAGCGTTTCCCTGTCCCTCCCCCTGTTTGTTAGACCAGCCCCCCTACCTGTTTATTTAATGCTCCTGCTGATCCAGATTTGTTCTCTCCACAGCCAGTTCCCTTGGAGGTCATGAGGGTCTCCGAAGCTGCCATCCCCTGAAACTGTGAGAGTCCAAGCAGGTACAGAGAGATCACTGCCGAGCCCGAGCCACAAGGTTCTTTGTCACGCTGAGGATTTCCCCGCCGATGCTACCCGTCGACTGCCCCACAACCCCCACAACCGCCCTGGGTGAGCTATCTACTTTATAGCATGGGTCACGTGGAGGTTTTTAACCTATCAGACTAGTTTGCCCTTTGCAGATTATTTTTTCCCCCACTAGTGGTCACTAGTCATAGCTTATCCTGATTCAGTATTTTGTGACTTTAACTGCTATGCTGTCACGTCACTTAGTTTAAATTGCCTCCTTCCTATCAATAATTTCACTGATTCTGTGGAGGAATCCCACTATTGGTTTTAACAACTGCCCAGGGAAAAAGTCATCCCACTTCTTCTCTCCTTCAGCCTCTACTCTACTGGAATTATGGCTTACTTTATGCTTGCCATTTTCCTATTAATAAGCAGTGCAATCAATATTCTTTATCCAAATGATGACCCAGGCTCGAGCCAAGTCCTGGCTCCCCTTATTCAGACCAATATTGTCTCTCTTCACTGCACCATCCCCCACAAAATGTCACCCCTTCCCTTTACCTATGCCCCATACCCCTCCCCACTACATTTCCTACTCCCTTCACTGCTGTCGCTCAGCGCCTTCTCCCTCACATCCCTAAACTACCACACTAGCCTGTCCTGCTGTAGCAATAAACTGGCATCTTTGTCAACTACCAGAGGACGGTCCCAAATGAAAAAAGTACTCAGATCCTTTACGAGTGTGTTAAAGAAAATGCTTCTCATGCTCCTATTATGTTTAGGTAATGTGGAGCTAAATCCTGGCCCTCCATCTCTGCTTATTTCTCCCATCAAATTCACAGCCGCTCCAGGACTCAAAATAATGCTGGTCAATATATTAAGCGTGCCTAGAAAATTTGACCAGTTACAAGCATGGGCCATAGACACAGAGCCCGACCTCATTATCATTACTGAGTCATGGCTCAAGAAAGCCAACACTGATCAACGAGTTACTCTAAAGGGCTATAAGCTGTACAGGACAGATAGGGACTCAAGGGGGGTGGAGTAGTTATCTATACCAAAGCTAAGTATACAGTTAGTGACATTTTCTGTCAATCAAAACAAAAGGAATATGAGATTGTATCTCTAAAGCTCCATCTTCATTCCTTGGAAAGCATTACTGTCATTGGTGGTTATAGGCCCCCAACTGGTGGGGCAGATATCCTTAACATCATTAAATCCCTAACCACCACTGCCAACTCAGAAACAATAATCTGCAGGGACTTTAATATGCATTGGCTTTTTCCCAAATCTCATAGTCTGAAAACCCTGTGCGATGAATGTGTTTTTTTCCAGCTAGTTAGCAAACCCGCTAGGATTAATACCTCAAATATTGCCATTAGCTCTCTCCTTGATATTATCCTATCCACCCATCCCCCCAAAATTTTACACTCGGCGGTCTTCCATAACAACATGAGTGACCATAGAGTTGCAGTCTATACAAGATTGCAAGCCAAAATTCGCTACCAGCCCAAGTTCTTAACAAAGAGGTTTTTTTGGAAGTTCAGTGCATCAAGCTATTTGTCCTACCTAAGTAAGGTTAGATGGCAAGATCTCTACCTTGCAAAAACCACTGATGAGGCTGCCACTGTCTTCAACAACAACCTTATCTTCCTAGCAAACAAGCATGCCCCTTTTATCAAGGTTAGGATGCGCAACACCTCTCATCCCTGGTTTACGCCTGAGCTCAAGGCTGCACTCACAAACCACGATAAAATCTGTCCAGTAGATTGGCAGGCTTTTAGAACAGCCAGGAATGCATGCGTTAAATGCATTCGCTCCACCAAAACAAACTTTTTACATTCCACCTTAGAACAGGCAAAAGGGAATTCTCATAAAATCTGGAGGACACTCAAGTCTATTGAAGGACGACAGACTGCCCCTTCTATTCCAGACAAGATCTACAACAATGGCAAGTTTGTGGATAATAATTGCCAAATCCTTAAAGAATTCAATTCCCACTTCATCACTGCGGGTCTATCTTTTGACTCCTCATCATATGCAGCTTGTGCTAATTATCAAGCCACCACCTAGCATCACCCCTTCAACTGCAACTTGCCCATTCCAGCTGCTCCCTCTCATTTTCAAGGAAGTAGAAGATTCAATCATTAATTTAGATACCAAAAAAAGTGCTGGGGATGATGGACTCCTAACCATTTTTTCTAAAGCTAGGCTACCCCTATCTTACTGCCCCCATTCTCCATATATTCAATCTCTCCATTACCACTGCTATAGTTCCTTACTGTTGGAAATCCGCCCATATCCTTCCACTATTTAAATCAGGGGATCCATGCGATCTAAATAATTATAGGCCCATTTCAATCCTGCCAATCCTCTCAAAAGTCTTTGAAAAATTGATATACACTCAGTTAAAACACCGTATTGAAACCTACTCGCTCTTAAACCCAGCACAATCTGGCTTTCGCCCTAATCATAGCACCATCACTGCGCTGGCTAAAGTTACCAATGACTGGGTCTCTGCATTAGATTCCAAGAAGATCACAGGTGCAGTCTTCTTAGACTTTAGTAAAGCATTTGACACCGTAGATCACAATGTATTAGTGAATAGCCTTACTAAAATCGGTGCTACCCCACCCACTGCTCAGTGGTTTAGTAGTTACCTGTCGGGAAGGACCCAGAAAGTCAACGCAGGTGGACAGTTCTCTGCCTCCTTGCCAATCCTCAGGGCAGTCCTGTAAGGCTCCATCCTAGGTCCTATCCTCTTCTCCCTATATATCAACGATCTCGATTCACATATTACCAAGTCAACTCTGCACTTCTTTGCAGATGATACAGTTTTGTACACATCTGGCTCTACATTGACCGAAGTTAGAGACATACTCCAAGCTGACTTTACCCAGCTTGAACACAGTCTTATCAATGCCAAACTTCTCTTGAACACTAAGAAAACCAAGGCCATGATCTTCTCTCTTAACACCTCTTCTTCTGTCCCTCTTGACCTTCCCAAAGATTTTAGTGTCACCTCATTAGTAGAACCCTTGAGAAGTCTCCAAATTTAAGTATCTTGGCATTTGGCTAGAACAACAAGCTCTCCTTTAATATCCACCTTGGCGCCCTAACCATGAGACTAAAAGCCAGAGCTTGGCTTCCTATTTCGCAACAGGTCTCTCTTTCCCCTAGAGATGAGAATTAGGCTTATTCAGGCCACATTCCTCCCCTACTCGATTATGGGGACATAAGATACACCTCTTCTGCAATCACTAATCTAAATATTTTGGACATCCTCTATCATCGTGCTTTGCGCTTTAACACAAACTCCCCCTATCGAACCCACCATTGCGATCTGTATGCAGCAGTTGGTTGAACGTCTCTCATCCTTAGGTGCATGATTCATGCAGGTATCTGGACCCTAAAGCTTCTCCTGAACAAACTCCTGAACTATCTAACAGCTCTCATTTGCATCTCTCGCAGTACCTACTCACTTAGGAAAGCGGAACTTATCCTCCTCAATGTGCCTAGGACTCGCACCTCCTTTGGCAAATGTGCCATATCTTGTGCCCTTCCATCCTTCTTGAATCGGATTCAATCCTCATTGAAACTAACCGGCCCTGTAGCTGTCAACTTCTTCAAAAGGATAGCTGTCTCTAAATTCTAAGAAACGAAGCTGCTCCTAAACTCCCTCCCATCCCTCATTCCCTACCTCACCCTACCAACTAACTGGAACCAGCTCTAGTCGCTATGGAACCCTCCTAGTCTTCACACCTTACTCTTCTTCTGCTATTTGCCTATGGTAGCCAACCATTACTATCCTTGCATCTGCCCTCTTGACTCTTCCCTGCCTTCACTTCTCTTCCCCTATGTTATACCCCCTCCACTCTCCCTTACCCTCTTCATTTTCCTCTTTACCCTCAGTTCGCTATATCTTTTAGGCTGACCGTGTATCGTTATCTCTCCCCTCTTCACCTGTTTTTCTCAGCCCCCCCACATTCCCCCAATACCATAGCCCCCTACCCCTCCTCATGCCCCCCTTTCTCCTTACTCGACTTTCCTACCTCATTCTTGCCTCTCTCTGCTATAGTCTCTACACCCCTCACCTCTAATTATTTTCCTCCCTCAGGTTTTCGCTTCTTACACCTGCAAGTCAGGCACTATTTGTTTATTTGTTTATTATATAACATATGAATCTCTACCACTTTTACTACTGTCATGTCTATTAATTATATATATTGTATATTTGACTGATACATGTTCCAGGACCTTCTTGTGAATGAGCTTGCTCAACGGAGTTTTCCTGCAATAAACCTGAAACAGAAAAAAAAAAAAAAAAAAGAATGCCTATCAGAAGTGTGCGGGACACCTCCAGCTGTGCCACCGTATGGCCATCAATAGGAATATGGAAGGCAGAGATGGAAGACATGTGCACCTTAAGAGAGGAGTACTTCAGAGCAGAGTCTGAAAGGAACAGTATGTACTGGTTTTATATGACATTAGTGACTCCGGAACGGTGAGTTTGGAACTGAGAAGCAATGTCAGTAATGACGCAAACGGCAACTGTTTTTTTGGGGACTTGGCCCCGGCGTCACCATAAATAACCAACCCCCTGAGGCTGTAGACCCTTGGGGGAATCTATGTCACCATTTCATCGTCACTGTCATTCTCTCACTGACAGTGGTACTTGCTGTTCTGGAGTCGCTAACATTACGTACCACCCATGTACTCCATAACCTGTTTGACTGGATAAGTGAAGGGATCCAGCTGATGTGAAGCAGCCCACAGTGCAAAACATTTCCACTTCATAGAATAAGTGGCCCTAGTGGAAGGATTCCTAACTGTCACCAGGACATCGGCCACCTTGCGTGACACCCTGAACCAAGCCATGACTATTTCACCAAGAGCCAGGTATGGAGATGCAGGGATTTGAGGTCCAGATAGGCCAGTGTGCTCCAGTTCTGGGACAGCAAGTTGGTGCACAGAGGAAGATGTACTGGAGTCCCACTGTCATCTGTTGCAGTAAGAGGAACCAGATCTGACGAGGCCAGAAGGGGGCTATGAGGATCATCATGGCCCCTTCCATCTGGAGTTTGATCAGAACCCTCTAAAGCAGGGGGAAGGGAGGAAATGTGTACAGAAACCTCCCTTTCCAAGAGAGGGACAACTGGAGATCAGGAAAAGGCAGAAATACTGAATAAATACTTTTGTTCAGTATTCACTGAAGAGAGGGAGGGTCAGAGATCACAGCTGAGCAACAGATGTTGTGGGGGGGGGAGCGGTGGACACCAGCCCATTCACAGTGGAAAGAGCTCTGAAGGAGCTCACAAAACTGAAGGTGGACAAAGCGATGAGGCCAGACAGCATACACCCGAGGATATTAAGGGAACTAAGAAGTGAGCTAGCAGTACCTCTGGCAGCCATGTTCACCAATTCACTCAACACAGGAGTGGTTCCAGAGGGCAGGAGGAGGGCACATGTGGTCCCTCTACACAAATCCAGCTGTAGGGAGGAGGCGGGAAACTATCGACCGGGCAGCCTCACCTCAGTAGTGGGGGAAGATCATGAAGGCACTGCTTAAAGAAAGAACAGTGGGACATCTGGAATCCAATGATGCCCAGGACCCGAGGCAATATGGATTCACAGTGGGTAGGTCGTGTCAGACGTATCTGATAGATTTCTTTGACTGGGTGATGAAGGAAGTAAATCGGGGGGGCAGTGGACGTCAGCTACCTTGATTTCAGCAAGGCCTTCAACACCGTTCCACATAACAGGCTGGTTAACAAGATTGGTAGTCTGGGCATGGGTCACTAGGTGGAAAACTGGGTTAGGAACTGGTTAACGGACAGGAGACAGAGGGTGGTAGTAAATAGGATACAATCTGAGGAGAGGGGGTGATCAGTGGGGTACCTCAGGGATCAGTTCTGAGGCCAGTCCTGCTCAATATCTTCATTAGTGATATTGCAGAAGGGCTAGAGGGAAAGGTTTGCCTGTTTGCAAATGACACCAAGATCTGCAACAGGGTGGATACTCCAGATGGGGTGGAGAAAATGAACAGGGACCTGGGAAAGCTTAAATAATGGTTTGAAGTGTGGCAACTGAGGTTTAATTGAAAGAAGTGCAAAATGATGCACCTGGGACAAAGGAACCCTGGGGATGGGGGTGGTGGCTTGCTGACAATCACACCAAGGAAGAAAAAGACCTAAGGGTTATTATTTCTGATGTTCTAAAAGTGTCAAAGCAGAGTACCAAGGCTGCAGGGAAGGCCAGTGGCATGCTGGGGTGAATAGGCAGAGGCATCACTAGCAGAAGGTAGGAAGTAGTGATGCCTTTGTATAAAACACTAGTCAGGCCTCGCCTAAAGTACTGTGTGCATTTCTGGAGGCTGCACCTTCATAAGGACATTGACATGGTGGAGGTGGTCCAGAGAAGGGTGATTAAGATGGTATAGGGCTTGAACCACAAAACTTATGAGGAAAGATTAAAGGACCTCAATATGTACTCACTGGAGGAGAGCAGGGAGAGAGGGGACATGATAAAAATATTCAAGTACCTAAAGGGCATTAACAAGGTGCGGGGGGGGGACATCTTCCAATACAGGAGGAGTACAAGAATGAGGGGGCATGATATCAAATTGGAAGGTGGTAGGTTAAGAGGGAATGTGAGGAAGTTTTTCTTCATGGAGAGGGTGGTAGACACATGGAACAGTCTGCCATAGGAGGTGGTGGAAGCCAGCACTGTGGAGGGATTTAAACATGCCTGGGACAAGCACAGGGGAACCTTAGAGGTAGGGCAGAGGGAGTGGAAGTAGAGGGCTGATGGGCAGACTAGATGGGCCTAGAGGTCCTTATCTGCCGACAATTTCTATGGTTCTGTGCATCTTGCCAGAAAACTCCAGGCCTTGGATCGAGTGAGCAAAAATGCAGTAGTTTTGCATTGAGTGGGGACATAAAAAGGTCCAACGCTGGATGACCCCACCTGTCGAACAGGTCTTCTACTACTGAGTTCAGCAGCTCCCACTCATGCGCCTTAGACTGCGACTGACTTAGGGTGTACGCCAGAATGTTTTGAACACCTGGAACATGAACAGATGGCAGTTCAAGACCATGATCCAGAGCCCAATACCAGACTGTCATTGCTTCCCAGCAGATGGGGTACGAGTGAGTGTCCCCATTTGTTGATGTAATGGACTACACTAATGTTGTCCATCTGCACTAGCGAAAGACCTGGGGACAGCTGAGTCTGGAAGGCCTGCAAGGCATAAAGAATGGCACGCATTGCCAAGACATTGATGTGGAGTGAGGATTCCCTTGTGTTTGGTGGGGCCACAGATATGCCCCCCCACCCCAACACCGAAGCATCGGTTGTGAGGATCTGCTGAGGGGGAAGGAATGAGGAAAGGAACCCCTCTTAACAGGTTGCTGGGTTCCACCACCAATGCAGAGCTCTCTTAACTGGAGAGGAGACCAGGACTGGCTGTTCCAAGTCATCGGTACACTGGTCCCACTGGACCCTTAGTATCCATTAAGGAATCCTCATGTGCAATCTGGCTAGGGGCACTGTGCCTATAGCTGCAGCCATCAAACCCAAAAGCCAGAAGAAGGTCCTGGCTGAGACATAGCGACTGCTGTAGAGCAGGCAGGCTTGAGTTATAAGGCGATCTGCCTGGTCCTGGGGCAGGAAGGCCATTTCTTGAGTGGTGTCCATGAATGCCCCAATGTACTGAAGGCATGGACAGGGGGTTAGAACTGACTTGCGCAGGTTGACCGTAATGCCCAAATTATGGTTCAGACAGGTGGTATGTTCCAGAGTCTGTAGTAGGTGCTCCCTGGACTGGGCTTTGAGAAGCCTGTTATCCAGGTAGGGAAAGCCATTTAATCTCTCCCGCAAGAGGCCAGTTTCCACCACCGCCAGGTAGGCATCCTTCATGTTGAGGAAGCAAATCCAATCTCCCTGGTGTAATAGGGGCAGCAGACCCTGGAGTGTTACCATCCAGAATATTTTATTCTGGATGAACAGATTTAACTCCTGGAGGTCCAGAGTGGGCCTCAGATCTTCTGTGCATTTAGGCACCAGGAAGAAGTGAGAACAGAACCCTCTGCCCTATTGAGTCTGTGGGACAAGTTCTATGCCCTTTGTTTTAAAACAAGGAGAGAATTTCCTCCAAGAGCAATGGAATGTGGTCTGGAGGGTAAAATGACATAACTGGGTTTTCTCTGAAGGCCACTCCAGAAGTTCCAGGGTGTGGCCACTTTCTATGATCTGCAGTACTCAGGCATCTCTGATGATTTCCCTCTACTTGTTCAAGTGTAAGGAGAAGAAACCCTCTACCACCACCTCCTGCCCTATTGGGGGGGTTGAGCAAGGAGTCAAGCAGAACCGGTAGGGGTGGTCGGGGCTGCACCTCCACCTCCTCTTCCTCCTCTGTGGAGGGGGGTATTTCCTGTGGTGGTGGAGGGGAGGTAGGCATGGCAGGGACTTCCCAGCATTTACCCTGAGGTTTGCTAGGGGGCTTTGGTCTATGAATGAACTGATGAAAGGGCACTCGCTGACCACTTTTTGACTGTTTGGTTTGGTACATGGAGTGGATCCATCGTAGGGTGTGGCCCAAGGCTTGCAGTTGAGACAATATTTCCTCTACATCTGCACCAAACAACTTGTAGCTTCTAACGGGGCCTTTAGGATGGACACTTCAACATCCTGAGCAAAGCCAGACACCCTCAACCAAGAGTGTCTATAAAGGCAAATGCCCACCTTGGCAGCCCTCACTGAGGCATTTACGGCATCGTAAGTAGCCCCAAAGGAGGGGAGTACCGACATCAGACCTAGCATTATGAGACTGCAACAACTGCTGTTTTAGGGGGTTCTCTGGGAGGGCCGGGACTGATTCAAGGGGTTGGTCCCAGAGCTGGTTTTGGTACTGGACCATATGGGCAATGTAATTTAACACCCTGATGGTCAGTGTGGCAGAGACAAATTTTCTCTTGCCTATGTGATCCAACCTCCATGATTCCTTATACGGGGCAAGGAACTGAGGTATTTGGGCCTCTTGGGGTGGTGGTGGGCAGCATTGATGACCACCTCCACCTGAGCCTGATCAGCAAAGAAAGTCCTTCCTGCTCTGGCCTAGTATAGTTTGTCTGCCTTCCTAGGTGTAGCGGGTATCAAATTAGGCTGATGTCAGGCCACCATGGTGGCATCCTCAAAAGGCTCTATTAAGAGAGGGATGACCAAAGGAGGGGCATCCGGAAGCCTTAAATAAGTGGCCAGTCAATGCCAAGTGGGATCTTGCTCCTCAGTGTCAAAGCCCATGGCCGACTGTAACTGTCTCATAACTGAGACAAAGGAGGGGTCATCCGGGGGGAACGCGGCATATCCTTGGGGTCTTCTCATCATTGGTCAAGACTGTGGAGGAGGAGGAGGAGGAGGAGTTATAAGGAGTAGCTCCCCTGTCATCACCCTCATCTGCAGCAATAAGGTCCAGATGGCACCCATCCTTTTCCTCAGAGTCCAGAGGGGGGAGCGAGGGCCCAAGGTTCTGGAGAGTGGGCAGTGGCCCTGCTGGAGAAATGGGGGGGGGGGGGTTGTGGGGATGAGACTTGGGGAGGAGCAAGCTTAGCCTGCATAAAATCCCATAAGTTGGTAAACATAGAGTGGAAGTCCTTCTCCATCTCAGCTATCTGCTTCAGCAGAAAAGATTCAAGGGTCTGCTCTTGGTACCTCCTGATGGCCTGGTTGAAGCTGCAGCAGCTCAAGCAAGCCTGGGTGTCATGTTCTGGGCCTAGGCAGCAAACGCAGGCCTTATGGTTGTTCTTCACAGGGATCTTCTTCCCGCAGGCACACTTTTTGAAGAGGTTCCCTGAGGTGGAGCTTAGCATAAATAAAGAGGTAAAATAACTTTATCGCTAAAGTGATACACACTAGAGAGAGAAAACCAAAAAACATCAAGGTTTGACAAAGAAATTCGCCAAAATGGCAGTTGATTGAAGCTGGAGGCTCTCCGTGAAGACTGACGTGCGATGGTTGACAGTGGGAAAAGAACTGAGGAGTGTGCAAGGGCTGCCCACTCTTATAGGATGGGCTGACATCGGCATATGATGTCGGAGTGGGCAGCCCACTAGTAGACTGTTAGCTAAAAAAGTTTCTGTGTGGTCCTAGTACCTGGCGGCTATAGTTTCATAGGTGTGGCCTGCTTCAAGAGATACCCCTGAAATCATATTTTCCACTGTTGTCTGGTAAGCAGATCTGGGCAGAGAGGCAACCTCCAAGGAGGCTTGCTGTTGAGGCAGAGGCGATCCGGATACTAGAACTGCCTGGGACAGTCTAGGGCTATCAGGATCATCCACACCTTTTCCTTTTGGGCCTTGACCACAACCTTGTGGATGAAGGTGAAGGGAGGAAAGGTGTACAGGAGGCCAGGGGTCCAAGGCTTCACAAAGACATCCCTCAGCAGTGTCCCTAACTGTGGGGGATGGGCACAGAACACTCAGTTTTCTGTTCTCCCATTAGGCAAACAGATCCGCTAGAGAGGTGATCCACTGGGAGAATACATGGTCTTCCACCTTCTGATTTAGGGTACACTTGTGCAATGTCTCTCTGACCCGGCTGAGAGCATCCACCAGCTGACTGCTTTCTCCCGTGTCATGGATTGCCAGGAAATTTGCATTGAGGCTGTGCATGAGTATCCAGGTTCGAAGAGCCTCCCAACAAAAACTGAAGGGAGTACAGTACATCCCACCCTGCCTGTTCAGGTAAAACATGGTGGCTGTGTTGTCCGTCTGGACCTGAATGACTTGACCTGGATCAATGGAACAAATTCCTTTGGAGCCAGTTACACTGCACGAAGCTCCAATAGGATGATGCGATGACAGGACTTTCAGGGAGACCATAGCATGCTGGCTCTGTGGTCTCCCAGATGTGCTCCCCAGTCTTCCAGAGGCACATCTGTCATGAGTGCGATGGACTTCACCTGGTGGACAAACTGGATTCCCTCCTTCAACTGCTATGGATCCAGCCTGGGTCCAGACACAAATGGATGGCATCCCACACTGAGTGGGTTACCACAACCGGATAGTCCAGGTGCCCTCGGCACTGGGACCACTCCTGACCCAGTTCCCACTGCAGGTGGCGCATCCTCCAACAAGCCCAATGGATCAGGCTGGTGGATGATGTCATGTACCCCACCAGCTGCAGGAAGTCCTGGGCAGAGCGCAAGTGGTCAATCTGAAATGATTGGGCAAAGGAGGTAAGATCTGATGCCAGGTCCACATGGAAGTAGGCCTTGGTCCATAGAGAGTCTAGTTCTGCCCTGATGACCTTGATCACCTGTGAGGGGAACACCTCTGACTTGGCCACGTTGACCAGAAGGTCCAAGTACTGACAGGTCTGGAAGGCCAGGTCTCTGAACCGCTCCACAGCCTCTTTGGATAGCCTGGCTATCAGACAATCATCCAAGCAGGGATATATCCTGACACCCTTGTGCTGCAGGAAGGCTGCCACCACTGGCATGCATTTGGAGAAGACCCTGGGCATGGATGAGAGGCCAAAGGGCCTGACCTGGAACTGGTACAGGATCTCCTTTGCACAGAACCAAAGATACTGACAATGGGACAGATGGACTGGGATGTGTAAGAATTCAGCCTGGTGGTCCAGGAAGCAGAACCACATGGGCTACTCCAGAGACAGAATGCTCAGATTCAGAGTGACCATGCAGAAAGTAGTTATGCAAGATCTTACTATAACAGTAGATCTTTGAGATGAGTTCTTGCAGTAAGCCAACACCGATAGCACTTAGCCGCCAGGAGCCAGGACTACACAGAAACTTTCTAGCTAGCAGTCTATCATAGGGGACCGCCCACCGCTAACGTCACCCTCTGACGTCAGCCTATCATATAAAAGTGGGCAGTCCCCCACACCCTCCTCAGTTCTGCCAGAGACCGGGAGCGGGCAGCCAAAGAAGAAACTCAGGAGGTTCCTGAGAGCCAAAAAGGAAACAGGGAACCAGAAAACCCATGCAAATGGAAGAAGAAACAACAGAGAGAAAGAAGGGGAAGGAAGGAAGGAAAATTAGGGCTGGCTGCAAGAGCTCCTTTCAAAGATCTACTGTTACAGTAAGTTCTTATGTAACTGTATAAAGTACAGTTACATAAGAACTTACCATAACAGTAGATTTTCAAGAGAGGCTCTTGCAGTATGTAATCACCTTGAGGACTGTGCCCCCTGGCATCAGGACCACACAGAAACTTTAGCTAGCAGTGTCTGACAGGGGAATGCCTACCTGACATCGTGTGACCCTATATAATGGACAGTCCCACGCCCACCTTCCAGTTCTCCGGCTGGAGACCTCTAAGGAGGAGCGATAGGAGAATGGGGAAGAGGCTCCTGGAGCCCCAGAATGGGCTCATAGAGAAAGAGCAAAGAAACAAATTTGGGGGATGGAGGGAGGGAAAAAGGTTACTTACTGCAAGAGCCTCTCTAGAAGATCTGCTGTTACGGTAAGTCCTTACGTAACTGTACTATCTTACCTCCGGGCTCTTGCAGTAGGTAATCACCTTGAGGACTGAGTCCCAAGCAGTGTAATCTGAAGGAATACTGAAAACACAGAAGGCAGGAACTGAACTGCTAACGGCAGACAAATCAGGGCAGGAGACCCTGAAGGACAGCTAGGCCAAAGCCTGCCCTGTGTCTAGTGGCAATGTCTAAACTGTAATGTTTTGTGAAAGTGTGGACAGAACTCCAAGTAGCCATGAAACAAATATCAGTGGCTGACACATTTTTGAAGCAAGCAGTTGAGGCAGACACACCCCTGGTAGAATGCCCCTTAACCTCCCCCGGGAGGGTTTTACCATACTTTTGGTAACAGAAATCAATGCAGTTTGCCAACCATTTGGATAAACACTGTTTGGAAACTGCAGTATCTTCTCTCTTGGGTGCAAAAGAAACAAAAAGTTGGTCCATTTTTCAGAGAGACTTGGTCCTGTTAGTATAAGAACGTAAGATTCTGTGAATGTCCACTGCATGGAGAATCCCCCCCGATCAGAATGCTGGAGTATCTGGAAGTTGAATCGACTTGTTCAATGTAAACTCTGAAACCACTTTTGGCAAGAACTGAGAGTTGGTCATGAAGAGCCACCCAGTCTCTATGAAAGATTAAGTAAGGCTCCTTACAAGTCAGGGCCTGAAGCTCGGAAATCCTCCGAGCAGAAGTAACTGCCACTAGAAAAAATGCTTTCCAGAACAAATAGCACATATCACAGGAACCAGTTGGTTCAAAAGGTGGCAGAGTTAACTTTTCTAAAATAAAATTAAGGTCCCCAGGTGGCAAAGGGCTGCGCACTGGGGGTTTCAGGTGGAGAATTCCTTTAAGGAAGGTCTTGGAGACCTCCAATTGAGCCACTGTTTTGCCCTCCACAGGAGTGTGGTAGGCAGAAACAGATGACAAGTGTACCTTCAGAGACAAGTAGCTCAGGCCCAGGTCACAGAGGTGCAGGAGATACTCCATGATGTGAGAAACTAGACACGAAAAAGTATCCCAACCCTTAGAGGTGGCCCAAATGGAAAAATGTTTCCATTTCATTGCATAGGTGGTCTTCGTAGATGGCATTCTAGCCTCTACCAGGACCTGCGCCACTCTGGAAGAGATTCCAAATTGTGAGACAGCAATGTCCTGAGGTGCCACGCATGAAGGTGAAGGGACATCAGCCCTGGATGGACCAGCGTGCCCCTCTCCTGAGTCAGGAGATCGTGACAGAGGGGCAGGGGAACCGGAGGCTCCACTGCCAGCTGCTGAAGTAGTGGAAACCAAACCTGACGAGGCCAGAGTGGGGCGACCAGTACCATATGGGCTCCTTATGCTTGAATCTTGAGTAGCACCCTCTGAAGGACTGGAAAGGGAGGGGAGGCATACAAAAACCTCCCCATCCAGCAAAGAGATAGCGCATCTCACCAGAAAGCACCATGCCCAGGAGTGAGCGAGCAAAACATGGGTAGTTTTGCATTATATGGGGAGATGAACAGATCCAGTTCTGGCTGATCCATAGGTCAAAAATGTGGTCGATCACCTCTTGCTTGAGCTCCCACTTATGTGCTCTCACTCTGGTGTGGCTGAGACTGTCCGCTAGGACGTTTTGCACATCTAGAATGTGAAGAGGCAAATCCGATGCAGAACTGTCCAGTTCCACACTCGCATCACTTCCCTACAAAGGGGATACAAGTGAGTGCCTTCTTGCTTGTTGAGGTACCAGATTACACACATATTGTCCGATTGGACCAATAGTGCTCCCTGGTGGTGCAGGTGCTGGAAAGCCTAAAGGGCATACCGTACCGCTCTCATCTCTAACATGTTGATGTGCAGAGAGAGCGCTCTGATTGGGACCACAGACCTTCAGTTTTGTGATTCTCCAGATGAGCACCCCAACCCATCCCTGATATGTTTGTGGTCAGAGTCTGGGTGGGACCTCCTTGGTGAGGTTGTTGAGATCTTGTTACCATAAGAGATCCTGCTGCATTGAATTAGAGACCATGACAGAGTGGTCCAGGTTGTCTAGCTTCTGATCTCACTGTGCCCTGAGCATCCACTGTGAGATCCGCATGTGAAGCCTGGCTAAAAGAACAGTGGGGATGGCCACTGCCATGAGGCCCAGCAGTCGAAGAATCAACCTGGCCGAGACCTTTCTGCTGGAGGCTACAAAATGAGCCTGTGTCTCTAAGGTTTCTGCCCTGTCCAAAGGGAGGAAAGCCATTTTCTGAACTGTGTCTATCACTGCTCCAATAAATTGGAGGCATTGTGATGGAGCAAGTTGGGATTTTGGGAGGTTCACAGTGATCCCAACCTGTGCAAAGATATTCAGGATAGCCGAAAGGGATAGTTCCAGCTGCTCCCTCGATGGGGCTGACAGAAGCCAGCCGTCGAGGTTCTGGAACACAGAGTGGCTCTGACGCCTCAGGATTGCCGCCACTACTGCCAGGCACTTGGTAAAGACCCTGGGTGCTGAGAACAGGCCAAAGGGAAGGGCTTTGAACTGGAAATGTTCCCCTTGAAAGGCAAAACGAAGGTAGCGGTGATGGGCCTGAAAAACTGGAATATGCAGGTAGGTATCCTGCATGTCCAGAATGCAAAACCAATGCCCCCTGTGCAGAAGGAGCAGCAGGCCTTGGAGGGTCAGCATTCAGAACCTCTTGTACTCTATTTAAAGGTTCAGAGCACTGAGGTCCAAAATGGATGCAAGTCTCCCGTCTTTTTGGGAAACAGGAAGAAGTACAGTAATACCCCTTGCCTTCCTGGTTGGACGGAATGGGCTCTATTGCTTTCATTAGTAACAGAGCCTCAATTTTCTCTCTTATGAGGAGAATGTGCATCTTTAGATAGTGGGACATGCTTTGTGGCCTGTCTGGAGGTTTGTGTAGAAACTCTAGAATGTGGCCTTGTCCTATTAACTGGAGTACCCACGAGTCAGTGGTTACTGCCTGCCACTCCGGCAGATGAATTGTGAATCTTCTGCCCAGCAGCTCCCACGCTGGACATGGAGGAGAAGGGGTGGACCGCGAGTCACGCAAAGGGCGGGGGGTTAGGGAGAGCCGCACCTGAGGCTCTCTGGTCCTTTGCAGGAAGGGCAGCCATTGCTGATGGGGCCTGACATTTGGGCTGATGTCTGGCCATCTGCTGCTGATTCGTCTGCTGCTTCACTTGGCGATGAAAAGGCTTTTTGGCCTGAAACTTAGGGCAGTGCATGGAATGGACTGACCTAAGGGCCTGACCCTTATCCTGCAGGCTGGTGATGATATCTTGGGCATCACCCCCAAAAAGGACAGAACCCCTAAAGGGAGCATCCTGAATGGCTGCTTGCATGTCCTGTGCTAGGCCCAATACTCTCAGCCATGAGAACCTCCGAAGGCTAACTGCCGTTGCAGCACCCCTGGCCGAGGAGTCCACCGCATCATAGGTGGCCCTGAGAGAGTGCCTACAAGCCACTTTGGCCAATCTAACAGAGTCTGACAGAATGGTCTTTGACTCAGAATCTGGGAGCGCCTCAATAGCTGGTTCCAGATGAGCAAACAAGGATTTTTGGTAGACCAACATGTGGGCTACATAGTTGAGGGTCCGCATGGCCAGTATTGAAGAGGAATAAAATTTCCTCCCAAACTGGTCCAGCTGCCTTGACTCCTTGTCAGGAGAAGACGGACTCATGTGCCTAGGCTTAAAGGATCAATCATGGGCCACTGCTATAATGACAGGGTGGACGCTGAGGTGGTCCTTCCACTCTGGTGTCTAGTAAGTCCGGTCAGCTTTCTTAGCCATCACCAGCATTGAGGAAGACATCATCCAGATAGTGGATGCCAGGTCCTTGTGCAGTTCCAACCAGGGTTGGGTAAGGATGGGTGTTGCCTCCTGCATGTCCAGATGCTCAGCCAACCAGTGTCTTTCTGGGTCTTGAGCATCCGATTTCCTTTCATAGACCTCCACGATTTTTCTAAGCAGGTCCGAGAAAGAAGGGCCCTCTGGAGAAGATGTCAGGGACTCATTTGGCTGAGGTTCTCTAATCAGGGAAGTCTCAAACCCTGATGCCGCCGAGGAGGGGGAGGAGAAGTCAGAGTCTGGGTCCAAGTCAGAGGACCGGGTGTCAGGAGGCACCAGTTCCTGAAGCTCTGCAGGCAGTCTTTCTAACATCTGACTGGATGTCAGTTCCTTCTGAGGGCCCAGCGTCAGTGGCTGCATAGGTGTTGGGGTAGGTCTTGGTGGTTGTACCCCAGTGCTCCTTTCTAGGGGGATGGCAGCTATCCAATTCAGATTTGAGTTGGGCCTTAGTTTCTGACCACTAGGATTGGAGTATAGCCCTAAAGTCCATCGGGCCGTAAGGGGAGGGGCTGAGGAGGGGTTGGGTGGTAAACCGGCTGGTAACCTGTATTGAACCCCAGCATTGGGTAACCCAGCGTATGATAGAAGGACAATGGGTACCCGGAAGGGTAAGCTGGCACATACCTCAGCATCTGGAACCCTGATGGGGGATAACTCGATGGGTGATACAACAGGAAATGAGACATTGAGTACCCGGATGGAGGGTAACCTGACAGAAGACCTGATGGGGATACCCTGACCGAGGACCCGATGGAGGGTAGCCCAATGGAGGGCCTAACGGTGGCACCAATGGCCCTGACAGAGGCCCCTGGGGTGCTCCAGAACCCACACCTGAGGGGTCTGGAAGAACTGGATCAGGGATCGGTCCAGCAGGTGGCCAAGCTGGTGTTGGAGTCAGGATCTCCATCAGAACCGATGGAAGAGACCCCTGAGGGTTACTAGGAACCCCCAATGACAAATCTGGAGGTGAACTGGGCAAGTTGCCACCTGACGGATGACCCCTGCCCCGCCTTGATCCAGGGAGGGCGGAGGAACCTCTTCCAATGGGAAGGAGGGGGAGTCCCAGTGGGGAGAGCCCACTGAGGAAGGCTGAGACAGGTCTGGCAGTTTCAAAATGTTGGGGCCTTCGCTGGACCCCAATGCCAGATTGGTCGGGCAGACATCAGCGGAGCTGATGCCTGACTTATTGGCCATAGAGGTCGGGCAGACGTTGGACGTTGGACAAGCTGACGCCCGACTTATCAACCAGAGCCAGGCGGACTCCAGGGTCTCCGGACCCCAACGACAGAGTCCGGTCTGGGCACTCATCAGGGTTTCCGATAAGTGATTTATTGGCCCTGCCCGATGCTGTAGACCCTCCAGTAGAAAGGGGACTAAGTGCGTCAGAGACCTCAGATGAAGCCGAGCAGGAGTGCCAAGGAATGCTCCTGAGGCAGGGCAGGCTTGGCCATGGCGGCCGACTTCCTGGAGGAAGAAGGCCGCTGATCACCCGAGGGGCCCGTGGGTAGCCACAGGTGAGAGGGGACCTGTCCTGGTCCTGCTGTTTCTCCTTCTCCTTCTTCTTCTTCTTCTTATGCCTGGATTCTGGGGGCAAGGATGAAGCGCTGCTGAGTTTTTGAAGCTCCTCCATAGAGGCCATTCTTTGTTTTAATAAATGAGCCTTGAGGGCCTGCTGGTGTCACTTCCGTGTGGCCTGGTTGAAGCTGCAACAGGCCTCACAGTCCTTGACCTTGTGCTCCAGGCCTAGGCAGGAGAGGTAGAGAGTATGGGAGTCTTTGCGCAGTAGCTTCGCACTGCACAAAGTACACTTGTTTTTGTGCTCGACGCTAGACAACTACACACATGAAAAACTACAAAAACTAGAAGATAAAAAAAAAAAAAAGGATACTCATCCAAAAAGCAGTCGAACTGCATTATACGATCTCTGTGAGGTCCAATGTGAACAGGTCGATGGCAGGAAACAACTAGAAGGCTGGTGTGAGGACCGCCCACTATATAGGGTCACACTGATGTTGGGTAGGCGGCCTCCCATCAGACACTGCTAACTAAAGTTTCTGTGTGGTCCTAATGCTAGGGGTCGCAGTCCTCAAGGTGATTACCTACTGCAAGAGCTTCTCCTAAGATCTGTACATCTTACTGAGGGAGTGATATTGCAGCAGGCCAATACCGGTAGGACTGAGTCCCAAACAGTTCCAGCAGTATGAAGGAAGCAGCTCCGGGAGGAGGGAAGACAGTAGCTAATGGCCTAAGAGAAAATGTCCTACAAAACAGCGAGGCCAAAATTGACCCTGCGTTGAAAAGTAATTCCAGACTGTAATGCTTGGTGAAGGTGTGGACAGAACTGCAGGTGGCGGCTGTGCAAATGTCTGCAGAAGAAACATTTCTGAAACAAGCTGTGGAGGTAGCCATACCCTCGGTGGAATGACCCCTAACCACTCCTGGAAGGTCCTTGTTGCACTTCAGTAGCAATAGACAAAGCAATTGGCTAACCATTTAGACAAACACTGTTTGGAGACCACAGCACCCTCTCTTTTGGGGGCGAATGAAACAACTGATCAGATTTCCCTGAAGTATTGGTCTTATAGTATCACAAGATTCAATGTACATCTAAAATATGTAGCAAAGCCTTCCCCTGATTAGAATACTCAGGATAGAAGATAGCCTGCCAGCGCAGAGGCAGAGCATCTGTCTGCGATGCTGACGACCCGGGTTCGCGAACTGACTCGGGACATCGGAGTGCTGGCAGGGGGAGAAGAACTGAGCATACTAGGGATGCTCTCCTTTTCCAGAGGGTGGGGGGTTGTGTGTCCAGCACGCTACGCACTCCTAGCGGAGGCTGAGGGAAATCACAGTGCCGGCACCTTATCAGTCTGGGGCAGGGCGGACACTGGCCATCATTGCATGTCCCCGCTCCCAATACAGCATACAAAAAATGCCGGCCCCGAAGAGTGAAGCTCTGCTCCACTGCCTACCGTGTCCACCAGGTGGGGCCCCGCTCCCATGGCCCCACCTGGGGGGGGTAAGCCACGGCAAGTTACCTTTGACCTTGGGGGTGCACCTGTCTGGAGGCCCCACCTAGGGGGTTAAGCCTGGGCATGGGGGTGGGAGCTGAGTCCCTGCACGGAGATCGGGAGCCAACACACACACACACACACACACACACAGAGGATACTCAGGATAATAAACCTGTAGGTGGATGGAATGGTTGAAAGTAAACTCCAACACCACCTTGGGAAGAAATTTAGGATTAGTAAGCAAAGACACCCTGTCTTTATGAAAAAACAAGGCTCTTTACATGTGAGAGCCTGAAGCTTGAAAATCCTTTGAGCAGAAGTAACAGCAGCTAAAAAGAGTGTTTTCCACAACAGAAATGCAACTCGCAACTTGCAGCCTGTTCAAAGGGAGGTAATGTGAGTTTCTTCAACATAAATTTGAGGTCCCATGGAGGGACTGGGTCCTGAATGGGAAGTTTGAGAAGCAAAATGCCCTGCAGGAAGGTGTGAGACACCCCAAGCTGGGCCATAGCCCTGCCCTTGATAGGTACATGGTACACAGAGATGGCAGAAAGATGCACCTTGAGGGAAGAGTACGCTAAGCCAGAGTCTGAAGATGGTACTCCAACACCTGAATCACCAGACAGGTGAAGGGGTCCAGCTGGCGTGAAACAGCCCAACAGGAGACGCGCTTCCATTTCATGGCATAAGTGGCCCTGGTGGAGGGCTTTCTAGCAGCCACCAAGACATCTGTGATCCTAGAGGAAACTCCAAAACGGGCGATAGCTAAGTCTGCAGGAGCCACGCATGGAGATGCAGAGATTTTAGATCTCTGGTCCTGGGAGAGCAAGCCGGTGCACAGAGACAAGGGCACTTGAGGTTCCACTGCCAGCTGCTGCAAGGGTAACCAAATCTAACATGGCCAGATGGGGGCTATGAGTACAGTACAATCTTGATTGTCCAGACTGCTTGGGAGACATGAAATTAGTTCAGATAATAGGGAGTCCGCAAAACTGGGATTAAAACGTTCTGAGAGTATTCACTTGGGAGACATGCTACCAGTCCATTAGATAGGGATGTCCAGATAATGTAGGTTCATTAGATCGAGATTGCACTATATCATCTCTGCCCCTTCCAGCTGGAGTTTGAGCAGCACCCTCTGGAGGAGCAGGAAAGGAGGGAAGGCATACAGAAACCTCCCCTTTCAGGAGAGGGACAATGTGTCAAGCCAGAAAACTCCAGGCCCGGGATGCAGTGAGCAAAAAAGTTGCAGTTTTGCATTGAGTGGGGATGCAAAAAGGTCTAACTCTGGTTGACCACATCTGTCAAAGAGATCTTCAACTACCGGGGTCAGAAACTCCCACTCGTAAGCCCTGGACTGGGAGGGGCTGAGACTGTCCACCAGGACATGTTGGATCACTGGAACATTGGACGGCGGAGAGCTCCAGACTGTGCTCGATGGCCCAATAACAAACCCTCAACACCTCCTGACACAGGTGGGAAGAGTGAGTTCCTCCCTGTTTGTTGATGTAATACACAACGCACATGTTGTCCATCTGTACCAACAGCAGACCAGGGAGGAGATGAGTCGGGAAGGCCTGCAGAGCATATAGAACCACTCGGATCTCCAGAACACTGATGTGGAGACCCTGTTCCACTTCTGTCCAAGTTCCTTGAGTCTGGTGAGCAGCCAAATGGGCACCCCAGCCTAGACCCGAGGCATCCATCGTGAGAATTTGACGAGGGGCCGAAATTTGAAAGGAAACACCCTGAAACAGGTTGGCTAGCCCTAGCCACCATGACAAGACTCTTTTGACTGGATTGGAGACCATGATCATCTGGTCCAGGTAGTCCGTGCATTGATCCCACTGAACTCTCAATGTCCTCTGAGGTATCCGCATGCGAAGGCGGGCAAGAAGAACCATGGCAATGGCTGCTGCCATGTGACCCTGGAGTCACAGGAAGATCCTGGCAAGGACCTGGTGACTGGAGTAGACCATGTGAGCCTGGGCCATCAGGCATTCCGCCCTGTCCATGGGCAAGAAGGCCATGCCCTGCATGGTATCCAGAACTGCCCCTATATACTGGAGGTGCTGGCAAGGAGACAGGCATGACTTTGGCAAACTGATGGTGATACCCAAGGCCTGGAAGAGGCAGAAGGTATACTCCAGAGTCTGGACAAGATGGTCCATGGAGGGAGCTGCTAGCAGCCAGTTGCCCAGGTAAGGAAACACGTCAAAACCCTGCCAACTCAAGGCAGCCACTACCACCACCAGGCACTTGGTAAAGGGCTGAAGAGAGGCCAAAAGGGAGGGCCCAGAATTGAAAATGGGCTCCCTGGAAATGAAAGTGGAGGAAGCGCTGATGGAAAGAAAACATTTTGACTGGGATTTTTCCTAGAGGTGTTTTACAGTCAGCACATAACCTGCAATTAAGGAAACAGTTCAATTTGGTTAACAATTGCAAGAATTACAACAAGTAGCAGGGGAACTTTAGAGCCATGTGAGGCAAGATCTGTTAATGGGTAGAAATACAATGTTAGCAGACTTGGCAAGAAAATGTTATATATATATATATATATAAAAATCAGTAAATAGAGAATTAGCAGATGCATTTTTAGGCAATTTAGAAAGTAATATAGTACCGCTGGAAGCGGCGTCTTTGGCTTCTGTTCTTCCTTTTGTATTGTCTACACAGAGGATTGTTTTGGGCAGGAACTGTGACCATATGACAAATGTAGGGAGGTAGTTAATAACCTTTGTACTAGGTTCCCCATGAATTAGATGCTGAGGAGCATTTTGGGAGGTATTTATATAGAGTTGTTCTAAATAACCGAGTATATAACAGTTATTGGGCACTGCTGCCGTTTGTATTTCACATAAGTGAGGAATTAAGGATCGGTTGAGTAAGGCATAATGGAAAAGGTAGGCCTGGCCATATGGCAGGGAGTTTGGAGCATGGGGGCCTAATAGCACGTATGGGCCAGAAGGCAGTGAGGGTAGAGTAAAACACTATTGGGAGAATACTTATACAACCTGTGGTGGAGATGCTGAACATCAAATACAAAAAATGGTTGTAATTTAAGTGTAATGGCTGTTGATCTTGGTAGCCAGAATACTGAAGAGGCAAAATACAGGTTTGAATTTGGGACCACCTTGGTGGGGGAGATAGGAGCATTGGCCAGTAAGGCAGAGTTACCAAAGTTGGGGATTCGGCTATCCAGTTGGAGGGGATCCTAAGCGGTTAAAAGCATGGGGAAAATGGGAGTTTATTCCATCTTGTCATGTAAACAGTAAAATAAATGTACCTGAGATGCAGATGGATCGCGAAGAGTCCCGGGAGTCAAGGGTTGGATAGGGCTGCATACAAGGAGCACTGGGGCCCAGGATTCTCCTCTGGTGACACGTGCTGCCGTTCTTTGGAATGCTGCTGTTAAGGCAGCGGCTTAAGGGACTGTAGTGCCCATGTGGTGGTGCTGGGCGGGTCGAAGTAGAGATTCGGGAAGCTGTTTCTTTGGGCCACAGTGGTTGCTTTGTGGACTCCTAGACGGGAGCGCCCACTGCTTAGGGCCCAGGAGTCACTTTTGCTGGAGAGAGTTGGGAGCTCATTCTGGGGTGTGGCTGGCAGTGCCCTCCTTGGCTGAGTAGGTAGAGTGAGCACTCTTTGCCACGGAGGATGATTTCTGGGAGCAGCCCAGAGGTTGCTGGGTGATAGGCCACATGGGCGAGTGCTGATTTCAGTGGGTCCTTGATCACGGCTGTGCGCCCTTAGGTCTGGGTGCTGAAACAGGTATGGCCAGGGACAAGAACAGTGGAGGTGGCTGGGAGGATGCCACAAAGGGGGCGAGGAGCTTGGCATCAAAGATAGGCCTGAGTGAGGCCAGACACCGTGGGGCGAGGGGCTGGGGAATGCAATGTCTGTGCATGCACGGTGTGGAAAGGGAGTGATGTGCATGTGCAGCAGGCTATGGAAGCCATTTTGGTAGTTTTTCGTCAAGCAATCGGGAAGGAAAGAACGTTTGGTGAAATCAAGAAGGGAAGCTGCTACAGTGACAGGGTATACTGAACTGGATAACTATCGGGGGCCCTGCAGCAGGGACCTATGACAGCAAGCCATTGAGGGAATGAAATGTTAGTAAATAAAATATAAAGAAAGGGCCAAACAATTTGGGGTATATAAAAAAAAAAACGGCACTGTACATTGAGCTGGTCAACTATCAGAGTCCTGCAGTGGAGACTTAAGGCAGCAAGCCAACGAGGGAAATAAAATGGAAAGGAAGGAGCAAAAAAAAACAACCTGTAGTTGTTTGGGGGGAACACAAAGCCACGTGCAACCCACAGCATGTAAAAACTGGCATGGGATGCAGATGGGAAGCAATAGAGCCAGAAAAGGCTTAGGGCCTGCTGTTGAAAGGATGGAATCGGCAGGGTAATGGAAGGAGGGGATGCAGTGATTAAAGGCAGGTTGACTCTCAGCTGCTCCAAAATGGTTTTCTCTCCTATAATTGTGGCAGTAAAATGCATAAAGGCTTATACCACACAAACCTGGGGGGCAGGTGCCTTGATTTTGAATTCACAAGGAATAAGCACAATATTAAACTACTGTATACATAGGCTGTAAGGTGCACAGACAGGCGGGTTAAGCTTCAAAGGCAGCAGGGCCCATTTTTTGTTGATGTCGAGTCGGGTACTTAATGCTTCATGGGCTGCAGATTGTTATTAGTGAGGGTTATTTACAGAGCAGCAGGACTCAGTTGTTTACAGAACCAAGGCTTGGTTGTAGTACCCAAAGAATAGAGGAGGCATCGCACTGGTGGGAACCGGAGAGTTGTGCGTCTGTTCACTGGGGTTTTTGCATGGGGTTATTGATGCAAGGCTGGCTTCTCTATGCTTCCCGATTGAGCTGGAGTGTGATGGGCTCCTGCAGGAAGCCATCCGGCAGGTGATCCGCCATGCTGGGTGGTCTCATTCTCCAATTCAGGCAGCCTGCTACCGGAGGAAGGGGAAGTGGCCTGGTAGAGCAGTGATCATGTTGTGGGGGGCATTAGGCTGGCACCACGGCCTAAGGAAGAAGGGCAAGAGGGTTTCTCAGTGGGTTTCTTGCAAACAACTCCTGGGCTGGGAAGCAGGGGGTACAGTAGGGGACGACTGACCAAGGAACAGCCATGAAGGGGTGTGGAATTGTGTTCCTAGGCCAGGCAGGCGGGGGTTGGCGTTGGCACCAGCAACAGGCTGCACCTGCATGATAGTGGGAAAAGCGGGTGCGTGGTCCGGCTGGCGGGTGCCATGTTTGTAGTCCAAGGCACAGAAAACGGTATGGCTGTGTAATCTATTGGATGCACGGAATATAAGGGAACAAGTTTGAAAGGAAAACAAGCAAAAATAATAATAAATAAATGAATAAAGGAATATACAGATAAAATGATTGAATGAATAAAAGAGAAAGGGAAAATGCAAGAGGGGGCAATAGCATTGTGCTGCATGGTACCAGCAGTGTTTTTAAGAGTATAGGGACAGGAGAAACAATATATTTAAGGGTACAGTTAGTAGGGGGACAATTGGTTTAAAGGCAGGGTTTGAATTTCAGCTGCTCCCAGTGGTTTCTGTTATAAAGAGAGCACAAAAGGTAATAAAGTGCTTATACTAAACAGGTTGAGAGGTAATTGCTGTGCTTTGGAATTACAAGGGAATGCAAAACTACTGTGAGGCAGGCTGATTGGGAGGGTTAAATGTGTAAGATATATATATATATATATATATATATATATATAAAAAATTTTGCCTATCAAGGATTACTTTACAAAAAGCCCATGCAGCAGTACAGGCTCAAGGTAATTAGAGAAAAAGAGCAGCTCAGCACTTCGATTGGGAAGCAAAATAAAATCAGAACTCTGGGCCTGCAGGTGGTAGTCGGGCATGGAGAATGAAACAAGACATTTACAAGGGAATCACGAGGAATGGTTAAAAAATTTAAAAAATTGTATATATATATATATATATATATATATATATATATATATGTGTTTACATGTAGATACATATATTTCACATGCCATAGACAGGTAGGAAAAAGGGAGAAGCAATATATAAAGCCAGAGTAGGGGGTGGTAGGGGACAGTGTGAAAGAGGAGGAGGGTCGTGAGGACCTTGGAGACAAGGCCACAAGAACAATAAACAAAGAAAGGAGGGGATGGGGGAAAAAGCCTGAGGGAGAAGGATATACTGTGTTGGTAAGGGTTTGTTTGGCAGCAGCAAAGCAGAAGGAAGTGGCAGAAACTTCATAAAAATGGAAGACACCTGCGGAGGGTTCCGGGAAGATCCGAGAAAAGGACACCATGGGAGGTGCCGGACCACAAACAGGCTGAGGAACCCGAGGCCGAGGGAGGCACGAGTGGTAAGGATAAGGGTATGGGTTGGGTGGCACAGAGAGCCAATGAAGGAGGGTCAGGCACCGGGAGGAGGGGGTTGGGTTAGCCAGGATCCCAATCAAGCTGGAGGTGAGGAAAGGATGGATAAAAGGATATCCAGATGTGAGGGCAAGAAAGATGCTAGTGGAGGGGTTCGAAATGGGCTTTAGTCTAGAATATCAGGGGGCGAGAAGGAGTAGGAGATGCAAGAACTTGGCCTCATTAAAGGGAAAGATGATATAGCAAAAACGAAAATAAGGGAGGAAGGGGAGGCCGGGAGGATAGAGGGTCCATTTCAGACCCTAACTTTACCCAATCTTTGGGTTTCACCATTGGGGCTGATGCCGAAGAAGTGGCAGGGGGAGTTTAGGCCTATCCACCACCTGTCATATCCGGAAGGGGTATTGGTGAACGATCACATCCCTGGGGAATGTAGCGCAGTTTTCTTATGCAAAATTGGAACTGGTAGTGGGGCTGATTAGAACAAAAGAAGGGGTATGGCTCACAAAGACTGACATTGAGTTGGTTAATATCAGTCAGAAAGGAAGACTGGGACCTTTTGGGATTCAGTTTAAAAGGGTTCTTCCTTTTTGACAAGGCAATGCTTATGGGCTGTTCCACAGCTGTGTGAAGTGCGAGGCATTTAGCACTTAGATGAAATGGGCATTTAGGAAAATATATGGGCACAATGCGGTCGTACACTAGTTAGATGATTTCCTGCTGGTGGGGGAGAACTGGAAGGAGACTAAGTCAAGGCTCCGGCATTTTGAGCATATGTGCAGGAAGATGGGGGGACCACTTGTGGAAGGGAAGATGAAAGGTCCAGCTAGAAAGCTGGAATTCCTGGGAATCGAGGTGGATGCAGAAGAGCAGGTTTTCAGGTTACCCCATCAGAAAGTTGCCAGACTCAAGGAAATAATACAGGAGGTCAAGAAGAGGAGGAAAGTCACATTGGATCGGGTTCAACAGCTGTTGGGGCACTTGAATTTTGCATGCAGGGCAGTGGCTCCTGGGAGGGTGTTTCAACAGAAGATTAGCCAGGGCAACCGGGGGAGGGGGGCAAAACTGCTCCGCCACTGGGTGGCCATTTCACAGAGGATAAGGCAGGATCTGAAGGTGTGGCAACAATTCTTAGTTGACTACAATGGAGTCACATTCTGGTAGAGAGTGGCTAGGAAATAACGATCGGGACCTATGCAGGGATGGATCGGTGTCTATTGGAATGGAGGCATATATTAGGGGGATGTGGATTGCAGAAGCATGGCCAGAGTCTTAGAGAGAGAGTGGCATGGCTGTAGATTTTCCCATATGAGTGGCAGTGCTGACAGTTCTTAAGGAACAGGAAGATAATGTTTTGGTGACAACAGAAAGGTAGTGGAGGTCATCAATCAGCAAGGAGGACACTCTGTGTCAACAAACAGGGTTTTGAGACAACTGGTGCTGTGGGGACTAAGACTAAACATGTCAATCAGAGTCTGACTGCTATAGAGGAGTTCTTGGTCTGTCCACACACCGAGGACATACTAAGAATGTGGAAGGTGGTGGGCTAATTGCTATATAGAGATATGTGAGAAAACTGGTATAACCTGTGTATTTCTGTCTTCCACAGGGCAGGGAAGGAGCAGGCGGGTCTGGAGCCTCTGGCATTATTACATTTATTGGGCAGAGATGGGGCCGCCATCCATCGGGGAGAAAACAGCTAGGGCAGGACCCTGACAAAAGTGATGATTTTCCGGAAAGGGGTGTGGGGCACGAGGTGGGCACAGATCATGCCAACCTTGGAGGAGCTGGCAAAAAAGTGATCACAGACAGACCTGCTGATAATACATTTGAGAGGTAATGATTTGGGAGAGCAACTATGGGGATTGTTGTGCAAGGAAATGCTAAGGGACCTAGGGGCAATTCAGCAGTTTGGTCGCAGGTGAGGACAACATGGTCAGAGATGGCACCTAGGATGGTTTGGCGGCAGGCCAGGGACATAAAAGGGGTGCAGCAGGCTAAGAAGAGGATTAACAGGCAGGTGGCAGCATGGTTAAGTGGGTAGGGAGAACATAAATAGCCCATAAAGACATTGCATTTACCAACCCAGGGAAGTACAGACCAGGGGATGTCAGCATATGTGCTATAATTGTGAGATAGTGTAGAAATTTGGGGAAAAGAAGGGTGGTAGAGGAGAGCCCATCATTCCATCGCCTAAGCTGGAGATGGGCTAGTGGAAATTTTTGGGAAAAATAAAATGGGGTGGAAAGGGGGGCAGGTAAGATCCATGGGCCAGACGCAGACGTCCCGGACGTGGAGGCAGGTGAAAAGGAGGCATACGACTAAGGAAGTAACAATATGGGGGGGGGCCCAAAGAGAGGGCAGCAATGGGAATAGGAGAAGGGGTATTGGGCTTTTCAAGCGTCTGGACCCCGAGAAGACAGCGGACAACAGACTGTTCAAGGCAAAGTGGATGAAGCGGTATCGGGCTTTACAAATGCCTGGACCCGAGGAGATGACAGGATAACCAGAGACATTTACAAAAGACGATTGAACTATGTGATTGAACAGAATATTAACTGTTGGACTTTATGATGGATAACGTGGGAAAAGAAAAAGGAATGTTTGTAAATATGCAAATTTTAGAGTGGTAAAGGTGATGTAATGCAAAAAATAAATTGCCAGTTGAGCACCCACTTAGCAGTTGTCTGTGCGTTATTTTACGGGGGAATCTCCCTCTGACAAATGTGGTTGCCCCTAAAGGACAACCTAATTGTAAGGGGGATTCCTTAGGAAAAAAGGCACAGGGGGACAGGACTGGCTGGGGGGGGGCAGGTTAGATTAGGTAGGCTTAGGGTGAGGTAGGGGGATGGTAGGAAGGAAGGCCCAGGCAAAGGGGGGGAGGGTCATGATGTCACCCCTCAATGAAAAATATGACAGGACAGGTAAGTAGGAAAGGATTGGATGGGGGGGAAGGGGGTGGACTAGGGGGTATTTAGGAGCCAGCAGAGGATGGGGTCTCCCTCTTTTTGCTGGAATCGGAATTCAGCACCCACCCACCTGCCCAGTAGGTTGGTCACTGGGGGTAAGGACCCATCGGTAAGTGGAAAGAAAGAAAAAGGATACTGGGTCACTGAAAGAGGGTGACAGAAGAAGGGGAGGAAGCCCCCTGGTTGACATGGGTTGGCAGAATAGGCCAACAGAGAAGGGAAGGAAGCCCCTGGTTGACATGGTTTGGCAGAATGGGCCAACAAGAAAAAGGGAAAGAGACGCTTTTCAAGGGGAGGCAGGATTTGCAAGGAATGGGTTGCTGAAAGAGGGCAACTGGTCTGAAAAAAAGGAATGGGTTGTCGAAAGAGGGCAACAGGTCGGAGAAACAGAAAGGTCAGAATTTGCAAGGAATGGGTTGCCAAAAGAGGGCAACAGGTCGGAGAAAACAAAAGGGCATGATTTGCAAGGAATGGGTTGCTGAAAGAGGGCAACAGGTAGAAGAAAAAGAAAGTGCAGGATTTGCAAGGAATGGGTTGCCAAAGGAGGGCAACAGGCCAGAGAAGAAAGTTCTCAGGAGGGGTTTTTGTATAACAGGGGAATATTTTGGGGAAAAAATAAAATGGGGGTGGAAAGGGGGGCAGTTAAGATCGTCGGGCCAGGCACAGACGCCCGGATGTGGAGGAAGATGAAAAAAGGAGGCATATGATTAAGGAAGCAACAATGTGTTGTCACAACTGGACCCAAACAGAAGGCAGCAATGGGAATAGGAGAAGGGTATTGGACTTTTCATGTCTGGACCCCGAGAAAACAACAGACAACAGACTGTTCAAGGGAAAGTGAATGAAGGGGTATCGGGCCTTACAAATGGACCCCGAGAAGACGACAGGAGAACCAGAGACATTTACAAAAGACAATTGAACTATATGATTGAACAGAATATTAACTGTTGGACTTTATGATGGATAACGTGGGGAAAGAAAAAGGAATGTTTGTAAATAAAGTAAATTTTAAAGTGGCAAAGGTGATGTGATGCAAAAAATAAATTGCCAGTTCGAGCGCCCACTAAGAAGTTGTCTCTGCTTTATTTTCCGGGGAATCTCCCTCTGACAATGGCATAAATAGGGTTTTTTCAACTTTGGTGCATATCTTGGGCATTTTGGGGAATTTTGGCACCACATTTTCAGCATGGGATTGTTGGGACCCCTCGTCATGAATTCAGTCACTGTCATGGTGTTGTTCGGTCCCGAAAGGTGATTTCGTGATCACTATGCGGAATCACCTTTTGGGACCAATTAACAAAACGACAGCACCACTGTTCATGAAGCGGGCTCTCAAAAGGCCTATGTTGCAAATTTGGTGAAGAAAATCCAAAAAATGACTTTTAAGAGCATGTGCTGTACAGTTTCCACGCACGCTCGTAACTTCGCGAATTTGCAATATTTTCACTACAGATTTTCAACACTTGGCATTTTTCCACACATCCTTATGAAAAGTACTGCTGTTATTTTGCACATCCTGGCCAAAATGTGTTATTGTACTTCCGGCACAGAATAGCGTGGTCACTATGGGAAATCAGTTTTCGGGATAGATTAAGAAAATGACAGAGCAGAGGTTCATGAGCAGAGGTTCTAAAATGCCTGTGTTGAAAATTTGGTGATGAACGTCCATAACATGACTGTTACAAATTTGCATTGCGCAGTTTCCATGCACCCTTGTAACTTAGCAAATTTGTAATATTTTCATGCCAAATTTTCAACACTGGCATGTTTTGACATCTCCTTATGAACAGTACAACTGTCATTTTTCACATCCTGGCTGAAATATGTTTTCGCACTTCTGGCGCAGAATAGCGCAGTAGCTGTAGGAAATCAGTGCTTGGGACAGATTAAGATCGAGCGAGTGAGAGAGGGGGAGTGAGCGACCTCAACTGAGTTCTGACAGGACTGCTGCAGATTTCTTTGTGGGCAGAAAAAGGCACCAATGCAGGCAGGAGCCCAGTACAAAAGGGCAGCCTGCAGTACTGGGAGAAACAGAATTAGCGAGTGAGGAAGGGGGAGTGTGCGAGCTCAATGGAGCTCTGTCAGGTCTGCTGCAGATTTCTTTGTGGGCAGAAAAAGGCGTCAGTGTAGGCAGGGGCCCAGTACAAAATGGAAGCCTGCAGCACTGGGAGAAACAGAACGAACGAGTGAGAGGGGGGGAGTGAGCGAGCTCAACGGAGCTCTATCAGGACTGCTGAGGATTTCTTTGTGGGCAGAGAAAGGTGCCAATGCAGGCAGGAGTCCAATATAAAAGGGAAGCCTGCAACACCGGGAAAAACTGAAAGAGTGAGTGAGAGAGGAAGAGTGAGCGAGCTCAGCGGAGCTCTGTTGGGACTGCTGCCGATTTCTTTGTCGGCAGAAAAAGGCAGCAACGCGCAGGCAAGAGCCCAGTACAAAATGGCAGCCTGCAGCGCCGGGAGAAATAGAATGAGCTAGTGAGAGAGGGGGAGTGAGCGAGCTCAAGGGAGCTCTGCTGGGACTTCAGAGTTGCCCACCCTTCCGCCCAGGGTCCTCTGTGGTCCTATATTACAGTAGGGTCTCTGGGGTGGAGACAAAGCAATGATTGTATACTTTTAGGATTGCTGTAATAATACAGATTTAGTTGTTCTGTTTGTTTCTCTAACCAAGCTAAGTAGTGAGCTATGCCATTATGATTGCTGTAATAATACATATTTCTTTGTTCTGTTTATTTCATTAACTGAACTGAGCAATACTTGTAGTGCAATAGCATTTATAACTGGGCTAAGTGGGCTGGCAGTATAGCTTAGAGGTTAGAGTAATGAGCTGTGAACGAGCTTGGTACATCCAGCAGACAAGACCTGGGTTTGATTCTCACAACCTTCACTTGCATATTGTGTGACTCTGAGCAAGTCACCTAACTGCCCAGTGCTCCCAGGTCACCCCTGAAAAGAGGCACTTGTGCCTAGTGGGCCTTACCCAGTCACCAAAGACAAAAAAAAAAAAAAAAAAAAGTGAAACTATTTGAGAGCTGAGAACAAAAAGAATGCATGGGACAGACATAAGGCAATTCTTGTGGGGGGTAGGAAGAAATAGGCTGTTGGTTAACTAGCATCTACGGCCCCTATCCTGTGGAGTAGGAAAATAGGCAGACTAGGCGGAGCCAAGCGATTCCTTATCACCAAATCCAAAGTCTATGTTTCATAAAATACGATCCTGCATGTCCAGAGAACAAAGCCAGTCTCTTCTGGTGCAGAAGGGGCAAAAACCCCTGAAGGGTGAGCATCCTGAATCATTTGTATTCATAGAAACATAGACTTTGACGGCAGATAAGGACTGCTTGGCCCACCTAGTCTGCCCATTTCCCTACCTATTGGATAAGCTGCATATCCTAGTAAACCAACAGCCTACTTCTTCCTACTCCCTACCAGAATTGCCTTATGTCTGTGCCATGCATTCTTGAATTACCCGACTGTTTTTGACCCTACAATCCCCTCAGAAAGACTGTTCCATGCATCCACCACTCTCTGTGAAAAAATGCTACCTCATATTGCCCCTGAGCCGTCCCCCCTCTATCTTCAGATAGTGTCCCCTTATTCTTGCTCATCTATTTATTTGAAAGATGCTACCCTCTTGGACTTTGTTGATTCCCTTGAGGTACTTGCAAGTTTCTATCATGTCCCCCCCCTCCCCCCTCCTTTCCTCAAGGGTATACATGTTAAGCTCCTTTAGTCTCTCTTCATATGGCTTCTCTTGCAGACCCTGCACCATTTTAGTTGCCCTCCTCTGGACTGCCTCCATCTGTCTATGTCCTTGCAGAGATGGGGTCTCCAGAACTGCACACAGTACTCCAGATGGGGTCTCACCAACTGTCTGTACAGAGGGATAACAACTTCCTGTTTTTTACTGGTGATGCCTCTACCTATACATCCCAATATCCCTCCAGCCATCCTTACTGTCTTCTCACATTGCTTGCTTACCTTTAGGCCATCTGATATGACTACCCCCAGGTCCCTTTCCATTTTTGTTCTTGTTAATACCCTTCCCCCCACTGTGTACTCTTCCCCTGGGTTTTTGTTTCCCAGGTGCATTACTCTGCACTTCTTTGCATTGAATCTAAGCAGCCATACTTTTGACCATTCCTCCAACCTTGACAAGTCCCTTCTTATCCTTTCCATCCCTCCTTGTGTATCATCCCTGTTGCAGCTCTTTGTGTCATCTGCAAAGAGGCATACTTTTCCTTCCAGTCCCTATGCAATGTCACTTATAAAGACATTAAAAAGGACCGGACCCAGTACTGAGCCCTGCGGTACCCCACTAGTAACCCCCTTTTCTTCATAGTGGACTCTATTTACTATTACTCTCTGAGTCCTGTTGTCTAGACAATTTTTTACCCAGGTTACCACCCAGAGACCCACTTCCAGGCTGGCTAATTTGTTTATTACTCTTTCATGTGGGACTGTGTGAAATGCCTTGCTAAAGTCTAGGTAGGCCATGTCCACAGCTTCTCCCTGGTCTACTACTTTGGTCACCCAGTCAAAGAAATCTATTAGAGTCATCTGACATGACCTTCCTGCTGTGAGTCCATGCTGCCTCTTATCCTGTGCCCCGCTTGCCTCTAGGTACTCAACAATTCTTTCTTTCAGAAGTGATTCCGTCATTTTCCCTACCACCAAGGTCAAGCTAACATGTCTGTAATTTCCTGCCTCTGCTTTGTTCCCACTTTTGTGAAGGGGAATCACATCCACCCTCCTCCAATACTTAGGTGCCACACCATCCTTCCATGATTTGTTAAAAAGGGTAGTCAGTGGTGTCACTAGTTCTCCCCTTAGTTATTTTAATATTCTGGGGTGAATCCAGTCAAGCCCCATTGCTTTGTCCACCTTCAGTTTTAGGAGTTATTCCAGAACCCTTTCTTCTGTGAAAGGACTGGTATCGACCCCACTATCCAGAGAGTTACTATTGATTGTATTAGGTCCCTTCCCCCTCCTCCTCTTTTGTGAATACTGAGCAGAAGTATTTGTTCAGTATCCCTGCCTTTCACTGTCCCTCTTTGCCCACCCACCTGCCCTTTATTAAGCCTCACTATCCCTCTCTTGGTCTTTCTTTGCTCCCTAATGTACCTATAAAAGGTTTTAGCCCCCTTCTTAACCAAGTTGGCTATCTTTTCCTCGGTTTGGGCCTTTGCTATTCTGACTGCCTTCCCCGCTTCCTTCTGCTTTAACTGGTACAGTTCTCTGTCCTGCCCCTTCTGTGTTTCCTTATACTTCCTGAATGCTAGCTTTTTCTCCCTAACCTTCCCTGCCACCTCTTTTTTTTTATACTTAATTATCTTTCATCGAAAGTATGACAGTAGATCATGATACACACAGCACACAGACCATCACACAATTACACCACTGAGATAATCAGTCTCTATGATATAGGTTAAACATGCATGTGCTATATAGTGGTACAACATTCAGGGGAACCACCATATAATTCTAGATTGAGTCCTGTTATGTGTTGTTTGGGAAGCCCGTGAGCCACATGGCAAGAAAACAGATAATAATAATAATAATAATAGTAATATGTATTTAATTGAGCGCCTTTTAAGATTTCAAGGCTCTGTACAGCAAGAACATACATAAAAACATATTCAATGCATTCAATAAAATCAAATACAAACATATATTCCAATACAACAATATAAAATCAGAACAAAGAAGGAAACACCTTTTCCCATAAAAAGGTCATTAGTGCCTGCTTAAAACTCCCCACCGTCCTACACTCCTGGAGCTGACAGGGCAAAGAATTCCAGAGGGTAGGTGCAGCAAATCCAAATGCACGGGTACCAGATGACTTCAAATTTACCCTTGGAATCTCCAGCAACCCCTCGTCAGCCGAGCAGAGCTGTCGCAGAGGGGTGTAAGGCACCAGGAGTTCTTTCAAGTAGTCGGGACCCAGACTGTGTAGGGCTTTGTAGGTCAAAAGACCCACTTTAAAGGTGATCCACCACTGTATTGGCAGCCAGTGCAGAGCGCGCAGCACAGGGGTAATATGAGAACTTCTAGAAGCCCCAGTCAACAAACGTACTGTCGCGAGATGAGAAAGGATTGTCCAGTATTCCATTCCACATAATCCAACAATCCCTGAAAGGGGATAAAATAGTGCCATGTTTAATGCTAAATGTGAAGTCCCATATAAGAATATGCAACAAAATGATCTAACAAATTCTATCAAGAAGCTCTCTACAGAACATGCCTCCCCCGCCCCATCTCCAAGAAAAATATCAACCCATATTGTTATGAATGAGCATTTCAAGTAAGTAAATAATGGAGAATCAGGATACAGGGTACTTACATATCTCAACACTAAAGAGAGAGAGAGAGAGAGAGAGAGAGAGTGAGTACTTTACCCCTGAGAACAGAACAAAACCAATTGGCCCTCAAACAGCAGAGACAAACAGATGACGCATTTAAATGAAAAAAGTCCCACTTAGTTTTAGATTTAGCCAAAATCGTCCCATTTTGAAAAGTCATGTAGGGTAAGAAGTCTTCTCTTCATCGCCTGAATCATTCGAACGAGAACGGTGCTCCACAGCCCTACAATCAACCCATTTGCCCACTTCCACTGGATCCGAAAAGATATAGATTTTACTTTGGGAAGCAAGACGAAGTCCGGTGGGGAAAAATCATGGTATGGGGAATCTCCAACACACGTAGTTGTCAACGAACTCCATCAAAGCACTTTCTGTGCTGTTGGGTAGCATAACTTATATCTGGTAACAAGGATTGTCCTGAAAGATAGGGGCTGCTCTCCTCACATATTTCAACAATTTATCTTGCTCCCCTACTCCTGTTGTGAGTAACATTAAGGTGTGAGGCTCCTCTGAAGTCACAGCCAGACCACGCGGGTTAACCCTGTAGACTTTTTGGATTCCCGTTTCCTTAGCCCCCTCAGGCAATAACTTTTCAGTAAGCCATTCTCTCAAGAACATCAGTGGGTTATCACCCTCTGATCCTTCGGGTAGACCAACAATCCAGATGTTTGCAGCTCTGGTTTGGTTCTTGAGCGTCTCAAGTCTTGCTCGAAGGTGCTGATTTACTTTATCCATAAGTGCAGTAGCCCCAGAGGAGGCAATGGCCTGTTTTTTAATCTTGCTGAAGTTTCCCTTCAAACTGTCAACAGCCTATTCCAACACCACAACCCTTCCGTTAAAATCATCTGCTTTAACATTTAAGGCTGTCACGGACTGGATCAGCATTTGCAATTTATGACCCACAGTATCGATAGTCTCTCCAGAACTCAAAGCTGTAACAGGCTGCGTGGCCTCCTTGAATGCAAGGCCCCAAAAGTCCCTTTGCTTTTTCTACTGCCTCCAGGCTGTCTCTCCTTTTTAGGATTACCCATTCTGATCAATTCAAGGTCGCTCTGTTCAAAAATCTAGATGGAAATCTAGAATAAAGCCTCTAAAGATTAGATTAGGGCTTATTAAAGGCTAGTCTGCAGAGAGCTCTCTAAAAGTTGCTGCACACTGCTCGGGCTCCACACGCCCCCCCCCCCCCACCACCTCTTTTGAGAACCGTAGTGTTTTTTCCTTTCGTTTTGATTTTTTTATTTGCTTCCCACAAAGGCTTGTTGCCCCTGTGATGGCAGTTTTGATGTTTCCTCATTGTTCCTCCACCCCTCCTTCTTGTCTGTTTGCTAGTGCTTTTCTGAGGCACTCTCCCATTTTGACAAAGTCAGCCCTCCTAAAGTCCAGTACCCTAAATTTTGTATGGCTTGACTCTGCGGCTGTGTTTATCATGAATCACACTGTTTGGTGGTCACTTGTTTCCAGATGGCTACCCACTTCTAGATCTGAGATCCTTTCTCTGTCCCCATTTGAGAGTACCAGGTCTAAGATTGCTCCCTCCCGAGTGGGTTCCAACACTAGATGCTTGAGGCACGCCCCCTATAGGGCATCGAGAAAGACCTTGCTCTTGGATGTGACTGCAGCAAAGGTGCTCCAGTTAACATCTGGCATATTCAGGTCCCCCATCAACAATATCACCCCTTTTTCTGCAGTCCTAAGGATGCCTTCTATCATTTTCATGTCCATTTTCTCCCCCTGAGACGGGGGTTGTATACAACCCCCTTGTGGATTGTGGTGCAATTTCTTGTCTCCAGCGTGACTCACAGTGCCTCTTCTCATCCCTGTTTACTCTTTAGTTCCATTGCTTTGATCCCTTCCCTTACATAGAGAGCTACTCCTCCTCCTCTTTTATCCTCCATGTCCCTCCTGTAGATTGTGTACCCTGGTATACTGACATCCCAGTCATGGTTCTCTGTGTACCATGTTTCTATGGCTGCCACAATATCCAGTCATCCCTCTTCCATCAAGGCCACCAGTTCAGGGAGCTTGTTACCTAGACTACAGGCATTGGTACTCATTACCCTCCATTTTTTGATGGCCTCACCTCTTTTTGCCCTATCCCTGTCCTTACTGCCTTTGCCTTTTTCCTCCATTTACCTCTGCCCTTCTCCCTATTGACTTCTTTATCATGGTGTTTACCTCACTAACTACCCTGATTTATTTGGGGGGAGGCTAGGATTTCCCAGCTCCTTTTCAGTGCTTCCCCCTTGGCTAGTTTAAATGCTTGATAATGAAGCATTTAAACCTATTCTATGTACAAACTGAGATAACTCAGGTCCAAGATGTGCTGGAGATCTGTGGTCTTTTTGGGGACCAGGAAGAAGTGGGAGTTAAATCCTCAGCCCCACTACGCTGGAGCGATGGACACCATGGCCCTTTTACGTAGAACAGTCTGAATTTCCTTCCAGATGAGGGACAGATTAGCTGGGGGGTTAAGATGAGTTTCCCAGAGGCTTTTCTGGGGGCTACTCAAGAAGTTCTAGCATGTGGCCATGTTCTATGATCTGCAGAACACAGTTGCCCAAGATAATGACCCGCCAAACGTTGAGGTGAAGGGAGAACCCACCCCAACCACCTCCCCAAGAACCGTTTCTGGGGATAGGTCAGTCAAGGAGTCAGGAGGTGGAAGCGGAGGCTGGGAGGGCAGCCACTTGATGGGCTCTGGCGGCAGTTGTGGATGGGGCTGATGGCGCTTTGCATTTGCCCTGACATTTGGTGGGTGGGCAGGCCTGTCTGTGGGAGGAGCGGCAAAAGTACAGCCACTGACCAGTCTTAGGCTGATGATAGTACAGCAAGTGAATGGACCAGAGAGCATGGCCTGACTCCTGAAGGGAAGAAATTATACCTTGCACACACACCCTGAATATGATGGAACCCCAAAAGGGGATGTCCAAGATGCTGGACTGCACATCAAAGGCAAAGCCAGACACTCAAAGCCAGGAATGGCACATGAGGCAGACGCCTGTGGTCACTCCTGTGCCTGAGGCACTACAGCATCATAGGCAGCTTGAAGGACGTGGGTCACTACATCAGCGCCTGCCTTGAGGATCTGTGTGAGCTGTGTTTTGGAGGGGTCTTTGGGCAGAGCCTTAACCAGTTCCCTGGCCTGGTCCCAGAGGACATTCTGGTATTGGACCACATAGACTAAATAATTAATGGCACTGACAGCCAGGGTGGAGGATGTGAAGACTCACTTTTCCAGGTGGTCCAGCTTCCTGGATTCCCTGTCAGGGGAAAGGGTGCTGAGGTGCTTGGGCTTCTTGGTGCACTCATGTGCTACACTGATGACCAGAGTCAGCATTGGGCTGAGCCCCCAAAAAGGGCTTACCCGCTGGAGCTTGGTAGAGCCTGTCCACTTTCTTAGGCACCACCAGAGTTGTGGAGGGATGATTCCAGCCCGCCTTCATGACACCTTCATAAGAGTCAATAAGGGAAGGGGGGCACAACCATGAGAAAGGCACCTGGTTGTCTCAAATAAATGGCCAGGCAACGCCGCTTAACATCCTGTTCCTCTGTTTCCCAGCCATGGTGGCCTGAATGTGCCTCATGATGTCCATGAATGCTGGATCAGGAGGGGAATTAGGAACCACCTTGACAGGTTCTTCGCCCTCAGAAGAGTCCACCGGGGTGGAGAAAGACTCCAAATAATCAGAGTCATCCTCATTCACCTCATCTAGCTCGCATTCAGCCAGCAGGCGCCCATCCTGGTGAATTCTAGCACGGATGTCAGGTCTGGATCTGGTGAACCCCAGCATATGGAGGCACTGTTGTGCCCTGTCCAGGATAAAAGATCCCCAGTGGGTCACCTAGGGGATGCTGGAGGTGGGCACTGAGGAGTGGGGATCTGCTTCTACATGAAAAACCACCATGCAGAAAACAGGGCATTGTAGTCCACTGGTACAGGGTAATCATAAACCAGTAGATAAGGGTAGGCCAGTGTAGGGTACCCTGGCAGAGGGCCAGCAGGCACCAGCTGTGGGACAGATGTCTGACCCACAGGCTGCAGTAAAAGCAAGACTGGCACTGGGCCCACAGGCTGCAGGAGAGGCAATACTGGTGCTGGGCCCGCAGGCTGTGGCTGTGGCAGCGGCAGTACTGGCAGGGGCCCAGCTGACGTCAGCTGAGGACGCCTGGGAGGTGTCGTCGAGGCACCGGTTAGGAAGCATAGGAAAACCAGGAGCAGTTTAAAAATTCGCAAATAGCATTTTATTTTTCTCAATAACAGCAAAATAAAAAAAATTAAAATTATTCAGTATAACCATCTACAAAGGCAGTAAAAATAGAGAAAACGAAGTCCTCCTTCTGAGTGTATCTCTTAATTCCAAGTTTCAGTCTCTCGCTCTCCTTGTCTCTCTAGCAAAAGCATTGCTGCTCTTTTTATAAGTCTTTGTCTGGGGACTCATTAAGAAAGCCTGCTTCTCACAGAATGTTCTTGTAAGTTTACAGAATGTTCATGTCAGTTTCATTCCTTGCAGGTGCAGAAAAAAGAACATAGTGACCCAGAGCTGACCTCTTGTTTACAGCTCTGGAAAAGGCTTAAAAACTGCATCTCAGGTTAACCCCTTGAGTTCCAAATAGCTTTGCAATTATTTCAACAGTATAACTATATACAGTTTTAAACAAAGGAATACCAATATCAGTGACATGTCCACATAAAGATTCACATATATTTTATACCCACAGATATGCAAGGGGCATGGTGGGTGGTTGGGAAGAAAAGGTAGAACAGCAAGTGAAGGCAGAGCGATAGCGAGAGGCGAGGCGGAGAATTGAGAAACCATCGGAGTGATCAGTTCCTAGGTCTCACAAGAAAATTTGGTTGCACAACCAGACAGAAGAGACATAAAAGGAGAGGACAGAACACACCCTTATGTTTAAACTCTTTCTACACAACAAATGGTGCAGGGCCTCATTCAGCCCTGTCACAGGAGAAGAACCTGCCAGCATTGGGAGAGGAGAAATGGGCACCTGGAGGAAAGGAGACTTCCCTGGTGAAGGCAGAGGTGATGCCGGACTAGAGGAAATGTTGGTAGCCTGCTGTGGGTACTGCTGAGAAGAACTGGCATTGGACCCTGTAGAGGGGACCGACGTAGGCAGTGCCTTGGCCAGGGGATTGGGTGGGAGGAGGGCAGAGGAGCAGATGCTGGTCACAGCCATGCTGGCCAAGTCTCCTGGCTGAGAACCCATAGAAGTAATGGGCCTGAGCATCAGGGACTGAGGAGCAGGAGACAGAGTCCCCTGCCCCAAGTGGCCATCGCCTATGACAGAGATAATGACGTGTGGTGGGGCCACTGACAGCCCTGCAGGAGTAAGGGCAGGTGGGATCATAGGGGCAGACTCCCACAGGAGGATGAACCTGATGCAGTCGAAGGTTTATAGGGGGACTGTGAGTAGGAAGCAGACTGGTCCCAGTCCCGATGTTTGTCCCAGTGCTTGTGCTTCCTGTCAAATTTTTCCCAGGACTGGGAAGAGGAGGAAGACCTGGAAGACGGAGCCAGTGAAGCTGAAGAGCTCATGGCTTACAGCTCCTTTTTCATTGTGACAAGTTTCTGCTTGATAAGTTGACTCTCCAGGATTTTTAGACAATGTCTCCGAGTGGCCTGACTGAATTTCTGGCAGATCTGGCAGGCTTCTGTGTTGTGGCTGGGGCTGAGGCACAGGATACTAGCAGAGTGACCATTATTTTTAGGAATTTTCTTTGCCGCAGGTGCACTCTGTGGAGCAGTCAGAAGATGAGGCAGGTGGAGAAGACATAAACTCAATGTTGGGAACAACCGAAAATTCAATGTTACTACTGAAGAAAATAAAGAAAATAAAAAAGCACGGCAAGCATGGGAAATGGCAGTCACCTGTAGGTATGGCATCTGCTAAGGTCCAAGAACTGAGGAGGGTGTGGGGGATGGCCCACCTTTATAGGGTAGGCCGTCAGAGGGTGACATCAGCGGTGGGTGGTCTCCGTTGTAGACTGCTAGCTAGGAAGTTTCCATGTTTTATTTATTTTTATTCTTATGTTGGATTACAACCTTTGAGTTAGAAGTTCATTTACAAAGGTTCCACATCGATAACATTTCAAAACTGGACAAAACATACAAAAGTGAATCAGCTATGTTAATTTTAACAATAACTAAGTAGGCAACTTGTACAGAGTACTGTATATACAACATCAAAGTAGGACAACTTTGTGTAGAGTATATACAGTAGTTACAATAAGAGAGGAGATTAGATGACATACATAATAATGAGTCAGGATTTCAGAGAGGAAAAAGGATGAAGGTTCAAGGCGGGGAACAAGGTTAGCCAAGATTCCCTTTGTCAGTGGCAACTGAAGGGGTGGGATGGAGTTCAGATGAGTAGTAATAGAGGGCAGGGGTAGAAAGAAGATGGTTGTAAAGGGGAAAGGTGAGTGGTGGAGAGAAGGGGGAGGAGGGGAGAGGTAGTGTAGGGAGGATTTTGGTGGAGAAATGGGGATGAATGGAGTAAGATATGGTGGGAGGAGCAACAGTAGGGGGCGGAAGGGGGTTACAGTGGTAGAACAGGGGTTGTCAGCCAAATGTGAGGGAGGGGGGATGATATAATTAAGCAGAGTAGGGAGAGGGGAACAGATGAGACCAGGCAAAAAAGTAGGAAGGGGGTAACTTATGATGAGGTTGATGTAAGAGAGGGTTGGGGAAAAGGCAGAGGGTGGATTGATAGGGAAAAAGGGTAGGGGGAAAAGAGTAGGGGACATACTTGGGGGGTGACAGAGGAGAGGAGAGGGTAGCGAGCAGGAGAAGTGGCATGATATGGAAGGGTGGAAGTACTGTATTCAGGAGATGAGTAGAAGTGCAGAGGTCAGTGGGGCGGAGCATTGTGTGGTGAGGAAAACAGGTTATGGAAATTAGGAGCAGGACATGAGACTAGTGAGGTGGGTTCACAATTTGAATTTAAAGGGCCCAATCTTTGGTTCAGTAAGGAGCTCAGGTGGCAGAGAGTTTAGCCAGAGCAGTGCCCTGTAATTGAAAAATCTTTGGCCTTGCTTTGTGCGGCAGAAAGGGACCTTGAATATATTGCTGTCTAAGACCCTAGTTGGCCTAACACTTTCATTAGGGATGAACACAGCGCCTGTTCCCGGAGGCATCATACCAAGAGCAGACTTTTGGCCAGAAGGCAGACCTAGTATTGACTTATTTTTCCTCAGGTCAAGCCAGTTGGTAAGAAAATAGAGATGAAGGGTGCGAGTTAAATGGGGTGTACCAAGTGCTAGTCTGCATGCTTCGTTCAGGGTGGTGGCTATACATTTAAGGGAAGTGTCAGGTGCAGCACTATAAATAGCAAGACCATAGTCTATACAGAAGAAGACTGAGCTGGTTATAGCAATTTGGAGGGCTGCACCAGTGAGACAGTGACAGTGACGATACAACTGCCCAAGTTTGTGATTTGCAGACCTGGCGACCAGGTCAATATGGGCAGAGTAGGAAAGGGAACTATCAAGTGTGACACCTAGATACTTGAAATTGTAGACCATCTCTAAACGGTTCATTAAGCTTGTTCATAATGGCTAACTCGTACGACTTGCGCCAACTATGCGTCGTGGCAAAGAACATGGTCTTCATTTTTTTGTGATTTAGGAGTAGCTTGGCATTACTGAACCAGTCTTCAATGTTCTTGGAGTCCGCCTGAAGCTGTTGTTCAAGGTTGACTGGGTCAGGGTGGCTCAACTATGTGATGGCATCGTTGCATAAAGGAGGATTTGGTAACCACATATCTGGGGAAGCTAATTTATGAAGAGGCTGAACAACAGAGGACCCAAGATGGATCCCTGGGGACACTAGTACAAACACACAGGGTATCTGAGAACGTGTTGGCAGTTTTCACCTGCTGTACCCGATCAGAGAGGTAACTCCTGAATCAACAAAGTGAGTCTGACGATATTCCTAAGGTACCAAACTGGGACAGAAGAAAGTCATGGTTGACAGTGTTGAAGGCCCTGGTGAGGTCTATGAAGGTAGCACCCACCAAGTTCCATCGATCAAAGGCTTCATGTATGTAACCCATAAAATCAAGCATGAGAGCTTCGAAAGCTGTGTTGCTGTTTGCACTGCAGTTGGTACTTTTCTAGGTGGTCTACGAGTTGATCATATACGATTCTCTCAAGAGCTTTTGAAATGGGTGGAAGAACAGATATGTGGTCCTGGCACCTTGCAGCTAAGTCCTACCAATGCTGGCCTGCTACAAGAGCCTCCCTCAAAATAAGATTATTATTGGTCAGTGTAGTTCTGATTCTCATTGATATCTTGTGGGGTACCTCAAGGTTAAATTTTGGGCACTCTTTTGTTTTCTCTTTTTGTTAATGCCACCCTTCTACCATCTTAGGGTCTAGTCTTATTATGTATGCAGATGATGTGGTCATTTTCTCTGAAGGAAACACTCCAGATCAAGCCCTACATAAAGTCCAGCAGAACTTTGAAAATTTTCAAAAATGGTTGTCCTCCCGCCATCTTGAACTGAACTCAGGGAAAACTAAATGCATGGTTTTTACTGGTCCTAGGAAAAACAGAGACATAAATATTCAGATTACTGATTTAGTGGGGAATCAAATTGAATTGGTAGATAGTTTCGATTACCTGGGGGTGACCCTGGATTCTCACCTCTTATTTGATCAACATGTGGCCAAGACTATTAAAAAAATTCATCAGAGAATTGGGATGTTATTTAGGATTAAATCCTTTCTCATCCCTGAATCTCGTAGACTTCTAGGTCACAATCTTTTATTAAGCGTATTTGATTATGGTCTTTTGATTTACTCTGGTACGAACGATAAAATGGTTCAGAAATTACAGGTAACATACAATAGTATACTACGTTTTATGACAGGTCTTCCCATAAGAACATATCATTGTGTTTTGTTAAGAGAAGCTAACTGTCTTTCTCTTCCTGATAGGATAAACTTGAAACTCGGAGCTATTTTGTTTAAAAGAACCCAGGATTTACTCCCCCAGGTAATCCAGGATCTTATCCCCTTCAGCAAAGTCATATTGAAACTAGGTTCAAGTCCAAGGGCTTATTCAGAATCCCCCTTTACTAAAAATCTATTGGTCAGAGGTCAGTAATATATAAGGGCTATAAAACTCTTTAATGGTATCCCACCCAAAATCATTAATGCTGGGACGGTTCAAATGTTTTAAGAAAAGTTTTTCAGAATAGCTAAACAGTCTCAATGATTGTAATTGTTTTTAACATGTATTGTATTTTATATTGTAAGTCTTATGTTTTTGATGTCTTTTTTGTATGCTTTGTACTAATTGTTCTTTATTGTTTATTTATTGACTTGTCACTTATGAAAACGGGCAGTTTGCTCATCTAGCTAACAAGTATAAAAAATAAAAATGAAATTGAATGAAAAATGAAAGATCTTACAATTCTGCATGAACTGGTTCAGATTGTGCAGATTCAGTAAAGGGTGCCACCCCCTCATCCATTTTAGAACCAGGAAGCACCTGGACATATATCCTTTAGTAACCATGGCATCTGGAACATGGGCTATTGCTCTATGATCTAGGAGCTGAGTAAAGCTGGCTCCTATTGCAGACATGGCCTTCAACAACCTGTATTCTCAAGAAGCTCAGAGCTGGTGCGGCGGAAGAGCCTCAAAATCTGGAGGCAGACCTCTGCCTGCCACTTGTAGAACCCACCTATCTGAGGTAATAGTGAACCATTATGGCAAGAAGTGGCACAACCAAGCCCTGACTTGCAGTTTGGAAAGGAGGTGGGATAATACCACGCTGTGACAGGGTAGAATAGGACCTAGTCCCATTTGTTACAGAAAGTGTTTAAATGCAAGGATCTTTCCTTTTCTGTCTCTTCTCTGTCTAGTTACGCAATCAAATTTTCCTGTGAGACTTCGGATGTGATCAACCTGACAGGCTCACAGTTCTTTGCCTCTCACTGTCTCTCAGTTTTCTCTTGCTGTCTGTTTTTCCTCCCTTGCATATCTAGATCTGCTGATATAAAAATATGTGCAAATCATTGTATGGAAATGTAACTGATATTGGGATCCCTTGTGTTTGGAAAATATATAACATTACTGTTGAAATGTATATAATTATAATTTGAGATGACTGCAAAAAGTTGTTGGAAGCTAGAGGTTACCAGCGTTCAATGTTTAAGCCTTTTGCAAAAGCTGTGTAAAAGGGGGCCTCAACTCAAGAAGCACACTGTATTCTAGCAGCTCCTGCCTGATATTTACAAAAACAGGACACTTGCTAAGAATGGGGATTGAAAGAACTTATAAGAGCTAAGTTGCAACTGCAAGAAAGATTAGAAGAGAAAGAGACACAGAGACTGAAAGAAAACTTTATTTTTTCTCTGTACATAGTTATACTGAACACATTTATTTTTTATGTTACTGCTACTGTAAATAAATATTTTTAGTGAATTTTACAACTACTCCTGGTTTTCCCTATGCTTCCTGAGCTGTGCCTCAATGACAGATGGTGTTAATGGTGGGATTTACGTTGTGCATACCCTAAGACAGGAGTTTGTGCGTGGGTACTGGACCTAGTACCAGGGAAGCACAGAGGAAGGTATGGATTCTGCAGCAAGTGCAGGAGTGGTTACCAGGAGAATGGCAGCCAAACTAACAGAGGCAGAAGTCAAGTCTGAGACTGAACAGCCAGCACCAGTTATGGAAAAAGAACAGGCAGTGACAGAACCTGAAAGCCTGATGGACTTTTTCAAATGGTGGGTTATACAACAAAAAGAGACTGAGAGGCAGAGAGAGAAAAAGAGATGCAGCGACAGGAGCAGCAGATGAGAGAAGAGATCCAGCGACAGGAGAAGTGATGGCTGGATGCCTTGCAAGCTATCAAAGGCAGAGGATCCGGCACAGATCCAGATGAGCAACAAAATGTAAGCAACTTAAAAGCCATTAAACTTACTAAGTTGTGTCCCTCAGATGATACTGAGGCCTGACAACTTTTGAAAGAGTTGCCACAGCCTGCCAATGGCTAAAGCAGCAATGGACAATCAGACTGGTACCCTACCTGACAGGGAAAGCCCAACTTGCCCACAGCAGTATAGACACTGCACAGTCAGAAAACTATGACCTGGTGAAAAGTGAAATCCTGAAAAGGTATGACATCTCTGGAGAGACCTACAGGCAGAGATTTCGATCTCTGAGGTACAACTCGGCTGACAATCCTCGAGAAGCCTTCACCCGACTCCCGAGAACTCTTGACAAAATGGATGCAACCAGAGAGCAAAACAGTCCCACAGATTATCGATACATTTGCCATGGAGCAATTCATTAACATCTTGCCTACAGATGTGTAGCTGTGGGTAAATGAACACCAATCAGAGAGTGGGGAAAAGGCTGTTTCTTTGTCTGAGGACTACCAAAAGGCTAGACAGATGCCACAGCAGCAAGGTAACACCCAAGCACTGGTAAGACACTCTTTTTCCCATTTAAACTCCAATCCTGATAAGAACTCTGGTGGGGGGTAACAAATCTGTGCCCAAGGATGTTATCTGCTATAACTGTAATAAGCCAGGCCATTTTGCAAGAAACTGCCATAGTAAGGAAAGTGGCACTGGAGCAGATTTGTCCTTGGCAAATTGGGGCAAGTACTTAACAGATGTTAAGGTGGGGGGATAAGACTGTGAAGGAACTCATTGATTCGGGAAGCAGACAGACCCTAGTGCATGTTAAAGTGCTGGGAAAACACTGTGCAAAGGGACCAGGTACTGGTGTCATCTGCATCCACGGAGACACTCGATACTATCTCAACATGCAAGTGATTCAGACCATTAAGGGTGTTGCACCAAATGAAAGCGGGGGTAGTACCTAAGTTACCTGTACCTGTGATTACTAGAAATGACTTTCCAGGATTTACTGAGTTGATCAAAGAGGGAGTAAATCCTGATGTTTCAGCAGCTGTGGTGACAAGAGCTCAGGCAAAGAAAATTTCAGATGGTGGGGACACTTTTCCCTTCAAAGATTTTGATTTGGACTTGTTTGAGCACAGCTCCAAGATCCGGAAATCCAGGAAAGAAAGATGAAGCCTGAAGAATCTGTGGCAACAAATGACTGATGGACATAAAGGGTTAACATATGAAAATGCTGAAACTAAATTGATAACCGATTGTGATTTTCTTTCAGAACGAGCTAACAATGTTTCTCTCCAGGGTTATTTTAAGCAGCTGGGGGTAAAACCAAAACAGGGTGGACCAGTGTTTAAAAAATGTAATGGGTTACTGTACAGAGATTGGGTTAAACCTCAGACACAGGAACAGACAGAACAGTTGGTTATACCACAGCAGTATAGCGTAGAGTTGTTACAGATAGCACATGATAGTCCTATGACTGGTCACTCAGGGAGGGATTGCACCCTTGCCAGATTGGTGTATAGCTTTTATTGGCCAGGAATTCATGAAGATGTTGCTACCTATTGTAATTCATGTGCTGAGTGTCAGAAAATAGACCCAGTTACTAGAAAAGACAAGATGCCCCTGGTGCCCCTACCTTTGATAGACGTGCCTTTTGAGAGAATTGCAATGGATGTGGTTGGTCTTGTAGACAAAAGTAAAAAAAGTAATAGATAAATCCTGATAGTTTGCGACTATGTTATTCGATACCCAGAAGCAGTTCCAATGTGTACTGTAACAACCCCAAAAGCTACAGCAGAGCTTGCCAAAATTTTAAGCAGAGTGGGCATACCTAAAGAAATTATTACTGATCAAGGTAGTAATTTTGATGCTGCATTGCTCAAGGAGCTGTACAGACTGCTAGATATCACTGCCATAAGAACTTCCCCCTATCTCCCTCAGACGGTCTTGCTGAGTGTTTTAACCAACCCCTAAAATGCATGTGAAAAAGATTTGTAAAAGGGAAAGGGAAAGACTGGGACCAATACTTGTCTTACCTACTTTTTGCTTACAGAGAAGTGCCACAGGCATAAACAAGGTTTTCACCATATGAAACGCTGTATGGTAGGCAGCCAAGAGGGCCACTGGATGTGATAAAAGAAACGTTGGAAGATAACCCCACTCAGAAACAATCTATAACCTCTTATATGTGTGCCCTAAGAAAGAAGCTGGCAAAATATGTTGAAATTGTCCATAGTAATCAGGAAGAGGCTCAAAACCAGCAGAAGGTATATTATGACCATGGGGTAAAAGAAAGTTTTTGAGCCAGGTGAAAAGGTTTTGCTACTGTTACCCGCAACAGAAAATAAACTGTTAATGAAGTGGCAAGGGCCTTATAAAGTTCTTAGATGTACTGGCACTGTTAATTACGAGACTGAGACCCTGACAGAAAAAATCCTACCAAGATATACCATGCTAACCTCCTCAAGAAATGGGTTGAAAAAATGGCAAAAGCTGCTTTGCTAGTTTTACCAGAAATTGATAAGGAAGACAGTGATGTAGCTTATGATAGACTGGAACAAACTGTAAATGCTGATGCTGTAAAGGTGAATGTTTCCTTAACCTCAGAAAAAACTGCAGACATTCGTAATGTGCTAAAGACATTTAACAGTACTTTTATCACGGTACCAGGCTGAGCAAAAGGGGTTGAGCATGTAACAGTGACAAGGAATGCTCATCCTATTAGGCAAAAGACCTACAGGTTGCCAAAGTGGTTCCGAGCTGACATGGTTAAGGAAATACAAAAAATGAAAAAATTGGGTATCACAGAGGAGTCGAAGAGTGCTTGGTCATCTCCCATAGTAACTGTAAACAAAAAAGAAGAGAGTGTTAGAATCTGCTTTGATTTTAGGAAACTTAAGTGTCAGAATTTGACAGTTATCCTATGCCCAGAATAGATGATTTGGTGGATAGACTGGGAAGCGCAAAGTATATCAGTACCCTCAATCTCGCCAAGGGTTACCAGCAAATCCCTTTAGCTAAAGAATCCAGAGATAAAACTGCATTTGCCACCCCTGTTGGATTCTATCAGTTCACCATCATGCTGCTTGGTTTACATGGTGTGCCAGCTACATTCCAGCAGTATATGGGTGTAATTTTATCCCCTCACACTGGCTATTGGGCTGCATACCTGGATGATGTTGTGGTGTACAGTCTAGACTGGAAAAGCCACCTGGAACACCTATAAGCAGTTATCCAAGCTATCAAAAATGCAAATCTGAATATTAATCCTACCAAATGTGCACTGGGCATGTACGAAACCAGATATTTGGGCTATGTGTTGGGAAATGGAGAAGTTAAGCCAGAGGTTTCTAAAATAGAAGCTGTAGCTAACAGTGCTGTCCCTAAAATAAAGAAACATGGTGGGTCATTTTTAGAGCTGGCTGGTTATTATCGGAGATTTGTTCCCAACTTTGCTGAGTTAGCTACTCCCCTCACTGAACTAATGAAAAAACAGTACCCAAATAATGTGAAATGGACCCCAGAGTGTTATGACGCTTTTCAAGCTACAAAGGTTACATTATGTTCAGCCCCTGTTTTAAGAAGCCCAGACTTTGAGAAACCATTTCTGCTACAAACAGATGCCTAAGTACTGTCCTAAGTCAGAATGTAGATGAGACAGAACATCCTATTCTGTACATAAGTAGGAAATTGCATGACAGAGAGAAAAGGTACACCACTATTGAAAAGGTATGTTTAGCAGCAAAGTGGGCCATGGAGTCCCCTGAATTTTATTTACTAGGAACTGACTTTGTTCTTGTAACAGACTACACTCCTCTCTGTTGGCTTAACCAGATGAAAGATAAAAAATCCAGAATCACAAGGTGGTACCTGGCACTACAGCCATTTAAATTCATGGTGATACACAAATCTGGTAAAGAGAATAGTAATACTGATTTTCTGTCAAGATATGGATCAGGAATTGATGGTTCTGAAGGTTGAAAAACAAACGAGTTAAAACTGTACTGTTACAGAAAAACAGATGATGTACATGTGCTTAATTTCTGAAAGCAGCAAATGTTAGTAGAGAATTAATAAAAGGTTTTGGAAACCTGTTTAATAAAACAGGTTCCCTCTTAAGGAGGGGGATGTATGTGACAGAGTAGAATAGGACCCTGTCCCATTTGTTATAGAAAGTGTTTAAATGCAAGGATCTTTCCATTTCTGTCACTTCTCTGTCTGGTTGCGCAACCAAATTTTCCTGTGAGACTTCAGACTTAATCAACCTGACAGGCTCGCAGTTCTTTGCCTCTCACTGTCTCTCAGTTTTCTCTTGCCGTTTTTCTCCCTTGCATATCTAGATCTGCTGATATAAAAACATGTGCAAATCATTGTTTGGAAATGTAACTGATATCGGGATCCCTTGTGTTTGGAAAATATATAGCATTACTGTTGAAATGTATATGATTATAATTTGAGATGACTGCAAAAAGCTGTTGGAAGCTAGAGGTTACCAGAGTTCAGTTTTTAAGCCTTTTGCAAAAGCTATGCAAAAGGGGGTCTTAACCAAGAAGCACACTGTGTTCTAGTAGCTCCTGCCTGATATTTACAAAAACAGGATGCTTGCTAAGGATGGGGGTTGAAAGGACTTATAAGAGCTAAGCTGCAACTGCAAGAAAGATTAGAAGAGAAAGGGACACAGAGACTGAAGGAAAACTTATTTTGTCTTTGTACATAGTTATACTGAACAAGTTTATTGTTTATGTTACTGCTACTGTAAATAAATATTTTTGGTGAATTCTACAACTGCTCCTGGTTTTCCCCATGCTTCCTGACCTGTGCCTTGATGACACACGCAACCTATCACTGTGCATCCTTGGAGAGGACTCCTACCGCTGGGGCTGTGGAGGCACCACCACCTCTGCCCCCTCCCCTTTCCTCCTCAGCTGCCAAATTTGGGTTTTGGACACCAGTGTTGGAATGATCCCTGCTGAGACTGTTGCTTAGGCAGGGACCAAAACTGAAAGGCCTATTTTTTAGGCTTTGGGATGAAACAACAGAATCTAGGGTGGCTTGCACTTCTTAGTGTACCTGAGATGTCCCAACACACCTGGACTCAAGAGGTTGGAGCCCAAGAAGCAGACATCAGCCAGCTTATGCTGCTTGTCTACCATGAAGGAGGAGAGCCTCAGCCAGGCCATGCAGTGCATCATGACAGCCGCTGCCATGGCATAGGAACAGCAGTCACCCATGTCCAAACCATCTGAAGCTGTTGCCTAGCCAGCCATTAACCCTGGTCTCTGATTATTTTAACTGGAAACTGTTTATCAGCTGGAAGGAGGGGGGGGAGTTCCCCTAACACTCCAAACAAGGAATGGCCACAATCTGCCATCATGACAGTATAAGTGGCCTCACAGAGACCCAGTGATGTGGCAGCGTACACCTTTTCAGCTGCATGGTTAATCTTCATGGACTCTGGAGGTCTATCCCTGTCCCCTTGGCCCCATGATTTACAGAAGGTAGAATCCTAAAACAAACACTCTGCAGAGGGGTGGTCAGAAAGCCTGAAAGGAAGGCAGGCTGCTGGATGCTGACAAAGCTCCAGGGCCAGTCCCAAAATGGCTTCAGTGAAGGGAAAGGCAACCCCTGAGTATTCATCCCTATCCAGAATATCTGTGGTTGGCTACTTGGCTTGTTTCTGGACTGCCTCTAAGGGAACCTTCATGGACTCTGATATAAGTTGGACTAGAGCTCAAAGGACACCATCCCATAGTTGGTGGTCAGCTCTTTGACCGTTTCTTGGTCAAAAGTATGAGTCCTGGTTGAAGCCATTGATGACACTCCTTCAGAGTCAAAGGATTCTTCAAAGATGGTCCTCAACCATTTACCACCATGGACCACCCTGGTATCCTCATCCTAGGTGATTTTTAAAGACAGCTGGTCTTGCAAGCTGGCAGCAGAGTGAGAATCCTTGGTTAGGGACCTGAACAAGGATGAGGTGGTGGTCCACTAGAAGTGCAAAAGGAAAAAATACTCACCATAGTAATGTTGTTTCGTCCAAGGGAACCCTCAGTATGCTTAACAACTACAGTCATTCACTGGGAATGAGCTGCCCCAGTGCCTAGAATTGTACGCTAAGTACAGAACCTTAGTATGAAATTCAAAACTTTCCTGTGTGGTCATGTTCACTCCTGCATTCTAATGGAAGATTTATTTCTAAAGGAAGAATAAGCAGTGACCACTAAACTAACTAAAAGGCTATCAGAAAATAAATACCAATTTAAAAAGTTTCCCAAAGCTTTTTAACATCACAGAATAATTTTAAAACTGTAATGAAAAAAAAATCTTAAAATATTAGATCAGAGTAGTAATTCTAAGGTACTGTAACAAATAATGCTCAACAAAACAGAAAATAACTGATTCTTGTGTGAACCTTTTCCATGTTCTGGAAGGGAAGGTAGGAATGGGATTGTTAAGCATAGTGAGGGATCCCTTAGAAGAAACAACATTACTACAATGAATAATTTTATTTCTTCAAACCTCAGGAAGCCCTCACTTATGCTTAACAACTGCAGACTACATAGCAGTAACTTGGGAGGATGGGTACAGAACCTGCTTGGGGGATAAGCATCTGCAATACAGCAGTGCCAAACCTGGCATACCTTCTGGACTGTATGTCCAAACATTAGTGCTTTCAGAAAGCGCATACGGTTTTCCAGGCAGCTGCTTTACAGATCTCCTGTAGGGTGACACCCATGGAAGCTGCCACAGAGGCAAACATGCCCCTTGTAGAGTGGGCCCTGAGGCCCTCAGGTGGCAACTTGCCAGCTTTGACATAACAGAACTGAATGTAAGACTATCCAGTGAGAAATGGTTCCCTTGGATGCTGGTTTATCTTGCCCTACTTCACTGTAGGTGAAAAACAACTGACTATTGGTAGACCTGTCATTCTCTGTGTGGTCCAAGTAGTACCTCAGGGCTCTATCAACATTCAGAATGTGGAGCTTTTGCTCCCCTGGGCTGGACTTTCTGTCAAGAACACTGGAAATGTGACCGACTGATTTAGATGAAATTCAGACACCACTTTGGGGAGGAATTTTCTGTTAGTCCTCAAGACTACCTTGTCCCTGTGGAATACGATACGGTTAGGATCTGTATAGAGGGCTTGGAGAGTGCTTACCCTTCTGCAAGATATAAATGCCACCATGAAAACTGCTTTCCAGGTAACACTCTTAGGGACAGCAGTTGCCACAGGCTCAAAAGGAGCCTCCATCAGCTGAGCAATACACAGGTTCAGGTCCCATGGGGGAACAGGATCCCTTACTGGAGGGTACAGGTGAGCAAGGCCTTTTAAAGAACCTTTTGAAAATGGGTTGTGAGGCCACTGACCTGTCCTTGCCAGCTGAGGTGGATGCTGATACTGCTGCCAGATGTACCTTCAGGGCTGAGGGCCTATGGTCCAGGGACTGCAGGTGGACCAGGTAGTCCAGAACTGAAGGAAGGCTCGCCCAAAGCAGGCTCATCTGCCTACAGGAGCACCAAAAGGGAAAATCTTTTCCACACTGAGGGAATTTGTTTTCCTAGTTGCTGGTTTCCTGGAAACCTTAAGCACTTCTAAAACCTGAGAGGTTTAGTCCAGAAAACTCTAGCTCTTCAAGTACACCATGCCCTGAGGTACAGACTTCTCAGATCTGGGACTGCTATCCTGCCCTGAGACAAGGTCAGTGGATTCTATTTCAGAGGAAGGTTGATGGGATGCTTGATGGAAAGGAACAAGAGAAGCAAGTACCAAATCTTCCTGGCCCAATCCGCACTATAAGGATCATTGTTGCTGACCCCCTTCTCAGTTTTAGCGGTTCTCAGTAAAAGTAGGAATGGAGGGAAGGTACAAAGAAACTTCCCTACCCATCCCGGAACTATTGCATCCTCTGGGACTGTACCCATCAAGGGGGTCTGCAACAGAACAGTAGGAGCTGATTTTTTTTTCACAAGATGTAAACTGATCTATCTCTGGTGTACCCCAAATTCCAAACACTGTAGCCAGCAACTGCTTGTCCAGTATCCATTCGTGGTTTCCCTGACTGATTCTGCTTTGGGATTCTGCCAGGTTATTGTCTTTCCCTGGCAGATGTACTGCCGATAGCCGAACCTTCAGGGAGTATGCTAGGTTCCAGATCTTCATTGCTTCTGTGCAATTTGAAGATCTTGTTTCTCCCTGTTTGTTTATACAATACGTGGTAGTGGTGCTGTCTGTCCTGATCTGGATCAGCCAATCCCTGATGTGGGAGGAAAAGGCTTGCACTGCCAGGTACACTGCCCTGAGCTCCAGGAGAGGTATGGGCTTCTGAGACTCCTCTGGGCTCCATATACTGCTTACAGTGAGGTCTTCCAGGTGGGCACCTCAGCCCTGGACGGAGGTATCTGTAGTGAGTACGACAGTGGGTGATTGCTGAAGGAAAGGAACACTCTCTCTGAGGTTGCCTTCTTCCTTCCTTCCACCATTCCAGTACCCTTACAACACTTCATGACAGGCACTAGTTTTGACAGTGGATCCCACTTCTGGTACCAATGACTCCCCAGGTGGCATTGGATCTCTCTCATTTGGAACCTGGCACCACTGCAGTGGATGAAACCACGTGTCCCAGCAACTGTAGGAAATCCCTTGAAGATCTGGGCTGAACTTCCTTGAAAGATTTTTCAAGTATGATCAGGTTTTCTACCCTTTCCCCAAGGAAGGAATGCCTTCCTTGCTGGGTATTTAACTCTGCACCTATATGGTCCTGGACCTCAACTGGTTCAGTCTGTGACTGTTTGGCATTCATCAGGAAACCCAGGTCCTCCAGGGTGTCTTGTGTGAGGAGGAGGGAGGGAGGACTTGGCCTCCTGGTGTGACTTCCTGAGGCTAGCTCAATGTCCAGGTAGGGGGGAAAAAAACACCACCCTTTGCCTCCTTTAATGTGCTGCCACTACAGCTAGGCACTTTTTGAACACTCATGGTGCTGAGGATAGACTGAAAGGAACGGCTGCAAACTGGTAGTGGCAATTCCCTACCTGGAATCTGAGGTACCTTCTGTGACTGGACCTGAGTGGTATGTGCAAATGGGTTTCTTTCAGATGCAATGACCCTAGTCAATCTTCCTGCAGTGACGGAATCACTAATCCCAGTGTTACCATCTTCAACTTTTTCTTTTTTATGTACAGGTATGTCAAGTCTAAAATGGGCCACCACTCCCTATCTTTCTTGTGAGCCAGGAAGTACCTTGAGTAAAGACCCATCTCCCACTGTGAGGAAGGGAATTTCTACACTGCATCTGCTTGTATCAGCTTTTTTTATCTCTAACTCCAGCAAGAGTTTTTCTGCTGCAGTATGGCGGTTGATGGTTTTGTGACCCTGCAGTTTCAGAAATTTTTTTTAACTGCAAGGGGAGACCCTCATCCACTATTTCTAGGACCCGCTTGTCTGTGGTTATTCTTTCCCATTCCTGGAAACACTGAATCCACCCCCCCCCCCCACACACACACACTGGTAATGGTTGACCGACATATGCCGACTTGTCAGGATTTTGCTTCACATGGGCTTTGGAAGCTAGTGTTGCATTTGCACACCTGGGATCCCTCCTGCCTCTACCCCTGAAGATACCCCTCTGTAGGGAGCAATTAGGTAAGCCTGGGGGAAGTATCCTTACCTCTATTTCCCCTTTATGAAGGCCTGTAGGAACTGGAGGCCTTTTCCTTCTCAGTGTTGCTTTTGTAGATGATCTTATATTTGTCCACCTTTTTCATGTAAGCTTCTGTTTTGTCACCAAACAGGGAATTTCCCTCACAAGGAAAAAACACTGCTTTTGTTTGAGTATCCTGGGAAAGGGTTGTTGTTCTGTGCCAGGCAAACCTTCTTAGTGACACTGTACGTGCCATGAACCTGAATGCAATGTCATTGGTGTCAACTGCCACATGGAACTGGTACTTGGTGGCATACACTGTGGTCTTTGCTGTGTCAGCCAAATCCTGTGCCAGGCCACCAGTAGCTTTCTCGCTCACTGCCAGGATGGAGCTCAAGAGAGCTTCCTGACGTGGAGCTGTGTAGGCCAAGTATGCTGCCTGCCTTAAGAGCAGGGAAGTTGAGGTATAGATTATTTTGCCCATACTGTCCAGTTTCCTGGAATCCTTCTCAGGAGGCTGGGAGAAAAGGGGCACTTTGGCCTTATCATAGGTGGCAGTGTGAATCACTCCATCATGGTCAGAGTGGGAGTACAGGTACTCAGCACTCTGTTCGTCCACCTGATATTTTTTCCTCTATTTTCTTGTCTATGCCTAGAGCTGAAGTGGGTGCCAACAACATTTTATTAGTGGCCTTTTTCAGGGATTTGTGGATGGGCAATAGCAACTTTTCTGTGGGAGTCATAAATTAAAGAAAAAACTTTATAATGTGGTATCAACGAGTGTGATGTATAAATGTGGTACTTATGTAAGGAAAGATGCTAAGAAAAGATATATATCTGAACTTACTGAACAGGTTGTGATGAACACCTTATTATTCAGTATAAATATGTCAAACCATGCTGGATTATTATCGCTTTATGAAAATATCAAGTATTTAACATATAAGTTTTTCTTTTTGCATTTATGAAAATTGATTTAACTTTTGGATATTTATTTAGCTGCTATGATTACATACACATTTGACAAGCTAGAAAATATTTTTTTTATTATTATTTTTAGGCAAAGAAAATGTGTTGCATCTTGAGTCTCATTAGGTGAGAGCATCTTTCAGCCATTTGGTTTCTGAAATATTTTGAAGTAAAGTTATTATGCATTTATAGAAAATAATAATAAGAATCAGCATTTATATAGCACTTTTCATACATTCAAAGCGCTTTACAAGCAATGCTAGACTGGTAGTGAAGTGACTGAATGTGTGGTGGCGGCCATATCGCACATCATCACCCACACACAGCCTGGATAATTGCATGAACCGGTTTATGGGAAGGGGAATGTTGGCCAGGACACCGGGAATATTCCCTACTCTTTTCGCGAAGAGTGCCTGGGTTCTTTACTTCCACCCTGGACACCCGGCAGACAACACCAGGATGGGCAGAAGGGACCTTGGTTTAACGTCTCATCCGAAGGACGGCACACCCCAGCAGTAGAGCACCCCCCAATACTGCACTCGGATGCCAGCGATTTTTAGGTGCAAGTCCAATCCCGGTGTGGGACGAGAACCCACGACCTTCTGGTCCAGAGGCGGATGTGCTACCAACTGAGCCACGCTGACACCTAATAATTAATTATTAATACAAATAATTACATATTGGTTAAAAAATGGATTCTAGATACAGTGTTTCACTGAAGGATTTTTCCAAAATGTCTGAATTGGACATAATACATACTTTTGATGCACTATGAACTTCTCTAAAGTCCATTATATATTTGAAACTGGGTGAGTGGGTCCTACTTTGCACCAATCCATTTCCATATGGATCTTGCCTTTGACTGGTCACAGGACTACTCCCTTAAAAATTACTTTCTTTTTACCGAGGTTGGCTGTACTGGAAAACACTCATATCCAAAAATTCCACCTCATCCTCATCTTCAGCAGTCTTCTGTGATGAGATGTTTAGAGTGTTCACCATCTTCCTCACAAAAATACAGTGTGAGGTGTAGTCATCTGGGGGACAAGGAGGGGAACCAAACTCTTGTTCAGGAGAACCATCAGGCTCTATGGGTTCTCCTTCCTCCTCCTCCTCATCATAGTAGAATTCAGCCTCCTCCTCCACAGGCACTGGAGCATGAAGCGGGGTGGGGGCAGGCAAATTCACAAAATTCACCATAGCTTGGAAAGCCTGGAGGAACTGCCATGTTTTTTGTCATGCCCTCTATTGAGGGCATTCTATGTCTGTCTACTGGTGGCTCCTTTCTTTCTTCAAGAGGAGGGACAGTGACATGTTTTTCCTTCTGTTTTTTTCATAGCAGGCTTAATCTCCAGTGTCTGCTCAAAGGCTTTTTTTTTTGCTGGATTCAGGGTCCCCCGTTCAGACACCCTGACTTCGGAATCATCTCTTGCAGCTTTTTCTTTATTATGCTGCTTATTTAGAGGGGCTGGGCATTCATCAGAGCCTTTAGGTGACAAGTAGGCAGACTGAGAAGCCATAATGTTTCCCAGTTTTTTAGCCCTCTTCTTTTGCATTTTAGGGCAAAACTTGACACAGAGTTCACAACTGACAAAACTGTGATCCTGGACCCAGGCACCTCAAACACAACTCATGGCAGTTCGCCTTAGCCAGGAGATGAAAACAATTTGTAAAATTTTTACAGCTTGTGGGGTCCATCTTACATAGAAACAAAGAAACGTGATGGCAGAAAAGGACCGCATGGCCCACCCAGTCTGCCCAAGGTGCCCTAGCTGATGGCTAGGGCTTTTCCAGATCCCTTCCTCCCACTTCCCAATACCAGACCCATGTGTCCATCCCATGCCCTCTTAAAGACCCCCACAGTGACTTCCCCTACCACCACCTCTGGAAGCCTATTCCATTTCTCCACCACCCTTTCTATGACAAAGTTCTTCCTGATGTTTCCTCAGAACCTACTCTCTCTACCTGTAATGCATGCCCCCGGTCCTCTTCTGCCCGTGTAAGTTAAACAGTGTCTCTACCGGCTCTTTGTTGATGCCCTTAACATACTCAAAGGTCTCAATCAGATCCCCCTTATCTCGCCTCTGTTCAAGCGAGTACATGCCCAGGTCACTCAATCTCTCTCTTCATATTGCAAGTGACCAAGCCCTATCACCATTTTGGTCACCCTCCTCTGGACCCACTCCAGCCTGTCCACGTCCCTCCTTAGGAATGGCCTCCAGAACTGCACCCCATATTCCAGATATGGTCTAACCAACTGCTTATATAGTGGGATGACGACCTCCCTCCTCTTGCTAGTGAATCCCCTTCTGATGCAGCCCAACATCCTACCAGCCTTGACCGCTGCCTTCTCACACTATTTAGTTGGCTTGAGGTCCCCTGAAACAATAACTCCCAGGTCCCACTCCTCCTCAGTGACCTCTAGGGCCTGACCCCCAGACAGTAAGTCTCACTCCAATTTCTCCTCCCTAAGTGCATGATTTTGCACTTTTGTATGTTGAAGGTCAGTCTCCACTCCTTAGACCAAATCTCTAATCTACTCAAGTCCCTGTGCATATCCTCTATCCCCTCTTGGCTATCCACCCTATTACAGACCTTCATATCATCTGCAAAGAGACACACTGTTCACCTCAGACCCTCCACTATATCTGCCATGAATATGTTAAAAAGCAGTGGTCCAGCACCGATCCCTGGGGAACCCCACTGGTGACAATCCCTCTCCTGAGGTGACCCTGTTTACCACTACCTTCTGGCTTCTACTATTCAGCCAGTTGTGCACCCACCCTATCACCTTCCCCCCAGGCCCAGACCACCCAATTTATAAAGTAGCCCCCCCCATGTGGAAGTGAATCAAACGCCTTCCAGAAATCAAGATATGCAATGTCCACCGAACCCCCCCGATCCACCTCCCTAGTGACCTAGTCAATAAAGTTTGTTTGACAGGACCTCCCCTTGGTGAAACCATGCTGATGCTTGTCCAGAAGGTCATTTTCTTCAGAAACCTGCTCTTAAGTAACTTCTCCATAATTTTACCTACTATGGAGGTTAAACACACAGGCCTATAGTTGCTCACCTCCTCCCTACCCCCCCCTCCTTTGTGGAGAGGGACCCGTCCACCATACCTCTCAAGTGTACGAATTTTTCCGTGGCGTACGGTTCAGAGCCCAGCAATCCACCTGTACGCCACCCGCATTCCCATCTTGTTTCCGCCAAATCACGCGGCCGTGCCGTGTACTAGCACTGGTGTCCCTTTGTTTGTCGTCTTTTTTTTTTTTTTTTTAATTTTCCCAGACTCTTCACCTCGCCGATGCCTTCTAATCTCTGTTCGTCTCGCAGCAGTTCTGTAATGACGTTGGCGGGGGGGGGCTTGTTGGGAAAGTGTCATCAGCCGACAGCCAGTGAGCCTGAGAGATGAGTGGCGACCCAATGCAGAGAGAGAGAGAGAAGAGCATAGCCCGCCCCGCCACACAAACCAATTGTACTGCTGCTCTCTGTGCCGTTTGTCAGGTCCCCCCCCATCCCCCATCAGATCCACCACCCGGCTATTAAAGCAGCTTGCTGGTCAGAGGGGAACCATATCATTGGGATTGATTTGTGGATAGGACCGATACTTGACGGACCAGAAGACACCAATCAGAGTGGAGAGCTGCACTGCCAGGAAGGAAGCCCATCGGAGGAACAATACAGACACTGCCTGAACAAGCTTCCAGAGAGTGAGCTGAGGAAGCAGAAGAACGCCGCATGCATCAGCGACAGCGGCAGCCGTTGTCTGAGTCCTGGAGCCAGCAGAGAACCCTCAACCCAGACCAAGCGACCGCTACCAACCCACCCGTGACCCGACTACAACTGTTGGACTGGAGGGTCAGTCTTTTTTTGTGCCTACTGCTTTCCTTTGTTTTGGGGACAGAGCTGCGGGGGGGGAGGGTGACCATGAGGTTCTTCTCCCATTCTCAGGATAGGGTCCGGTCCAGATTCAAGTCAGAGAGGCTTGGCGATGGTGATTCAGCTCGGGAGTGGGACAGGAGAGACTCTTGAGGTTGAATCGTGGGGACGGGGTGAAAGAAGACAGTCATCCCGGTCCCGACCTGAATTCTCCAGGACCGATCTAGATGGAGAAAAGGGGGATGGAACAGAAGAATGAACAGTCCTTCCTCGAGTCCTCGGAGAAGTCAAGAGCACACTACTGTGCTGTCAAGTTCCTTCCACTGTAAAAGAGCTGCTATCATGGAAGTTGGCTTGGCTGCAGTGCTATATTGTTCTGACAAATCTGTGCTGGCACTGGCAGCATTAAGGAGCACTGTTCAGCCAGCCTGCCAGCTTAATGCCTGTTATCTGAATTCATTGGCAGGCAGTTGTCTATTGGCTTGGCAAGCAGTGTGTGTTTGTTTGTTTAGTTTTTGTTGACCGGGTAAGTGCACTAGGCAGATTCTGCCTATTTTCAGGTACGACCCGGGAGGGATACAGATGAATATCCTTGAACCAGATTAAGCTGTTGGTGGTATTTTTAGTGAATGAGGGAAATTTGGCCAGGACACCGGGGAAACTTCCCTTACTCTTTTCGAGAAGTGACATGGGATCTTTAACATCCACCTGAACTACCACCAGGACAGGCAGATGGGACCTCGGTTTAACGTCTCATCCGAAAGACTGCACCTCAGGAGTGCAGCACCCCCCTCATGCTGCACTACAGTGTCAGTATTGGGGTATTAACCCAAGTGCCTAGTGTGGGGATAGAACCCACAGCCTTCTGATCTCCCGGCCTCAGAGGCGAGTGTGCTACCTGCTGAGCCACTGACACTGCTAATGTATGGTGCAGCAGAGCAGACTGAGTGTGTGGGTCCTCCTGTGTGGTTTTAGGTTCAGTCCCTAGTTGGTGGGCCAATAAACATGCCACAGCCTAGTGCTCTCTTGCTCAGCTGGCAGAGCAGTTAGCAGTATAAGAGCAGCAGCATCTCCACCACACTGGAAAAAGCTGACCAGAAGTGCCTGCTGGCTACTTTGTTTTTTTTTTTGTTTGTTTTTTTGACTGAGATGTTCCCTTCTTTCCTCACTCTTGCCTGGCTGCTCATGCTCCTCAGCAAGCAGTAGGACAGAAGAAAAGCAGCAGCACCTCAGTGAAAGAGCGGACTGGCCAGAAGGGACTACCTTCCCTTGCGCTGCTGCTTGGCTATTGGGTATTGAGTGAGCCAACCATCCAGGCCAATTACTGGTGCATTGCTGCAGGTGTCCAAGGCTGTGTTGTGTGGATCTTGATGGCAACAGTCACAGTAATGGGTGAGTCGCTATTGCTGGTGTCAGTTGCGGGGGGGATCATGGCGGTGTGTATGTTAATTGTAGTACGTCCGAGCTCTATAAATCCATGTAATAATCACTCGGGTACTGTACTCTGTTATACCCCGTGTGCTGTGAGAAATGGTGCCTATCTTAACAGTTGCTGGTGTGGGGGATGTTTTCGGTTTTTGGATTATTGCTCAGCAGAAGTGGTGGTAAATGTTTGCTGCACCATAATTGTATGGTTTGCACCTTAGGCTAGAGCCTCCACCATGGTTGAGATACAAAAAAAAGTGAGCTGATAGACAATGTAAAGAAATAGCTATGCAAGACTACATCACTCTTTATGTTAATTAAGGACACACAGACAGAACACATTTTCATATTCTCTTTAATTTGAAACACAAACCACATGCCAAGCATACAAACACTAATTTTACTGTGGTAAAATCAGTTTTATTCATTTTACGTGAAAGCGTCACAGTGCGCGACTCCGCGCGCTGTGAAAAATCAGGCGTACCACATTTTTGCCATTTGTTACACATTTTGTAGCCCTCTGTCACACATTGGCAAGTTGGGAGGTTGAGAGGTATGCGTCCGCCCTCTTCCAATCTTCTGGGTCCTCCCCTGTCTCCAGGGACCTGCTAAAAAGAGCTGCCAGAATATCCCTAATTTCCCTCAACACTCTAGGGTGCACCCCATCCAGCCCCATGGCTTTATCCCCCTTCAATTGCTCCAGCTCTCTTAAGACTGTGCTCTCCTCAAATGGGATTGTATCAACCCCAATCCCTGCCCCAACCTCAGTGCTACTGGCCCTAAGTTCTCTCCCCCCCTCAACCAGGAATACTGAGCAAAAATAGTCGTTTAGTAACTGTGCCTTCTCTCTATCATCCTCCAGCAAAACTCCCTCACTGTTTTTAAGTCTGGTTATCCCCTTTCCAGTTTTCCTCTTTTCACTAACATACCTAAAAAAAAGTTTTGCTACCAGTCTTGACTGATTTGGCAACTTCTTCTTCCGCCTTGGCCTTCGCCCTCTGCACTTCTCTGCCCACCTCCTTTTGCCTCCTCTGGTAAGTTTCCCAGTCCTCCTTGTTTTGCATTGTCTTGACTTTCCTAAACACCCTCCTCTTCTCCCTAACCCTATGCGCTACCTCCCTGCTGAACCAAAGAGGCTTCTTCTTCCTCTTGATCTTATTCACCCTCCTGACATAGAGTTCCGTCGCTTCAATTATGGCCCCTTTCAAGCAACCTCATGTCCTCTACCTCCTTTCTGTTACCTCCCAATGCCTCCCACACATACACACCCATTTTGTGAAAATCTACCCTTCTGAAATCTAATACTTTCGCCTTGGATCGAACAATCTTAGCCAATGTCTGTAACGTGAACCAGACAGTACTGTGGTCACTCGAACCAAGGTGCTCCCCTACTGTGGCTTCTCCCACCCTGTCTCCATTTGTCAGGACTAAGTCTAGCAATGCCCCCTCCCTGGTGAGTTCCCTTACCAGCAGCCTGAGAAGGGCTGTCTGCAGACTATCCACTATAGTTTTGCTCCTCCCTGATTTTGTCAAGAATGTTTCCCAATTCATGTCGAATAAATTTAGATCCCCCATCAAAATCACCTCCCCTTTATGAGCCATTTTCAATATCTCCTCCATCATAATCCCATCTTCTAAGTCCAGTTGTGATGGTGGCCTGTAGATCACTCCTAAATGCACTACCTCCCCTTTTCCAACAGGCAAAGCTACCCAAATGGACTCTGCACCTCCCGCCCTACTCTGTACTTCCACTGCCCTGATGCCCTCCCTCACACACAGCGCTACTCCCCCTTCTACCCTTCCTGTCCCTTCTGAACATTGGGTACCCAGGTATTTCCATGTCCCAGTCCTTGTCTCCATGACACCATGTTTCCTTTATCCCCACCAGATCCAGGCTTGCCTCAGCCATGACTGCTGCCAATTCTGGGACCTTATTACCTAGATGCCTTGCACTTACAGTACACACAGTACTCTCCACTTCCCCACCCCTGTATCCCCTTGATCTCTGCCTTCCTCTTTCCTTCTCCCAATCACCTCTCTCAGTGTGTTTATTTTTCCTTGTGCCTATACTGGTTTTGGGTTATGCTTTCGGGGGGCAGTCTGCCCCCAAACCTCCCTCAGAGTCTTGCAAAGTCCTGAACCCCCCCAAGCTAGTTTAAATTAAGCATTCTCTCCATGAACTCTGCCATATTGCATCTAAGCACAGAAGCACCTTGTAGATTCAAGTGGAGTCCTAAGTGTAGAGACTTTCATCCTTCCATGTGTTACCCCAGTCACCCAGGAACCCGAACCCTCTCTCAACACACCAGCCTTTCAGCCAACCGTTAAACTCCTCTATTTGTTACTTTCTGTCAGAACTCACACTTGGAACTGGCAACACCTCCGAAAATGTAACCGACTTAAATCCCAACCTGTTACAGAACCTTGCCAGTGACCCGAACCTAGCCTGCACCCCCATTACACCATGTCCTGCTAGGTCATTAGTCCCTAAGTGGAACAACAGGTGCATCTTCTCATCCTGGAATTTCCCCCTTAATGGAATGTAGTGGATAACTTCCACTGCCGTCATATCTGGTAAGCATTCAGCCCAGATACCCCATGTTCTTGTTCACCTTCCCCCATCTCGTGCCCTTTATCATCGAGCCCCCTATTACTACCATCTCCTCAACCACCCTCTGCTGTGTTATCCCTCCCCTCCTCATTCCTCCTTGACCTGCTTTCTTCGTTTTCCCCAATTTTGTCCCTCCACTCCCCGAGCATATCCCCTCCTCCAGAGGTTTGCCCCCCCACCCTTGCCTTGTCCTCCACCTTTCTCCACTGCATCCCCCTTACCTACCTCCTTCCACTCCTTACCTTTTTGCACTGCTCCCCCTTTGGCCCTACCCACTCCACCCTTGTCCTTTGGGAAACCTGTACCTACAAGCATCCTTTCCTCCACCTCCTCAGGGACCTCCATCATCTCGGCAGCCGTTTTCCCTCTGCCTAAGATATGACCATCTTGGAGTGTTGCTTCATACCCCCTCAACCCCTTGCCTTTTTGCACCATTCCCCTAGCTTCACTAACCCTCTTGTCCCTGCCTTTTGCAGATCCTGTAGCCTCCCTCTCGTTTCTGCCTTTTATGGATCCAGCAGCCTCAAGCTTCTCCTCCTCCTCCCTGCTTGTTCCCCCTCATTCCTACCGTTTGCAGATCCTATATCCTCCCTCTTGTCCCTGCCCTTTGCAGATCCTGCAGCCTCTAGCTTCCCCTCCTCCTCCTCTTCTATCTCCATGACTGCCAGAGTTGCAAGTGGATCAAATCTGTTGCTAAGTTCTGTGACCCTTTCTTGCCTATTTCCGGTCCTAGCGTACATGGCAATCTCTTCCCCTCCCATGCGTTCACATCCTGCAGTCCTATTTCCAACCTTTTGCCAATCCCCTTGTCCCAGGCATCCTCGTGATATCGCTGTCGCTCCCCACCTTCTTCATCATCCCTTCCCTTCTTAACCACAAGCTATCTCTTCATAGTTCCATCTACTCTGCTATCTCTCCCTGTGGGCTTTAAAAAGCCATCCCTATTGCCCCTAGCTATCTTGCCCTGTAGGGCCCCATCTCTCCCCCCCACCCCATATCCCAGAGAATCTCCTTTTTATCACGGACTCTGCTCCCTGGACTGTCCCTGCCCACATTTTATGCAGTTCTCATACTTCCCTCTTTAGCTGCTCCAGTTTCCTGCACACCATAAAACCTCCCATCCTCCAGGCTATATCCAATACCATGGCCAACCCACACCCAGTGCACCCTACGATCCTACCAAACAAGCCCCCAATCCTAGTAGTGTGAGGCCCTCTCCTCATTCCATATGCCCATTTGGGCCTGCCACCCCATCCTTAAACCACCCCTGTCCTGGTCCTTTCTCGCCCACGTAGCCCTCCCCCCCAGGCATTCCAAACCCTCCTTCCCTGTGCCACGTATACTGCCCTCTCATTTCTTATTATGTGAGAGTTGAGTCCCCTCCTCCTCCAGTGTCCTAGCTAGAACTTAAGGTGCCAGAAAGCACAGACCCCAACAGGGGTGACTAGATGGCCTAATAGCTAGCATCCCCACCTTTAATGCCAAGGGTCGAAGGTTCAAATCCTGTCCAGGGTGTCTTCGCAATGATTAGGAAAGACACCTAGATACTGCTGGGATTAGCTGATTAACCAGGCATGGAACCAAGAATAGGTGCCCAAATGCACAGGACTGGGCTCAGCAGTGCCTCCTATTGGTAGAGTTTGTCCCTTGATCTCTGATCCTTATAAGGGTTAGCAGGTGATTGACTCTTTTACACCACCCTGTGGTCAACTAGTATAACCTGCAAGTGAAGAAATATCACATGATTTGCCCCTCCCATAAATTAGAGGACGGACCAGGGTAGGTGGGGAGTTGACGCAAAGCGTCGACGGGAACACACTGCTCCCCTGCCTCTCCCGTAACCGCTTGTGCTGCAGGCAGACCAATCTCTGGTCCTGGTCCTTTCCATTGCTCTCCATCTGGGGGGCCGGGGCTCTACTACCGCACCTCATGCCAGAAGCTACCTGAAAACCAAAAGATCAAAGAAACACCACATCAGTCTCCTCGCTCCACAGGCCACCTCCCCCCCGTCTCAGCTTCCTCCCCCCTCCCTCCCTCAGACACTCCTGAACAGAACAAGCAGAACAAAGGCCCGACTGCTCAGCGGGAGTTCCCCGCAGGGGAAGGTAAGTCCCTCTGATGTAGCCAGAAAACAGTTTTAAATACACAAATAACCCTCTTCTGGTCTCTTAAAGTTCCCCACCTGAATGCCCCAAAACAGTTAAAAACCCTCCAGCCAGAATCAATCTGTATGGCATGGCCGACTGAAAGACCCACATACATAGTTTAGATTGCACTCAATACTGGAGTCCAAAAAGTCCATTACAGCTATAGGGCTGTTCTTCTTCTTTTGTATGTATCTTCTTCTTCTTCTTGGGCCTGTCAGTCATGCCAAACAGTGACCACTCTGTGAAGACATTCTGGTTCCCAAAAACAACTAAATGAAAAAAAAAAGTTAGAATACAAAAATGTGGTCTGGGTCCTTCACAAATAGAACCACAACAAAAACAGAACACCAAATGGTGTAAAAACTGAATTTAGACACAAACTGTCATCTTGTTTCCCCAGACAAGGAACTGAGAATAAAATAGTGAAAAAAATTGCAAAGCGGTACAATTTAAACCGCAGAGTAAGATTTTGTTAAATGAAATTTAAAGCGGTTTCCAATGGTGGGACCCGCGCCATAAAACAGCCTTCTCCAGTTCCTGGGAATCGATTTGGAACGGACGAAAGACACCACAAAACACACAAATACACCCTAACTAATGTAGAGTATCGATAAACTAACTACATATGTCAAACTCTGTAAAAATAAGAAAATAATAAGTGAAGTGAAGAGAGGACTTCAGGGTGACTGCTTTCTTCAGGTGGAGACATAAATCTGTCATTAGAATGCAGGGGTGAGCATGACTGTACAGCAGAGTTTTGAATATCATTCTAAGATTTTATAATTAGCATAAAATCCTAGACTCTCTGAGGCAGCTCACTCCAGGTGAATGAGTGCAGTTAAGCATAAGTTAGGGATTCCTGGGGTTTGAAGAAACATACATGGGGGACTGCTGAGTGACATGGGTGGACCACCGAAGGCCAAGGGACCGAAGGACCAGGGGGGCAGAGACCTACCCCTCCCAGCCATGGTCCATTAATGCCAGAGAAGCCCCTCATGGCACCAGCATATCCCGCGTCAATACCTCTCCTCACCTGAGGATGTCAAAAAGCATTGATGGTGATGCCTCCCACTCAAGCGGCATCACAAATGTGAACAGCGCCTTGACCTCAACCGCAATCAACTTGAGGGCCAATGTTGATAGGGCCCTCTGGTAGGTTACTATATGCCCCCTGCTTGGGCAGGGTAACCACAATGGGTTTTGGAGGCATGACCAATTGTGGAGGTAGCTCTTAAGACAACTCAGGAAGGGGGTGCCGACTGGGCCTTGTCCTCCTCAGCTGAGAGTACCAGGGTCAGGGAGACAGATTCCTCATCAGTCTCCTCTGACAGCTGGTTGACAGGCTCAATAAAAATCTTAAATGGCTTCTCAACCGGAGCCCTCGTCCAACCCTTCTACCAAAGGAAGTTCAAGCAAGACCAAGTGGTCGAGGGAGTTGAAGGAGTGGGAAGAGTGTGATTCTCCCTAATCCCATGACCTGCTGCAATGCCTTTTGTGCTTTCTGCTAAAGTGAGAAGGGCTTTCCCTGGAGGTCTGGAGAGCCATACACATTTCACTAAATACATCACAGAACCACCCAATGATGCTGGCCCCAGCTGGGAACAGCACCAAGATTGAGGAACTCCCTGCAGCTGCTATCACCTCTTCTTCCATGATCGCAAGCTGAGTAGCTGACCTGGCAGTGGTCTTTCAGCCATCTGAGGGTCAATCTGGCTTTCCAGTCTTTGATGGATTCTGGCAGCATGGCCCGGAAAAGACTGCATCATTTGACATTGTACTGATTGCTCAGGCAGTGCAAGCACATGTCATGTGGCTCTGTGGCTGACATTTTCTGCCTACACTGAGTACAGAATTTAAAACCCTGGTTTTTGTTTTCCATCGTTGATTGCGAGGTGGAACTGGACGACTCAGTTGCATCTTTAATGTTGAATACAGACTGAAACAGCTGAAGATTCGCTTGAGAAGAGCTCTTGAAACTTGAAAATCCTTCAAAATTGCAAAGTTGCAAAGGAGGAGATCCGTCCTTTCCAGCGGAAATAAAAATCTGACATCATGAGGCAAAGCCAGAGGATATACCCGAGCTTGGTTTGAAGCCTTTCGATTACTTAGCTGTTTTCAGCAGAACTGCTAGTTTAGGATAGTGAACTGAATCCATGTTATTAAATGAGGTAATGTTACCCCTCTATAGATCACTGGTGAGACCTCATCTGGAATACTGTACCCAGTTCTGGAGTCCTCACCGGAGGAAAGAGAGGCAGGTTGGAGACAGTGCAGCACAGAGTAACCGAAATGATTCGGGGCCAGTAGGGCAGATCCTATGAGGACTGGCTCAAGGCACTGAACATGTACTTGCTGGACACCAGAATGGATAAGAGTGACATGATAACAGTCCTTCCATGGCTCTTTGAAAGGAATAAACAAGGTAAATTGTAAGAAACTATTACACAGGAATGGAGGATTTAAAACAAGAGGACATAAATGTAAGCTCCTTGGGGAAGGGGGGAGACAGGACTGCAGGAAGGATGCAAGAACGTTTTACCTTACAAAGAGAGTGGTTGAGCTGATGAACAGCCTACCAGTAGAGGTTAAGAGTACAAAAAACATTATGAGGTTCAAGCATGCTTGAGACACAATAAAGGGCTTGCCAGTTAATCAGGGAGGTAGCAGTAAGGTAAGGAGTGGGTGGGTGTAGTCAAAGCCCATCTAGACACTAAGTCAGGGGGTAGATTAGGGTAAAACTGGGCACACTGGATAAACCAATGGTCTTTTTCTACCAACACTGTCGATGATTTTATGTTTCTATCCTTCCTCTCAACCGTGTGGGGGTCATGTGACCTGTAGGATAACAGCAGTAGCTCTGACTGGTCTGAAACTTACCTTGTGCTCTACAGTAGAGTTGGACCAGTCTGTGTGCTCATGTGCTCTACGGACTCTGCCCTCGGGGGTCCTCCCCCCCCCGACATCCTGCTAAACTGTTTTACTTTTCTGAAGATAGCTCTTCTCCTCCTGCAAATGATAGGCCTATGAGTTATTTCACTGAACTACCTTTCATCTTCCTTACTTCCTGCTTAAGCTATCTGACTGCTTGGTTAACTATTGCAGTGCCATCAGTCATGCGTATCCAACTGTAGCTTAGGAGGATGGTGCTAACTCTGCCCCTTGGACTGCTGGGTGCTCACTGAGAGCACTCTCATACATGGGATGCTCACAGTTCACCCACAAACATTATAAACAAAAAAATTCCTAGGTAGCAGAAAACGTTCTAATTCGATAGAAACCTAAACCAGGGGTGTTGATGCAGCAACACTGATTGCAAACTTCTGACACCCTCCCAATGTAAGGCACTCTTCTGCAACGTCATCGTGGAAGAACACTTTGCTCCAACCAAAAGCTGTTTCATTTAGTAGGATGACACATTAGAAAAGGAAAACTTCATTGCTGAGGTGGATCCAATGAAAAAAAAAAAACAACCATATGTTATTGGAAAAAAATCAGTAAGTCACTCAAATACTTTTTAAATGGAACTTTTGAAACTTGTTATACCTTGATTTCAAAATATAGCCAGGAACCAGCAATAAAAATAAACTACAACTAACAGGCCGTAAACGGTCTGTGGTGGGAGAGGGGAGACTGAGCTGTGCACAAGGCAGCAAGCTGAGGGAGCGGAAGGGGTGGAATAATGAAACGGAGAGTTCAAAGGCCAGGACTGGCCCAGTTAGTGCAACACAAAGACCTTATTCTCAAAGTCTTGTACCATGTTCATCCTATGCCAAGAATCTGTGGAGAATAGGGTCCAAACTGATATAGTTTCCGTTCTTCCCAGACAGTAAGATGCACTGAAATGACTGATTTATACTTTTTCATCCAGAAGAATCCCAGAGATGGTGCAGAACAAAAAAGGACTATAAACTAGCTGATCTTTCAGGAAATTATTAGCACATTCTTTATTAACTTCATAGGATGATAAAATGCAAGGATAAATTAATGTAATTACAAGACACATGTAAATCTTTGATTAGTTTATATCTTAAATAGCATCGCTTTTATGCTATGAAGTGTTTAGTTATGTGTTATCTCTCTGTAGTTGTATTTTTTTCTGATTTAGAAGGCAGGCGTAGAGGCTGGTCGTCAAGCTCAGCTTCCATTTGTTTTACATCTTCTTCTACATCATGCTCAGTTTCATTGCTTTGCTCCCAAACACCTTCATTGGCGAAAGAGTCTTCACTGTATTTTTCCAACAAGAACTTCTCAGGTGAGACATCATCATCATCAAAGGAGAACTTTGTCTTCTTTTTCTTCAACTTCTTCTGTTTCCGTAATTCAGCCAACTGTTCCTGCTGCTTCTGTGATAATGTGTAGACACTGGCTTCTAGAACATTCTCCTTGTTTTTTTTCTTATAGTCTATGATCTGTCTGTTAAGCGCTTGGTGATCTATTCCAAACAAACCCGAAAGCACTGATGAAGGTGGTACTTCACTGGACGCAGCTGAGACCTCCAAGGATGCCTTGCTGAACGATGATGAAAGTTCGCTGTTGGGGGCGGGACAAAGAAGTAAGTTAGCTTTGTGTGACTTTCAAAGCAAATGTAAGACCAAAAAAAAAACAGGATGCCACATCAGCATGTGGACTGCAAATAAAACAAAGGGAGCTGAATTAAATGAACACTGAAAACAGAAAATAAAGTTAAAACTGATGTTTAGACTACAAGTCTTCTTTCTAATAGGCAAATTTATTTTATTTAAAACTTATTTAACCACATGAGCAAACAGAATGGAGGGCTTGTTTCCAGTTGTGACTGGAGGGGACATAAGATAGCAGCAGTATATGTTTATTACATTTCCTATTTGACATCAGGAGGACGTATACACTGGTACACAGTGCAGTTAAACCATAAGTGGGAGCAAGACAGAGGCAGGAAACTACAGACCTGTCAGTTTGACCTCTGTGGTAGGGAAAGAGAACCTAGAGTCCAGTGGGGCACAGAACCCAAGGCAGCATGGGTTCTCAGCGGGAAGGTCATGTCAGACAAATCTAATTGATTTCTTTGACTGGGTGACCAAAGTAGTACACCAGGGAGGGGCTATGGACATGGCCTACCTAGACTTTAGCACGGCATTTGACACAGTTCCACACAAAGATTAATAATCAAATTAACCAGCCTGGGAGTGGATCCCAGGGTGATAGCCTAGGTAAAACATTGGCTGGACAACAGGACACAGAAGGTAATTGTAAATGGAGTCCACTCTGAAGAAAGAGGGGTTACTAGTGGGGTAACGCAGGGTTCAGTACTGGGTCCAGTCCTTTTTAATGTCTTTATAAGTGACATTGCAGAGGGACTAGAAGGAAAAGTATGCCTCTTTGCAGATGTCACAAAGATCTGCAACAGGGTTGATAGACAAGGAGGTGTGGAAAGGATGAGAAGGGACTTGGCAAGATTGGAGGAATGGTCAGAAGTTTGGCAGCTTGGATTCAGTGCAAAGAAGTACAAAATAATGCACCGGGGAAACAAAAACCCAGGGGAAGATTACACAATGTGGGGGGAGGTAATAACAATAACAAAAATGGAAAAGGACCTGGGGTTAATCATATCAGATGACCTTAAGGTTAGCAAGCAATGTGAGAAGGCAGTAGGGAGGGCTTTGGGGATACTGGGATGTATAGGGAGAGGCATCACCAGCAGAAAACAGGAAGTTGTTATCCCTCTGCACAGACAGTTGATGAAACCCCATTTGGAGTGCTGCGTCCAGTTCTGGAGACCCATCTCTGCAAGGACATAGACAGGATGGAGGCAGTCCAGAGAAGGGCAACTAAAATGGTGCAGGGTCTCCAAGAGAAGCCATACGAGGAGAGACTAAAGGAGCTTAATATGTATACCCTTGAGGAAAGGAGGGAGGGGGGACATGATAGAAACTTTTAAGTACCTCAGTGGAATCAACAAAGTCCAAGAGGGTAGCATCTTTCAGAAAAATAGATGTGCAAGAACAAGGGGACACAATTTGAAGGTAGAGGGGGGATGTCTCAGGGGCAAAGTAAGGAAATATTTTTTCACAGAGAGGGTGGTGGATGTATGGAACAGCCTTCCTGAGGAGGTTGTGGGGTCTAAAACTGTGGGAGAATTCAAGAATGCATGAGACAGACATAAGGCAATTCTTGTGGGGGATAGGAAGAAATAGGCTGTTGGTTAACTAGGATCTGCAGCTTATCCTGTAGGTAGGGAAATGGGAAGACTAGGTGGGCCAAGCGGCCCTTATCTGCCATCAAAGTCTATGTTCTATATAGTCCACCTCAAGTAACTGAGGTAAAATGAAACAGGTCCTTGTTAGCTGAGTGGTGGTCTTGATTTGATATAATCAGGAACTCTAAAGTATAATAAAAAGCAATTAAAAACTGCCCCTATTCTATTCTATGGAGTGCACCCCCATGCTTCCCATTTACTGACAACACAAAACGTGTAAGCGCAGGGGCATGTCTGACAATACAAAAAGTGGCACCATTTTAGCTGTCGGTACCACAGAGCCAAATACGATCTCTTCTCTTATTAAATACAGGCAGGACTTGATTAAAAAACATGTTTTAAGTCCTTATGGGGCCAGGTAAGGGTTATTATATGTTTGGGGTGGGCTTTACTAGGAAGTTGCTCTTTAAGCTGATCACATCACTCAAGCACCTGGGAATGAACACAACAAAAAATGCCCCTACTATATACAAAAAATGATGCCAACCTTCTGTCGGTATCTTGTGATGTGGACTAGCTGCAAGTGGGCACCTACCAAAATGGCAACCCACTTGTTGTGCAGGAAGGAGAGGGCGAGGGTGTGAGGAAGGCGACAGGATGGGGGAGGCTCACGCATATAGTGACAGGCCATTGCTATATGTATATGCACGCGGGGGGGGCATGATGGAAGGGAGGGAGGGTTGGCCTGGCATGGGGCTGCTGTGCTGGTCCCGTAGTGTGGTGAGTGGGTGGTAGCCTAAAGCTGCGAGGGTTCCAGGTTCGGGTCTGGGTGTACCTACATACTTGTGCACCAGCCTGAAATGTTTTTTTCCCCAGAATTTGCAACCCCCCTCCCCCGACATGCTCTCCCTTGGAGTTAAGAATCCTTTTGTGGGGGGGGTGCGGGGGGCACAGCCCCCACATTAACATTGAAATTCTAAGTCCCTGGTGCCATTTTCCTGTGCGCCAGTGATGAACATCACCAAAACTGATTTTCGGCGATGTACCCTTGCCATACTGATGGTTGCCTTTCGGCAATCGCCATTATGACATAGAACCCCTTCTGTCCATTATCAAAAAAGATTGTGAAAGAGGGGAAGGCCTTTCCTGACGCCCACCTACCCAATGCTCCTGGACCACCTGTGACATACAACATGACTGTTCTCCCTCGGCTTGCTCGCTGAGGGAGGGCTACCTTCTGCTCTATAGCAAACTCCCCAAAACATCTGGATGACCAGTGGCAGAGAAGTCCAGGTCAGAGATCCAGGTCAAGGTAGTAGAGGCCTGGTACTGGACATGGGGGGGGGGCAGGGTGAAATATCACCTTCCTGGTTGCTGGCATTATCTTTTTTCTGGTCCCCTAGAGTCGCAGACATGCAGTGATGCCTGGCACATTGCGATGCATGCTACCATGCACAGTGCTTCAGTGTCTGCTGCTTCTTTTCCCCAATTCTTGATTTCCATGTGTCTCACCTCCAGCTGCAACTAGAGGTCTGGCAAGTGGTGGAAACCACATTTCTCCCTCCCAAGAGGACAGCAACCCATCAGATGCTTGATCCTTCTCCTCCTTCCCCTGATCAGCCCTCTGATGCTCTGGATTAACTCCTGAATCTGATTCATCAGTGTTGCAAGTGGTAATGCCATAGAAACGCCAATGGGCTGGCTGCTCTCCAGAATCTTATATGTTCTTTTCTGTTGGCCCCTGTTGGTGAGACACTGTAACGAAAACTGTACGGGATTCCCTGCCTGCTGTCAGATATGTGGTACTGTGACAAGACAACTGGCAAGGCAGTTTATTTTATAGCACCCTATACCACGGTCTCAGAGTGCTGTACAAGTAAAATCAACAAAGATTAGATACATACAGGAAATCAGAAAGGTATGAGGTGAATAAATACACAATACAACAATACCAACACAAATAAATAAATAAATAATCTAGACAGTGCCAAAAGCACGTGCAAACAGATAAAGTTTTAGCCATTTCTTAAATGCCTCCCACCAAGGGGGAACTCCTGTGATGTAACGCTAGGGAGTTCCAAATAGATGGAGCCACCACCTAGACAGCACTCTCTCCATACTGCTTCAAATGGGATCTCAGAGACGTCAACAACAGCACCTTGGTGGAGAAGAGTGGGAGACCTGGAGTGTACCATATATAACAGAAATAGCAGGGACTCAAACTGTGCAGAGCTTTGTATGTTAATGAAATCTTGAAGGTTCTGCGACCACCTAACAGGCAGTTAGTGCAGATGCAGCAACCAGTTCTGTGCTCCAACAACAGAGAAATAAGGTGGAGGGGGGGGGTAAAGATATTTTTTCTACAAATGTTTATTTTCTATTTTTCATATGATCTGTTTGAGATTGGAGCCATCTGTCTCTCACCTTATATTATTCTGTATCTGCTCAGAAGTTTCTATCTCTTCCCGGGGTCCAAAATCAGCGATTTTCAGTAGTTGGTCAACCTATATTAAAACAAAAATGTCCAGCTTCAACTGTCAGGAAAAAGGAATGTGGCTGATGCTAAGACAACAAGTGGAGGGAGCCGCAAGAGAGAAGGTGTGGTGCAGGGAATAATAAGGGGAAAAAAGACCAGAAAAAAGACAAATCAAGAAACGGCCCATATTATATTTTAATGTTTTCTGTTCCCCTCGTTCTTTAATACCAATAACTTTTGTTCGAAAACAGAATATTTTGCTTTTGGCTTCATCTTCTCCTGCTGCATGTCTCCACATGCTGTAATGTCCTAAACAGAAATGTTCTACCCTTCCAGAGGTCACCCTGCACCCCCTCCATCTCTGTTGTGTTCCTCACAATCCCTTTGAAGAGGTCCTGTTGTGCTTTGAGCACTAATACAACCCCAGAATTAATTACTTTACAGATCGACTATCCTACCTATCCACCACCAGGTCTGTTAAAAATAGTAGGTAAGTAAAAGTTTATTTATACTAGCGCCTTTCCCCGGAGGCCCAGGGTGCCTTAGAATAAGAACCAGAATAGACCATCAACCGAGACGTCACAAATGCATGTACCAGCATCACCAGGTCCCCGTGGACGTAGGGGGGGTTGGGAATAAGTGAACTAATCCAGCTGATGCTCCTAAAATGGTAAAAGCCACTCTGGACTACAGCCGACACCTGAGCCTCAAGTGTCAGCCCTTCATCCAGAATGATGCCCAGATTTTTCACCTTTGTGGCAGCCAAACACTTTGACAAGCCAAGCCAAAGCCCCATCTCCTCAGCAGCTGCCATGCTCCCCCTATGACCCAGATCAACCACTGGTACTTCAGTCTTGTCAGGACTGAGTCTTAACCAACTTGATAACATGCAGTCCTGGATCTCAGCCAAGCACTTACTAAGCACATCCACTGTGCCAGGTGTTCCGGTTGCAAAAGACAAGTACAGCTAGGTGTCATCTACATAGTAGTGAAATCCCAGCCCATACCGTCTAATGATCCCCCCCAGAGGCAGCATGTACACTGCAAACAACATGGACAAGAAGACAGAACCCTTGTGGAACACCATAAGGAAACGACAATGTGTCCTATCCCTGAGGTAGGACTCAAACCAGCAGATGACTTTGCTGGTGAAACCTAAGGATTCCCTCTGCCAATCCAACAACAACCCGTGGTCTACAGTGTCAAAAGCTGAGGTGCGAAAGAGAACTGGAACTGACCACTCTCCTCTCTTCCCTCGCCCTGAGAAGGCCATTCCTTACCCTGATCAGTGCAGTCTCAGTGCTATGCTAAGACCTAAATCTGGCTCACAGATGTCACAGGCTATCAGGTGTGCCTCAAGCTGCAGTGAAACCACCTTCTCAATAACCCTACCTAAAAGGACAGGTTAGAGACAGGTTGATAATTCGCTGGGAGGGCTTCTTTAGAACAGGCCTCACCAGTGGATTTTTCAACACACCAGGGAAAACCACCTCTGACAAGGAGTACCGAACAATCCTGGTGAACACCGAGCCCAAATGCCCAGCACAGCCCACCAGTATCTGTGCTGGACCCGGATACAGTCTGCAGAAGGCTGGTCGCAGCACAGATATCATCTCAATCACCTCCTCCACTGTCACTGATCTAAACTCCCCGTATGACAGCTGACTGTATCTGTGGAGTGTTGGCTTAACACTGCTGGGCTGCCACAGCCCACTTCGGGAGATCCCAGCCCGAACAGAGGGCGCACTGTCCGAGAAGAATTGAGCCAACTCCTCGCATTAGCAGGTGAAAACATTCTCACAGACCCCAGACAGGTCGGGTGGAGTAACCTATCTACAGTCTGGAAGAGCTGAGCTGGTCAATTCTTTCCAGCAGAAATCACCCTGACAAAAAGTCTGCTTTCTGTTGAGATATTGCCCTTTGATATTCACCACACTGAATATTTAAAGTCTGCTTGTTCTCTTGGGCCCTAGATCTCTTCCAACAATGTTCTAACCTCCGCCCCTTTGCCTACATCTCCTGTAGCTCACCATCATACCATGGTGTGATACGGATAGGTGCCACCTGATGAAAGGCTGCTGTGACAACCCTGTTATAAGCCACCACAGCCTCCTCCGACCCTGCAGCACATGTGAGATGTCCAATACTGCTAGAAGTCCCTCTGGCTGTAGTAATACTTAAAACGTCTTTAATATTTACAGCATAGCATTTACAGGTAACCAGGTGTCATATCAGACGTAGTTAAACCTACAGATTCATCTCTATGTAATAAATAGGCATCATCTGTGACAATCCATCATCATGTATCTAGACGCAGAATGTAATACAAACTTCTTCGGTCCATTTTTAATAAACATTTTATCCTAAAAATGACTAATCTCTTGTTAATATCTAATATTTAAATACATCAGTACCCTATATGCACCTTCAGGTGTACGTATCACTCCACTGCCAACTGTGATAATACTGAGTGTCCTTTCACCTCTTGCATCCAATCCACAAAGGGTAACCAACATGACTAAATTTATTCTTTCTGGAGCCTGAGGTTCGCTGTTATCCCAACCATTTTTAATTGTTATCCATTCCCCTTCCGCAGGACAGTGAGGCTTCAACCATTGTCTCATAATGGCCTTACAGGCCACTACAAAAGGTAGTGTCGCCTAATGTCACTTAATGCATGAAGGCGCAAAGGAGGTTGAAGCCCAAAAGTAGCTCCTATTAGAAGGCATCCCATAAAAGGAACTTTTCCTGTTTGTCCTGCCAGTGAGTGGCAGCCAACCTAAAATTAAGTGCTTACATTCCAGCAACCTATGGAGCCCTGACAAGCCTTCGTTCCTACTTGCCACCACTTGCCAAAATGATCTGATCACTGGACACCCCCCAAAAAATATGGTATAGCGGTTCCCACCTGGCCACACATCCTGAAACAGAGGTTCCTCCCCCCAACTGTGTAATACTTTGTCCTAGTGGGAATTAAGAAGTACCACACCACCACCTTCCACCTAAACACCCTTCAGTTATTTGATGACAAACCCCCTCAATCCTATTCCAGTCCTCTTCTTCCAACACTTACCCCACTTCCTCCCTCCAGGCCTCCTAAATAGGTCTCAGTGCCCCTTTCTTCCCCTCCTAATATCAGGTTAAACATATTAGAGATGTGTTTCTTAACAACCATTCCCGATCCCACGTTTTCAAAACAAAAAACTGGATGAGGGTCCCTTAACAACTCATTTATAGGCGAAATTCCTTCATAATTATTGTAATTTCCTTTCTTTTAGCTCCAACATTGTCAATGGGGAGTTAAAACATATGGGCAATAAGCTCCCCTCTGGGGTTGTGGTACAGCCCAAGGCTGTCCAAGCACAGAAACCTGGAGTCATGAGGACTCCAAAGGCAATAGCTACTCAGTTACCTTTGTCCAATGTGTATGAAAAGCGATATATAAATGTTGATTTTTCTTGTTCTTGTTCTTCACGTAGTACCTATATATACATATATAGCTTCTAACCAACATGCCTCCAGGATGAGTATGAACTTTCTTCATATCCAAAAACAAACTTGCATCACATAATAAAGGCAAGCAGTGAAATACCTACTTCATCGAAGGGCTGTCTGAAACCAGTGGTGCTGGATGTGATAATCCTGTCCTATTTCTAGAACATCAGGCAACTGATCTTGTGACCTTTGTCACTATCAGCAATTACAATGTAAAGAAATGTTAACATGACAAATTCAACAGGCGAATGTAGCTGTAGAAAACAGCCACAATAGACTGGCTCAGTGGCATGGAGGGCAGAGGTGCTGAGCATCTCACCTCCTGCCACCCCATTGATCCAGGTTCAGAAACAGATGCGTCGCTTGAGGGCTGGCTGCAAAGGGAGGATTGGGCATCTCAAGGACAGCTCTCCTTTGGGGTGGGGAGGAAACATGACATCTTGCTCAATGGCTGCCACCTAGTTGTTCTAAGTGGAAGATGTTATAGAGGCATAGGTCAGGACGCATAGGCAAACCAGGAGAAGTTGAAAATTTGCAAGTAGCATTTTATTATTATTAATAACAATAAAATAAAAATACAATTTTACAGGACAGTGCTTCACAAAAGCAGTCTCCCCCCCACCAAAAAAAAACAAAAAAACAATCCTTCATCTGAGGGCTTCTGTTCAATTTAAATCTCAATATCTCTCTCTTTCTCCCTAAAACAAAACACACTGCTCTCTTTTTATAGGTAGTTTTTCCAGGGTTATTAAATTCTGCATCCTGTTCTTATAAATGACACCACCTATTTTCCACAAAATGCAACAAGACTTTTTTCATGACATTGACCTTCCTATGACCACCCTTAAGAGTACATTAGTCTTCTTAACAGGTGCAACCAATTAAGACATCCTGTTCCAGGGATAGTTTCCCAGTTAATAATTCTGCAAGCAAGCTTGTGGAGGTCAAAATACAGCTCATGGTTAACCCCTTGTATTACAGATTGCCACTTTTAAAATAAATTCAAATAGCTTTCTGCATTCCTTTCAACTGTATAATTACATATGTTTGCAAACCAAAAGGTCCCAGTTTCCCATACAGAGTTATATATATTTTTTTAACCACAGAGAAGCAAGGGAAGAAAGAAAGAAAGAACAGAAACAAGTGAAGGAAGGGAGAAAACCGGGGGGAAACTGCAGGACTGTTGGAGTTGCCTATTCCTGGGAGCCACAAAGAAAATTTGACTGCACAGTCAGATGTGCAACAGATAGCCAAGTAACTGAATAGGAAAGGACAGTCAGACAAGTGACAGAATATGAGAGGACAATTAGACAAGACAGGAACAGGACAGGACGGACTACAGCCTTGCTTTTAACTGTCTCTGCATAGTAAATGGGACAGCGTCTTACCCTCCCCAGTCACAGCAGCAGAGTGTGACGTCAAGGAAGGTGCCCCCACTGGATGCCATGGAGGCAGTGTGTGGAAAATGCATCACTGCACTTGCTGCGAGCCCAGTGAGGAAAAACCAAGGTGGAAAATCCTGGAGCCTGGCAGGATGGCAGACTGGCCCCTTACAGGCCATACACCAGCAACTGGGCTCTCCTAATGTCTTCTGGCAGAGGACAATAGACAAAAAGCAAGGTATGCCCCAGGGAAGCTGGGTGATGGGGCTGTGGGGACTGGTCTTGAGTGGGACCATGTCAGCAGTAAGGTGATAAAATACTAACAGAAAAAAAAAAGAAAACAGGACAAGCACAAACCTCAAAACGATAGAACACTGAACAATACTTAAAAATCATAATCTGTTAACTTGCATAGCTGTAGCTGCAGGCAAAGTGCTAGGCCTGTGCCAGGCAGCAAAAGTAGCATCCTCTGAAGCAGGGTATAATGAAGGCACTGCAACAGTAGGTACAGCTGTAACGTCTAAGGACTCTTCCTCACCTTCAAACCCCATGACATCCTGAATTGCTTGACCAAAGTCTAAAATGAGGGTTCTTTAGGAGGAGATATGGGGTTATAAACCAATGAATCCTCATTGCAAGAAGAGAGGGTAGAGCTAGAAGGACAATTCCCTTCATAGGGGTCTTCTTCCCCTCTTTCATCCTCCAAATTCTCCTCCATGTCCAGGAGAAAAGGATTGTATCTTATCTCATCATCCTGATTGACGCGGAGCCTTTGTAAACGAGTCCCTGACTCAAAGGTTGTAATCATAAAGTCTGTTAAATAAACAAACAAACAACACTGGGAGCAATTGGCACAGCTGGTGACAGAGGTGTCTCTGTACTGGAGGAACTACAAGCATGTTTTGAAGTTCTCTTGACAACGGTGCCGATGGCGGAGGAGTGCAGGACCTTCCCCTGTGGTGTGGTCAGCAGATCTGGGTGGAGAAGTGTGACAGGGTGCCCCGGTCATCTAGCAAAATTCCCCAGAGAATTACAGAAATACACCTCCCACCGCGTTTCTCTCACTCTTTCCTTTCCTCCTCCTTCTTCTGCTTTTTTTTTTGGTTTTTTTATTTAGTTGTTTAACCAGGTATAGCACACTAAGCTGAAAGCTTTTTTACAGGAGCGACCTGGGAGCACAAGGAGGTTAAGTGACTTGCTCAGGGTCACACAGTATGCAAGTGGAAGCTGTGGGATTCAAACCCAGGTCTGGTCTGCTGGATGTCACCAGATTTGCAGCTCAGAGCCTTAGACCACTGCGCTATACTGCCTCCTGCCTTTTCCCTTATTTCTTGCCAGGGTGACCAACCTGGCAATCTCCACCTTTCCATTTACTATCCCCGGTCTCTTAAACCTCTCTCTAGTGGTGCATTACACTGCGCTGAGTAGTGCTTTGTCATTTTCTCCCAACTGGGAGAAATATATTAGCGCATGGCACGCTGTTTAAACTGGAAATGGTGCCTGAGTAATAAAATAAAAAGGACACTACAGGCACGAAGCCAATAAGCCCCACAGTGTCCTGCATCCAAACAAAAGAAACTGTATAAACAAAAATAAAATAAAAAAAGGGCCAGAATGAAAATGTAACCCGATGGGTTGCTATTTCAGCCATTGGGTTAGTACACAAAGAATGCTGGTTGTGGCAAGGGCTCTAGAAAAGCGCACAGAGCCCCTGTATATGCTAAGATGTGGCTGCATAAGATACAAAGAGGGACCAGAGTTTTACAAGGGGTTTTAAAGTGAACTACCCAGAGTAAAACATGGAAAATGTTATGAAAAACAAACAGTTGCCAGGTCTCCTGTGTTGGCAGGAGAAAGATGATAGGAGCGCACCCTTAATCATCTTTTCCCCTTGCCAACTCAGGGACACCTGTACATTATAAGTTTAAGGATAAATTAAAATGTAATTACCTGTGGAAAGCTCTGTTAATACCAAACTCCTTACATAGGGTTTGCAGCCCACAAAATGGCTTCTTATATGGTCCTCCTACTATGATGTCACTCCTCAGATGGGAAGAGCTTAGTCCTCATTAGCTATGCAACAGTTAATTAATGCTATAACAGGGGTTTATGGCTAAGATGTCTGCTATATATAGACAGATTACTGTTGTACTTGGTATTCTGCACAGTGTTGCAGCCTGTTTAATAAACCTCTGTGGGCTAGGGCTGCAATAAAAGGTAAAATGGGATGACAAGGGGTCACCTGATGATGAGGTAATCTCCAGGCTCAGTATATAAGCTCACCACAAGGAGCACAGAACCAGATAGGTGGGTGGCTCAGTAGGTGACTGACCACAGTAAGGAGTAGTGTGACGGTTTCCATTCGGATTACAAATATTGTGTTGACTGAAAGGAAAGAACCAGGAGTTTTGAGAGAGAAAATATTTCCTGAATGACTTATGGTGTGATGAACACCCATTTTCCTTTCTGTTTCATCATCATTTTTAATAAATTGACAAACGCAAAGTTTGCATTTTTTATGCACTGAGCTGCTGCTTCTGTGTCTGTGATTATACCCATTCTACAACATGAAGCAACCTCTACAGAGGCCTGCTGATGAGATTGAGGAGAACTGGATACCAGAACTGCCTGGGTCAGTCTGGGGCTATCAGGATCATCCATGCCTTGATCATAACCTGGTGGATGAAGGGGAAGTGAAAAAAGGTGTACAGAAAGCCCGGAATCCAAGGCCTTGTGAAGGAATCCCCCAACAGAGTCCCAGACTGTGGGGGTAGGCACAGAACAGCCTCTGACTGGCATTCTCCCAAAAGGCAAACAGATCCACCAGAGGGGTACTCCACTGGGAGAAATGAACAATTTTGTAAGAACTTACTGTAATAGATCTTCAAGAGAATCTCTTTCATCAGGCCACACCTTTGGAACTATAACCATGTCAGTGCTAGGACCACATGGACACTTTTGCAAGTAGTCAGCCAGGGACCACCTATGATGATGCCAGGCATCAGCATACACATAAATGTGGGCAGCCCCTCCTTTCCTCAGTTCCCCACCAGAGATCATGCTCGGAGGACCTCTCTCTAGGGAACCAGGAAAGACCCCAGCACTCCATATACCAGGCAAGACAGAGTGCTGGAAAGATTTTAATGGAAACAGCAGTACAATAATCCTTCATTGCAACCCCAAAAGGGGGAAGGAGGGTGGGACCACATGGACTGATGAAAGAGATTCTCTCAAAGATCTAACTGTTATGGTAAGTTCTTACATAACTGTTCTATCTTCTTTAAGGATATCTCTTTCAGCAGGCCACACCTTTGGAATGAGTCCCAAGCAGTATGAAAAGCTAACAATCTGGATAGCTGGAGCCTATAGGTCTATGACAACAGGTCTTGTTGCACAGCTAGGCCAAACCCAGCTCTGTCTATGAGAGACAATGTCCAGACTTAGTGCCTAGTGAAGGTGTCGACACTCAGTACTCCATGTAGCCACTACACAGATCTCTGCAGTGGAAACATTCCGAAAACAAGCTACAGAAGTGGCCATGCCTCTGGTGGAATGACGATGAACTACACCAAGATGTTCCTTACTGTACTTCCTATAACAAAATGTAATACAATGTACTAACCGCTTGGACAAGCACTGTTTCGAAACAGGGGCACTCTCTTTCCCAGGTGTGAACGAAACAAAAAGCTGCAAGGACTTTCAGCAGTCCTTTGTACAGTGTGTACAGTACCTGAATATACTATGCACATCTAAGGTATGGAGCAATGCTTCCCCTATATTTATTTATTTACTTAAATTTTGGTAACCGGGTAGGCCCACTGAGACCAAAGGTCCCTTTTTTATGGGCAATCCGGATTTAGTTACAAGCAAAAATTAAGTGTACAACAACAGCAGGATGAATCACAGGTATTTTACAGAGAAGTAGATGACCACAATACATAATGAACAACACTGGGGATAAATTAGTTACATACGGTAGGATAAACCAGTGAAGTCTGAGTAACAGTTGCCACTATGTGGAACAGTGCATTTAAAGTGATAACATTTCTTAGAATACAGACGACAGTCTGGTCAAGGGGGTGTGCGAGGTTCAACGGTAAAAAATGCATTGGTCGCCCTCAAACAGGCAATTTTTTAGACCTTTATTAAAGCCACTAAGAGAAGTGGAGTTTGTTAAGGAGACAGGTAGAACATTCCAGTGGTGAGGAGCAGAGTAGGCGAAGGACCTTTTAGCCAAGTTGGTTCCGATTCTGGAGATATCAAGGATGTTGCACCCTGAGGAATGCAGAGTTCACCTAAGGGGCTTCTGGGTGAGTAGTCAATTGAGACTAGTGGAGTGTACACTTTGGTAAATTTGTTGGCAAGGCAGAGGAGAGGGTAGGACATCCTAATGATGAGCATGGACTATTTCAGTGAGGAGAGGACCTCACAATGGTGACTACGTGGAAGGAATTATGACGCAAAGTGGCTTATCTTGTAGAGAATACTCGGTTTTTTCATTTCCATGTTTCTAAGAAACTGGAGCATTAGCGCACCATATACCAGGATGGGGAGCAGGGTACCATTAGCCACAATTATCCTGGTTTCAGGGGTCAGTGAGTTGCCTAGACTGTAAAGAAGACCACGTTTCCAGTGTACAATTTTCACTACATGATCCACATGTTTAAATGGAAGATCTTGGTTGAGGTGAATAACCAGGTACTTTATCGTATCAACCACTTCCGGGGGGGAGGGGGGCAGATGAGGTACTCAGGGTAAGAAGGTGCTGGTGGGACACACCTAGATGCTTTGGACTGAATAGGACAGGTTCAGTTTTATTTCCGTTCAGCACTAGATGGTTATCGGTAAACCATGCTTCTAGGGCATTTAGACTAGAAGAGAGCTTAGTGTTGATAGCCTTAACATCAACTGCACTCCAATAGAGAACGGCATCATCGGCATACAACAGAAGGTTAGCCTCCCCACAGTTATTCTTAATATTAATAAATATAGAGAAGAGCAGGGGACCTAATATGGAACCTTGGGGGACCCCATCCACTACTGGGAGGGTACGTGGAGTGAGCAGCTTTCCATTTGACCACTTGCGATCTATCAACTAGGTAGTTGATAACCCAGGCGAGGGAGTGCACGTCAAGACCCAACTGGGTCAATTTAATAAGCAGCATGTCGTGGTTAACAAGTCAAATGCTTTAGTTCGGTCGACAAATATGGTGCCAGCGGGCAATCCTTTGTCAAACGCAGTCAGGGTGTCCGCTGTGAATTCTATGAGCGCCGTGTCGGTCCCATTACATTTCCTGAAGCCATGATGCTTGTCTGACAGCAGATGGTGGTTTTGCAGGTATTCCTGGAGCTGGTTATACATCAGCCTCTTCTGTACTTTAGCCCATGGACTAAGGATGGAGATGGGCCAATAGTTTTCTACCGGTTCTCGGGGTCCGCCTTTGTGGATTGGCACGACAGTCGCTATCTTCCATTTGTTAGGTACAGTCCCTTCATGGAATGACCTATTTAGAAGCCATGTTACAGGGGAAGCAATTGCGGAAGCAGCCTACTTTTAGAAGCTTTGACTCTAGGTTACTGGAACCTGGGTAGCCACCAGCTTTTATATGCCTAAGGAGGGCAAGTTTCCCTTTTTTTTCTTAATCAATCTTAGGTGGAACTTGGATCACCAGAGTTCAGATTCGTTAGACTGAATGGGGGAGGGGGGAGAAGGGGGATTAGTACTGCTGGGCTTGTACCTAGAAAGGTCAGTGAAAGAGCAGTTGAAGGCACTGGTGCTTCCTGGGGGGCTAGGGGACCCCTTAATGAGGAAGATACATGGAGCCAGAATTTCTTAGGGTCAGACAGAGATTTGCCTTGTATGTTTCTCAGGCAGAGGCTTTTTGCAGCCTTAGTGTCTTTTTTGCATTTGTTCCTCAGGTCTCCATACTTTTCCCAGTCAGCTGTCAGTGCACACTCATTAGAGAGACTCCAGGTCTTATCCCTTAAACTAATTAGTGTTTTGAGCCCAGGGTTCAGCCATTTGTTACTTCTGCTCTTGACCCTTAGCTTACGGAATGGAGCATGTTAGTTGGCTGTGGACAGAAAGTTGTTAAGGAAGTCAACGGCATTGTCAGTGGTTGGTAGGTCAAGGACAGGGTGCCAACTGATGCAGGCAAGTGCGGAGATAAAGGCGTCTTGCTTAAAGTGGGAATAATTTCTCACAGAGAAGATTCTGGGGGGAAGTTTGGTGAAGTTGTTTCTCCAGATGCAATAGATGGGTGTGTGGTCACATAAGGCATCCGGGAAGATTCCTACAGATCTAATTCTATTGGAGTTAGTGACTAATACCCAGTCAAGTACGGTATGGCTCTCGGATTTAGTACTGAACCCTAGTAGGCTCCCTAATGATCTGGGCCAGACTGGCCTCCATGAGAAGACTCTGTAGATCAGATTCAGTGTCATCTGCCCAGTTCAGATTAAAGTCACCTAGAATAATCCTCACTCCAGGCATGTGCTCGGCCAGCGACTTGGTAAGAGATTTAAGTGCTGAGGTACAGACTTGGGGAAGAAAAAGTGGGTTTGGTACTGCTGATTAGCAACCTTACAAATAAGTTGACATGCTCTGGGTAATACACTGGTAGGTGGATGGCATGATTTAAAGTAAACTCATACAACACCTTTGGTAGAAACGTAGGATTAGTATGCAAAGACACCCTGTCTTTGTGGAAAATCCAATAAGGAGGATCACACATTAGAGCCTACAACCCTGAAATCCTTCAAGCAGAAGTGATTCAAACTAAAAACAACACCTTCCAAGACAGAAAGCGTAAGAATCAAGTTGCGACTGGCTCAAATGGAGCCAAAGTCAGCCTTTCACAGCTAAGCAACAGTACTGTCATCCACAGGTATATAGAAAGCTGAAGTAGCAGCCAAGTGCACTCTGATGGAGTAATTCTGCAAGCCTGAATCCGATACGGACAGCAGGTACTCTAGATCCTGATTGGGCAGGTAAATGGATCCAGGTTATGTGAAGCAGCCCATAAGGCAAACCACTTCCACTTCATGGAGTAAATATGTCTGGTAGACAGTCTTCTATCAGCCACAAGAACATCTGCCACTATCTGTGACACCGCAAAGTGAGCTATGGCTATGTCTTCAGAAGCTGCACGTTCAGATACAGAGAATTCAAGTCTGGCTAGACTACAGTTCCTTGTTCCTGGGACAGTAGACGCCTGCACAGGGGCAGAGGTACTGGGGGTTCCACTGCCAGCTGTTGCAGCAGGAGATACCATATCTACTGAAGCCATAGGAAAGCAATGTGTATTAGAGTTACCCCCTCCATCTTCAGCTTGAGAAATACTCTCTGAATCAGCAGAAAGGGAGGGAAGGCACATAGAACCTTCCTTTCTAGGAGAGGTACAACACATCTTGCCATAAAACATACAGGTTTTGGTGCAAGTGTGCAGAAACATGGCAGTTTTGTGCTGTGTGGGGATGCAAAAAGGTCCTACTCTGGATGACCCCATCTTTTGAACAGATCATCGACCACCGAGGTCAGTAGCTCCCACTCGTACATCCTGGACTGTGACCCATTTAGTTTGTCTGCCAAGACGTTTTGGGCAATGGAACATATACTGCTGATAGTTCTACACTGTGTTCTAGAGCTCAATACCAAACTCTCATTGCTTCCCTAAACAATGGCTAAGAATGAGTCCCCCCCCCCCTTGTTTGTTGATGCAATGCATCGCACTGACGCTGTCCATCAGTATTAACAGAGGACCAGGGGACATGTGGTTCTGGAAGGCCTGGAGTCCATACAGGACTGCTCTCATTTCCAGAACATTTATGTACAAAGCACGCTCCATCTGGTTTCATGTGCCTTGTGTCTGCATAAGAACTTACCGTAACAGTAGGTCTTCGAGTGAGGTTCCTGCAGTAAGTCATAACATGTAGGAGAGTTCCCCCTGGCGTCAGGACCGCATGGCAAACTTCTACTAGCAATGTCTGGCAGGGAACCGCCCACCTGACATCACGTGACGGATGTCAGTGTGACCCTATATAGTGAGCGGTCCCCGTGCCCGCCTTCCAGTTCTCCCGCTGGAGATCCAAGGAGGATGAGACAGGAGACAGGGTAGAAATCTTGAAGCCCAGTTCAGAATGACCTGTAAAGGAGATACAGAAACTGGGGGAGGGAGGGAGGGAAAGAGTGACCTACTACAGGAACCTCTCTTGAAGATCTACTGTTACAGTAAGTTCTTACGTAACTGTACTATCTTACTTCAAGAGGGTTTCTGCAGTAGGCTATAACATGTAGGACTGAATCCCAAGCAGTCAGTCCCCTAGAGACACAGACTAAAAAAACAGGGAGGAGGAAACAACTGAAAACAGACCAGGACTGGCTTAAGACTGTAGGCCCTGCAGGATGGCTAGACCGAACCCGGCCCTACACCTAGAGGTAATGTCCAGACTGTAATGCTTCATGAAGGTATGGACTGAACTCCAGGTTGCTGCCGTGCAAATCCCTGCTGCAGAAACGTTCCTAAGAAAGGCTGTGGTCGCAGTCATGCCTCTGGTAGAGTGACCTCTGACTTCCCCCAGAAGAGTTTTGTTGTACTTCTGGTAACAGAAGCGTATGCAGTTAGCCAGCCATTTGGAGAGACACTGCTTAGAAACTGCACACCACAAGGATTTGGGGGCAAACGAGATGAAAAGCTGGTCAGATTTTCGGGACTCTTTGGTCTGGTGGACATAGCACCTCAAGATTCTGTGCACATCTAACATGTGGAGAAGCACCTCACCCCTATTTGAATGAGCCGGATAATACACTGGGAGCACAACCGATTGATTCAGGGTGAACTCAGAAACCACCTTGGGAAGAAACTTAGGATTAGTGTGCAGGACCGCCTGGTCCTTGTGAAAAATGAAATAAGGCCCCTTATGCATCAGAGCCTGGAGCATGGAAATCCTTCGAGCAGAGGTAAAAGCAACCAAGAAGAGCGCTTTTCAGGAAAGGCAGCGTATGTCACAGCTTACCGCTGGTTCAAAAGGAGGAAGGGTAAGCTTCTCTAAAACGAAATTAAGGTCCCAAGGTGGGTTGGGGTTACGGATAGGGGGTTTCAAATGGAGGATCCCTTTCAGAAAGGTTTTAAAGATCTCCAATTGAGCTATGGGTTTCCCCTCCACCAGAGTGGTAGGCTGAAATAGCCGAAAGGTGTATTTTAAGAAAGAATAGCTTAGACCAGAGTCAGATAGGTGCAACAGGTACTCCATGATCTGAGGAGCTGAGCAAGTGAAGGGGTCCCAACCCTTGGATGGGGCCCAGATAGAGAAATGCTTCCATTTCATAGGGTAAGTGGACCTGGTGGAGGGCTTCCTAGTTTCCACCAAGACCTGAGCTACCCTCTGGGAGACTCCAAAGCGTTAAAAAATTATGTCTGAAGGTGCCATGCATGCAGATGCAGGGTCCTGAGTCCCGGATGCACAAGTCTGCTCTCATCCTGCGTGAAGAGATCATGCTGAAGAGGGAGGAGAACTGGAGGTTCCACGGCCAGCTGCTGCAAGAGTGGGAACCAGATCTGCCTCGGCCAAAGAGGGCAAACAGGGGCTATAAGGAGCATCCAAGTCCCCTCTGCCTGAAGTTTCAGAAGGACGCGCTGTAGAGTGGGAAAGGGAGGGAAGGCGTATAAGTACTTCCCTGTCCAACATAGAGACAACGCATCATGCCAGAAAGCACAAGGCTCTGGAACGAGCGAGCAAAACCTGGGAAGTTTTGTGTTGGATGGGGGAGGCGAAGAGATCTATCTCTGGATGTCCCCATCGATGGAACAATAAATCAGCCATGTCCTGACTTAGTTCCCATTCATGAGCTTGAGATGATGTCTGACTGAGACTGCCCGTCAGAACGTTTTGCATACCTGGAACACGCACGGCTGTAAGAAACAGGCTGTGCTGGATTGCCCAGAACCACACCCGCATTGCCTCCTTGCACAGGGGGTACGAAATGGTGCCTCCTTGCTTGTTGATGTACCAGACCACTGACATGTTGTCTGTCTGGATTAGCAGTGTCCCTGTAGACAGAAAAGACTGGAACGCCTGAAGGGCATACAGAACCACCCTCATCTCCAATATGTTTATATGGAGAGAAATCTCCAACTGAGACCACAATCCTTGTGTTCTGTGGTTCCCCAGGTGGGCGCCCCAACCCAGACCTGAAGCGTCTGTGGTGAGGGTCTACGAAGGAGGGGGGGTTCTGAAAGATACCCCCCCAGACAAATTCTGAGGATCCAGCCACCATAAAAGGTCCTTCTTGAGGGCGCGGGACAGCAGGATAGGATGGTCCAAATCGTCAGGGCACTGATCCCATTGGACACGAAGTGTCCACTGGGAGATCCTCATGTGTAGCCTGGTGAAGGGAAGCGTGGAGATGGACGCCACCATAAGGCTAAGGAGGCACAGGAATGCCCTGGCGGGAATATGCCTGGAAGAAAGAACTACACTGACCTGCTCCCGTAGAGTGACTGCTCTCTCTGGGGACAGAAAGGCTCTGCACTGGACCGTGTCCAAGATCACTCCAATGAACTGAAGTCTCTGAGAGGGAACCAAGGACGACTTGGGGTAGCTGACAGTAACCCCCAGTCGAGAAAATAGGTCCAGTGTAGAGGACAGAGATTCTTCAAGGCTGGCTCTGGATGGGGCCACTAAGAGCCAGTCATCCAGGTAAGGGAGCACTGCAATGCCCCGGCAGTGTAAAGCCACTGCCACCACCACTAGGCACTTGGTAAAGACACTGGGTGCTGAGGAAAGGCCAAAGGGGAGTGCTGTGAACTGGAAGTGTTCCCCCTGGAAAAGGAAACAGAAAACGGCGGTGGCCCAGCAAAACTAGAACATGAAGGTAGGCATCCTGCATATCCAGCGCACAAAGCCAGTGGTCTTTCTGAAAAAGGGACAGAAGACCCTGCACAGTCAGCATGTGGAACCTTTTGTACTTGACAAAAAAGTTCAGTCTGCTGAGGTCCGGGATGGGTCTGAGGTTGCCTGTCTTCTTGGGAACCAGGAAGAAGTGGGAATAAAGCCCCTTTCCTCTCTGGGATGGAGGGACTGGCTTTATGGCTGACTTTTGTCTGAGAGCCAGGATTTCTTCCTGGACCAAGGCTGCCTGGTTCGGAGAGTATTGGGATCGACAGGGGGTGAGTTTGAAGGGAACTCCAGAAATTCTAAGGTGTGCCCTCTTGAAATGAGTTGCAGGACCCATGCATCGGAGGTGATGCACATGCAGGGCGAACCTTCCTCCCACTGGCTCTTCATTGGGTGGTGGAGAAGGGGTAGGGAGTTGCCAGTCAGGAAGCGGAGGGGATAGGAGGAGGAGGTCCCCCTTCCGCTCTCTGTGTTTTTGAGGTGGGGGGGGGTGAAAGAGGAACCCGTAGCTTTTCTTTTGTTCTGGCACCTGTTAAAGGGCTGTTTACCCTGCCTATTGGTTTGGCGCTGAAAGGGCTGTTTCTTCTGGAAGATCGATCAGTATATGGACTTCACGGATCTCAGGGTCTGACCACTGTCTTGGAGACCCAGGATAATGTCCTTGGTGTCTCCCCCAAAAAGGACCGAACCTCTGAAGGGGGCATCATGGATTGCCACCTGAACATCATTGGAGTGTCCAGAGATGCGCAGCCAAGCGTGTCTTCTGAGTGAAACGGCTGTGGCGGAGGAATGGGCCACCGCATCTACTAAGTCGTACGTGACCCTAAGCACGTGTCTGCAGGAGATTCTGGACAGGCGCAAATCTTTAGTTAGCTTTCCTTAAGATCCGAGGCTTTCATAGATTGGATAAGGGCCTCGAGCTTGGCCACAGTCGCTTTTTGAAAGGCGACCATGTGTGCCACATAGTTGAGGGAGCAGAGGGAGCATGCAGAGGAGGAATAAATCTTTTTGACGAGTTGGTCAAGCTGCTTAGATTCTTTGTCTGGGGGGAGGTGCTCATGTGCTTTGGGGTAGCCGAACGGTCATGAGCGGCCGTAGTGACAAGAGAATCCACCTTGGGGTGAGAATCCAGAAAGGGAATACCCTCAGGCACATGGTATATCTGTTCTGCCTTTTTAGGGACGGCTGGACTAGAGTGGGGAAGCTGCCATTGGTAGTGGTGAGGTCTTTATGAGGGGCTGTCCAAGGGGGCACAGGAATAGGGGAAACAGTCTCCAAATCCAGATGCTCTGCAAGACATTTCCTCTTCGGATCCTCTTCCTCAGCATTCCAGCTATTGGTTTGCTGGATGATGTGCAGAAGTTCCATGAATGAGGGATCCTCTGGAGGGGACATAGGTGATTCTTTGCCCTTAGCTGCAGAGGAATGCTCACCAGATGACTCATCTGAGGAATCCTCCTGGGAGTCCAGAGAATCGTGCTCCTCAGGAGTCCCAATGTCTGGGAGAGTGACCTCCTGAGGTGTTGGCCCCAAAATGTGCACTGTGGTCGAACGAATTGAGCTGACAAGAGACAAGGAATGGGGAGGAGGGGTGACTACCAGGGCCGGCAGACGTGTTCCAAGTCTAAAACTAGTTCAGACCTGGCATCCTTCCACCAGGACTGTATCAAAGACTGGAAGTCCTGTTGTGGAGGAGGTGTAGGAGGTGGAGGCGCCGGAGGTGGGCAGGTAATGGTAGAAGGGTGCATCCATCCCCTGACAGGGATGATGAGGATAACCCTGATAACAGGGGTAACCAGAAGTTTGATACCCAGAGTAGAAAGAATGGGGGAGAAAACCCAATGTTGGGTCAGACGAAGGGTAAGCTGGCGTCTGGGGCCCTGGCTGGGGAAGGAACCCCTGCGGATTGCTTTGTGGTCTTGACAGACCTGGAAAGCTATCCTGCGTCGGATTACCTGGCATCAGAGGGGCTGACATCTGGCCTGTCAACATCCGGGTATTGGGTGCTGGGCCTGGCATTACCACATGCAGCATCGGGGTTGGACGCAAGGGCCCTGACGGAGGAAGGTTGGGCAATATTCCTGTCGGTGCCCCCTGCATCAGAGAGGGTGCGTCCGGTGGAGGAAGTCCTGACGGTGGTGCTGCTGGCAGGTTCGACGGAGTAGGAAAAAGGCCAGGAGCCCTCGTAAAGGTCGTGTCTAGCGTCGATACCCCGGGCAGGGTGTCCACGGGGGGGGGGGGGACCTGGGACACAGTCACTGGCGTGGGGGAAGAAAGTACTACATCCAAGGGCCCCACTTTCTCCTCTGACCCTGATGTGACTGGGGCAGGAGGTTCCACCGGGGTAGGTGGAAAGGAAGGCTCCAGCCCAGGGAAGCCTGGGGGGAGGACTGGCAGAGAGAAGGTGGCGGGCTCAACCGGACTTCAGGTAAGGTGGCGTCAACCCCAACAGGTGAGCAACATCCGGGTGGTCATCTGGCTCAGAGGCGACCAGCTTGTCGGATGGAAGAGGGACTGGGTGGAGGAGGGTAGGACCCTCGACCGACTTCTTGGTCAAAGTCGTGCGGGTCTCCGTTTGGGTTCTGGAACATGACTTAGTGATGGCCAGGCGGGCCCTGGAGGAGCCAGGGGCTGAGTTATCAGCAGAGACGCAGAGACCAGGCGTTTACCGGAGAGCCGGCGTATGACTTACTGGTGGAGATAGCCTGAAAAGCAGCAAAGGAACCTGGTGTAGATCCTGACGCGGCCTGGACAATCACGAGGGCAGGCAGCGGGGAAACAGCTTTGCTGGTCGATGGCTTGCTGGAGCTCATGTGGTCCCCGTACTCCAGACGCTCCCATTCCCTGTGGTTTTCTTTGTCCTTCTTTTTCTTTCTAGACTCAGAAGAAGGGGAAGAAGCGGTGTCCCTCAATTTTTGCATCTCCTTTTCAAAAGTGGCCATTCTGGACTTCGATAAGTGGTCTTCAAAGCCTGCTGCCTATGTTTGCATGTGGTCTGATTGAAAGACATGCAATCGGGGCAGGCCGCGGTGTCGTGGTTCGGGCCTAAGCGAAGAGGCCACGACTATGGCTGTCTTTATGAGGGACTTCTTGCACTTCTTCTTTGTCTTCGACGTTGGAGGTGGAAAACAAATCAAAAAGCGGACTGAAATTCGAGAAATAAATGCAATAAATGGAGATCGACTGAGCAAGATTTACCGCGAAGTACTGTGCGCAGGTCGACGTTGGGAAAGAAAGTACAGTTACGTAAGAACTTACCGTAACAGTAGATCTTCGAGAACAGCTCTTGCAGCAGGTTACACCATTCGGACTGAAGCCGGCAGGCGTCAGGACCCCACGGAAAAATTCTAGCTAGCGTATCTTCCGTGGTACCGCTCCCGGCTCAGTCCGCCTCCGGCGCCAGACGAGTATATAAGGGGCGGTCCCGCCCAGATTCCCCAGTTCTCCGTACTGAGACTTCCGCTGCAGGTCATTGACATCGAAATGGGAGACCGAGACCCACCGTCAGAAGAAAAAGGGTATAAATCCCTGTTAAAAAGGCTTGCCATGTCTCCTCCAAGGGGAAGGTGGAAGGTATTTGCGCTGCAAGAGCTGTTCTCGAAGATCTACTGTTACGGTAAGTTCTTACGTAACTGTACTATCTTACTGCGAGACACAGCTCTTGCAGCAGGTTACACCATTAGGACTGATTCCCAAGCAGTAGCTTTTGTAAACCCTTTGGGAGGAGGAACTAGGAGGAACATTCCAGGTCCTGAATCTAGGACAGGAGACCCTGTAGCACAGCCAGGCCGAAGCCTGCTCTTCGCCATGAAGCAATGTCCAGACTATAATGTCTGATAAAGGTATGTACAGAGCTCCAAGTGGCTGCAGCACAAATGGCAGAAGTGGAAACGTTTCAAGTGCTGCAAAGGAGGTGGCCACACCCTCAGTGGAATGACCCCGGACTGATCCCGGGAGGGGCTTTTGTTTGATATCATAACAGTATGAGATACACTGGACAAGCCAGCGAGACAGGGACTGTTTGGATACTGGTTGGCCCATCATCCTTTCAGAAAAGAAAACGAAAAGTTGCTCCGAATTACGAAGCTGTTTAGTTCTGTTGAGGTAGAACCTCAAGCGCGGTGAACATCCAGGGTGTGGAGCAGTGCCTCTCCTCTATTAGAGTAATTTGGGAAGTAGACCGGGCAGGTCAATATTCTGATTGAGAGTGAGTGTGGAAACCACCTTAGGCAAAAATTTAGGATTCGTCCTCAAGGATACTCTGTCCCGGTGGAAAATTAAATAAGGCTCTTTGCACATGAGAGCATGAAGTTCAGAAACTCTTCTCGCTGACATAACAGCAACCAAAAACAACATTGTCCATGACAGAAAACGCAGCTCGCAATCCGCGGCAGGTTCAAAAGAGGGGAGCGTGAGTTGCTCCAAGACAAAGAGCAAATCCCATGGAGGCACTGGATCCTTAATGGGTGGCCTAAGATGTAACACCCCTCTCAGAAATTCCCGACAGGCATCTAACTGTGCCACAGTGCGTTGTCCCACCGGAAGGTGATAAGCTGGAATGGCACAGAGGTGCACCTTAATAGAGGAGTAGGTGAGACCCGAACAGAAAAGGGAGAGCAGGTACTCTAACACCGCTTTCACCGGGCAACCTAAAGGGGAAAGATCGCATGCTTGCGACCATAAACAAAACCGGCGCCATTTCATGGTGTACTTCGCATGCGTTGCTGGCTTTCTGGCTGCAGAAAGAACTTCCACAACCTCTTGCGAGACCCCGTGTCGCAAAATGGCTATGTCTCTAGGAGCCATGCATGCAGGTTCAGTGAGCGTAAGTCCGGGTGGACCAGTGAACCCTCCTCCTGAGACAAGAGATGGGAGCTGAATGGCAACGGGAGCGGAGGTTCCTGGGATAGCTGTATTAGCAAAGGGAACCAGATCTGTCTGGGCCAGAAAGGGGCCACCAGGATCATTGTTGCATGCTCCCTGCGCAGTTTGAGAAGAACTCTCTGGATCAACAGGAAGGGAGGGAAAGCGTAGAGGAATCTGTCCGTCCAGGAGAGGGACAACGCTGCCTCGCCAGAAAACACCAGGCCCTGGATCTAGTGAGCAAAATTGGGCAGTTTTATGCTGGATGGGAAGCGAACAAGTCCAACTCTGGAGTTCCCCATCGAAGAAACAGATCCTCTGCTACCTCCTGAAGAAGTTCCCACTCATGGACTGTGGCCTGGGAGCGACTCAGGCCGTCTGCAATTGTGTTGTCCACCTCGGGAACATGTACTGCGATCAGATTCGCGCCGTGTCGGATTACCCAATCCCACACCCTCATGGCCTCCCTGCAAAGGGGTAAGAGTGTGTGCCTCCTTGCTTGTTGAGGTAATACATCACAGCCGTGTTGTCTGTCTGAAGTAGGAGAGTACTCGGCGGGATCTCTGACTGAAATGCCTGCAGGGCATAAAGAACCACCCTCATCTCTAGGACGTTGATATGGAGGTGGGCCTCTGAGGGGTCCACGATCCTGGACTTCACCCCATCCAGGTGTGCTCCCCACCCAGACCTGGAGGCGCCTGTGGTGAGGATTACCTCCGGGACGGCGCTATAAATGGGACGCCATAGAGTGTCCCTGGTCTAGCTACACATGCCAGTCTCGAACCACGGTCTTCGTGATTCTGACCGATGCTGCATGTGGTCTTGCCTTGGTCCCATTGCACCTTGAGCATCCACTGAGTTACCCGCATGTGGAGCCTTGCTAAAGGGACGGTAGAATGGCCGCAGCCATGTGTCCGAGCAAGCGAAGGACCGACTGGCTGGGATGGTCTTGTTCGACGTAAAGCTCCCTGATGAGGATCTGACGCGCCCGCTTCTGTCGGTGGAAGAAATGCTCTTCCTGAACGGTGTCCAGTACTGCGCTCTATAAATTGCAGCTTCATGATGGTACCAGAGAGACTTCTTGTGGTTGATTAGATGCCCAGAGATCAAAACAGGTCCTGGGTACTCTGGATCGCCTGCAAATAATGCTCTCTCTGGAGGCGGCCATGAGAAGCCAATCGCCCAGGTACAGGAACACATAATGGCCTGTCTCCTTAGAGACGCTGCCATGACTGCCATGCATTTGGTAAAGACCCTGGGTGCTGATGACAGCCCGAATGGAAGGGCTCGAATTGAAGGTGGTGGCTGAGAAACTCAAGCGCAGGGAACCTCTTGTGCGCTTTGAGCTATAGGGATGTGCAGGTATGCATCCTGCATGTCTAGAGACGCTAAGAAGGCGCCCTGCTTCAGCATGGGAATGAGACCCGAAGAGTCACCATGCGGAATTCTTGTAGGCACCGACAAGTTGAGGTCGCTGAGGTCCAGAATCGGATGGAGGTCCCCTGTTTTCTTTGGAACCAGGAAGAAGTGGGAATAGTATCCTTGTCCTCTCTGGTTCTCTGGGACATACTCTATCACTCCCTTTTGCAAGAGCGCGAGTACTTCTTGCCAGATCAGTGGCTTGTGCTGACCCGGGTACCGGGAGAGCAAAGGAGGCCTCGAGGGTGGCTTTTCTTCGAATTCTATAAAGTGGCCTCTTTCGACCAACTGAAGAACATACCTGTCGGTGGATATAGCCTGCCAACCCGCAGGAAGTTCGCAATGCTACTCTCCTACCATGACTTCCGCTGATCCTGAGGGCGGGGCCGAAAGGAGTCAGGCTGTGGCGGCTGAGGGTCCCGGCTGGCTGGACGGCTTAGGAGCACGCTGGCTTCGCCTGCGGGTTGTTTCCTGGGCTCATGAGAGCTGGAGCCCTTTGTTGTGGAGCGGGCGGACTGTTGTCTCTATGCCTGTCCACGAATCGGCCTTGGTTCCTATGAAAGGAACTAAGCTTGGGTCGGTACATGGCCTGAACCGACCTCACCGCCTTCCCGCCCTTGGAGTTTGGTAATTATCTTCTGAGGGTTTACCAAACAAAACTTTCCCCGAATGGGGCGCCATGATATTCTTCTGACGCCTGGGTAAATCGAGACACGGAGCCAAGAGTGTCTCCGGAGGCATACGCCTGAAGCTGCTGTTCGGGCCGAGGGAGTCCGCAGAGTCGACGCGGCTCAGAGCACTTGGGTTCCCAATGTCCAACCCGGACGTAAGGAGCTGTGTGCATCTCCTCCTCTGCTCACCTTCCGCAGTTTCTTAGCCGCATCCAGACCCTGCTCCCACAGGGCATTTTGGAACTGCACCATGTGGTCAAATAATTCAGGGATCTGATGGCGAGGTAGCGAAGCATACGGCGCCTACCCATGGCGCCCCAGCTGCTTGGACTCTGGGTCCAGTAGCAGGGTGCTCAAATGTTGCAGTCTCTGGACCGTCATGAGAGGCTGTTATGACCAGAGAGTCGGCCTGAAGATGCTGAGTCTGGTACTGGTCTTCCTGGGAGCCTGTACAAGCGATCAGCTTTCTTCGGCACGCTGGAGTGAATGTGGACGCTCCACGCTCGCCTTGGTGACGCCCACGAAATTGTCTACCAAGGGTGGCACCACCACAGGCTTGGGGTCCTTCTGTCAAGATACTTCGCAAGGCAGCCTTCGGGTCTAGCTCTTCCGCATCCCATCCCATGTTCTCTTGGATGTGTCTCATAATATCCGAGAACGAAGGGTCATCCGGAGGAGACTTGGCATCTCGTGGTGGATCCGGAGTAGGGATGAGAGGGGAGATGGGATCTGGATGTTGAGAATTTGATCCCGTGTCCTCCGGCCGGCATCGCCGGCGCCTTCTGGGTCTCTTAGGGCTGGGTGACCTGGAAGAGGATTTGGACGGAGGTCTCCGTTTGTCTGGTCTCCCCCTTGGAGGTGTCCTGTACTCCCGGGGAGGAGGTAACCGGCCTGCCGACCCCGATGGAGAGGGGGGCGCAGGAACCGGAGGAGCAACTGGTGTAGGAGGAGGAGGAGGAGGAGGAAGCGGAGGTGGAGTTGGGACCATGTCCTTCTTGATGGTGTCCCACCAGTAAGTAAACAGCTCCTTCACTTCTGAAAAGGAAAGGCCCGACGACGGTCCGGGCGCCGGTGGACGGTCGTCGGGTCCCGGCGTCGGCTCCACAGGGGGCTCGGGTTGTGGCGAGGGTTCCCTGGGCATCTCGACAGGACCGGGGTCGCCCGTCTGGTCCTCGGGCTGAGTCGACTCTCCTCAGTGATGGCCTCCTGACCGACATTGGTCGGAGGTGTCGGGTCCTCTTCTCATAGGAGCGGACGCCGTCCCCTACCGCGTCCGGTGATGCGCTATCCTGGCCGGGCGACGGCTCTGGGGACCTATGGCGAAAGGTCGACGACGGACGCACCGGCGTCGGGTCCTGCGGTCTCTTCAGAGAGGTGAGCTCCTTGGTCTTGCGAGGAGGCAATGAAGCAGACCTGATGTCGGGTTCAGACAGGCGGGAACCCGACTTATGGTGATGGTGGCGATCCCCCGACTTGTCCAGGGCCTTAGAGGAAGAGGAAGGCCTGGGAGTCTTGGCCTGGGAAGAGGATGAAGACTTTTTCACCGCAGCAGGGGGAGGCTGAGAGCTGGCCCGGGAAGGAGAGCGGTCGGACCTGGAACCAGAGCTGTGTGAGTCGGAGGCCCTAGACGGGGACCTGGAAGGGGCCTTCTCCCTATCAGCATGCTTGTGGGCCTTCTGCGAAGAATCCCCTTTGGAAGCCATGGTCTTGAGTTTCTCTTCTAGCAGGAATGCCTGTAGGGCCTTCTGGCGACGGATCTGGGTTCTGCTATTAAAACCCTGGCAAAAAGAGCAGGACCGGGTGTCGTGGTCTGGGCCTAGGCACCGGACACAGGCCGAGTGCGGATCCTTGAAAGGGATCTGCTTCCCACAAGCACACTTCGAGGGGTGACCGGAGGTCGGAGAGGACATCAGAGAAGAAACTTGATTGTAGAAACTGAATTTCCCATAGGAAAACTTTACCATCGTCCGCAGGCTAGAAACTGAACCGAAGGGTCGAGACAAGCAAGTCGACGGAAGGGAAAGAACAGGAATCTGGCGGACTGCCCCTTATATACCACGCCTGACGCCGGAGGGGACCGACGCCGGGGCATGGTCCCCGCTGAAGACAGCTAGCTAGAATTTTTCCGGTCCTGACGCCTGCCGCTTCAGTCCGAATGGTGTAACCTGCTGCAAGAGCTGTGTCTCAAGTAAGATCTGGAAGGCGGGCGCAGGGACCGCCCACTATATAGGGTCACGCTGACATCCGTCACGTGACACTGGGTGGGCAGTCCCCTGCCAGGCATTGCTAGCAAAAGTCTGCTGTGCAGTCCTGATGCCAGGGGGTGCAGTCATACATGTTATGACCTACTACAGGAACCCTCTCGAAGTAAGATCAGATTTTATGAGGAAGGCTGCTCTACAAATGGTATGGGGGAGGATGACTTTGGCATAGTCTCTTTTTGGACTGTCTGCCCATAGAAAATTCCCATCCATGCCAAAAACTACAGACAGAAAAGCAAGAAATTATTTGTGTTTATTGGTGTCAGGTTTTAAATGGCTGCATCCCACTGCATTTCTGAGCATGGTTTTAAAGACCTTTTAAAAAAAAGCCTGGGGAATTGCCTGAATGTCTGACAATTTAAAGAACCTCTGACAGTTGAGACAACTTTGAAAAAAATGTAACATTCAGGCATAAATGTAGCTTATATTTCATATTTTATTCGGAAATTATCACCCTTATTTCCTTCTTACTAAGGGTATTTGCATGAATACAGTATCTTTGCACTTCTAGCTGTGGCTGCTTACATATATCTGATATCCTAATTCTGTTTATGACATCAAAATATGTTGCTGTGGAGATTTATTTATTTATTTGATTTTTGTTTACCGGGTAAGTACACTAGACAACAAATGTTGCCTATATTCAGGCACGACCCAGGAGAGTACAGTCAGGGGAGACCAGAGTCAACATTAAAGAGTATTTCATGACGCAGCATGAGGTAAGAACAAACATTTGAACAGTATACAGCCAGGTACAATCATTATCAGTGATGACAAAGAGAAACAGATAACATTACATTAATTATTTTCATCTGATGATACATCAATGACTAAATTGAAATGACAAACAGCAAACAAAACTTAAATGAAGTAGCATTATAACAATATGATTTCTGTGATGTGGGAAACTTTCAGATTTTGGAGACCAGCAGGAAATCAGTAAGTGCTATAGGAAGGAGAAAATGCTAGGAGAGAGGCTCTCGGTTACAGCACAAGAGCAGCAGTCGGATTCTAATAGGTGTGCCCAAGACTCAGTTTAAAGGCCTTGGGATTTGGAGAGTTTGATGTGGGAGGGAATGGAGTTCCAGGAGCGGGGGACAGATATGGCGAAGGATCGTTCTCCTTTTTGTGTAAGATATCTGGGAATTTCAAGTTGGGTTTGAGCAGATGCCCTGAGGAGGTATGCTTGGGAGGGCTAAGTTAATAGTTCGGCAAGGTATTTAGGGGACCCCGTTCTGATCATATTATCAATGGTACAGCCTGCAGAATAGTGTCTGAGTGAGTCTGGGGAGAGCCAATTTAGTTTCGAGTAGAGCAGGCAATGATGGGTAAGTCTGTGAGCGGAGACAGCAAATCTGCATATACTGTTATAGCAGGTGTTCCATTTCTGGAGCGCTCCTTTGCTAGCTTTAAGGTAAACATGAGAGCAATATGTTAGAGCAGGGAGGAGAAATCCTTGTGCAATAGCAAGCCGAGCAGCATCATTGAGGGAGGACCTAATTTTAAAGGCAAGACCAAGTTTGAGTAAACTGTCTTACATGTAGCCACTAATGTGGAGGTTAAAGTCAAGAGATGGGTTGAGAGGACTCTAGATACCTGAAGGAGGTAACTAATTCAAGAGGGAGTCATCTAGAGAATGTATCAATAAGTCTGGAGTAAGAGATCTGATTCTTGACGGGGGCCAAAAAGCATAGTTAGTTTTCTTAGCATCATTAGGAGCCTGTTCTGTAATAACCACTCCTGCAAGCAGTTGAAGTCTGCTTGAAGATGTGCTCTACTGATAAGGATCTTTACCACTGGAGAGAAGCACCATGTCGTCCAGCATAAAGGATTAACAAGGAAGAGCAGGAAGGAGGGCAGGTTGTTCATGAAAAGGAGAAAAGTAGTGGGCCAAGAATAGATCCTTGGGGGACTCAACAGAGGTAGGGAAAGATTTGAGACATGGATTCAATTTGGACAAATTGCAACCTCTGAGAAAGTAAGCTAACGAACCAGGAGATGGTCGACAGGTCAAAGCAAAGGCAGGACAGTTTGGAAAGTAGCAGAGTGATTCACAAGGTCAAATGCCTTTGTGAGATTGATAAATATGCCCAGTGAGCAGGCTCTTATCCATCGCTATAAGGACTACATTTGTCAGCTAAGTAGAGCAGTTGTGGTGCTGTGTCCTGTTCGGAATCCGTGCTGGGTAGGGGATATAAGGTTGTTAAGGTGCAGGTAATTTGTGACCTGAGTAGCGATGGCCTTCTCGAAGTTTATTTAGAGTAGAGAGAATGGCAATCGGTCTATAGTTTGACATATTTTTGGTATCCCCTTTTTTGTGAACAGGGACAACGCGAGCGGTTTTCCACAATGTTGGTACCGTTTGGGTTATTATGGAAAGATTAAAGATTCTTGCAATAGGAACAGCAAGGGCAGGGGCTGCCTGCTTCAAGAAGCTTGGCAGTAGCCCATCCGGGCCAGCAGATCCATAGGTGGATACTGATTTGAGGAGATGCAGCACTTCGGTGGAGGAGACTAATGTGAGATGAAAAGGGGTTTCATGTGAAAGTTGCACCTCAGGAGGAGGTGAAAGAGGTTGCTTGAATTTCTCAGTGTATTCGGAGAGATCCGAGAATTCTGCATTAAGAGCATTAGCAATAGTAGGTAACTTATTACAGTTTGCGTCATTCAGTGTCATGTCGGTAATGGCCGTCTTGGTCCTTTGCCCAATGAAATTTTTGATGTGGTTCCAAAAGGCCCTGGTATCACCCGCTGAAGATTGGAGAAGCTTAAGGCAGTAGCTCCTTTTAGCCTTCCGAATATCTTTTTTGCAGGCATTTCTCAGTTGTTTATAGTTAACCCAGTCTTCTGATTGTTGGGACTTCTTTGCCAAGGTCCAGGCCTTGTCTCTTTTTATCATGGCTCGAAGGAGGTCTTTTTTAGCCATTTATTAGGGAGCCCTGAGACGCTTTTTTCTCAGAGGGATGTGCAGATCCTGAAGGGCCAGAAGCTGAGACATCAGGTATTCAAGTGCTGTGTTTACATCATCAGTGTGATAGGTGGGAGACCAGTCTTTATTATTAATATCCTCGAAGTGCAGTTCGGTTTAGTTTGGCAAATCCGAAATTGAATGATTCTTATGGGGGGTCTAAGGCAGTGGCCATTCCAGATACAGAACAAGGCAGGTGATCACTAATAGAATCTGAAAAGGTCCCTGCAGCAATTATTTTATTTGCTCTATTTGTAGCCATCCAGTCCAGGAGAGATTGGTGCTCGAGTTGGAAGATGCGTGTAGGGCTAGAGATAAGTTGAGCGAGGTTAAGTGGTGAGAGCTTCAGTATATATAATACCGCTGACTTGATAGGTCTAGGTTGAGGTCTCCCATTTGTATGACTTCAGATCTACCCTTTAGAGTGGTCAGATAATCCAAGAGCCCATTTAAGCCAGGGAGAGCCCCCTCTGGAGGATTGTAGGCACAGATCAGATTTAGCCTTTTATCACCACCTAGTTGTAGAACTGTATGCAGAGCTTCACAGTGATTTGTTATCCAAGACTGGAGTACAGAGACATTGAGATGCTCCTTATAATAAAGGGCAACTCCTCCACCCTTTTGTTTGGTGGAGCGTCGGATCTGGACAAGCTGTAGCCAGGTATTTTGTACATGGAATCAGGCATCTCTGGCCTGAGCCATGTTTCAGTTAGTCCAAATGTCCGGACAGTACAGGGGCTATCCAGGCTTCAAGTTCAGGAAAGTTTGCTGGTAAACTTCTGATATTCATGTGGGCAATTTTCATGCCCTTAGTGGAAAACCATGAGAGTCACCCGTGGACCTGGCATTCCAATGGGGGCCAGGTTAGATTCTATGTCTCCTGACAAGCATAAGCACAGAAGCATCACCCAAACTTCTTTGTAGAATCTGTAATTGCAGTTGAGGTATTTGGGCATGCTAGGGGGGTGGTAGAGAAGGAAATGCCCTAATTTGGAAGGATGAGTTATATGGAGGGACAGGTTAGGAGAAGGGAGCAAGGTTCTAGTTGGCATAAGGTTGGAGAATACAAAGGAGAATTCTTCATGGCAGTGGGACCCAGGGTATCCAGCTGGTATGTTACATGAGAGATAATTATGATGCCATAAAAAAAGGGATTGTGATGTCATGTGTACAGAAGCAGCCAGAGTAGACACATTCTAGGGCATATGGATCTTGTTTTCATGCAACTTTTTTCAGTACCCAAAAAAATGTGGTATTAATTACGGAAAATATATAAAGTAATAAAGAAAATGTGATAGAGTTGAATATAAATCTTACTTTCTTCAAAGTTTTGCTAATGCTGTCAGGGACTCGTTAAGGCTATAGTCAAATAACTGAGCAACATGGAACTGGACTACAAATATGCTTGAGTGCAGAACTGTTCACGTTAAAGAGCCGCTGACAGCATTAGCAAAACTTTGAAAAAAGTAAGATTTATATTCAGCTCCATCCCATTTTCTTTAGTACTTCATATGTTTTCAGCAATTAATTCTCCATTTACTTTATTACTGAAAATGGCTGCAAGAAAACAAGATCCCTGTTCCCTAGAGTCTATCTACTCCGGCTGCTTCTCTACATGACATCACAATCTCCTGTTTATGACATCATAGTTATCGTCACAGCAACATATTTTGACGTTATAAACAGAATTATGATGTCAGGCGTAGGCAGGCAGCCAGAGCTCAAAGAGCAGAGATACTGTATTAATGCAAATACCCCTAGAATAAGGAAATAAGGATGAGAATTACATAATATAATACAAAATATAAGCTACAGTTATGTCTGTATACTACATTTTTTTTCAAAGTTGACAATTGTCAGGAGCTCTTTAAAGCAACAGTACATGCTATTGTGAAAAATTTAAGCTACACTTTTTAGTGGCAATAAGTGGTATCCCTAATATAGACTCAATTTGATTTGCACACATAAATCTCTTTATTGGGGCCCAGTGCTGCACACATGCACGCACACACACAGACGAGACTTCTGCCCAGACAGTCAAAAATTATAAGGAACATTGATACATGGTGAGGATCTGATGTGGGGAAGGAATTTCAAATACAACACCCTTGAGCAGGTTGTTGCGTTCCATCCACCACTTTCGCGCTTTGTGCACAGGACACAATCAGAACCATCTGTTCTAGATCATGTATCAGCTGGTCCCACTGGACTCTCAGAGTCTGCTGTGGGATCCACATGCGCAACCTGGCCAATGGCACAGTAACAATGGCTGTCCCCACGAGTCACAGAAGGCATAGAAATGTCCTTGTTAAGACATAATGGCTGTCGTGCACCAAATGTGCTTGGACAATCAGGTGGTCTTCCTTGTTCAGAGGCAAGACCGCTGAACCCTGGGCCATATCCAGAACTGCCTCTATGTACTGCAGTCATAAACAGGGTATCACACAGACTTGGTATGTTGACAGTCACCCCCAGAGCATCAAACATCTGTCTGGTTCGAGCTAAGATCTGCAACAGTTGGTCCCTGGAGCAGGCTTTTAATATCCAGTTGTCCAGATAATGAAAAACAAGAAGGCCTTCCCCTGCGAAAGGCTGCTGCCACCACTGCCAAGCATCTGGTAAAGACTTGTGGCACAGAAGATAAGCCAAAGGGCAACACTCAATTGGTAATGCTCCCTCAGCAACAGGAACCTCAGACATTTTCTGTGAGGTTTCCGGACCTTGATATGGAGGCATGTGTGACGAGATAAGGCCATATCTTATTGTTTTGGTCATGTTTTATATACTGTTATGTATATAATGCATCAGAGACACCCATAGTGGCCAGTGTAAGTGCAAGGGATCATGGGTACAAGTACATGGGCCCTGTAGAATGATGTGATTTTCTTGCTACTGGGCAGAAAAACTGCTTGCTGCTAACCCATGATTAGAGTTAATTAAATAATTTTAAAGGAGACAAAAGAATAAGCCTAGCTGGGAGGCAGGTAGTCCAATTTGCTTGTGAAAGGGCGGACCTCGTGAGGAGCCGTGATGTCTAGACACCTTTTGTTTTGAGAGGTCTGCACTGCCTTAAGCTTGTTACCGATTGAATGGACTACCATTTAAGTAAATGACTGTATTCAAGTGTAGCTTAACTACAGCCATCTCCCACAGCGAGGCTGGAATGTTCCCCCAGGATTCTGGTTCCAACTGGTTGACCTCTGAGTTTTCTTTTTTTCCTTTTCTTTTTTTTTTTTTTTAATATTCAGAACCTCATATCTGTGATACTGTAATAAAATACTAAACTCTGGTTGGATAACCATAGAAACATAATGCTAGCCAGTTGCAGGGCCAGCCACTATCCACTGGACCTGCCCTTTTGAAACCTTTTAAAACTAGGATGCAGAGGGGTATCTTAGCCTTTTAGCTTTTGCCTTTTTGCTCGAAGCCTTTTGCCGTTGTTGCATTTGGGACCCGCTCTACCTGTTTGATGAGAGAGCAGAAAATACAGGTTACTCACCTGTAACAGGAGTTCTAGGAATGGTATATGTTGTTCATCCACACTTATTGGCAGGTATCCTTGCCGCTTTAAATCTTGCCGGAAGGTCTTCAAGCTGGCTCCCTCCACCCACCGGGTGGAAACTCTAGGCTCCGCCCATGGCGCCAGATCTGGCCCGCTGGAAGCTCAGGTTGTGCGAAGCCGGGAGGGTGGGTGGTTCGTGTGGATGAACAACATATACCATTCCTAGAACTCCTGTTACAGGTGAGTAACCTGTATTTCTAGGGACATGGATATGTTGTTCATCCACACTTATTGGCAGACTCCTAGCAGTTCTCCAGGAGGAGGGAGGCAAGACGCACACCCACTACTTAGGGAATAGAGACTGGAGAACCGAGGCCCCAAAACCAGCATCCCGGCGTGACTCAAGGTCGATGTGGTAATGGGTGATGAAGGTGTGTGCTGACTTCCAGGTAGCAGCCCTGCAGATTTCCTGGATAGGGCTGTCCCTGGAAGCAGCCACCGATGCAGCAGTATGGAGGTAGAATGAGCTCTTATCCCTCTGGAGGCTCCATGCCCACCAACTTATAGCGAGATTTATGCAGGAGGTGACCCACCTGCTTATACATCCGCTTGGCTGCAGGTCTGCCAGATGTGGCTTCAGCGTAAGGTGACAAACAGCTGGCGAACCTCTCCAATTTCAGCAGTGCGCTCTTTATAACAGGCGGCGCCCTTCTAGGAGTCAATGTATGGAGCCTGTATTGACGCCAGTGTGATTGGGGTAGAACACGGCAGAGTCAACACCTGGTTAAAGAGTGAAACTCTGACACCACCTTAGGAAGGAATTTGGTGGGTGGCGCAGGACAACCTTGTCCCTATGAAGACCAGAGTAAGGAGACTCGATGGAAGCGCCTGGAGCTCTCCCATCCTTCTGGCTGGCGTGATAGCCACCAAGAAGCGGTCTTCCACCGACAGGTGAGAGAGAGCACACCTGTGCATTGGTTCAATGGCTTGCCCATGAGCTTTGCCAGTACCAGCAGTAGATCCCACCGAGGTGGAGGTTCTCCTGACCGAGGGGAAATGTGATCAAGGCCTTTGAAAGCGACAGACCACCTTCTCCTCGCCCGACTGGCTTGACCCGCGCCCGGTAAGCAGAGATGGCTGCCAAGTGCACCCTTAGGTCGCTGACCCAAGCCCTGCTGAGAAAGGGACCATAAATAGTCCAAGATGCTTGCCAAGGAACAGGAGGAAGGGTCCAGGCCCTGCCCTGACACCAAATGGAAAATCTCTACATTTGAAGGCATAGCATTCTAACGAATTCCTTACAGGGCGCCTCAACCACACTGAGGACCTGCGTTGGAAAGACCCAAGGCCTGGAACTCTAGCCGCTCCAGGAACCAGGCGGTCAGGTGCAGGGGATTGAAGGTCGGATGGAACACCTTCCCTGATTGACTGAAAGCAGGTCAGGCGAGCTGGAAGCTGCCTCGGGAGCCTGGAGCTGAGGCTGGGAGATCTGGGTACCAGAACTAGCGAGGCCAGTCTGGGGCTATCAAATCACCTGCGCCTTGTCCCTCCTTGCTTTGAGCAACCACCTTGTGAATCAAGGGAAATGGGGAAAGGGCGAAGAGGCCCGGGGTCCACGCCCGAGAAGGCATCCCTGCAGCGAGCCCTGCTGAGGGGGGCGGCATGGAACAGCTCAGCTTGCTCTCCTGGAGGCAAACAGGTCCACCTGAGGTGTGCCCCAATGGGAGAACAGATACTGTACTACCTCCGGCAGGAGAGACCACTCGTGGGGCGCAGCCCCTATCCGGCGCAGGGCATCGGCCAGGGGTGTTGGAGGCTCCTGCCACATGAATGGCTAGGAGATCCGCCTCCAGGCTGCGCACGAGTGACCAAATGCGGAGAGCTTATTTGCAAAGAAGCATGGAGCGCGTCCCGCCCTGGCGGTTTAGATAGTACATGGTCGTGGTATTGTCCATCTGGACTCGGACCACTTGACCCCGGAGAAACGAAGCAAAGCTGGTGAGAGCTAGACAGACCGCTCCGAGCTCCAGCAGGTTGATGTAGCATCGGACTCCGTAGGGGACAAAGGCCGTGAGCCGGTGTTCCCCAGATGGGCACCCTAACCCATCAGAGAGGCATCGGTCGACAGAGAGACCGTCGCTCAAGTGACGTAACAGGATGCCTCCTGCAAATGAACTGAACGATCCACCACGGAGGCGTTCCACATCCCCATGGGTCACCGTCACAAGCCGGTCCAAAGGATCGCAGGCGTTGCTGACCACTGACTAGTCAGTCCCCACTGAAGAGACGCATGTTCCAGCGAGCCCAACGGACCCACGCTAGTGCAGGCACGCCATAGAGACCAGGAGGTGCAGAAAGTCCCGGGCAGAGCGCGGGTGCCCAACCCAGAAGATGACTGGGCAAAGGAGGAAAGAACCCCTGTCTGCCGGGAGCCGTGCTCTGGCTCGAAGAGAGTCGAGCTGTGACCCGATGAAAAGAATCACCTGCTTTGGCTCGAGTTCGACTTGCCTCATTGATGAGGGAGGCCCAGTTGAGAGCAGACCTGGAGGGCCAGATCTCTGGACCGCTCCCTCCTGCCTGGAGGGTTGCTATCAGCCAGTCGTCCAGAGTAAGGCCACACCCAGGACCCCTCGGCGCCCTTGGGAGAATCTGTCCTACTGCCATGCATTTGGTGAAGACCCTGAGGAGCTGGAGACAAGCCAAGAGGCATGGCCCCGGAACGAAAAGGATCCCTCCGCTCGAAAGCGAAGGAATCTCTGGTAGGGCAGACGGATAGGGGCGGCGAAGAAGCAGCGTCCTGCAAGTCCAGAGAAACAGAACCACCACGCCGCATTCCAAGGATGGTATTATCCTGAGCCAAGTGACGAAGCCATCCCTAGAAGGTTGAAGACCTTAGGAACTTGTTTGAAATCGTGGAAAGTGAGAATGAGAAGCCAGACCCCGTCCGTTCCAGGGACCAGAAGTCACCTGGAACAAACCCGGTTCTGAGGAGAGGTCCATACCTCCCTGATCACCTCCTTCTGGAGGAGGAGAGCGATATTCAGCTGCAGCGAGGCCGACAAAGCGAACTCACTGAGACTTGAGACCCCGAGGGGAAGCGGCTCTGAAAAGTGAGGCCTGCTTTCGAACTCTAGAGGTGAAGCCTTTCCCACCACCTCCAATACCCATCTGTCCGTAGAAATACAACGGACCAGGTGGAAAGAAATGACAGACCGTCCCCAGGGGAACCTGGGAGTGGCAGCGGGTTAGCGACACCCCTCAATCCGTCACTGGGCAGGCTTGGAGGAAGGACCGACAAGAGACCTCCTGAGCCTTCTCCTGCTTCCTATTGGAAGAACCCCGGGCTTAGGTTTGGGATGCAAGCTCACGCCTGCTGGCCCTGGGTGCTGGGCGGGTGTGCCAGAAGGTGCAGAGAGACCAAAGGGCTTAAGCGTAGTCTCAGCCTTTGTCCTTCTGTCCGGAGGGGAACCAGTCAAGACTAGCCGGACACCGATCCTCTGTAGGCCACCTTCCCACAAGGGCGAAGAGCGGGCCCCAGAAACATCCACCAACTGTGCTGGGTATCAGTAAAGGTGGATATCCTCAGCCAAGCCTGTGGTGCTCTTTCCTCGGCAGCTACCGACCTAGCACAGGTCTCAATGTCCAGAGCAGTCTGGAGCTGCTGTTTAGCCACTGCCTGCCTAGTCTTGCACCTGTCGGCTATGGTCTGCAGGTCCGCCCGGAAATGAGATCACCTCGTCAGGAGCCAATAGGGCATGGGGAGGAAATATGCCATGAGGGGCGGCAGAGCTGGCCTGGCGAGGGCAGGGAGGACGCAAGCGTGGACTTGCCATGCCGGCATGGTCAATTTCTTGGACTCTTGTCTGGAAGTTGTTCCGCCCTAAGCGTTCCAGGCGGCAGCTGTCGGTAATAACCCTGGCTGAGGGGTGTTCCGAAAACTGGACAAAGAACGGTGGGACCGCATACTTCCTAGCCATCCTGGCCAGGTATGATACAGGGAAGCAGGGGCCTTGCAGGCTCAAGGCGGGCCCTATGGCCTCAGCACGGAAGGCCTCCATGAGAATCCCTCGGTCAGGATCTCGTGAGAGTACCTGGCCAGCAAGAGAGTTAGAAACTTCATCGGTAGACTCGAGATGGCCTAAGCAATCCCAGGAAGGGCGAAGGGCTATGTCCATCGACCGACCTCCAGAGGACTCCAAGTCCACTATGGAGAACAGAGAGAAATCGCCGTCGGACCGGAGGTCACAAGAGCTGCCTCTGGCCTGAGCCACCCTCCACCTGCCGAGGATGGTCGGGGTGAGGTAACAGACAACCTATGGGGCAGACCCTGAGCAGACCGAGATCCTTGGTTGGAGCCCCAAATATGCTGTGGGCGGAGTTCCACGAAGCAGAGTTGGCCTGATCGAAGGCCGAGGGAGGGACGCAGCGTAGACTTTTCGCTCGGCATAGTCCAATTTCTTGGACTCCTTGTCTGGAGGTTTGTTCACGCCCTAGCGTCTCGGGCGCCGAAAAACGCTGTCGGTAACTAACCCCTCGGCTGAGGGGTGTTCCGAAAAACTGGACAAAGAACCGTGGGGACCGAGATACTTCCTGGCTCATCCTGGCCGAGGGCTTAGTACAGGAAGCAGGACGCTGCCAGAGCTCCAAGGCCGGGCCCACTATGGCCTCAGCCACTGGAAAGGCTCAGTGGGGGGAACTCTCGTCCATAGGGATCTCTCGTGAGGGGTACCTGGGTCTGCTAGAGACAGGCCGAGCTTCATCCCGTAGACTCCGAGATGAGCCTAAGCAATCCCAGGAAGGACTTAAGGGCTATTGTCCATCGACTGACCTCCAGAGGACCCAAGTCCACTAGCCTGGAGAACAGAGAGAAACCTGTCGGGACTGAGGGAGTCCACAAAGAGCTGCCTCTGGCTGAGCACCCTCCACCTGCCGAGGATGGTCGGGAGTGAGGGTATAGACAGCCTCATGGGGCAGACCTGAGCAGACCGAGAATCCTTTGGTTGGAGCCCCAAATAATGGCTGTGGAGGCGGAGGTTCCAACGGAATCAGTGGAGCAGTTGGTTTTGCCAAACAACCGCCTGGGAACAGGCCTCGTCGCTGTTAAGTGGGGTTGTTTGGCGCTCCCGTGATGTTTACTAATGTCGGGGAAGGGGACGGGGCGGCTTTTCCCCAGTCAGGAGGGAGCTGTTGCCACGAGGTCTCAGATTACTCGACGTGAATTTACGCCAGGCTTCCTCGTCCGAGGATGAGGACGAGCGGGCGATGCCGCCATCAAGGGTGCCGAGACCCAGACCACTTATGACGGCGGATCGGCTGGACCGCGAAGAGGTCCGAGACCTAGAACCTCGAGCTTTGAGGCGCCTGGTGCGGGAAGTGTCGGCAGGAACCGGCACTCCCCTCAGCTCGAAGGGTTCACCCGAGGGCTCCGGAACCGGAGGCACTGGCAAGCCCACGGGATCCTCAACTCCCCCCAGGGGAACCGGGCAGTCTCGGCTTCTACAGGCGACAACCCATCCAATGGGTTGAGAAAAATCTCGACTGCGTCGACGGGAGTCTCGGTCAACTGATCTGACGGGGACACCATGAGACCAGTGACCGAAGCCGAGTGGTCGACCGAGGTTGACGGTCGACGACTTGGGGAGAGGGACCTTTCCCGCTCCCAAGAGCGTCGACGGAGGGATTTACCCATGTCCTTCTTTTTGGACCGAGGAAAAAGGTCCAGCAGACGTTGGCTCCTCTCCCTTAGTGGAGAGGGACAGACAAAGCTCCTTAAAGGAAGCTGTATAGGAAGAACCCAGAGAAGCGGGATAAATGCGGCGGCTGAGGAAGATCACACCCGCACCGCCTCCTCTTGAGGGCAATCATCTGCCGAGCTGATCACTTGAGCCATGCGCAGTGGACACCACCGGCCGGGCCTCCTTGATCTTCACGGAGGAAACGTTTCTGGGGCCTTCAAGGTGCAATTGGGCAGCACGGTCTTCGGGCGTGGGCCGAGAAGGAAGAGCACAAGTCGCCAGGCCTGCGGGAGTGCGTGCTCAAGAGCCCATACAGTAGACACCCGTGGAGTGTGGATCCATCAGAGACATCTTCTGCCCGCAAGGGCATCTCCGGAAACCGGGAGTCGATTTGTCCATCGCAGCCGCGAGGGATAGAAGACTGAAGTCTATTTTAGCAAAAACTTTTAAACTCGCAAAAACTGAAGAAATAGGAACCAGTCTCAAACACAGAGCGTTAAGGAGGGAACCTGAGCTTCCAAGCGGTAAGGAAGATCTGGCGTCATGAGGCGGAGCCGAGAGTTTTACCACCCGGGTGGGTTGGAGAAGCCAGCTTGAAGACCTTCCGGCAAGATTTACAGCGGCAAGGATACCTGCCAATAAGTGTGGATGAACAACATATCCATGTCCCTAGAACAATTTTCTTTCCAAGAATATTCTCCTGGATCACCAGAGTAAAAACTTCAACTACTACACTTCTAAGGACACTTTGCACTTTCAAACTTCAACAACTAAGGACTCACGGTAGAAATTTAATCTCCCGGCGATGATTTACTATTGCAGCTTTCCCATCCAGTGTCCTCTATTCCGGCACTACTTGAGACTATTCAGGGTTTTAGTAAAATCGCTAATTACAAGCTTAACACGGGGAAAACTGTGGTTTTTCCACTGAATCATAAGATTTTCATTCAGGATATTCTTATCCATGGGCTTGCCTGGAACGCAGAAACAATTAAATATCTGGGCCTTACTTTATCGAGATCCCCTAATCGCATGACCCAGATTAATCTTTTTTCGTTACTAAATAATATTGAATCAGACCTTAAAAGATGGGCCCTTTCTCCCATTATCCATGTGGGGGAGAATTAACTTAATCAAAATGAACATATTTCCTCGATTGTATTATTCTATTTTCATGTTAAATGACTTGCTCCCTTTAAAATGGTTCAAGAAAATTCAGGCCATATTTTGGGGTTTCATTTGGAATGCTAAGAGGCCCAGACTAGCCTACCAAAAACTAATGGCCCCTAAATTGCTCGGTGGTCTGAGACTTCCCCATATGGGGCTGTATTACTGGGCAAGCCATGCCAATAAATATTTTAGATGGTCAATACCTTCTGAACTTCATGATAGAAATTACACCCCTTTGGTTAACCTTAGAAAGTCCTACATTTCTAAGCTAGGTCTTTCCCCTGCCTCTCTCTTGTATTGTCCTCTAAGTTCACTTCCCAGATCTCTCCGTAACTCTCCCATTGGGACATCAATTAAAATTCGCTCACAACTTTGCTCGTTTTTAAAATACTCCCACAGTAAGGACCCATCTCAGCCTTTAGTGGGCAACCCAAATCTTCTTATTGATGGTAGGCCCATTAGGGATAACTGGCTACTACAAATAGGGGGACCCAGAGTAAAGGATCTTCTCTTAGCGGAAGGGTTGGTCTTAACGTCTATTGATATCTTGAGCAAGCTCCAAATTCCACAAACTAATATATTTAAGGTATTCCAACTTTGCCATCTATTGCTCCAGAAATTGAGCCTAACCCCTGTAGTTTTTTCTATTACTGAATTTTATGATGAGATATACCCTCTAGTTGGTAAACCTCATGCAGCCTCTGGCATCTATAGCAGACTTCTTGGTTGGTTTCACCCCTCTAATCTGGCTCCGACTAGCTTTTGGTCTTTATACTTTCCTAACGCTGTTCTGGATTGGTCATGTATGTGGAAAGCGTGTCATAAATTTTTTGTGCAAGACAGGCTAAGACTAATGCAAATCATGCTACTGCACAATATTTATTACTCTCCCCTAAAACTCACCAGATTAGGTATGATATCTTCTCCTACTTGTTATAGATGCCAGCATGATACCAGGGATTTATTACAAATCTTTTGGAGTTGCCCCAAAGTGGCTCCGCTTTGGGCCAATATTAGACGTCAAGCGAACCCCCTTTTAGGACTGGAGGAATGTTTCACTGCTGAGATCTGTGTCTTAGGTGACGTCTCCTCCATTGTAGTACGTAATAGAAAATTTCATATTTGCCTGATTTCTGCATCGGTTAAAAAAATTGTACTCAGACACTGGAAAGATACTCTTGATATCTCTTATGGCGAGTGGCTTCAAGAACTCCTTGCTAATCTTAGGACTGAACGTTCTATTGCTAGTCTCCAAAATAACCTACGTAAGTTTAATCAGATCTGGGGCCCTTTATATACACTTTATTCTTTATCTGACGAGTTATAATATTTTATACCCGATACATCTGAAATATATTTTATGTGCGCTGTGTGGGGGATAGGCTTAGGGGGGTTTGGGGTTTATGGGGGGGGTTAGGATGGGGGATTAGGTTGAATACATCTGTTTTCATGTTACTCTCATGTTCTGATGTATTTTCTTGTACAAATCTAGTGGCCTGTTGTATTCACTTGCTGTAAAACCTTAATAAAATTTGAATGGCAAAAAAAAAAAAGAAATTTAATCTCCGAGTTTTTTTTTTTTGTATATTCTGTTTATTGAAAGTTTTCAAACACATAGACTGATACATACTACGTACAACAAGAAACACATATAGACACAAATACATACATACAAACAAGTCCCAGTCACTTCATTAATTTATCATATATATTCCACTTACAAAAATGTAGTCGAGTGTGCAAATATATCCCATTAACTCATGTATACTTAACTACTCCCAGCAAATCATACCCATTGATAAGAGGCACAAAGAGCAATCCCCCGTCCCACTGCCCATTTATATTATGCAAGAGGGCCAGGCCCGCCCTCATTCTCTGACTCCTGGATTAACTGTTCATAATCCCCCTAGCCCTGTCAAACGCTCTAGGCTTAGCTATTCAACCCCGCACAGAGTATTAAGTTTTCGTACACACTCAGGGTTGCCAAGAAAGGCACCCAATCTCTCAAGAACCTCTCCTCCTTATCTCTGACTAACCATGTGAGTCTCTCTAAAGCCAGTTAGCATAGAACCAGTCTTCTCCAGTCGGCCAACGTGGGTCCCTTTCCATCCACCCAGGTGTTCTGAATGCAATGCCTGGCCAGCACAAACACCACCCTTGCCCATCTAGGTAACAACTGACACTCCACTTCCCCTTCTATTCTTTCTAACCCAAATAGACAAACAAGTGGGTCACGGGTCAGTCGCCCCCCCCCATCCCTTTGTTTACCTCCTGAACTTCCCTTCCCTAGAAGTTAGCCAAGATGGGACATGTCCAGAAGCAATGAAAAGGTACCCAACCCTCCTACACCTTCTGCAATTCGTGAGATAGCGGGTGCACCTTATGCACTGCCACTGGTGGCCAGTATATTCTGTGCAAAACTTATAAAAGCCTTTTAAATTTATTACAAATCATAATTCCTCTGGCATACCTAGCACCAGCTCCCAGTTCCTTCCGATATCTGCAGTCCTAAACTCTTTCCCACTGCGGCTTCGTGGGGCCCTGTAGGTCTGGCAAGCACTGCTTCTCTAGTTTAGCTATTTTTCCAACAAACCCTTTTTGGTCCTTCCTAGCCTGGCATACCACCTGCTCAATTCTACTTGTAGGCACACCCTCCCTTCCACTCATGCCCTGTCGCCCTACATATGTCTTCACCTGCAAATACCAAAATAAATGAGTGGCCCCTATCCCTAACTCTCGCCTGACTTCACTGAACTCACGCAACTCACCTTTCTCCAACAGGGCCCCTACACATACCACTCCTCCCCTTTCCCATTCTAGGAATCCCCTATCTTCCATCCCGGGGCAAAAAAGGGGTTCCTCGCAATCGGGAGTAGGACAGTCTCCCTCTGGGCTAATCCCTTTCTCCACCAAAGGTGATCCCAGGCTTCTAACGTCTCCCGGACTAATGGGTTGCCATTACCCAGGTCTCTAAATGCACGCAACCCCTTACTATGAAGGTATGCTGTGAGCCTCCTGGGAGTACCCTCCTGTTCCATCCCGACCCAGCTGGCCACTGCAGGCCTATGTACCCAGTCTGCCACACCCCGGAGTTGCACTGCCTTATAAAATGTATCTAAGTCTGAAGCCAAGGCCTCCCTACTCCTATCTGCCTTAAGTCTTGCCAAGCTAATTCTGGGCTTTTTCCCCTGCCAAATGAAACCTGTGAATCCCTTCTCCAGCCGTTTCACATCCCTTTGTGTAAGCCTCATCTGCAGCATTTGCATAGGGTAAAGAATGCGGGGAATAATATTCATTTTTATAAGATTTATCCTCCCAATCCAAGATATTGTCAGTTGCCTCCATCTCTCCAGATCTGCCAGCAACATTTTGATCAAGGGGTGGAAGTTCAACTTATACAACTCTTCCCACCTTCGCCCAATCCGCACCCCCAAATATTTAAAATCTGACCCTACAATTCTGAATCCCTTCCGCTGCACCTCTGGGTCCATGTCTGGGAACCCCATGACTTCCGATTTCCTAACATTGATCTTATACCCGGAGAACCCTGCAAACTTATCAATAATGTCCATCAGGTACCTCATTGAGTCCCACATCTCTCCTAAGAAGAGTAGCATATCGTCAGCATAAAGCGCCACCTTGTGTTCTCTGCCTCCCATCGCCTCACCCTACCACACCCTCATGCTGGGAATCGCGCCGCCAGAGGTTCGATTTGCTAGGAAATAGCAGGGGGAAAAGGACATCCCTGCCTGTCCCCCTACCTAGCCTAAATTTTCTAGACAAGCACCCATTCACCATCACTTGTGCACAAGGCCTTAGGTACATGGCCCTGACCCACCCTATAAACGTGCCCCCAGACCAAACCGGGTCATTAACTCAAAGAGGTATTCCCATTCTACCCTGTCGAATGCTTTTTCAGCGTCTAAGGATATCACCCCCACCTTAACACCAGCCAGTCCAGCCCACCACACAATATTCAACAATCTACGAACATTATGATAGGACTGCCTCCCCTTAATAAACCCAGTCTGGTCCGGGTGGATCACCTCCAGTAGGATATTCTCCAGTCTCGTGGAGAGGATTTTGGCTAAGATTTTCATATCCACATTAAGAAGGGAGATCGGTCTATAAGCTGAGCATTCAAGCTCATCCTGGCCCCCCCTTACGTATTAAACAAATATTGTCTTCGTAACATGACTCAGGCAGCACTGGAACCTGTCCCTCCTCCCCTCTATCAAATACTTTTCTCAGTACCTCTGCCATTTGCCCCCCTAAAATCCTATAATACTCAACTGGAAATATGTCTGGTCCACAGGCCTTTCCCTCCTGCAGTTTCTGTATGGCCCTCAGAATTTCCGCTCTTGAGATGGGCTGACTCAACTCCTCCCTCTGCTTATCCGTGATTCCCTGCAGCAATACCCCACTCAAAAACTCCCTTATAAGCTCCTCTTGCCCCACATGCTCTGCCCTGTATAACTTTTCGAAAAATCTCCCGAAGCGTTCTGCTATGCCCTTTGACCTTGTGGTGACCTGCCGCTCCTCTTCCCTAATCTGCAGGATCTGCGTTGGGGCATCTGCCCCCTTTCATCAACCTCACCAGCATAGGCCCGGGCTTGTTCCCCCACTCGAAGATCCTCCTCTGACAGCAAAATCATGTTTTCCCCCACTTCTTCCCTCAGGAGGGAATTAAGAGCTTCCCTCGCCATTGTCAGCAATTTAGGGGCTTCTCCCCCTCCTACCCGCTTCTCCAACTCCTTTTCTAATTCTTCCCTTTTGCCCCTGTTCTGTTTTTTAATCTTGGCAACATATGCTATTATAGCCCCCCTCATATAAGCCTTACCCGCCTCCCAAAGGATAGCACTGGACACCTCACCCGTATCGTTCAACTCTACATAAGTTTTCCATTGCTCCAGCAGGTATTCCCCGACTCCTCGATCCTTGACTAGATACGTGGGGAATCTCCAGGATGAGTGCCTATTTTCCCCCCGCCTTCTCCCGTGATTCTCAGCACCACCATAGCAAGATCCGAAATGTAAATAGGACTGTGGCTTATCTCCTTAATCCTGCCCATCCAACTTCTAGGCAGAAAAATGTAGTCTAATCGAGACCAAGTCTTATGGGGTTGGAGTAAATGATACTCCCGTCCAGTTGGGTTAACCGCCTCCAACTATCCACCATGTCTAGATCTGCAATTCCAACTTTCTACTGGATCATAGCCTCCGCCACTCCACCCTTTATCTGTCAAGTGATCCACCTCAGGCCCATTGTCCAGTTAGTCTCCCCCATAATAAGCCCGGGAATTGCTCTCAACAAGCAGGCCCAGTAAAGAGGAAAAGATCGGGTCATACACTGTCAGCACAAACGCATCCAAATGTAGTGTTTCCATGCCATACCCCAGTAGCAAAGATGTATCTACCCTCTTTAGGGTCTCTTACCACCCTCTTCACCTCAAACTGTAGGTTTTTATGCAAAAGTATCGCAACCCCCCTTTTATGTGAGGAATAAGAGGCTGCTAGACGCTTCCCAACCCAATTCCACACCAATCTGGCATGCTCCACCTCTGTTAAATGTGTCACTTGTAGCAGTGCCACCTGCGCCCCCTAGCGTCTAAGCGCAGTTAGGAGTGCGGTCCTCTTCACTGGACTCGCTATGCCTTTCACATTCCAGGATATAACATTTAGGGTTGCCGGATCACCCATTCCATCTAATAGCACTTTCCATTTTTGGGAGTACTTTTACATGATATTGCATTGTATACATCCACTTTATCATAATCCTTATCAGACCAAACATGCACTTTTTTGATTCCTGCACACTCGACTACTATTCTTCAGATATGACCAGGCAACTACACTACAAACTAAGACAATAAAAAATCTATCTATCCTAACATTCATATCCCATCCCCTCCAAACCTCCCCTCCTCTCCTTCCCAGTCCCTCCCTCCTTATCACTTCTCCTCCTCCACCCTCCTCCTACTACACTAATTGCTAACATAGCACAAGTGTAGCCTCGCAACACACAAAAAAACCCAAAAACGTTCAAATGTCCTCTTCCAAAACTAAGATGCGCGTCCCGCCGCCCTCGCCAACAGCCAGAATCCTCCTTCCGGATCTATCCCCCGGGTGTTTCTTGCAAGATCCAACTGCATCTGCACATCCTCTTCCGCTCAGCTCTTGCTTCGGGAGCCCCTCCCCACCTCACCCTCACCTCCTTTCCACCCCACGTCCCAACCCCTATCCCCCACCTTACTTGCCCTAACCCTTCCTTACTATATCTCCTCCAGTCCTCTGTCATTCCCTTTTAAGGCAACCTATTCCTCCCTCCCCTAAGACTGTCCACCCAAACCCCTCCCTCCAACTCTCCATCCCAAACCATTATACTACTCCCCCTCCTTCACTCCTAAGTGGAGCAACTGCTAACACCACCTTCTATTCCTACAGCCTGACCTTGTCCTCCTACTCCCACCCTGTGACTCGATACCTGAGTGCAACGCAATGCCCAATACCGACTCTCACCAAGCATAGGCACCACGCTATATTGTGCACTCAGATTTCCTCTCCCCCCCCCCGCGGAAGAACCTGTCCTCCACCCCCCTCCCTCAGCCCCAGAACCACCTTCTCCTAAACCTCCCCGAGCACTCCCATCGATCCAGCTCAGCCTGTATCCTACCAATAACCCCCAACCCCAACCATTATGGGTTGGCTCTGAAGCTTTCTACCCTACGCCAATCATTCCTCCTGCCGCCTTTACCTGCCCACATGTGCATTTCACTTTCTCCTCTTCCCCCTCCCCCCTTTTAACAACTCTCTCTGCCCTCTTATTCAGACTTCAGATGCAGTTGTTAAACATCAGACCATGACGATATCCATGCAGGTGCGGAGGGCTAGGCCGCGCTATCAAAACCATGCGCTAGGCCCTCCCCCGCTCCTACCTCATGAACATTGGGATTCCCTTCACATCCATGCTCCTCTGCATTCACCGCAGTTCAACAGTCTATAAGAGGAAGCCCCTCATGAAGACAGAGGGGAACGCATCTTGTAGGCCAGTGTCCAGGCCGCTCAGACCCCCACAGGCCAATAATCTTCCACCTCGACTGGGCCATCATTCCCCTCCTCCAGTAAATATCCTCTTTCCATAAGTAAGGCGCAACGGCGCCAACCAAGAACACACCCGACATAACTCAGTTTATAGTCTATGTACTGAATGGCAGTATACCGCATGGACAGGAATGGAGAGAGAGAGAGAAAAAAAAAATACGAAACAATACAGGAAAGTACAGTTACGTAAGAACTTACCGTAACAGTAGATCTTCGAGAACAGCTCTTGCAGCAGGTTACACCATTAGGACTGAAGCCGGCAGGCGTCAGGACCCCATGGAAAAATTCTAGCTTGCTATCTTCAGCGGGAACCGCCCCCGACGTCAGTCCCGCCAGATTCCCCAGTTCTCCCGCCGGAGACTTCCGGCCGCAGGCTGACATCGAAATGGGAGACCGAGGATTCACCGTCAGAAGACAGAAAGGTATAAATCCCTGCTCAGAAAAACTGAGCCATGCCTCCTCCAAGGGGGAAGGTGGGCGGGAAGGTACCTGCTGCAAGAGCTGTTCTCGAAGATCTACTGTTACAGTAAGTTCTTACGTAACTGTACTATCTTACTTCGAGACACAGCTCTTGCAGCAGGTTACACCATTAGGACTGATTCCCAAGCAGTAACGCTGCCAGAAATTCTGGGAGGAGGAAAATAGGAGAAGATGAATTCCAGGTCCTAAACCTAGGACAGGAGACCCTGTAGCACCGCCAGGCCGAAACCAGCCCTTCGCCGAGAGGTGATGTCCAGGCTATAATGCCTGATAAAGGTATGCACAGAACTCCAAGTGGCTGCAGCACATATAGCAGAGGTGGAGACGTTTGAATGCTGCAAAGGAGGTGGCCACACCTCTAGTAGAATGACCCGACTGTGCCCGGAGGCTTTTGTTTTAAATCATAACAGTAAGAAATACACTGGACAAGCCAGCGAGAAAGGGACTGTTTGGATACGGGTTGGCCCATCATTCTCTCAGAGAAGGAAGCGAAAGCTGCTCAGAACTACTGAAAGGATTGAGTTCTGTTGAGGTAAAACCTCAGGCTGCATTGAACATCCAGGGTGTGAAGCAGAGCCTCTCCTCTGTCCGAGTAACTGGGAAGTAGACCGAAGGTCGATATCCTGGTTCAGAGTGAGTGAAGAGACCACCTTAGGCAAAAATTTAGGTTCGTCCTCAGGATACTCTGTCCCGTGGAAAACTAAATAAGGCTCTTTGTACATAAGGCGTGAAGTTCAGATATTCTTCTCGCCCAAGTAACAGCAACTAAAAACAACGTTTTCCACACGAGAAAACGTAGCTCGCAATCCGCTGGCAGGTTCAAAGGGAAGCGTGAGCTGTTCCAGGACAAAGAGCAGATCCCATGGAGGCACAGGGTCCCTAATAGGAGGCCTAAGGTGTAACACTCCCTAAGAAATTCCTGAGAGTGTCCAACTGAGCCACTGTAACGATGTCCCACCGGAGGTGATAGGGTCGAATGGCACATAGGTGCACCTTAATAGAGGAGTAGGGCTAGTCCCGAATGAAAGAGGGAGAGCAGATAATCCAAAATTACTCCACAGGACAACCTAAAGGGGAAAAATCGCGTGCTCGCGACCATAAACAAAAACGGCGCCATTTCATGGCGTACGTCGCATGCGTTGCCGGCTTTCTGGTTGCAGAAAGGACCTCTGCAACCTCTTGCGAGACCCCGTGACGCAAGATGGCTATGTCTCTAGGAGCCAAGCATGCAGGTTCAATGAATGTAGGTCCGGATGGACAAGTGAACCTTTCTCCTGAGACAGTAGGTGGGAGCTGAACGGCAACGGGAGCGGGGGTTCCCGAGATAGTTGAACCAACAAAGGGAACCAGATCTGTCTGGGCCAGAACGGGGTCACTAGGATCATGAGTGCGTGCTCCCTGCGCAGTTTGAGAAGAACTCTCTGGATCAACGGGAAGGGAAGGAAAGTGTAGAGGAATCTGTTCGCCCAGGAGAGGGATAAGCTGCCTCGCCAGAAAACAGCAGGCCCTGGATCTAGCGAGCAAAATTGGGCAGTTTTGTTGGATGGGGATGCTAACAAGTCCAGCTCTGGAGTTCCCCATCGAAGAAACAGATCCTCTGCTACCTCTTGAAGAAGTTCCCACTCGTGGACTCTGGCCTGGGATCGACTCAGGCCATCTGCAATCGTGTTGTCCACCCCGGGAACGTGCACAGTGATCAGATTTGCACCGTGTCCTATTACCTAATCCCACACCCTCATGGCCTCCCTGCAAAGGGGGTAAGAGTGTGCGCCTCCTTGTTTGTTGAGGTAATACATCACCGCCATGTTGTCTGTCTGAAGTAGAAGAGTACACGGTGGGATTACTGACTGAAAGGCCTGCAGGGCATAGAAAACCACTCTCATCTCTAGGACGTTGATATGAAGATGAGCTTCCATCTGGGTCCACGTACTCTGGGACTTTACCCCGTCCAGGTATGCCCCCCACCCAAGACCTGAAGCGTCCATGGTGAGGGTTACCTCTGGGGACGGCGCTACGAACGGGACGCCCGTGGAGAGTGACCCTGGGACTAGCCACCACTGCCAGTCTCGAATCACGGAATTCGTGATTCTGACCGGATGCTGCAAGTGGTCTTGCCTTTGGTCCCATTGCACTTTGAGCATCCACTGAGTTACCCGCATGTGGAGCCTTGCGAAAGGGACAGTAGGAATGGCCACAGCCATGTGTCCGAACAAGCGAAGGACCGACCTGGCAGGTACGATCTTGTTCAACGATAAATCCCTTATGAGGGATCTGATACGCTCCGCTCTGTCGGCCGGAAGAAAAGCTCTTCCCTTAACAGTGTCCAGTACTGCACCTATAAACTGCAGTTTCTACGGTACCAGGAGAGACTTCTAATTTATGAGGATGCCCAGAGATCGGAACAGGTCCTGGGTGCTCTGAATCGCATGTAGCAACGCCTCTCTGGAGGCGGCCATGAGAAGCCAGTCGTCCAGGTACGGGAACACATAATGGCCCTGTCTCCTCAGAGACGCTGCCACGACTGCCATGCACTTGGTAAAGACCCTTGGTGCGGAAGACAGTCCGAACGGAAGGGCTTGGAACTGAAGGTGGTGGTCGAGAAACTCGAAACGCAGGAACCTCATGTGCGCCTGAGCCATAGGGATATGCAGGTATGCGTCCTGCATGTCTAGAGACGCTAAAAAGGCGTCCTGTTTCAGCATGGGAATAAGACCCGGACGAGTCACCATGCGGAATCTCTTGTAAGCGACCGACACGTTGAGGTCGCTGAGGTCCAGAATTGGACGGAGGTCCCCTGTTTTCTTTGGAACCAGGAAGAAGTGGGAATAGTATCCTTGTCCTCTCTGGTTCTCGGGACGTACTCTATCGCTCCCTTTCGCAGGAGCGTGAGTACTTCTTCCAGATCAAAGCTTTGTGCTGACCCGGATACCGGGAGAGCAAAGGAGGCTTTGAGGGTGGCTTTTCTTGCGAATTCTATCAAAGTGGCCCTAGACTGACTAATTGAAGAACCCACCTGTCAGGTGGTTATGGCTCGCCATCCCGCAGGAAGTTCGCATGCGACTCCCGACCATGATTTCCGTTGATCCTGAGGGCGGGGCCAGAAAGGAGTCAGGCTGGGCGGCAGATGGGCCCGCTGGCTGGGCCTGCTTAGGAGAACGCTGACCTCGGCTGGCGGGTTGTTTCCTGGCTCTACGAAGCCGGAGCCCCTCTGATGTGCAGCGAGCGGGCTGCTGCCCTCTGCGTCCGCTTCAACGAAAACGGCTTTGGTTCCTACGAAAGGAACCAAGCTTGGGTCGGTACATGGCCTGAACCGACCTTACCGCCTTCCCAGCCTCTTGAAGTCTGGTAATGATCTTCTTTGAAGGATTACCAAACAAGACTTCTCCTTAAAAGGAGCGCCCATAATATTCTTTTGACGTCTGGTAAAACCAGAGACACGTAACCAGGAGTGTCTCCGAGGCATACGCCAGAAGCTGCTGCTCGGGCCGATGAGTCCGCTGAGTCGTACGCGGCTCGTAGCACTTGGGTCCCCACGTCTGAACCCGTATGGAGGAGCTGAAGCATCTCCTCCTTCTGCTCACCTTCCGGCAATTTTTCAGCCATTTCCAGACCCTTTTCCCACAAAGCGTTCTGGAACTGAACCATGTGGGTTAAATAGTTCAAGGATCTGATGGCGCAGGTAGCGGAGGCATACGTGCGCCTACCCAATGCGTCCATTTGCTTGGACTCTGGGTCCGGTGGCAGGGTGCTCAAATGTTGCGCCTCTGTGACCAGTCATGTGAGGCTGTGATGACCAGAGAATCGGCCTGAGGCTGCTGCGTCCGTGTTAATTAGTCCTTAGGGCCTTGCAAACGATCAGCTTTTTCGGCATCGCCGGGTGAGTGTGGACGCTTCCACTGCCTTGGTGACGCCCACAAAGTGTCCACCAAGGTGGTACCACCACAGGCTTGGGGTCCTTCTGTCAAGATATTTGCGAGGCGTACCCTTTGGGGTCTAGGTCTTCTGCATCCCATCCCATGTTCTCTTGTATGTGTCTCATAATATCAAGGAACGAAGGATCATCCGGAGGAGATTTGAGCATCTCACGTGGGTCCGGAGAAGGGATGGAGAGTGGAGATGGGGATCTAGAGGCAGAGTAGTCTGATCCCGTGTCCTCCGTTGAAGGCGAATGTCGGTGTCTCCTGGATCTCTTGGGGCTGGGTGATCCAGAAGAAGATTTCGACGGAGGTCTCCGTTTTTCTGGTCTCCCCTGAGGGGATCTAGGCTCCCGGGGAGAAGGTAAACGGCCTGCCGACCCCGATGGTGAAGGGGGTGCAGGAACCGGAGGAGGAGGAGGAACAGTGGGAACCATGTCCTTCCTTATGGTGTCCCACCAGGAGGTGAAGAGGTCCTTCACTTCCGCTAAAGAAAGGCCCGATGACGGCCCGGGCGCCGGTGGGCGGTCGTCGGGTCCCGGCGTCGGCTCCGAGGGGGATCTGGCAACGGCGAGGGTTCCCTGGGAGTTTCGATGGAACCGTGGTCGCCTGCTTCTGGTCCTCGGGCTGCGTTAGGTCCTCCTCGGTTAAAGTCTCCTGACCGACGTCGGTCGGAGGTGACAGGGCCATTTTCTCAGGAGAAGCGGATGTCGGTCCCCCTGCCGGCGTCCGCTGAGGTGATGGTTTGGCCGGCGACGGTCGTCTGGCCGACGGCGGCTCCAGGGAGGTATGACGCGCGGCCGATGACTGTCGTGCCGGCGTCTGGTCCACAGGTCTCTTTAAGGGCGTGAGCTCCAGCGTCTTGAGAGGAGGCACCGAAGAAGACCTGACGTCCGGTACCGAAGAGCGGGAACCCGACTTGTGGTGATGATGGTGGCGCTCCCCGGACTTCGCCAAGGCCTTGGAGGAAGATGAGGACGGCCTGGCGGACTTGGCCTGAAAAGAAGGTTTCCTTACCGCAGCCGGGGGAGGCTGAGAGCTCGCCCTGGAGGGAGAGCGGTTGGACCTAGAACCTGAGCTGCGTGACTCCGAAGCCCTGGATGCGGACCTGGAAGGGGCCTTCTCCCTTCGTTTCTCCGCGTGCTTGTGGGATTTTTGAGAAGAAGATTCCCCCTTGGAGGACATGGTCTTCAGCTTTTCCTCCAACAAAAAAGCCTGAAGGGCCTTCTGACGTCGGATCAGAGTACGACTATTGAACCCCTGGCAGGATGGGCAGGCCCGGGTATCGTGGTCTGGACCCAGGCACCTAACGCAGGCTGTGTGGGGGTCCTTAAAGGGGATCTGTTTCCCGCAAGCACACTTGGAGGAGTGACCAGAGGTCGGAGAGGACATCAGCAAAGATCTTGCTTGAAGAAAATCGAATTTCTCGAAGAGAAGCACTTAAACCACGCGTCGCGCGCTAGACTGTAACCGAAGGGTCGAGACAAGCTAAGTCGACGGCGGGAAAAGAACTGGGGAATCTGGCAGGACCGCCCCCTTTTGTACCACGCCTGACGTCGGAGGCGGGACCGACGTCGGGGGCGATCCCCGCTGAAGATAGCTAGCTAGAATTTTTCTGTGGGGTCCTGACGCCTGCCAGCTTCAGTCCTAATGGTGTAACCTGCTGCAAGAGCTGTGTCTCGAAGTAAGATCTTCCCACCGCCATCTCCTCAACACTTCGTAACACCTCCACAGCCGTTCAGCTTACTCTTCTCTTCAGGCCCTTTATAAACTCCTCTGCTTTCTCGAGCTCCCAAAAGGAATAGGTCGCCCCTTCATGCTTGATTTTGAGTGTAGCGGGGTAGACCAAAAAACTCTCCACCTTAAGGCTTCTCAGCTGCACCATCAGTCCATTAAAGGCCTTTCGCTTTTTCAGCAACCTAGCTGAATAATCTTGTGAGATGAATAATCTATGGCCTTCGAAACTTAGGGGGCCCTGAGATCTATATGCCTTCAGCAATGCTTCTCGGTCCTGAAAATTGTGGAATCACATTATTATCTGGCGAGGAGGCTAATCCGCAGGGGGCCGTGGCATTACTGCCCGATGTGCATGTTCCAGCTTGAACTTGCCATTTTTCACCTTAAGGCCCAGTATTTCAGGTGGTACTCTGCCACAGAAGTCAAGAGCATCATCCCTCTCCAGGCCCTCAGGGAGCCCCGAGACGCAAATTTAGCCGCCGATGATAGTTTTCCTGATAATCATAAGCCTCCTTAAACTCCTCAAGCTCCCTCTGCAGCACGTGAACCTGCCCAGGGACCGCAAGTACTTCATCCTCCAGCCTTGAAATTCTTTCTTCGGCTTCAGTCAATCAGGTGCTCTGCTGCGCCTGCTGTTCCAGTACCTCCTGCAGTCTGCTACCTAATTTATCCTCCAACTTAACTAAACGTGGGTCTAGGGCCGCAATAACCTGGCCCGTTAACTCCTTTCCCAGGGCCGCCACCTCGGCAGCCAAGAGCGATACCAGGCCTACATTCTCTCCTCCAGGGCCTGTCATTCCCTTCTTGCCAGCCTTTCCAGTCGCCCGCTGACTTTTGGAGGACATGGGAGTCAGAAATTCGTCCATTGCTCCCTCTACTACTTGATATCACGGTTTAACTTGCTCCAAAGTAGGGAAATCCTTGTTTTAATACTTAATAACTGGCTAATCCGGCAGAGCTAGCGGGAAACGCGACCACTCAGTTAGCTGCTCATTAGCGCCCCCCTTGCAGCCAATCTCCGAATTTTAAAGTGTAGGTTTTTATGTATACTGTCCTTTTTATTTTCAATATCCTGTAACCATCTAAAAGTATTTGTTTTTATGCTATTTACTGTTTTCTTATTAATTTAATTAGCAAAGCCTTTGGCTTATTTTAAAATAAGTCTGCCTATATCGTTTGTGTGTGTGCTGCCTTGTGTTCAAACTATACCACATCTGTGTGACTGTTCTAAGACTAAACACTACCAAAAGTAAAGTACTACTAGGGACTTTGTGATAAAAGGAGGGGAATAAATAAGAAGGGTCTCAAGAGGAGCCTGTGGGGGTTTGAATCGAGCTCTGCATTTCTGGGGAAAGACACACAATAGGGTGTATAGGGCTCCCTGAAGCCTATACACGCCTGTGGCTTTCTGGTTTGTGGTGCAGTGGCTGAAAGGGTTCTACCCCAGGAACACAGACTCAAGACTGTATTTGTATCCCTTTGCACAAAGAGAGGGTGCCCTGAGATTCTCTGGCGCACGTTCAGTTGTGAAACAGTGAGCATGCTAGAAGGACAGAGAAAGGGTATCCCTGACCTCCCCCCCCCCCAATCAATGTTGGGATTTGCTGTGACGCAGATAGAAATCCCACCCTATGGGAGTGGGCTGGTGACAGATTTGGTGAGCAGCGGTGTAACTGGCGAACTGTTTGAACAACCACACATAAAGAGGGCAGAAATTTTGAAAAGGGTAAATTGGTTACAAGATATAATTCCCACCCTGTTTTTTTTTTTGCTGCAAGTAAAAGACAGACTAGTGGTAGTGTTGGGAAGAAAGACAACTTCCAAGTACACCTACTACACTGCAGAAGAGCTGAAGCAGCTGTGCCAGGAAGAGGGGTCCATTATGAGGGGCGAAGCAAAAAGAACCTCATGGAGGCTCTTGTGGCAGCCAATGAGCAAGCGACTGCCAGGACCTTGAGTCACAGCCGGTGACTGAGAAGGACCAGACCTTGGGCATGGTTGGTGCAAAAGGACATCACAGTGTCCAGTCCCAGTGAGGAGGACAGTGAGATACGAGGGAACCCAAGGCCACAGCATCAGGGAAAGGCCACAATAAAGCTGCAGCTGGAAGGGATCAGGCTGCAGCTGGAGTTCAGGAAATTGGAACTTGCAGAAAAGCGACAAGAAAGGGAACTGGAGCTGGAATTCAAGCAGAGAAAATTTGAAGCTCAGCAGTAGAGGGAGTTTGAGCAGAGGAAGTTTGAAATGGAGATGCAGGAAAAACAGTGTCAAAGAGAGTTTGAACTGGAGAAGCTAAGACTCCAACGACCAGCGCCAGAGGAGGTAAGTGGCAGGGGTGAACCTGAAACTCCAGGGCTGGGGTATAAATTAAACTCCAAATTAATAGCTGAATTTAAAGAGGGGGAGGATACTGATGCATTTTTGAATTTGTTTAAAAAAAGGTCTGTATCCAGGGCAAAATACCCAGGGAGTCCTGGAGCTTCCGACTATCCCTGCTACTTACTGGTAAAGGGCATGAGACGCTAGGCCAAATGGATAATGAGGACAGCAGAGACTATAAGAAACTTACAACTGCTTTACTTAAAAAGTATGAACTAACTCCTGAGGCCTACAGGGTTAAATTCTGTAAACTCCGAAAAAGCCCTGACATGAGCTTTAAAGAACTAGCCACAAAGCAACGGCAGTTTTTAAATCATTGGTGAGAGGGGGTGGAAGCAAACTCTGTGGGAAAAATTGAGGCGTTAGTACTTTTAGAACAGTTCTTTTGGGCTTGCCCAGCAGAGTTGAAAACCTGCCTGGAGGACTGGGATCCCAAAACAGCACAGCAAGCTGCTGAGCTCTCAGATCTCTACACCAGGAGCTGGCCTGCTCTGAAAGGAAGCGGGGAAGCAGGTGCTGCAGCACAGAAAGAGAAAAGCACGCCTTCAGGGCGGCTAAAACCCTTAATGTCTTTGCAGAAAGGGGGAAGCCCCAAGTTACCAAGAAGGGAGGTCTTGGAAAAAAAAGAGTGATGAATGTTGGTCTTGTAAGCAGCCAGGGCATCTGGCTAGACAGTGTCCTAAAAAGGCACAGAGTGGACAAAGTGTCCCTCGAAAGGAGGTGGGTGCACTGTGTATCCCTGAGAGTATGCCTGTGTATATGACAGAGCACATACACCCTGTTACTGTAAATGGGGTGCAGACCCATGGGTTAAGAGACACAGGGGTGTCTCTTACCCTGGAAAAAGGGGATTTGGCTGAGCCTGAACAGCTTATACCTAATCAATTTGTCACAGTGACGGGATTCACAGGGAAGGAGAAAACTAGCTTGTTCTCCTGGATTGGGGTGAAACAGGATAGAGGGTATGAAAAGTGGCAATGGCAGACAACCTTGCCCTGGATGTGACTATAGAGAATAATATACAACAGGGGGTGGTGTGTGCAGTTACCCGCAGTCAAACGGCTAAGGCCCCTTGTATTTCTCTGAACACTACAGTAGCACCTATGAAAAAGAATAGTAGGCTGGTTCCCCAGCCTGTCTCTCCTAAAATGGAGAATAGTGAAAGGGAGGTAGGACTTCCCCAAGTAGCCATGCACCAAACAGCTACAGGAGGTTAATCTGAGGAGGGAGGAGTAACCAATGGTCGGAAGGTTAGGGATGTCAGTGATTCTAAATGCCCTGATGCTACACCTATGGACCCCAGCTTAGGAATTGAGAGTGACATGTCCCATGCTTTGGGAAAATGTGAAGATTTTGCAGCTGCTCAGAGGACTGATCCTAGTTTGGAGAGGCTGAGGGCTTGTGCACAATCTGATGAGACTCAGGAAGGTGACATGAGACATAGGGTATTTTGAGACAGCGGACTGCTGTATACACAGAACGTGAGGACCGAGGGAGGGGTGATGGGCAGGCAGCTTGTTGTTCCCCAGGAGTATCGTGAGTGGTTGCTCAAAGTTGCCCATGACATCCCCATGTCTGGACATCTGGGAATAATGCGCACCATGCAGCGACTGGCCCAAAATTTCCATTGGCCCAACTTCACCCAGCAGGTGAAGGAATATTGTAGGTCTTGTCACCGGTGCCGACAGATAAGGAAGGCAGGTAGTAAAACAAAAGCTGCCCTACTTCCCTTACTCATTGTGCAGGAGCCATTCCAGAGGGTAGGAATGAATATTGTGGGACCCTCGAGTACCCCAAGCTCCTCCAGAAAAAGGTTTATCCTGATGGTGGTTGATTAGGCCACCTGATGCCCAGAGGCGGTCGCCCTCTCCTCCATTAAGGCACCCAAAGTGGCAGACGCCTTGCTAGGGATTTTCTCCTGTGTCGGGTTTCTGCAGGAGGTTCTCTCTGATCAAGGGGCTAACTTCATGACGGACTTGATGAAGTCATTGTGGGAGAAGTTTGGGGTGGTACAAAGACGCATGACACCTTATCACCCACAAGCCAATGGGCTCGTGGAAAGATTCAATGGTATACTAAAAATGATGCCCCAAGCGTTTGCTGAACAGCATGGGAGGGACTTGGAGAAATACCTTCCCCACCTGTTGTTCACATACAGGGAAGTGCCCCAAGAGTCGACACGGTTCTCCCCCTCTGAACTCTTATATGGACATAGGGTGCATGGGCCCCTAGACCTGATCCGTGAAGACTGGGAGGGCAAGCATGCCACCCAGGGGACTCCCATAGTGGAGTATGTCCTTAAGTACAAGGAGAAGCTGAAGGAGCTTATGGGTAAGGTCCAAAGCAACCTGTCCAGCTGCCCAGTAGAAACAAAAAGTCTTGTACGATCGCACAGCCACAGCTCACTCATACAGCACACGCCAGGAAGTAATGGTCCTCACTCCCATCCAGAAGGACAAGCTGCAGGTTGAGTGTGCGGGACCATACAATGTAGTCTGACAGGTAGATGATGTGAATTATATTGTGGAACTGCCTGACAGGAGAAATACCCATCGAATGTGCCATGTCAGTTTGATGAAGCCATATGTAAATAGGGCTGACACGGTGTTTGCTGTTTGTAGGCTTGGGGAAGGGACGGATGAAGAAGACCCCCTCCTGGACTTGCCAGAGGAAAGCAAGCGAGAGTTTTTGGTGGAGACAATTAACCTGTCACCCCAGTTCACCCCAGAACAGACCCAGGAAGTGAGTGAGGTTTTAGAGGACTTCGCCCCTTTATTTACGCCCAAGCCTGGATGGACCCTCTTAGCGACTCATGATGTAGACACAGGGACGCAAGTGCCCATCCAACGGACAGCTTACCGGGTGTCTGAGGCCATCCAAAAGGACAATAACAGGGAGGTGGAGGAAATGCCGGAGTTAGGGGTAACCCAGAAATCCCCCAGTCCCTGGGCCTCGCCCATAGTCCTCATCCCTAAGTCGGATGTGTCTACCTGCTTTTGTGTGGACTATTGTGGACTCAAAGCAGTCACAAAGTCTGATGCCCACCCAACGCCCAGGACAGATGAGTTGTTGGACAAGTTGGAGGGGGGCAACCTACCTAACAACCATAGACCTGATGAAAGCGTACTGGCAGGTGGAGTTGACTGCTAGAGCTAGGGAAAGGTCAGCCTTCATCACCCCAATAGGCCTCTTCGAATTTAAGGTGATGCCTTTTGGGATGAAAAACTCCCCTGCTACATTCCAAAGATTTGTTAACCAGGTGTTACAAGGTACTGAAGAGTGTGCAGTGTTTTTTTTTGAATGATACTGCCATTTTCAGTATCAGCCGGAAGGAACACCTGTCCCATCTGATGGAAGTGTTGAGCAGGATACAGAAGGCAGGACTCACTGTCAAGGCCGAAAAGTTCCAGATTGCCATGGCTGAGGTATATGTGGGACATGTAACATAGATCTGCTAATGCCAATGCAGATGGCCTATCTCACCAATCAGAGTAAGAGGCAGAATTGGTGGAAACTCTTACTAAAAAGGGGCATGTTCCCCCCAGGTTCTGTTAAGGAGGGAGGAGTGTGGGGAGATAAAGCCATATCTTTTTGGTTTGGTCATGTTTTATGTAACTTTATTCATATAATACAAATGCATCAGAGGCACCCATAGTGGCCAGTGTAAGTGCAAAGGATCATGGGTACAAGTACATGAGCCCTGTAGAATGATGCGATTTTCTTGTTACTGGGTAGAAGAACTGTTTGCTACTAACCAGTGACTAGAGTTAATTAATTACTTAAAAGAAGACAAAAGAATAATTAAGCCTAGCTGGGATGCAGGTAGTCCAGTTTGCTTGTAGGACCTCACGAGGAGCCGTGATGTCTGGATACCCTTTGTTTTGAGAGTTCTGCACTGATTTAAGCTTGTTACCAACTGAATGGGCTACCATTTAAGTAAATGACTATTCAAGTTAAAAGACAAAGAACCTTAGTGCGCAAGAACTGAGGCAAGGGTTACCCCAAAGGGCTTTCAAAGAAATACAAAATCACACATACCCCCATAACGCAAACCATCATGGGCTGTATATGCAAATCACAAAATATTCATACTGTTTTCAAATGTAGTTTTACTACAGCCATCTCCTACAGGGAGGCTGGAATGTTCCCCCAGGATTCTGGTTTCAACTGGTTGACCACTGATTTTTATTTTTATATTCAGAACCTCATATCTGTGATACTGTAATAAAATAATAAACTCTGACTGGTTGGGTAACCATAGAAACAGAATGCTAGCCAGTCGCAGGGCCAGCCACTATCCACTGGACCTGCTCTTTTGAAACACTTTAAAACTAGGATGCAGAGGGGTATCTGAGCCTTTTAGTTTTTGCCTTTTTGCTTGAAGCCTTTTACCATTGTTGCATGTGGGACCCTCTCTACCTGTTTGATGAGAGAGCAGAGACAATTTTCTTTTCAAGAATATTCTCCTGGATCACCAGAGCCAAAACATCAACTACCACACTTCTGAGGCCACTCTGCACTTTCAAACTTCAACAACTAAGGACGTAAGGTAGAACTTTAATCTCCGAATTTTAATGTGTAGGTTTTTATGTATACTGTCCTTTTTATTTTCAATATCTTGTAACCAACATCTAAAATTATTTGTCTTTATGTTATTTACTGTTTTATCAATTTAATTAATAAAGCCTTTGGTTTATTTAAAATAATTCTGCCTATGTCGTTTGTGTGAGTGTTGCCTTGGTGAAAGTTGTTCAAACGATACCATGCCTGTGTGACTGTTTTAAGGCTAAACACTACCAAATGTGAAGTAACACTAGGGACTTGACGAAAGGAGAGGAGGAAATACGAAGGATCTCAAGAATAACCTGTGGGGGTTTGAACTAAGCTCTGCATTTCTGGGGAAAGACACATGGTAAGGTGTATAGACCCCCCCGAAGCCTATATACGCCTGTGGCTTTCTGGTTTGTGGTGCAGTGGCTGAAAGGGTTCTACCCCAGGAACACAGACACAAGACTGTATTTGCATCTTTTCACATGAAGAGAGAGTGCCCTGGGATTCTCTGGTGCATGTTCAGTTGTGAAACAGTGAGCATGCTAGAAGGACAAAGAGAGGGTATCCCTGACTCCTCCCTGTCACCGGAGGTATTTGCTGTGATGCAGAGAGAAATCCCGCCCCCACGGGAGTGGGCTGGTGACAGTATTCATCCTTCATATCCATGGAGCAAATTCAGCCCCGTTTGCAGTAGGGGAAAGAGACCCTGCAGAGTGACCATCTGGAACTTTTTGTGTTCTGTGAAGAAGTTTAGATCCCTTAAATCTCTAATAGGCCTCAGATCCCCTGTCCACTTTGGGACAAGGAAGTATATGGAATAAAAACCTATGTTTCTCTGTGATGGAGGTACAGGTTCTACGGCCCATTTCTGAGGATGAGTCTGTACTTCTCTAGCAACAGGGACATGTGCCCTGGTGGGTATGTTGTCACAACTGATGGTTCATCTGGACGGTTGTCCAGAAGCTTAAGAGCATGACCCTCCTCTATAATCTCCAGAACCATTCATCTGTTGTCACTGTCCTCCACTGGTCCAAGTGGAGTGCCAGGTGAATCTCTACAACCACCCCTGGAGGTGAAGGTGGTTGGGGGTGTATAAGGAGTCATGCTGAGAAGGAGGAAGAGCCACCAGCTTCCACTTCCTCTAGGTGCTTTTGTGTAGGCACCTGCGGTTGCTATGGGGACTGACAAGGCCCCCGCACCTTTGCCTCTTCCCAGCTGTCTGTAGGCCTGACATTGTCCCCTGACAGCAGATGAGCGAATGTTACCCCTGCTTCTACCCTGTTTTGGGTATGGTACAGGGATTTCACTGACTCCAGGTCTTGCCAGATTATTAAAGATTGTTCAAAGCTTCTTCTACATCATGGCCAAACCGTTTCTGACCTCGGAATAGGGTACTGAGAACTGTTTGCTGCATTGCAGTGGCAAATCCTACTACTGTGAGCCAAAAATAGCGCCCAAGACAGATGCCAGAGGCTGCCGCCCTGGCACAGGCAGTAGAAATATATGCTGTGCAGATCAAATGCTTCCCCATATCAGTACCAGCAGTAAGAATTATCTCTTGCTTAGTAGAACCCTCAAGCAAGACCTGTGCAGCAGTCTTAGCCTTCCTCCAGAGAGTGTTCTGAAATGTTATCATATGAGCCTGATAATTAGCAATCTGTAGGCCCAATGAGGCACAGGCACATGTATGCTTGCCTACAACATCCAACCTCCTGGATTCTTTATCAGGAGGAAGGGAGTTCAGGTGCCTAGGTGCCCTGGACCTGTTATAGGCAGCTGTGATCATCACTGAGTCAGTCTCAGACTGGTTAACATAAAAGGGCTTTTCAGAAGGTGCAGAATACATTTTGCATGCCTTTCTGGGTGCAGCTGGTATATTGTTGGCCCTACACCAGGCTACATAAGTGCATCCTCAAAGGATGGAAACAGGGGAAGAACCACAGCAGAGGGAGATTCCGGCATCTCAAGAAACTCCAGCAAGTTCTTTTTGGCAGAATCCTGCTCCTCTTAGGTGAAGTCCATGGCAGCTTTCATTTGCTGCATCATGGCAAAAAATGAGGGATTCTCTAGAGGTGATCTTGGAGTATACACAACAGAGTCCTCACTACAGGAGGAGACTGTGGAGCTGGTACCATGTCCACAGAGGCTCTCAGCATAGGCTTCCTCCTCATACTTCTGCATCATGAGATCAGGATTATATTCATATCTATCATCAACGGGAATAGACAGAGCCGGTGACGTCAGTGGCGGCAGAGGTAGTCTAGTCTGCAAGGGATTACCTTGTGGCATTGATGGGGTATTTGTGTCCCCATCGATGAGCACTCTGGAACAAGGAGGCCCGGTAGCAGACATCTTATCATGTCTGAAAATGTTATGAGTACTGCCTGAGCATCGGTGCCGCTTTGGGTGGTAGGCACGACTGAAGTGGTCAACATTGGAGGTTGGTTCTCTGTCAACGACAGCGATGTACCAGCCAAAATAGGCCTGGTAGTGCTTATATCAAGCCCCTACCTTGGTCTCTGGTCAATCGTCAGGGGAACTGTCAGCATCGCCGCCGGAGTGGTCGACACTGAAGCAGAGATCATACCTGTAGTCCACAGGGCTGACCTGGATCTTGCTGGGGCGGCCTTGTCCTTGTCTGTTGCTTGTGTCTGTGACTCCCCAAAGATTTTTCCTGGGACTTTGATGACCGCGATTCGGTCGACAGGGTTGGCGACCTGGATCTTGCCTAAAGTTGCTTCTCCATTTTTTCTATGTTTTTTTGAGGAGAACTTTCTCCAAAGCCCTCTTCCTGCATCGCCTGGTTGTGGAGTTGAATCCCCGGCAGATCGCTCAGGCTTTCACATAGTGAGAGAGGCCTATGCAGCAGATACAGATGTCATGGGAGTTTCCTGGGTAGACGTTCTCTTCGCACCCGCAGTACCGGCAGTTTGGGTGGTTCCTTCAGTGGCACACAGGTTGCTGAAAATCACTATAAAAGTGATACTTTAAAGTTGGCCCAGTGGCGCAGAGGGCTGAGGTGCTGGATGCCTTACCTTGTGCTACGCTGGCGACCCGCATTCGGGAGCCAGCACAGGCCGCTAGAGGTCGGCTGGGGGGAGGGTGCGGAGCTGGACTGAGCTGCTGAGAGACAGCTCTCCTGTCTGGGGAAGATGTGGGCTTCCCTCGGCTCTTGGCTGCCTTGCAGTGGAGGCTAGGGGGCAGTGCTGGCTGATGGAGCAAGGTACTAGGCTGGGTGGGAGGAAGGAGCTGTTACCGGGACAACGGGGCATATGCGTGCCTCCACATGCAAGCACGACTGTGTCTGGGGCCCTGGGATAATGAGGGAGAAAAAACAGGAAAAACACCTCCCCTGGACAAAATGATGGCCGGCCCCATGATGGCTCCTACCAGTGACTGAGAACCCACCGCAAGAACACGATGGTGGAAGGTAAGTCCCGGGTTGCCAGGGGTTGATGAGGGGATGGCCAGAATGGGGTGTCCAGGGGAGCAGAGAGATGCACAAACACAAGATAAAAAAAAAATAATTGATACTTTGGTATAAGAAAAAAATAAAAATAAAATGAGCACCGATGTTTCTGATGGTGGGTCTGACGAGTCATCGATGGTGGGAAAAGAACTGAGCAGAAGAGGGGTCCAACCATGTTTATGTATACACTGATGCTTGACGTCATTGTGGGTGGCCCTGGCTGACTGCTTGCAAAAGTTTCTGTGTGGCCCTAGTGTGGTTATAGTTCCAAAGATGTGGCCTGATGAAAAAGATATCCTCGAAGAAGTTCAGATGGTTTACCACCTCCTGATGCAGGGACCAATTGTGCAATGTCTCTCCGACCCAGCTGAGAACATCTGCCAGCTGATTTTTCACTCCCACGGCATGGATCGCCAAGAGATCTGCACCCAGGCAGCACATGAATGTCCAAGTGTGGAGAGTCTCCTGACACAAGGAAAAGAGTGTGTCCCACCCTCCCTGTTCAGTCAGAACACGGTGGTCATGTTGTCCATCTGAATCTGTATGTCCTGACGATTAATGCAGGCACTGCACAGAGCTCCAGAAGGCAAAAACCCATGAGGCCCGTGGTCTTCCTGGTGTGCTCCCTACAAGAGATACGTCCATTGTGAACGTGACTGATTGTTCTGAATGGACAAACGGGATTATCTCTTCCAGATGTTTTGGGTCCTGCCACCACAAGATGGCATCCCATATTGGTTTGGTCACAACGACCATCTTGTCCAAGTGACCAAGGTGCTGTGACCACCTGCGGCCCAATTCCCACTGCAGGTGCTGCATCTGCCAGTGAGTCCAACAGATCACACTGGTGGATGATGCCACATACACCATCAGCAGCAGGATGTCCCAGGCAGGGCATGGATGCCCAACCTGAAAAGATTGGGAAAGGGAGACAAGATCCAATACCTAGTCTGGAGGAAGCAAGCCTTGGCCCACAAGGAGTCTAGTTCTGCCCCAATGAAACTGATCATGTGCGCTGGGACCAGCTCTGACTTGTCTGGTTTGATCAGAAGGCCGACTTACTGACAGGTCTGGAGGGTTAGATCCCTGGACTTTTCCACAGCCTGTCTGGACGAACCAGCTATCAGCCAGTCATCAAGGCAGGGATACACCCTGACGCCCTGGCACCACAGGTAGATGGTCACCACTGTCATGCACTTGAAGACCCTGGGCAGGGATGTGAGGCTGAACAACATGACCAGAAACTGATACAGGATCCCCTCTGCATGGAACCAAAGGCACTGGGAATGGAACGGACCAACTGGGATGTGGAAAAACATGACATGGAAGTCCAGGGAGCAGAACCACATGTCCTGCTCCAGAGACAGAATGATCTGATTCAGAGGGACCATCTGAAATTTGCATTTCTGCATGAACTGGTTCAGAGCATGCAGATCCAGTATGAGGCGCCAGTCCCTGATCCGTTTCAGAACCAGGAAGTACCTGGCACATACCCTAAGTGGTCAGGTATCTGGAACATGGGGTATCACCCTGTGCTCTAAGAGCAGAGCGATGTTGTCTTGAAGCACGGACAATGTGTCTTTGACACCCTGGACTGCCAAGAAGCTTGGAGTCAGTATGGGGGAGAGCCTCAAAATCTAGAGGCAACGGTCTGCCCATTACTTCTAGAACCCACTTGTTCGAGTTAATGGAGGACCACTGTGGCAAACAGTTGTGCAACTGACCCCTGACCATGATGTGTTACAGGGAATGGATGGGAGCAAGGATGACACATCATGACACATCACAACCCATCACTATGCAGCTTTGGAGGTGGCTCTGGCCGCAAACGTGCCCCCACTTCTGCCCCCCCCTTTTGAACCAGCTGCTGAACTCGGGGCTTGGACCCCAGTGCTGAAATTGCCCCTGCTGTGGCTGCTGCTGGGACAGTTGTGACTGAAAAGACCAGAACTGAAAGGCCTTCTTAGGCTTTTAGGCCTTCTGGTCCTCCTGGGATGAAGCCATGTAATCTAGGGTAGCACTGGACTTCTCAACATCAGTGAGATGTCCTTCCACACCAAGGCTGAAGAGGTAGACATGCAAGAAGGGGACACTGGTCAGCTTATGCCGAGTGTCCGCTGTGAAGGTGGAACACCTCAACAAGGACCTCCGATGCATGGCGATGGCCGAGGCAATGGCATGGGCACTGGAGTCGCCCATGCCAAAAGCCATCTGGAGGTGGTGTTTAGCCAGCAACTGACCCTGGCCTCTGATAACCTGAACAGGAAGCTGCTTGTTGGTTGGAAGGTGGGGGAGAGGGTCTCCTAATGCCGCAAATAAGGAATGGCCAAAATTCACAATCATGACAGTGTAGCTGGTCTGACAAAGACCCAGTGATGCAGTAGCATACATCTTTTTAGCTGCATGGTCAATCTTCTTGGACTCTGTGTCCAAGGGCTTGTCCATGTCCTCCAGATTTATGGAAGGCCGAATCCGAGACCATGACCTCCACAGAGGGGAGGTCAGAGAACCCAGAAAGGGTGCCCATTGGGACTGCATACTATATGGGTAGAGGGTGCTGGGCAGGATGCTAGATGCTGCCAAAGCTCCAGGGACGGTCCCAAGATGGCCTCAGTCACGGGAAAGGCAATCCCCAGGGAATCATCCTTGTCTAGTATGTCAGACTGGCCCACTTCTGAACTGGATCTAAGGGAACCTTCATGGAGTCTGACAGAAGAGACCTCCAAATAACACCAGTTCATGGCCAGTGGTCAGCTCCTCGACTGATTCCAAGTCAAATGTATGAGTTTGGGTCAAGGTCATTCAAAGCTTGCCTTCAGAGTCAGAGGATTTCTCAAAGACAACCCTCAACCATTTGCCATCATGGACCACCGTGGTGTCCTCATCCTGGGTAATCTCCACCTACAGCTGGGCCAGCAAGCCAACCGCAGGGCGAGACTCCTTTGCCGGGGCCCCAAAAAGAGGCCATGGTGGAGGTGGCTCCACTGAAATAGGTGAAGATGCAGACACTGGGGACTGCTGGGAAGTATGGACTGGCATGGGAATGACCAATGAAGGCCAAGGGACTGAAGGTTCAGGGGACAGTCCTACCCCTCCCAGCAATAGCCCACTGTGGTCATAGGAGCTTCTCGCAGTATTGACGCATCTTCTGTAGATGCCGCTCCTCGCCCAAAGACTAGGAGGTCGAGAAGCACTGACGGCAACACCTCCTGGTCGAGTGGGATGGAGAGTGAGTGGCACCTGACTTTGACTGTCGACCCAAAGGTTAATGGCAATGGGTGTCCTCTGGAGGGTGTGTGTAAACCATCTGCCTCGGCAGGTTAAGCATGAGAGGTTTTGGAGGCATAACCACCAGTGGAGGCTGCTCCTGAAGCAACTCAGCCAGGGGTACAGAGTGGGCCACGTCCTTCTGGGTGAGGACAGGGAGCACCAGGGTCCGGGAAATTGACTCCTTGTCGATCTCCTCCAACAGTGATCAACAGTCTTAAGAAAGATCTTGACTGCCTGCTGAACCGGAGTCTAGGTCAACAGGCCTGAGGGGGTTACCATGGAGCCCAAGACCTTCTCCTTGACCATAGGGAGCTCAACCAAGACCAAGTGGCCAGGGGAGTCATAGGATCCAGAACAGCATGATCATTTCCAATCCCATGACCTGCAACAATGTTTTTTGTGCTTTCTGCTGCAGTGTAAAGGGCTCTCCCCGAAGGTCTGGAGAGCCAGACACATTTCTCTGAACTCATCAGAGAAGGCCTAACCGACACCAGCCTCAGTTGGGAATAGCAGTGAGACCAATGAAAAGTTCACTGCAGCTGCCTCATCTTCCATACCTGAAAGCTAAGCAGCTGACCTAGCTGCTGCTGAGGCCTTCTTGCAGTCTTCTGGCCTATCAAGAGCCAGTCTAGCCTTCTGGTTTATGACCGATAAGTGCAGCATGGTCCAGCACAAACTGCATTCCTCAATATTATTAAGGTTGCCTAGGAGGTAAAGGCACATGTTGTGCTGATTCGTGGCCATTTTCTGCCTGCATGGGTGCAGAACGCACAGTATGTCTCAGTTTCTTGCTCTCAACTGTTGATCATGAAGAGTGTGGAGAAATAAAGAAACAGACTTTGATGGCAGATAAGGACTGCTTGGCCCACCTAGTCTGCCCATTTCTCTACCTACAGGATAAGCTGCAGATCCTAGTTAACCAACAGCCTATTTCTCCCTACCCCCCACAAGAACTGCCTTATGTCGGTGCCATGCATTCTTGAATTCTCCCCAGTTTTGGACCCCACAATCTCCTCAGGAAGGCTGTTCCATGCATCCACCACCCTCTCTGTGAAAAAATACTTCCTCACATTGCCCCTGAGCCATCCCCCCTCTATCTTCAAACTGTGTCCCCTTGTTCTTGCACATCTCTTTTTCTGAAAGATGCTACCCTCTTGGACTTTGCTGATTCCACTGAGGTACTTAAAAGTTTCTATCATGTCCCCCCTCTCCCTTCTTTCCTCAAGGGTATACATATTAAGCTCCTTTAGTTTCTCCTCGTATGGCTTCTCTTGCAGACCCTGCACCATTTTAGTTGCCCTCCTCCGGACTGCCTCCATCCTGTCTATGTCCTTACGGAGATGGGGTCTCCAGAACTGGACACAGTACTCCAGATGGTGTCCCGTCAACTGTCTGTACAGAGGGATAACAACTTCCTGTTTTCTGCGGGTGATGTCTCTCCCTATACATCCCAGTATCCCCCCAGCCCTCGCTACTGCCTTCTCACATTGCTTACTAACCTTAAGGTCATCTGATATGATTACCCCCAGGTCCCTTTCCATTTTTTTGTTGTTACTACCTCCCCCCCAATGTGTAATCTCCCCCTGGGTTTTTGTTTCCCAGGTGCATTATTTTGCACTTCTTTGCATTGAATCCAAGCTGCCATACTTCTGACCATTCCTCCAACCTTGCAAGTCCCTTCTCATCCTTTCCACGCCTCCTTGTGTATCAACACTGTTGCAGATCTCTGTGTCATCTGCAAAGAGGCATACTTTTCCTTCCAGTCCCTCTGCAATGTCATTTATAAAGACATTAAAAAGGACTGGACCCAGTACTGAACCCTGCGGTACCCCACTAGTAACCCCTCTTTCTTCAGAGTGGACTCCATTTACAATTACCTTCTATGTCCTGTTGTCCAGCCAATGTTTTACCCAGGCTACCACCCTGGGACCCACTCACAGGCTGGTTAATCTGATTATTAATCTTTTGTGTGGGACTGTGTCAAATGCCTTGCTAAAATCTAGGTAGGTCATGTCTTCAGCCCCTCCTGGCCTACTACTTTGGTCACCCAGTCAAAGAAATCAATAAGATTCTTCTGACATGAACTTCCCACTGTGAACCCATGCTGCCTTGGGTCCTGTGCCCCACTGACCTCTAGGTATTCAACAATTATTTCCTTCAGAAGTGATTCCATCACTTTCCCTGCCACAGATATCAAACTGACAGGTCTGTAGTTTCCTGCCTCTGTCTTGCTCCCACTTTTGTGAAGGGGAATCACATCCGCCTTCCTCCAGTCCTCAGGTACCACACCATCCTCCCATGATTTGTTAAAAAGGATAGTCATTGGTGTCACTAGTTCTCCCCTTAATTCTTTTAGAATTCTGGGGTGAATTCCGTTAGTCACCATTGCTTTGTCCACCTTCAGTTTTAGGAGTTCTTTCAGAACCTTTTCTTCTGTGAAAGGACTGTGATCGACCCCCTTATCCAGAGTGCTTCTGTTAATTGGATTAGGCACCTCCCCCTTCTCCTCTTTTATGAATACTGAGCAGAAGTATTCGTTCAGTATCCCTGCTTTTTCACTGTCCCTCTCTGCCCAACCACCGTCCTTTCTATTCAGCCTCACTATCCTTCCCTTTGTATTTCTATGCTTCCTGATGTGCCTATAAAAGGTTTTATACCCCTTCTTAACCGAGTTGGCTATCTGTTCCTCAGTTTGGGCCTTTGCTATTCTGACTTCCCTCCCTGCTTCCTTCTGCCTTAACTGGTACAGTTCTCTGTCCTGCTCCTTCTGTGTTTCCTTATACTTCCTAAATGCTATCTTTTTCTTCCTAACCTTCTCCGCCACCTCTTTTGAGAACCACAGTGGCTTTTTCTTTCATTTTGATTTATTTGCTTCACACAAAGGCTTGTTGCCTCTGTGATGGCTGTTTTGATGTTTCCCAATTGTTGTTCCACCCCTCCTTCTTGCCTGTTTGCTAGTGCTTTTCTAAGGCACTCTCCCATCTTGCCAAAGTCAGCCCTCCTGAAGTCCAGTACCCTCACTTTTATATGGCTTGACTCTGTAGCTGAGTTTATCATGAACCACACTGTTTGGTGGTCACTTGTTCCCAGATGGCTACCCACTTCTAGATCTGAGATCCTCTCACTGTCTCCATTTGAAAGTACGATGTCTAAGATTGCTCCCTCGTGAGTGGGTTCCAAAACTAGCTGTCTGAGGCATGCCACCTGTAGGGCATTGAGAATGGCCCTGCTCTTGGATATGGCTGCAGCAAAGGTGCTCCAGTTAACATCTGGCATATTCAGGTCCCCCATCAACAGTATCTCCCCTTTCTCTGCCATCATAAGGATGCCTTCTATCATATCCTTGTCCATTCCCTTCCCCTAAGATGGGGGTCTGCATACAACCCCTGTGCGGACTGTGGTGCCATTTCCAGTTTCTAAGGTGACCCACAGTGTCTCCTTTCCTCCCTGTTTACTTTTTTGTTCTGTTGCTTTTATCCCTTCCCTTACATAGAGAGCTACTCCTCCCCCTCTTCTACCCTCCCTGTCTCTCCTGCAGGTTGTGTACCCTGGTATGTTAACATCCCAGTCATGGTTCTCTGTGTACCATGTTTCTGTGACCGCTACAATTTTTATTTATTTATTTTAGTCTTTGGTAACTGGGTAAGGCCACTAGGCTATTTTCAGGGGCGACCTGGGAGCACTGGGCAGTTAAGTGACTTGCTCAGAGTCACACAGTATGCAAGTGGAGGTTGTGAGAATCAAGCTCAGATCTGGTCTGCTGGATGTATCAAGCTCGTTCACACCTCATTCCTCTAACCTCTAGGCTATACTGCCAGCCCACGATATCCAGGCATCCCTCTTCCATCAAAGCCACCAGTTCACGGAGTTTGTTGCCCAGACTACGGGCATTGGTACTCATTACTCTCCATTTCTTGATGGCCTTACCCCTTTTTGCCCTACCCTGTCCTTACTGCCTTAATTTTCTCCATTTGCCCCTGCCCTTCTCCCTATTGACATCTCTATCTTGGTGTTTACCTCACTTACTATCCTGTTTTTTGGGGGAGGGCTAGGATTTCCCTGCTCCTTCCCAATGCCTCCCCTCCTTTTTTTTTTTTTTTGCTTAATGAATCTTTATTGGATTTTAGTTAACAAATAACATCAATAACAACTACAAATAAAGACCTGAAAAAAAGACAAAAAACAGGGTATACAGCCCAAAAACTGGCCGTATGAACTATGTACAGACCCATATATACATACACAGCAGGAATCCATCTCATGGCAAAACACAAATCAAATAGCAACTCCTGTATAAGCATTACCACCTACCATCCATAATAGTCAAATACCACCATAAAAATATAGTCTAAACAGATAAACAAGAAGCAGTTCCATAATCAGCATAAAAGGAAGAAAAAAGGAAAAACAAAAGAGACCAAACCAGGAGTAAACTCCACCCTGCCACCACATATGCCATTTCGCAATACCCATCCGATGGTAAAAATCAAACCACCCATTAAGTTGGATCAGAGGTGGAGTCCTGCCGCGTCCCCTAGAAAGAGAGAGAGAGAAGTCCCCATCGCCCTCTAACATCTGGAAGGCTTATATTCCCGTCCCCTTTAGCCTATAATGGAATCTCAAGTTATCCATGCATTGACCATCTTGCTCAATCAAGTCTAAGAAAAAAGAAGAAAAAAAAAAAAACATAGTACTAGTCGACCCAATTCCCTTGTTAAGCACCAAAGCTCTTATTGCTCAGAGCAAGACAGACGGACCTGCAACGATCTCTGTGGCGAATAGATTGCTTCTAAAGAAGACCATCTCTTAGCGTATAGTCTTTTATTCCCCTCACCCCAGAGCTGTCTCCTTGCCCTACCCAGAGTAACCACCAAATCCCGTACCCACTGACCATAGGAATACTCCTGATCATCTTTCCAATGCTGGACCACAAAAGACTTAACTAGTGCAGTCATCAAAGCCAAGTGGAATTTGGGTAGGGCTCCGGGAATTTTTGAGAAATCACCCAGAACACACACCTCCGGGGTTATGTACTCTGAATAGTTCAGCATTGGATCCATACGCTGCCTAATTTCCGACCACAAAGGAGAGATTTTACAGCATTCCCACATCACATGTAGCAAATCTCCAATTCCCATCCCACATCTAAAACAACGGTCCGTCTGCCTAAGCTTTCTATCAAATAGTTTTGCCGGGGTAAAATAAAGGTCAGAAATAATAAAATACTGCATCGTCCTAAACTTAGGAATTGATATATACCTATAATATTTCCAGATTGAATCCCAAACAAGATTCTTGGGAGCCATTACCTTGTCCCAGTACGCCACCTGTATGGGCGAGGGCGGGCTAACAAACTCCATCAGCTTCCTATAGATCTGAGAAAGGGCGTTTGCCTTCGGGTCCACTGCCTTCAGGAGATCCCAAGTGAATGAGCCATCTGTAAACCCTCCAATCTTCCTCACCACTCCCTACAGCAATCGAGTTAGTTGCAGTCTTTTAAAAGGCATCCCTCCATTGAGGCTGGAACAACAACCCTTTACCTTGAACAAGGTCCCTCACCTTAAGACCCCTCACCTGGTTGGCCCACCGCCCACTTATCACCTGCCCCCCAACTTTGAAAGTGGGATTACCCTGCAACGGTTGGTCCCAGGATTGCAACTGTGCTTTCCTCTGCCCAGGGGTAAGAAAAGACCACCACGCACACAATGACTTCCCGATCGGGTTCCCACCCTCCTGGATGAAATCCTTAACTAAGTTAGCATACAGCAATGCCTCGGGCGAGAAACCCCGCTCCTTCAACATTTGCCTCTCTAGTTGTAGCCATGTTGGGGTATATGCATCCCCATCAGTCTCCCTAACCCAGCACAGCATAAAGCCCAGTTGACCTGCCACATAATATACTAGGAGATCAGGTAGTTTGATCCCTCCCGTTACCAGAGGCAAACGTAGTGAGTCATACTTCTTTCTAGGTGGTTTGGAATTCCATAGAAAATCGGTAAGGAGCTTCCTGATAACCCTGAACCAAGTAATATGTATATCATACGGGGCAATATATAGTGGGTATAATAGCCTGGGCAATATATTCATTTTAATAAGGCCAAGTCTAGCCGCAAAGTTTAAGGGGAGCTTATTCCATATCACTGTATCTCCCCTTACTGCAGATACCACCCCTTCCATGTTTGCCTCAGCCCCTCTTTCACTATTTGCCGTGATCCGAATGCCCAGATATTTAATCTCGTCCGGCCTCCACTGGAGACTGAGTGAGCAAAACTTCCCTATGTACTGCATGCGGAGTCAGGGGAAGAACCTGTGTTTTGCTAAATTCAACTTATAGTTTGACACCGCCGAGAAATGCCCAATCAAGACCCTTACTCTCTCAAAACTTAGGGCAGGGTCCTCTAAATGCAGCAAAATATCATCGGCAAAGACTGAAAATTTAAGTTCCCTTCCCCCTACCCTTACCCCTTTTATAAGTTTGTCCTCCTTAAAGCTCTTAGTAGGGGCTCCAATAAATATTAAATAATATTGGCGATAAAGGACATCCCTGCCTAGTCCCATTTTTTAACAATATCTCTTGTGAATTGTACCCATTGCACAAAATCCTAGCCGTAGGGGTGGCATAAAGATGCTTAATACCCTTCAGCAGACCCTCCGGAAAACCCATCTTCCGCATAGTAGCAAACAAGAAACCATGAGAACCCCTATCAAACGCCTTTTCGCCTAATGATGTTAACGCTAAAGGTAATTGAGAATCTGATGCATAGCTAAGTATATGATGAAGCTTCCTATGAGCATCCTAAGCCCCCCTTCCCGGCATAAATCCCACCTGTTCCTCACTAATTAAGCTTGGAGCAGTGCTCAAAATTCTGTTAGCCAAAATTCTCGTTAAGATCTTGATATCCTGGTTCATTAAAGCTATAGGCCTATAGCTATCCACCCGATCCCTGGGTTTGTCTGGCTTAGGAATCAAAGATATAAATGCCTGATACAACGGCAGATGGACAAACCCTCTTGCATAATAGTATTAAAGAACTCCAGCAAAAGTGGAAGTACCGTCTTAATATGTGCTTGATAGAACTTAGCCGTAAGGCCATCTGGCCCCGGAGTTCTACCAGTCGGTAAAGACTGTACCACCCCCAGTATCTCCACACCCGTAATAGGAGCCGCTAGCTTCCCAGCCTGCTCTTCGTCTAACACCGGGAGGGGTATTCCCTCAAGAAAAGCGTTTATTTCCTCCTCCCCAGCTGCATTTCCCAACCCGTACATGTCAGTGAAATAGGACGCAAATGCATCAGCCATCTTTTGAGGGTCCGTTATCAATTTCCCCCCATGCCAAATAGAGGTAATAGTTCTGCTAGCTTCCCATTCCCTAATCCTGGCTGCTAACAAACGACCTGGAACATCCCCCTGAAGAAGATATTTAGCCTGTATCCTATCCAACCAATATTCTACCTTACCATACCAGATATCCGCCCATTCCCCCCGCAAGGTTTTAAGTTCCATATCAATTTCTCCTGAGGACCCCTCCAGAGGGGATAACGAATCTACTGCCCCCAAAATGAATTCCTCCTTTGCTTTCCTCAATCTATTCCTCCTAGCTGCCAGAGCCTGAACTGCCCCTACATACAACACTTTACATGTCGGCCATGCCAGCTTTTGATTTTGTACAGATGGTAACTGAAACTGAATGAATCCTCTTAGGTACTCGTCTAGCTCCTCCTGCACTGTAGATTCTGAGAGCAACCAATCATTCAGTCTCCACCTAACTGGCTTGGGAGGAGAGGGACCTGGTTCCCACAGCAAAGAGATGGGGAATGATCCGAGAACCCTAGCCTCAGTCGTCATGCCCTTCACTTCCCTAAGAACCGTATTACTAACCAGAAAAATCAATCACGTGACTGGGACTTGTGAGCCCCAGAGTAAAAGTCATAGAATTGCCCTTCTTGAGGTGGGTCCTGCACAGATCCACCAGGGCAATCGCCTCCACCATCTTATTTAAAGCGACCTGTGCCTTGCTAAGAGGCCTACCAGATGGAGGTATCCTATCCTCCAAGTTGCTGGTGCACACATTCCAATCCCTAGCCAAAATAAGTAAGTCTGTAGGTATGGCTGCGATGTCCCTTTCAATGGAGGCAAAAAAATCTGCAGAAGAAGGGGTGGGGCCATAAATCGAAGCCAAGGAAATTGCTTTCCCAGCTAAAACCCCCGAGAGATATATCCCCCTACCGTCCTCCCTTGACAGCACCTGTTCCACCCCAAGAGGGCAATTATTTCTTATTAGAATCACTACCCCCCGGATGCTTTTTCTTTACCCTGTCCATACACCTGGCCCACCCATAATTTTTTGAGACAGCTTAATTCCTCCGTTAACAAATGAGTCTCCTGCAAAGCAGCTATGTGAGCCCCCAAGTAATTAATATGCCTCAAAATAACCATTCTTTTGCGTCTAACCCAAGACCTTTGACATTCCAAGAAATGATGTTAATGCAAGTCATTATCCACCAAGTACATCATAACATGTGATCCATTTCACACAAACCCTACCGTTCCGCCTTCCCTCACTACTCACTCTGAAAAATCTCTCTCTCCCTTTCTCCCCATCCCCCAATCCCACCCTACCCTCTTGCCCCCGATCCTTCGATCGCCTCCCAACATTCACCGTCATAGATGCCTCCTCTGGATTCCTCCCGCCCGTCTTCCCTAGCCCTGTCTCAGCAAGAGTCTGCCCGGCACCTAAACTTCCCATATCACTCTCCCCTCCTATCATGCCATCCCAGCTCCCTCAAATTCCCCTTAATATTTCAAAAGAAAACTCTAGAGCAATACCATGCTGGCCATCCCAGGTGGGTCAGTTCGCAGTAGAGACTGGTCCTCCAAAAAAAAAAGAACTGCTTACACCAAATGTGGGGGGACTCGAACAATACTATCCTTATATGTTCCCTTTGGTGGAGCATGGTCATCACCGACCCCTTGAGCTTTGCCCCCTAAAACCAGATAACCCCCACAAACCCCAACTCCAGACCCCGGAGACGACCCACAGAGGCCAATCAGACTTGGTGTGGCCCCCACGCTACTACCCAATGATAAACTAGCAAAGAACAAAAAAAAGAGCAATACAGCCATAGCTAAATTGAGCTTAGTGGCCTAGAAAAACTTCATGCACTCCTAATCAAACTGTGATAAAGTCCACACAACTCCGTTTCATCTGGGTAGTCCACATCAAGTCTGAGGCTTAAATAAGTTAGGGAGTTCAGTACGCAGACTTTCCAGAGCATCTCTCACGGTCAGATACCGCTTTTCTCCAGATTGTAGTCTCACCGGCAAAGTTGCTGGGTGCTGCAAACGAAATTTAATTCCAGCTAGATAAAGCTTTTTCTTGATCTCCACATATTCCTTCTGTTTCTCTCTAATTGAGGGGGGTTTGATCCTGAAACATCCAGAGCGTTGCGCCATTCCACTGAAGAGATTTAAGCTGTCTCACTTTCGACAGCACATGCATCTTCTCTTTAAAGTTGAGGAATCTCATAATGATCACCCTGGGCCTCGCCCCCCGGTGGGGGTACTTCCCTTAGCGCTCTATGGGCCCTCTCTAAGTTATAGGCTTCTCCAAATGGTGTCTTGCCCAACAACTTTAAAAGTAGATCTTGAATAAATGAAACACAGTCCGCCCCCTCAGCTCTTTCCGGGTAGCCCAGCCAGTACCAAGTTATTTCTCCGGCTTCTTGACTCCTGGTCATCAATACGATCCTCAAGCTTCTTGATTTGCTTTTTGGCCAGAATCAATTCTTTCTCCATCGTCAGCACCTTCCTCTCTTGCGATGCAATCCTGGCTTCAGCATCCCCCATACGCTGTGAGAGAGATTGCAGTGCTGGTTTAACAGCAGCGAAGTCCACCACTAGCCCCTGGAGTAACTTTTTAATTTCCTGTAGATCCTCATTATGTTGACCCGTCACCCCTCCTCTATCTGCCTCCTCCTCTAATTCCGTAGGGGTAGGGGATTGTGGCTTAGGTCTCTTGGTCGCAGGATCTCGCGGCTCAAGGGGCTCCGTGGCTTCTGGCTCCATTTCAACTTCAAGCCGCGGCCTGTAACTCCGATTGGCACCCAAACCGAACCTCGTAACCAGTGCCCCGAGGTTTTAAGAAACTATTTGCCGTCCGAAATTTAGACCGCTACTGCGAATGCACCCTCCTCCAGAAGGCGACCAAATTAGGCAGACCCTTAGGGTTAAAACAAAAAAAACTATCGTAGCTCGGGCCCGGGAGTGGCATAGAGGACGTCCGACTCGCCTCAGCACATCACGTGACTCCCCATGCCTCCCCTCCTTGGCTAGTTTAAATGCTTGCCAATGAAGCATTTAAACCTATCACCTAGGATCCTGGTTCCCCTCCTGGACAGATGCAGACTATCACACCAGTATAGGCCTGCATCACTCCAGGTGGACCCCCAGTCCCCAATGAAGCCAAATCCCTGAGCTCTGCACCAGTTTTCAACCACTGATTGAATCCCATGGTGTGGAGCACCCTAGCCTCATCCATACCATAGACAGGCAGCACCTCAGAGAAGGTTACCGTGTGTGCTACTTGTCTAAGGCACCTCCCCAACTCCACAAACTCTTCCTGCACTGCTCTAATCCCTTTCTCAGCCAGGTCATTTGTCCCTAGATGGACAATGACATCCAGCTCCCTCCCCTGTGCAGCTGCTCCAGCTATCCTGAGGATTTGCTCCCTGTCCCTCCAAGCCATGGCGTAAGGCAGGCACCTTACCTCCCTCTCCCCTTCCTCCCCCAGTTCTACCCCCCTAACAATGGAGTCCCAAACCAGGAGTTGTTTCCTTCCCCTTTGGGGTCTCATGCCACCCTCCTGTGGGTCTCCTTTGTGGAGATTCCCAGCATCCTCCTTGGTCTCCACTACAGGTGCCTCCATAGAGGAACCACACTTTGCCAGAACGGCATATGAATTGTGGAAAGGTACAACTGGAGGGATGCGCCTGTTCCACCACCATCACCGTCCCTGAGCCCACTGTGGTCAAACCACTCCTCTTTCTTGGCAACCTCTGAGGCAACGGCAGTGGCCCTGGTGGTCCCTGGGTGGGAGAAGAGGTCCCCCAAATCCTGGCCAACTCAGCCTGGAGATGAGCAGCCTCCTCCCTCAGCCCAGAGAGGTGCCTGCAAATGGGACAACATCGCATCCTCCAGAACGTCTCCCGGAAGACTGCTGCTCCACAGCCACTGCACTGCATCACTCCCATCATGTCTTATTTCTGACCCCTTAACTGTTGTTTGGAATACTTACTCTTTCCTCTGTTTATTTTTTTTTCTCCCTACTTATTTACTGCCTCTGTGCCCTGATCTTCCTTTTCTGAGACAAGAAGTTCCTATATTTCTCAGTAGGCTCCTTACTTGCTCAGAGTCAGACCTCCAGCAGCTGTGGGGGACGGAGAGATACTCTTTTCCTTCTAGGATGGTGAGTCTTTTGTGGCTCTGTGATCACACACTTCTGGCTCCCAAACAGGAAGTTCCTGTTGTCAGTCAAATCCTGTGCCTATAAAAGTAGAACTGGCTTAGGGTGGAGGGGAGGGGAGGGAAGGAGGGCAATACAGTCCCAGCAGCGAAGTATAATTATAACAGCAGCTCCTTCTTCTTGGTGTTCCCTGCCTGTTCTCTGGCAGAAGCTATCTAGGGCAGCTTTTAACTCTGGCTTTAACCTGGCTTCCTTCTAGCTAAGCCACTCCCCCTACTGCACAGCTCTTTCTACACTTAGTTAATTGTAAATGGAGCAATTTTAAAGCTAAATACGGACTGAAACAGTTGAAAAACTGCCTGAAAAGCATTTGAACAACTCTTAACTCCTTCTATGCTGCGAAGCTATGAAGGAGGAGACCTGTCCCTTCCAGCGGAACAAAAAATCTGACATCACGGGGCGCAGCCGGAGGATATACCAGCTGGGTGGTGGGAGAAGCTTAGGCTGAAGATTTCTAATGACTATTTCCAGCAGAACTGCTTGTGAACTGAATCCACATTATTAGAAATTGAAGTTTCCCATGAGTACAGTTTTACCCTGACTAGTTGCCTTCTTAATTTCCCATTAAGCTGCTCTTCTTTGTCTATCCCGATTCGGCAGCCTACATATTACTCGTATTTTACACCTTTCCCCAATTGTCTGTTATACCGTATGTAGTCACAGGGTTGGATTTTCAAAGAACTGCATCATGATGGTGAGGCAATTGCACTTACTGCGACATGGCTGCTAGACCATCAAAAAAAGGTGGTCTACTTTCTTGGTGCAATTATTGCAAGTTTCACTTTAAAGATGATGCATGTGTAATTTTTTGTGTGATAAAGTGAGTAAAGTGTCGTAAATGCATCAGAATATTTTTTTAAATCAGCCGCAAACATTCTGGCGCATTTACAGGGACTTAGTTACAGCAGTAAAGCTGCCGCATGTGATGTGGCAATACTTCTGAAAAGCCAGGCCATAGTGAATAAACATCCCCTGCCAAGACATATTTGTTCTCTGAGACTCTTATGGGTTCTTTTACATATACTGCCTCACCCCTACTCACAGCACTCTCCCTGTCATTTCTAACTAGTGTACAGGCAACGGTATTTAGGTTCCAGCTAATGTTCTGATTAGCCCAATTTTCAGTTATTGCCACTACAGCCAAATCTTCTACAGCCATTATTGCTTACAATGTGTCCATTTTATTACCCAAACTCCTGGTATTCTTATATATCACTCTCTATTTGTCATTGCTCCCGTCTCTATTCTGCCTAGCCTTGCTGGATTTTGCTTGCCTACCGTTTCTACAATGTCCTATCTGTGTCCCCTATTTTCCCACGTACTGAGGGAGAGCCACCTAGGGTCCCTTTGTGTTTTGGTATGTGTTCATGCACTCTGTCAATGCTCTCCCCCTTTTATAGTTTAAAAACTTGCTGTGACAACCAGCTTCTGCACTGATTCACCTCCTGCATATCCTTTGTGAACAGCCAGGTATTGTCCCAGATGGATCCCCAGTCCCCCAAAAAGTGGAGTCCATCCTATAAGCACCTATCCTTTAGCCAGGCATTGAACTGCTATTTTATTTCTTCTCTTCTGTCCTGCATGCGGCACTGGAAGCACCTCTGCGAAGGCTTCCAGACCACAGCGTACTACCTTGTTTCCAGAAGCTGCCCTTTACCTCCTCTATGCTGCAGTTTGCCAGGACATTGATTACTAATCGTATCACAAGTTCTACCCTCTCCTGCCAGGGAGCTGCTCTCTTTCCTTTTACCCCACGGAGACACAGAATGGATTTCTCCACTTGGCCAGAGTGGTACACCAGCCTCCTCCTTGAATGTATTAATTAAACGGAAAAAGAATTGGGTTAAAATTCAAAATTGTCCTCAAGACATCTGTGCTTTAGTTCATATTTTCATAAACAATGCTTTGGCTGTTATACAATTTACAGGACCATGCATATTCTTTCATTTCTAGTTTTCCTTTCCAGAGTTTATAACATCTTTATAGCCTGTCCAAAAAGTATGTATAAAAAGCATTTGTGCCCAACTGACCACACAGTGCCTTTGACCTCTTAGTGCCATTCTGGTCTTGCTCTTAATGTGCAATCTCTTGTCTTTGCTCTCCTCCTCACACTGAATCTCACCGCGTTATCTGCATTTTTTGCATGATTGTTTTTCTCTAGTTGTTTATTTTTGAACTGTCTGATTATATTTATTTACTGAGCATTCTCTTTATGGGAGGGCATCTCATAAATTTAAATATTTCGGTGCTGGCATTTTTGCTGTTACTGCACTTATGCAAGTTTGTTAATGAGAAACTTCATTTTATCCTGAATGTCTGTATATGTTCTTCTCGCTTGCCCCCGGAGTCCTCACCTTGAAACGAGCCTTCTCTCAGTGCTGCTCTCCTGAAAATGTTCAACTACGAAAATAAATAGTTTAGGGCATCACAGTGCTTTCCAAGACATTAGACTTTTTTTTCATGCAAGTGTTTACACTCCTCATCCCAGCTGCCTCCTTCTGTCAGACACCCCTAGCCCTGTCACCCTGGTATCACCAGGACTTACTGTACCTTCAGCCCGGTCGCTAGATGCAGAGCCTGCGGAGGGTCAAGCATCATCCTGCCACTGGGCTTTTTCCACCATTTTTCTCCCCCTCCCCGCTGCTGGGGCGCACATAGCCAGACATGTGTGGAGGCGTGCACATCTGTGGAAGTCCTGCAGCACACTCCCCTTGTCAGTCATCCTCAGACCCATCTTACCCACAGGCCTCCACCTGGGATCAGTCATTCGTGGGAGCACCTGTCGTCCCTCCCCGGGAGAGGAGAGCTGTCCTCCAGATGCTCAATCCTCTCCCTCCCCATCCGACCCCCGACGTCCTGCTCACACAGTGAACATGGGTCACTGGCATGGCAGGAGGTAAGGCACGGATGCCTCTACCCTCCATGCCACTGGGACGGCTTCCAAGACATTAGACTTTAATGTTACAAACACCACAATTGTCAGGTCAGTTGGGAGTAGCTCGATGCTTTTTGAAAGATGCAGCAAAACAAGTACTACAGTGTCTGAAATATTTAGTAAACCACAAAATGGATAAAGTACAAAACAAAAGTAAAGAAATACAAACAATACAGAACTGTAGTAAATAATATTGAGCCTTTTCTTATGTGTGCCTGTTCTTTAAAGGCTCCTACTCCCTTACCAGGCCTGCCATGATGGATCCGTGTGGAATGAGAAGGTGCTACGTCATTTGTTATCAAAAACAGAGTGGTAACTGTTATGTCGGTCTCCTCTCTTTTTGAGCAAACACTCCTCCAGCCCTTGCTGGGAATCAAACCTGGGACTGTATCTTGAAGGCGGCACTTCTTACCATTCTACAGAAGGGAAATTACTGCCTTGCTGCATGGCTAGAGAGCTGTTCTGCCTGTCATGCTTGCTATCACATGGACCACTACTAAACAACTGAAAGGCGTTTGACTATTATTCACAGCTTTCCCTACCAGATGGCACTGCTTTGCACAGACTGTGTTTTTCATCTACAAACCTAGCACCATCCTTTCATGGCCATGCTGCAAATGCAATGTGCACGGCTGCAGAGCAACCCCAGGGCTGGAGATTGTCAGAAACGGCTGTGGGCTGCATGTTTATTATAGTGCACCATCAATTATAAAATTAAAGATAAAAAGGATTTTACAAATGATTACAGGAATTAAACAATGCCCTGGTAGAGAATCGAGACTACATTGTTACTTAAAAAAGCATGACGTGTGTCTCAAATAACAAACACCACTGCTTTAAAGGGACATTGTCAACCTTTTTTGTATCATATCATTTTTTTGGTAAAAACCCACATTTTATGATTGCTTACTTCCTCTAAAATGCATCGATGTTGCTGGTTGTTTTGTCTGCCTCCTTGCTTATTAGAACTGAAATACATGGTAATGTATAGCTATGCCAAGCTTTGTTTTGCTTCATACTGTTGAACTTCTCTTGGTGCACACTTCCTGAACATAAACACCCTCAAACAGAGCAGCCACTTATGATACAGTAGTCTCATCTACTCCCACTGCATAATGAGTTGCTAGACTGTGTTGGGGATTTTCCTGAGTCCAGGAAAGATGTAGTGGGAGCTGGTCAAGAAATGTAAACAAACATGTTTTGGTGTGGTAACACCAATATGGTGGGCAGTCAATTTTTCACTTTTTAACAGAAAAAAGTGATCTCAATTAAATTACAAGCTGCATCAACAGTCTCTACAGAATGTGAACAATCATAAAATGTGTTTTTTAAACTAGGGACACTTTGAGGCCTAACGGGGATGACAGTGTCTCTTTAAATGTTTCTTGTCCCTTTGTAGAATCTGTTGAAACAAAATAGAGATGATGGAATCATCACTGTCAGTGGCTCAGCAGGTTGCACACTCGCTCTGAGGCCAGAAGATCAGAAGGTTGTGGGTTCTATCCCCACACCAGGCACTTGGGTCGAATCCCAATACTGACACTGTAGTGCAGCATGAGGGGGGTGTTGCACTCCTGAGGTGCCGTCTTTTGGATGAGACATTACACTGAGGTCCCGTCTGCTTGTTCTGGTGCTTGTTCAGGTGGTTAACGATCCCATGGCACTTCTTGAAAAGAGTAGAGGAATTTCCCGATGTCCTGGCCAAATTTCCCCCATTCACTAAAAATACTGCCAACAGCTTAATCTGGTTCAGTTTCAGTTGGTTACCATCTGTATCCCCTCTCCCCCCAGTTGCCCCTGAAAAAGGGACTTCTAGTCTCAGTGGGCCTACCAGGACAACAAAATTCAATAAATAAATAAACAGATGTATTACTAAAAATACTTGCAATGTGAAATGGGTAGTGTTTTGCCAGGTTCTAAACATTAAAATGAACACGTTGGGTGCTCTTATCACCCAAAGTTCAAGTCTTGGCCTCTAAAACTGAAATACATTTACTCAGAACTGCAGAATACAGAGACTGCATACATTGTGGTATGACAGTACCCAAGTGATCAGTCATCTGAACATACCTCTGCGAGAACAGCATATTGCTTGTCTTTAATAAATACAATTGGAGGAATGCTCCCAAGGACTTGACGGGTTATGAGCAAATGTCTGCAAAACAAAATGAATGTTAGACAAGAACTCACTGAAGAAAACCTACTCAAAGGGTTAGGCTCTTTCTATTATGATGTAACTAAATAAAAATTCATTCAAAGGATCATTTTCAGTCATTTGCTTTCCTTCTTGCCGTGCTGGTCTCTTACTTGTGATATATTCTAATTGTGCAACTGACACTTGGCGATGAGCAAATGTGACTTACAATAGCACCTCCTGGTGAATTCACTTTACAACTTATTTTGCCCTGGATACCCAGCTGAGATGCAGCAGGGTCCCACGTCTACCGAATTTTACAGCTCAGAGGGGCTGAAGCACAGGGAGATAGACTTGCTTAGGGTCATATGGTGAACCAGTGGCTTTTTGTGAGATTTAACCTGGATCTGCTAGTTCACAGTTCTACACTTTAAACATAGACCACCCTGCATACAACTGTACTAACTTTCACTTTTTAACATCTATCACTACTAAAAGCAGAACATTTAAGCCTCAAATCTTACTACTAGCACTTGCATTCATTTTTCATAATCTTCCGGTCTTCAAGATGTCACTAAAATATAAGAAATCCAGAATGTTTCAAATTGTTTGAGGAATTCCATTTGATTTTGGCGCTGGTTGGCATGGATCCATTCATACCCACCCACCATGGTGCATCACTGGGCCACCAGTCGGGCCAATGCCCTTTACTCCCCCACCAAACTCAGTAGACATCTGTGTTTGTGAATAAAAATATTGCTTCTGTGCTATGCGACCTGTGACCCCAGCGGCCACATTACTGTTGAGAGCCAACTGGGCTCCTTGTTGTTGCTGGAGGAGAGTATCTGGCCCCACTCCCAGAGAAGCTCGGTTTGATTTCTATGCCAGTTGGAGCAGATCCACTGGTGACAGTACCCACCCACCGTGAGACTGCATTGGGGCACAGTTAACCCTGGGACCTCCCCTTCCTGTCACTAAGACATGGCAGTAATCTGTATTTTAAATAAAAACACTGTTGCTCTGCAAACTGTGACCCCTGTGGTTTTCTGAATGTTGGGAACTAATTGGACTCTAGGACCCTGCTGATGATGGGCCTCCTACCCCATCTCTGAGGGGCTATGTTTTTGATTTTGGTGTCAGTTGGCATGGATCTACTGGTGGTGGCTCCCACCCACTGTGAGCCTTTGGGCACCGGCCTACCCACAGCCTGCCCTCCCCACTACCAAGACTCAGCAGTAATCCATTTTTTTAAATAAGTAAGCTATCAGTCCTCTTTAAATGCTCCTGGTGCAGCCCCTCCCAAACCCACTCCCTACTCGACAAAGAACTCTGGAGATGCTCCCCCCATCACAGCCCCCCGTTTCACTTCCCCCACCTCTCACTCTCTACAGTAGGTTCAAACCCAATCCCCCTTGTTTCACTGTCACCCTGCCTCTCGCCATCTGGGATAGCATTAAACCCTATGCAGTTACTCTGCCATAGTCTATCAACGGATTTGGAGGTCTCCAGGAGCGTGCTACCTAGGGCAACCAATTATAAATAGCTTAGTATTCTATTGCAACTGCTCTGTTTTTCTCCTATTTGTCTAATTCTCACGTAATCGCTCTTTAATGCCTAATGATCAGGCCTCTGTAACCACTGAATATGTGTATTGTCATTGTCCACCCTGACATGGAACCTTTGTAAAAGAGCTCATGCTCAAAGGTCTTTCCGGAAAATTAAATAAATAAAAAATAAATAAAATAAAAACATTGCTCCTTTTCAGTAGTGTGACCTATGATCCTAGTAGTCACATAACTACTGGCAGCCACCTGCTCCACTCCTAAGCCTCCTTCACCTTGTGATTACTAGGGTAGTAGTTCCCATCCTGAGGGTGTCATACATCATGTCAGCATGGAGTTCCTGCAAGTAATGCTGTCTGACACTCCCTTATGCTGAAGTGGCAAACATTCCTTTATGTTCCCTGTCCTACAGCAGTATGCAATCCAATGGATGATTTCTATTTCTTGCCTCCAACCCCTTGCACTTTTTAGTGCCCACTCTAGCTGTGTTAGAGCATGCCTTATAGTCTTTTCAATCTGCAGAATGAATCAAATACTGTCTCGAACCATGTAATCCTCTCTCTAGTCTGTTTTGTTAGCCTGCATTCCAATCTATTTTTGCATAACCACACACTGACTGCTTTGCTTGGCCTCATCTAGTATTAGCCTTAGAAGTCTTTATTGCATATTACTGCCTAAACAACAAAATTAAAAGTGATCTGTATTCTTGTTTTCATTTGTCTAGTCTCACTTTAACCTGTATTGTTTCACCCTATTGCAGCTGGTTTAAATGGCATACATTTTAGCATTTTGTGCTTGATTCTAATTCAGTCCCTACTTTCTGACTTTGTGATCCCCCTCACATTTATTCTACCTTCCCTTACCATTCTCCTCTGCTTTTCTTCACCTTCTGCAATTCCTTCCATGCTCATCCCAACAGGCACCCACGCTCTCTTATCTTTTTATGCCCTTTTCTCCTTCATGTCCCCTCATTTTCCCCCACCCAACGCTACATCTCTTTCTCATTTCCCTCTCGCTGATCTTCCCCACTTGTTGGCCCATTAGCTGCACTCTCCTTTGTTCCCCTAAGCTCCAGTATGAAGCCCTCTGGAGACTCCTCCCTCCTTCCCTGTCCTAATCTTTTTCTCTACCCCTCCCCCCAATCGTAAACCACAAAGTTTTCTTAAGCTGGTCATTTGCCTGTTGCTCCTCCTAGATGGCAAGGTTCAGCTCAGTCTGGGCCAACTATCTTCCTCCATATTCTTCCTTTCTTCTACCCAAAACGGCTTAGGTTTCTACAACTTAGCAAAATCAGTCTTTTCCAAAAACTGGCCATTTAAGGCTGTGGATGTAATCTCTTAAGCCATCAGTTCTGGTTGCATCAGATCTATAAACAGAATTTGCCAGCAGAAAAGGACTGCTTGGCCCACCCAGTCTGCCCAGATGTTTCCTGCTTAGTCTTCTCCACAGAACCGGTGCACTCCTTCGGATGTGATTAAAGCTAGGTCTCCTTCTACTTAAGAACTGGAATGCATTCAAATGTATCAAACCAAGTTAAACGTAGTCACAATACCTGCTACAATAAGTTTGGAAATTATTATTGTAGCATAATGTACTAAAGGTGAGACCGCATTTTTTTATTTTTTTTTAGAATTTCTGACCAGGAAAGGCACACTTATTCAAAGTTTGCTTCCAGGCGCATCCCAGGAGCAAGGAAAGGTTACATGACTTACTTTGGGCCATACAGTACGTAAGTGGCAGTTGTGGGTTTCAAACCCAGGTCTGCTGGGTCTCTAGATTCACAACCTGGTGTTTTAACCCTCTAGCATTTGTTAAATAATACCATATCTGGAATTAAATGCAGCATCTGATGCGGGGTAATCAGACATTCCCAGCAGGGGCTGACAACTAAGTCTATCAATCTTTTGCAGCGTGTAGTCACCACAATAACATTTTAACGACAACTATACAGTGAAATAAATTTACACATTTATGCATTAAATTAATATAATTGGGACTGGTATAGAATTTGTCTACTGATTTACTGCAATTTTTTTTGTATTGGACAACTCCCCTCAAGAAGTGGGACATATCCTCATGGTCACTGGGTGTACATTATTATTGTGGCCAGTGTCTTCCTCCAAATTCTACAAAACTGTACACTCCTTTTTGAACCCCTCACTGAGTCTTCCACCCCTCTACTCAAGCTAGGTAGTTCCATCATTTTGTCACCCGACAAGGTTGCTACCTCTTTTAACCACTATTTCTCAACCTGTGCCCTCTCTCTCTAATTCCCCGCCCTTCTCACCTTCCCCTTTTTCTTTTTTTTTTTACCCCATCTCTCCCACTGTTACTCTGTCTCCATTGCTCTACTCTATAGATAACAACCCGGATTGTCTTGATCCCAATTTCTCTATCTGGCTGCCCCTACTATTGCTTCTTCTATGTCTAATCTCCTCAACCTCTTTCCTCATGGGCAACCCCTGGTGTTTGAAAGAGAGACACAGTCATCCCCCTCCTGAAGGTGGTAACCCCTCTGCCCCAGATAACTACTGCCTTATCTCTCATCTCCCTTCACTGGATGAACTCCAAGAAAATCTGGTTGTTTCTTAATGCTCCTCCATCCTCAAGTCGATTCCTCTTCCATTCTTAACCCCTGCCAGTCTGGCTTTCAGAGAAATCCCACTCCACTGTTACTTCCCTTCTGAGGCTCACTGATAGTATCCTGAAGGGTCACATCACCTCCGCCATCTTTACTGGTTTGGCTAAAGCCTTTTACACTATTCCCCATCCCTCCAGCTACACAAACTCATGGATGCCAGACTATCTGACCTCCTAGTGAAATGGTTCAGCTCTTACTTGGTAGACAGGTCTCAGGCTGTCCTAGTAGGTGGGTTTCTCTCCTCTTCCATTTCAGGAACAGCTTGCATCTCCCCACACTGCCTGTCAGGGGATTTCTGTAAAAATCATCTTCACAGCTTTTCATTATGGAGATGTGGTGCATATTGCTGCTGCCATCACTGTTTCCTCTACTCCAGCATCTTGCTACCCCCCTCTCTTGAGAGTCGGCACCTCTTTCATTGTGTTTCCTTCATCTCAGTTCTGGTTTTACTCCCTCCTCCTATAGTAGCGATCCCCTGTCATGTCCCCCTCCCTCTTGAGACTCCTTCTGCTCCTCTGACTCTCAGTTTTCCTGTTATCCCAGGCTGGCAGGGCAGCCTGCCTTCTCATACTAGTTTCCTCATCTTTGGTCCCATTCTCCTTTCTCTGTCTGCTTCTCTTTCCCTACCTCTGCCCTAAAAGCTCCACTCAAAGAGGTCTGTACCTAGACCTCCCCTCCTCTCCTCTCCCTTATTTCCCTTCTTCACCCCGCCTGCCCCCACTTTTTTCTCTGTTTCTTCCCTACCCTTCCATTTTCCTTCTCTCACTCTTTTTCCTCCTTGCTCGCTGCTCTTTTCCCCGCCACTGTTTTAGTATTAGCTGCCAATATGTACTGTGATCTGTACTTTCTTGTAACACAGATCACTTTGTACCTGCTCCTGGAGTTTGCACGGTTTTCCTATTATCGCCTGCTCTGTAATGCACTGTTATTCCTGCTTTTCTACAATGACTGCTGCTGTCCTTCATTATTGTATTTACTGTATTACTTACCATGTACCTTTCACCCAGGATGCCTCTAGAAACCAGTGGTTTCACAGCCCAGTAGGCCTTCTTGTTAAAACTTACAAAAACAATAAGTATATAAATAAAACACAGGGAAAACACCTCTAGAAATTGCTACCAGGAGTTTTCATGAACTTGATAAGGTTTTAATCACATCATTCTTCTAAAGAATATCAGCTGCTGCAGCATATTAAAATAATGACACTATAACCAAGTAATCTGATTACCTCATACGAGGAGCATTCTTCTGCAGTACTTCCTGAATATGCTCATCTTGTTCAGCTGTGCCACTTGTTCTCCAGTACACCCGACATGCAGAAAAATCCACTGGTAGTGAAACCTGTCAAGATAGTACAACAATGCTGAGACATATCAGTATGTAAGTTTTTAAACACAACATATGCAGACTACAAAAATATACACATATTTCCAATCATCTTACCAAGCCTCCCTGGGCAGACGGTCTACCAAGTTCACCACTAGTATAGGTGTTATGTGCTGTACAGTGCTGTAGCACTCTACAGTCTGAGGCACCAGCACTGAAGTGAAACTGATTAGTAAGTGCTCTGACATCTTCTATTATATTTTTTCTTTCTTTCTGGCTCCCCACCCAAATGACCTGCTCAGACCCTTCCTTACAGGAAAACTAAAGTCAAAATTTGCAAAAACATATGTTGTAGAAAGTGTTTTGCATGTATAGTCCTAGTGTATTCTTCCCTTTGTTTGCTTTGGCAGTTTTTTCCAAATTTGCCTACTACTTCTGTGGCCCGGGTGGGATCTCCATGTTTGAATATTTTATTGCTCTTCTCTTTCCTATAATGCCTCCTGTCCCATGTGACAGTGATGCATCCAGGACCACTGATTCAAAGAGTAATAACTGCTGCAGCAGCAATCTACTGTTAGGAGCCTGATATTCTGGTTTCAACTAAATAATGGTCTAATCTGAACTTTTTGTTTTCTAGGTATGTGTGTATAGGTCTAGCCAGCAGAAGCGATTGTTGTGTTTTTAAAGCTTTTTCTTTCATCAAAGTACACACAACCATAAAAAGCACACAAATCACCCTAGGTCACAAATGTTATTATTAGTGAAGACTCTAGCTGTTTCCTTACAGAACAGACCACTCTATCACCTCTCAGGTGTTTGCCATCAGTAAATATAGCCTTCATTAGAGCTCCCTGGACAAGGAGAGTTACTTAAAATTACAGCTCTACTGCTATACTGTAAACTTAACAAAAAAGAGCTCTTGTTGAATTAATGGTCTCAAATTCATCACTGTCACATGGGACAGGATGCACTGAAGGAAAAATAAGACCAATAAAACATGCAAACATGGAGATCCCCAGAGGCCATAATACTAGCATGCAAATTTAGAAAAAAAAACTCCTTACAGCAAACTAACAGAAGGATACACTAGGACTACACCTACAAATCAAACACTCAGCACAATATATTTTTTTTGTAAATTTTGACTTTAGTTCCCTGTTAATTCTTTGTACACTACAAGCCAATGTTGTATACTTGTTCAACAATCATGGAGTAACCTGGTGGATATCAACTAATATATTCACACTGTTCTCTGGTAGCAAGTATCATGCTATGGTGTGGTGATTTTTGTGGCTTCTCTCTACCTTTCTGTTCTTTTTTACATTAGCTACCGTACCATAACAGCCTAAAGTTGAGGTAAGCACCCCATCTCCTGTACATAAGTATGCAGTACACTTACACAAAGAGACAGCAGTCACTCCTGAAGATGAGAAGTTTATTATATCTGTATCTGAATATCTGATTCAGATGTAGTTACCATGCATGTATGTAAATATGTAACTGCACTTGTTAGGCCTGTATGTAATGTGTTACTTCAAACAAAAAACTGCAATGACCACCTTTATAGAAAAAAAAAGAAAGCATTCTGAAGTAGAGCGCCTTCAAATGCAGATGACTGCAAGACTGGTGGTCCTTGCAGTACACTGGGTGAAAGTAACACACTACAGTGAGGTCTAGACAAAGTTTGCAATTGGACAAAAAATGTGGAATGTCCTTCAACATAAACAAGTGTAGTGTAATTCATTCAGGCAAAGATAACCCTAAATATAACTACATGCTTAATGACCAAATACTAAAAAATCTCATGAGACAAAGATCTAGGCATTATAATTATGGATGACTTATCCTTCAACAAATAAATCACAGAAAACATAAATAAAGCAAATAGGGTGTGGTAGTCTAAAAGGCACAGCATTAATTCAAATGATCAAACAGTTATTGTCCCTTTATGCAAGGCCTACATCTGTCTCCTGTTAGATAATGCATCTCAACTATGGTCCCCATATTAAAAAAAAAAAAAATAAAATATTACCCGGATCGAAAAGATCCAAAGAAAGATCATCAAATACATTCAGGAATGCTGGTCTCTCTCATATGAGGAGAGACTAAATAAATTCGGGTTAATGTCACTAGAAAAAAGAAGAATGGGGGTGACCTATTTACAGGAGAGGTGATTCAAGATCAAACCATCATGTCCGATATAGGATCAGATTTTAAGCATACAAACATTAACACCAGGGGACATCCCTTCAACTAGAATGAAAAAGTTTTACAACAACTAAAAGGTCTTACTTTTCCCCCCAAAGAGTCATTAGGCCATGGAACCTAATACCCTTGTCCACGGTCATCTGTGACAACAAACACACTTTAAAAAAAAATTTAGATAACATCACAATAACAAATGGCACTTTATGTTTTTATGGGTGAAAGATAGGAGCTTCTATGGGCAGTAATGCTCTTTTGCTCCTCTACACTTCCTTAGTTATGCCAGTGTCCAAGGCTATGGAACACACAATGTCACATAATGGTGATGGGGATACAAAGAGGGGCAATGAGGGAGAAAGAGGGTGGCTAACAGGGTCTCAGAATAAAGAGGAGTAAAGGGTACAAAGGAGCACAGAGACCAAGCACAAAAATGGGCAAAGAATCACAGAGGAGCAGAAAAGGGGAGCAAAGATTGATGCAGAATTAAGAAAGGCGGAAAGTGAGCTGGCCCACTGAAGATGTGGTAGCGCTATCACTCATGACACCAGTGACTAGGCGTGATCTTGGGTCGTTCAGGGTCAGCTAGGAGTAAGGAGGATTGAGCGTCCCAGAGGACGTTTTCCTCCTCCTCCAGGCAGAGAGGGCTGTATCCTCCACTGCAACACTGCCACCTGGGTGACCAGAGCTGGTAATGGGGATAGTGGAACTTAGAAAATGGGCATAGAAATTCCTGAGCTCTGATTGGCTGATACCCCTGGCAAGGTGGGCAGGTATCTGACAACAAAGCCTGGGTTAGAACAAGTGCCAATCCCAACTGACCTGATCACTGAAATTGTGAGGCCAGTTAGAAGTTTCAAATTTGACCTGCCACCATTTTGTCCCCACATATCTAGAGAGATGGCGTCTGCCTCCCCCCCCCGTCTTATTTTTAGGTAAACAAATTAATAGTAGGCAGGCACACATACAAAAAAAAAAAAAAAAGAGCGACAAAAAAGGAGTCAGTCCAATCAGCTTCTTGTTCAGTGACAGAGCGCCATCTCCGGTAGCGCTACTATATGACAGCAGCGGTACTTTCTTAATTTTCCATACCGCAGATGAACATCAATCTGCGGTATGGAAAACTAAGAAAGTACCGCTCCTCTCACACACAATGGTGCTATCGAAGCTAGTGCTCTTTCTCTTCCTCAACTCATATGGCTTCAGTGCCAAAATTTACAAATAGCCCTCCCTCCCTCATCAACATAATACCAAACACACTGCAGATCTGTTTTCTCCTGCCAAAAGCAACACGATGGGACGTGCCACTGGAGATTAAACCAAAGACAGTCGATTGCTGGCAGCGCCTGGTCCACCCTGGATCTAACAACACACTAACGCCCAGCAGAACTGCACCCCCCCTTCACCTGTTGAGATTTTCTTAGAGCCATCCCGAGGAGAAGCAGACCACTCAGCAGAGATCTGTGCCCCACAACCTGTGAAAACGCACTATTTTACAATGAGGCAAGCAGCTGCAGTTTAAACAATGTTTTTAAAACACTAGTGGCTGCAAGGTTCTTAGAATACCTGTACTTCCAGATACAGGGCAGAGTGAATAAGTAGGGAGGTATATAATTGAAGGTCTTCTCAAAATCAAAGGAGTTACTTCAAAATCCCAACACCTTCCCACACAGGTGCAAGAGGCAGGTGCAACTACGATAAGAGGTAAGCAAATGATGAGTCTTGGAGTGAGACACTAGTGAGAGCAAGGGATGGGACTAGGAATGGTGAATCAGCTTGCCTGCTGAAATGTTACTTTTGGCTGAATCGAGGAAGAGATCAGCATTTGATAGTGTGCCTGTGTAATTTTTTGTTTAGGAGCTGCTGGGAACTAAAGTTAATAGCGTTTTAGTTAATATTTTTAAAGCTATAGCTTTTACAAATTATAGACACAGACACCTTTGCCCTTTTCTGTACTTTAAAAACAAACAAACAAACAAACACAAACAAAAAAAAAAACAATTGCTGATGGGTGACCTGCTGTACTATAGAGCTGCCCAGGAGATTTTTTTTTTTTTTAAACTTAAGAGTCTCCAGTAGGACAAAAGACCCTAACTAAAAAAAAAAAAAAAAAAAAAAAAACATCATTCTAATGGAGGCGGAGGAACTATGTTTTTTCAAAACTTACTTTAAACTAATTTTTTATTAATTTTCTTTTTATTAAACATTTTTTTTTTTTTACAGTGCCCATTTTCTAAGTGCAGTAATACCCTCCAGGGTGGGCAGTATTGTGCTATAGCGGACCTTCCAGGGTCTATAAGGCCCTCCGCCTGTGGCATCGGGCCTCAGTACGCCCCTGGATGGTCCAGTATAGCACAATACCACCCACCCTGTCAGGCATTATTGCTTACATAGAAGTGTAAGGGGTGGAGGCAGGAGTCAATGCACTGGCACACTTGACGTGCTTGCATCATGGCACTTCCATTCATTCCACCTCAGGATAGGGGGCTGGAAAATGGGCCCTGGGGAGTGGCTGAGCATCCCTGGTATATCGGCCCCCTCAGTCCAGACCCAGTGCTCTCACCAACCACCACTGAGCATCCTGTTGGGGGGGGGGGAGTGGACCCAGACCCTTGACTCACCTGGTGGGCTATCCAAAGCACAGAGTCGACCCAAATGAGAAGCAGTTGTGGTAAGTGGCAATGAGGGCTGCCCTGATGCCAGAGTAGATAAGGGGGCATAGACAGAATGAGGGAAAAAAAACAGAGGCAGAAAGTGGGGAGCAAGTGGGCTAAGAATTTGAAGAGCAAAGAGGGGTGCAAAAAAGGGCCAAAGAGTGAGTGAGCAACGAGGGACAACAGATGAAAAGAAGCAGGACACACAGAATATGGAGGAGCACAGTATATGAGGGGGCACACATGAACAGATGGAATGGATTTCAAAAGAAATGGAGCAGGATACAGGGGACACTCACTGTAAATGGAGGCAGGGAGTGGCAGCAAAAGACAGGAACAGAATGAAAAGGTGTAGAGTATGAACACAAAGGATCAGGAACTGGGATGAGGATAAATTAGAACATGAGAGAGGTAAGAGAAAGCCTTCCTAAATATACTGGTATCATGTTAATTGTGTGTTGGAGTCCATGGGCGTGAGTAAAGTATGTGCACACACATTAGGGAATGTTTTCATGATTAGAGGATACAGTGTGGGTACTGGTGCACAGTGGAAGCTGGGAAAACTACTGGGGAAGGAAACAGATGGTTGTGGTGGATGGGCACTAATCTAAGTGGAGAAATGTACTAAGCAGTGTCCAACAGGGACTGGTGCTGGAGCCAATGCTGTTTAACAATTTCATTAACTATTTGAAAGCAGGAGTCTGCAGAACAACCTCCTTGTGCTCCCAGGTCGCTCCTGTAAAAAAGCTTCCAGCTTAGTGTGCTATACCTGGTTAAACAACTAAATAAAAAAAAAAAAAAAATGCTAAAGAACATTGATGACACTACAGTTGTGTTTAGAGATCCACACTGATGTCTCCAGAGATCCATGTGGGCCGATGCTCAGGCACATTTACATGACCCCTTTCAGTGCCAATGCAAACCACGTGGAGAGGGGCCGTAAACACATAACTAAACCAAGCAAGAAAATAAAGGGCCCATGCAGGGGGTATATGGTAGGAACTAGCTGCCTATTATGATTAAATATTACTTTTGTTGAGAATACAAATCATGCCAGAAATCTGAGATTTAACAACAAATCTGAAATTTTGAAAAATAAGTTTAAAAAAATCTCACAAAACAGCATGTACATTCGCACAGAAAAGAATAAACCCTCTGCAAGGGGCCCATTACCTGCCCTGTTGCTTTAGGAAAGGGGGAGTTGGATTGAGTTTGCTACTGCGGTTATGGTGCAGTGACCCCAGGTAAAATAAATCACACAACGTTACTTTTTTTTATGTTTATATTATTAATTTCTCATCAGCAACATATGTCTTGGTCCAGAGTGTGGGAAAAAGCATACTTGCATACCGACATTGACAATGACACAGGAAGATGCTGGGAGGATCCATCCTGTGTCTAAGCAAGCAGTGTAGCCTGTCCACACAGTAGCTTACACCACATCCTCAACTCTGCTGCGACTTGGGAAGAGGACAAGTAATTGACTTACCGCGATCCGGTAACTGCCCACACTGCCACATTTGCAGTGCAGCAACACAAGTGCTCGGGCTGCTGTGATGCAAAGGTGGCAGTGTAAACAGGCTTTAAGATATCCAGGATGGTACACTCCCTTGAAGGTGGAGACAAATTCAGGAGGACCTGAACAGCCTGGGTGAGCGGTCAAACTTGTGTTTCAGATGCAATGAAGCCAAATGCAATGTGCTACACCTGGGGAGGAAAAATAGTGGTAGGTTCTACACACTGTGCGGGGTTCCTCTTGTTGCAGTGGAGATGGAAAAAGGCCTGGAAGTCATACTAGACAAGAGGGTGAAACATGACTAGCAATGCATGACCACAGTCAAGAGGGTTGACAGGATGCTGGGGTGCATTAAAAGGGAGGCGACTGTCGCATGATAGACCTAGATCCATTTATGTGGGTTCATAGTGTATATGCTGTAATATACTTTAGAATTAAGACACTGCCCCTTTAGCAGGTAACTACAAAATAACTTGTTATTTCTATAAAGGCTAGTGTGGACCTGTTATATTTCAGGATAAGGGAGACAGGTATATATCCCAGAAATGCATAACTTATCCCACTGTGGCTTTCCATGACAGGGGAAAGGTAATGTAGTGACCTAGGGGGTCAGGGGTCAAGCCAAATACACGGACCAGATGTCACTGGGATTGACATCAAACCTGACATGGAATCACAGTGACACCTACAGAGAATGGTAAACTGTTGTACCCTAATATCTGTATAGTCTTGGAAGTATTAACCCCACCCCAGAGAAAAAAAATAAGATGTGTGTGTGTGTGTCCGAAAATGACCCTCACGTATATTATCAGACACACACTTCGAATGCAGAGCAGTTGAAAACCAGTTTAGTTGGAAGGCAGATCGCCTCTTCCAGCTGGCATATACTTGTAGACCAGAAGTATATGTGTAGGCCTGGAAAAATCTCTAAAACCAAACCTGAGTATGTGGGAATTAGGCTCTTCACATACTGAACAAAAAAATTCTGATTTTTTTTTTGAAACTCAGCTTTATTGCATGTAATGATATCACAACCAGCTGTAAAATCAAAAATTCTGATTTAAGTCAGAATTTTGGAAACCACGACTTTGCACCAAGGAAGCGCCTGGAAGACTTTTTAAAAAGGACATTTCAGAGACTTCACTTGGAATACACACTTGCTACACAACTGTTGCTGAAGGACTCACCTCTACAAGGATATTTGAAATCTTCTCTGAACTCTAACATCAAACCAAGGTATAGTTTAGGATACAGTATCTAGTGTTTTCTGTAAACCATCCAGTTTTACTTTTGTTATTGTCTGCATTCAAAGTTCTTCCAAACTGTAGACTTTTCTTTATTGCTTTTATGTTAAATAAACTTTTATGATTTTCTTATCAACTCTGCCTGGGGTCTGGTTGTGTGATTTAACATTTTAACAGAAGGGTTTTGAAAAGACTGTGTGCCTTGATAAGACAGAACCGCTCGGCTATCATATAAAATGACCTAGGCAAGACATAGCCAATGGCCGTGGTGGGATTCAAATACTGAAAATAGCGCAGAGTCAAGGGAACTCAAAACTACAGAACCCACCCTACTGGGAAAAGGAAGGCTGGTAAGTCTTCCGGAAACCCTTACTCCTGCTCACGAGTTCCTGAATAGGGGGATCCTCTCTGCAAACAGGAGGTCCTGCCGGGCTGACCGAGGTTTGGGGGCCAGGGGCACATGACAGTGACCATCAGGGGAAAGGAAGCAATCCTGACACTTCACAAAGCCCTGGTCTGACCCCACCTGGCATACTGTGCCTAGTTCTGGGCTCCCCTTTACAAAAAGGGACAATTAGGTAGTTGAAGGATGCAGCACAGGGCCACCAAAATTATCAGGAGTCTGCGGCACAAAAGCTAGGAGGAGAGGCTGGTGGTCCTTAACATGTTCACCTCAGCGAAAAGGAGTCTGAGGGAGAGAACATGATCTCAGTCTTCTGCATAGCCTAGGGTACTGACACGACTGAACAGTCTGACATATCTGACCCGGTGTCCCCCAGCAGGATACAGGGATATGTGCTGTGAAACTCAGAGATAAATTCAGGGGGAATGTTAAGAGTCACTTCTCCCAGAGGATGGTGAACCTATGGAACAGCTTACCAGCGGAGACAGTAGACAGGAAGACAGTATAGGCCTTCAAGATAAGCCTAGACAAATTTCTGCTCCCTGGAAGGGAAATCCCTATAAAAGTGGTACATGTTTGTGCAGCATGTTTATTCACCCCTGCCTATGAAGTAGAGGAGGTGGATACGATGGACTGAGAGTCCCTTCTGATCTTAAATTATTGTCACTATATTAAGGCAGAGAACTTTACTTACACATCACAAATCCTTCTGTTATGCTTTGAGAGAGGGTGTCAAGGTTATGGTAATGCCAGTGCTGCTCTAAGTAACTGTTCAAACCCTTGAGACACTACACCACACATTCACCAAGATTCATATTTCCCAAATTTTGTGACTTTGTTTTGCAAACCCAAATGATACATACATTTTTTTTTTTTTACAATAAATTTCCATCTTTTTCAAAGGGTATTTAGTAAGAGATGGACACTGATTTGAATTGATAATGTGTATTAAGTAGTCCCTGGTGTCCAGTGCCACCCTACTCTCTCCTCGTTCTATGTGAAAAAGTTTCTATAGTTCAGTGGCAGTCCCCTCCATTACTCCATCCCATGCCAAGCAGTCTTTAGTGTCCAATGGTTCCCCCTCCCGCTCCATGAAAAGCAGTCCCTGGTGTCCAGTGGTTCCCACTCTCCCCGCCCCATAACAAGCAGTCCCTGGTGTCCAGTGATTCTCCCTCTCCCTGCTCCATGACAAGTAGTCCCTGGTGTCCAGTGGTTCTCCCGCTCCATGACAAACAGTCACTGACATCCAGTGGTTCCCCACTACCCGTCCCATGACAAGCAGTCCCAGGTGTCCAGTGGTTCTCCTTTCTCCGTGTCCCATGCCAAGCAGTCCCTGGTGACCAGTGGTTCTCCCCTGTCCCCGGCCCATGTCAAACAGTCCCTGGTGTCCAGTGGTTCTCCCCTCCCTTCCATGCCAAGCAGTCCCTGATGTCCAGTGGTTCTCCCCTCTCTCTGCCCCATGTCATGCAGTCCCTCATGTCCAAAGGCTCTCTCCCAGGAAGAAAGGGACCTCAGTTATTATTTTGTGAGACCTTAAGGTGGCCACGACATGTGACATGGCTGTGGACAGAGCTAGTGGGATGCTGGGGTGCACAGTGAGAGGCATCACCAGCAAGAGGATGGAGGGAGCTGATGCTGCCACTATACCACTCACCGGTATGCTACCACCTGGAGTACTGTGTCCCTGGAGACTGCACCTAAGGAAAGATACTGACAGGTGAAGGCAGTTCAAAGAAGGGCAACCGAGATGGTGTTGAAGGTGCAAAGGAAGCCCTATGGGGACACTAAGGTATCTCAATATGTATATTTTGTAGGACAGGAGAGTAAGGGGAGACATTATAGAGACCTTCAAGTACCTTGCAGGGGTGAACAGAGTGCAGCGAGGAAGCCGCTACCAATGGAAGACCAGCTTTCATACTAGGGAACATGCAATAAAACAGGTGAGATGACATTTCAGGAATGACGTGAGGAAATACTTCTTCACAGAAAGTGTGGTAGAAGCATGGAGCCAACTGCCATGTGAAGTTGTGGAGGCTGGAACAATGGGAGGCTTCAAACATGCATGGGATAGGCACATGGGCACAGTAGTATGAAAACAGGGAAGGGGAGAGTTCCCATAGACCTGTTAGGGTTTGCCAAGGTACAATAGGCAGGTAACCCTTGGGCAGACTAGGTATGCCCAGTGGTCCTTTTCTGCTGACAAATTCTATGTTTCTCCTGACACCACCCCTTCAACCACCCATCAAACTCCTCAATCTCCTCATTCCTCACTCTGTCCTTCTCCTTCCCCCTACCCCTACCCACATAGGGAGGATTTCATATAGGGTAGTCCTCAGTACAGAGGGGGGCACTGGACTGGAATCTGCAGGGAGAGGTAAACACACTGCAGAACACAACGCTAAAGAAGAGCTCTGAAAGGCATTTTGGCTCAACCTGTAGAGGTCAACCCTGTAAGCCAGGGACAGGCAGAATTGAAGTCTGCCTAGAGGCCTGATGGAAAGTAGGTAGAGCAGGCAGAAGCTTGGAGAGCGGCTTGCCACATACTGATTGAAACAGGGTTGCTAAATCTGCAGTACAGACTGTAAAACTGCAGAAGCTGAACAAGAAGGTCTTGGACAGACACACAGACACAAATGGAGAGAAAAAGAGAGAGAGCCTGCTTTATATTATTTTAAGCCCCAGAGTCACACCTGGAAACAAGTTGCTGCTCAGTGTACCTTTCCCAATCACCAAATTTTAAATAAATAAATATTATTTACCTGTATTAAAGAGAAGCTGTCTATTTTTGTTGTTTTCCTGCAAATAAAAGCCCTTCTGTTTTGAACTTTGAGCATATGGTCTGTCTCATCTGTGAGTGTTCCCTTAAAAGTCTGCCTAGGCTGGCCAGTTGCTGAACTTCATCATACTGGTTTACCCTTGTTCTTTCATCTTCATGACCGCCACTTTATTGCTAAGGCTTGTTTTTCACTCGGAGAATTTTCCTATTGATGATGCTGTCTACACAAAATATAAGTTTATAACAGATTAAATGGGAAGAATATAATAGATTTGTAGAATTATTCCTGAAAACAATTGGGGAACACAAAGTTGGGGCTTTGACCTCTTTCCACATCCGCACCGTCAACTGGTGTCTTCTTTACATAGAAACATAAGACAGTGATGGCAGAAAAAGACCAAAGAGTCCATCCAGTAGTCTGCCCATAGCACCCCAGCAAACCCCATTACATATTACATTGTCTATACAGGCATTCTAGCCTTCACTATCCACCCTCATGCTCCCTGCCCTACTGCTACCGCATTAAGCATCAACAACTGAATATTTCACTCTGTCCCAACCATGTCTGAAACCATTAATGGTTTTGGTGCCCACCACATCAGCTGACAGATTTTTCACGGCTCAACTACACTTTCTGTAAAATAGAACATTCTCCCCATCCCTCTTGAACCTCCCCCACCCGCCAGTTTCCACTTGTGCTCCTATGTTCTTGAACTGTTACTCAAGCTAAATAGTTCCTCGAAGTTTACCCTGTTTATTCTTTTCAGGAACTTGAAGGTCTCGATCATATCTCCCCGTCTCTTCTGGCCTCCAGCGAATACATGTTCAGTGCCTTGAGCCAACCATCATACGATCTGGCCTGCTGGTCCTTAATCATTTTTGTCACTCTACACTGCACCATCTCCAGCCTCTCCTTATCTTTCCTTAGGTGAGGACTCCAGAACCGAGCACAGTACTCCAGGTGGGGCCTCTCCAGTGATCTATAGAGAAGTAGTATTATCACCTTCCTGCTGTGATCAACCCCTGCCCCCTTCCCAATACACCCCAACATTCTGGTCGCCTTGCTGTAGGTCTTGTTACTTGGCTAGATTATTTTAAGGGGTCACTAATGATGATGGCTAGGTCTCTTTCCTAAACAGGAGTACCCAGCTTTACCCCTCACATCCAGTATCCTGTCCTGGGTTGTTGTTGTTCACCTTACACTTTTTGGTGGTTAAATTTCAACTAAGAAACTGCTGACCACCTTTAGCTCTTGTAGATCGGTCTGTATCTCCCTAATCCCCTCCTCACTGTCCACCCTACCACAGAGCTTAGTGTCGTCTGTAAAGAGATGCATCTTGCCCCGACTACCTTCTTCTACGTCACTGATGAACATACTGAAGAAGACAGGATCCGGGACCGATCCCTGTGGTAACCTACCCGTAACCTCCTTCTCTTCTGATTTGACTCTGTTAACCACAACCCTCTGCTGTCTCCCTTCCAACCAATTACCTACCCATCTTACTGTGTCCTTTGCTGCACCCAGATCCTAGCTTTTTCTGCAACCTTCTATGAGGCACTGAGTCGAACGCCTTGCTGAATTTGAAGCAGAGTAAATCCATGCCATGGTCCTTATCCACTACCTTCATTACTCAAGGGAAACTATTACAGTGGTCTGACAAGAACTCTCTGCCACGATCCCATGATGTTTACCATCCTGGAGTCTGTCGCTCTCCAGGTAGTCTGCAAGGTCCTCTTCGATGAGTGTCTCCATCAGTTTACCCACAACAGGCCTGTAGTTACCTGATTGCTCCTTGTCCTCCCCCCTGACATCGAGGCACAGGTCAAGAAGCATAGGGAAAATCAAGAGCAGTTGTAGAATGTACCAAAAATATGTATTTACAGTAGTAGTAACATAAAAAATAAACAAACGTGCTCAGTATAACTATGTACAAAGGAGAAAAAAATGTAGTTTTCACTGAGTCTATGTGTACCTTTTTCTTCTTCAGTAGTTGCAGCTTAGCTCCTTTATAAGTCCTTTCAACCCCCATTCTTAGCAAGCATCCTGTTTTTGTAAATATCAGGCAGGAGCCGCTAGAACACAGTGTGCTTGCTGAGGCCCCTTATGCACAGCTTTTGCAAAAGGCTCAAAGATTTGCATTAAGGTAACCTCTAGTTTCCAACAGTTTTTTGCAGTCATCTCAAATTATAAATATATACATTTCAACAGTGTCACAGAGTGGCTCTGTGAGACTTGGGGAAAAGTAACATGTTGGGCTAGCTGTTTGTTTTCTCCTTATATTGGAGTGTTTGGGAGTTCTCCCCTCGGGAGAGAGAGAGTTATATTTTATAGATGCTGGATGAAGGTGGTGGTTTCTCAGAATAAGGGAGAGGACCTCTTTAGTCAAGTTTAAAACTAATAGAATTGCTTTCCCCTTATTTGAAAAATATTATCCCTTGATGTAGTCCCTAGAAGGTAACAGAGAAAATCTCCAATTAATTTACCCCCTGCGAGTAGCTTTTCCTGTTGCTGTTGCAGCTGGAACGATCTTTAAAGCGGCACGACTGTGTGATCGTGCGCACGTTCGGGCAGCTTAAAAATATATTCTGGTAGTGAGAACTTTCAGCTGACAGCTTAGTCTTACTGGTTTATCTACAGCTGCCCTAGAATGTTATGTTTGTGTAGAGTTAGGCTGTAACGATTAGCCTTTTTGTTCCAGTGGAGAAACTTTCCCTTGTAAAGGCTGCAGGTAGCAGGGAGTCCTGCTAGCTTTTAGATGCAATGGCTCAATAAATTGAAGAAAAGAGCTTTTGCTAGGTATAAATTGAAAGACACCATTAATAGTGTCACATTTTGAGGTCAGGAATTTTCTAAATACTAAAAACGGTCTGCTTCGTTCAGCCGTTTTGATGTATAGACGTTTTTCTCTTATTTTGTATGGTATTTTTTTCTGATTTGCCGCTTATCAGAAACCCCTTTCTATAATCCCTTTTTGGGTTAAAATATATTTTGGCCATTGGCTGAAAGCTGTAGCAAAATAGTCAGCTGATGTTACAGTCTTAGGGTGAGTCAGTCTCCCTAGAAGAAAATGGCAGATTGAAATGTATGCCGACGGGCTGAAATGTCAGCCGTCGGGAAATGGGCTTGCTTTTGCTTTGCAAGCTTTGCAATAGTGTTGAGAACCTTTTGGTTCTCCTTCCAATCCCCCATCCTTTTTCAAGAGACTCCTTGCAGGGCACTGTTTAATACTTTTAGTCTCTTTAGTTTAAGCACGGTAATTAACTTTGCTGCACTTTCGAGGGCTTTGTAAGAGTTCAGGGCGCTGCTTTCAATGCCCTAGTATTCTACACTTATGCCCGGTTTAGATTTTCAGCTATGGAAAGAACCTCTTAGTTCTTTAGTATTACATTGTTAGGTTCTTTTGGTAAGGGTTCTGAAGAATGCAGCTGTTTTAAAAGTAGAAACGCTGCTGAGGTTCAGTACGGTAATGCGAGTGCTGGTGAAATTACTGTGCGAGTGTGAGCACAATTGAGAAGTTATTCTTTTTTTCTAGCTCCCTTGCAATTGTATCCTTATGACTAAAAACCCTCTGTATGAGCAGTACATACCTTGGAGAAGTGAGGTGATGGGGTTCTGGGCTGTTTTGAGTGTTTACTGTAGACAAGGGTTTTTCTATTTTGTTTGGCATCTCAGATTACCTTCAGAAGTCTCTCTGTTTCAGCTTGCTCTTAAGAGCCGGCCTGCCATCCTGTGCATTACTAAATACTGTGGGAAAAGGGGGTGGTGCTTCCCTAATGCCAGAAATAAAGCTTAAAATGTTTAAAATGGGGTATAAATTACTTCTGAGTTGGAGAATTTGTTGTTATATGAATTTAAAGAGGTATAACTTATTTCAATAAAATAAATACGTAGTAAATAAAGAAATATTGTTAGAACATTATGTAGGGGTGGGGTTTTAAAGTCACCTGACCCCCTTTAGAGTATAAAAAAGCTGAACAGCTAGTTTATTAGTTAGATTGATTTTGGGTCTGGAAGTGAACTCCAGGGAATGGTGTTAAAGTGCTACTTTAAGGTGCTCTGAAGAGTGAGACTTTATTTCCTATCTAGTACCAGATGGAAGAATAAATGTGCAGTTCCAATTTCTATAAGATAAACATGCGGATGAATTCTGGAAATATTGTTAATGGATGAAGAACTCTGCTGTGTAACAACTTTCCTCAGCTGTTTGGAGTGCCAATGATGGTCACTGTAAGAATATGCATCCTGCTAATATAAAGAAATTTTCTGTTATATAATAAAACTTTGAAGCATATAAAGAACTGCTGTGGTGTCACGCTACCTGTTGGCCCTCATACGCCTGCGCCCTACGACAAACAGTAACACTATATATTTTCTAAACAAAAGAGATCCCAACATCAGTTACATTTCCACATATTGATTTGAATATTTTTTATATTAGCGGATATACAAGGGAGGAAAAGAGAGACAGCAAGAGAGGACTGAGAGACAGAGAGAGGCAAAACATTGCAAGACTATTCGGACTGATCAAGTCCGAAGTCTCACAGGAAAATCTGGTTGTGCAACCAGACAGAGAAGAGACAGAAAAGGAAAGATCCTTGCATTTAAACACTTTCTCCATAACAACTGGGGCAGGGTTTGATTCTACCCTGTCACATACACCCCTTCCTTAAGAGGGAACCTGTTTTCTTAGACAGGTTTCCAAAACTTTTTATTAATTCTCTACTAACATTTGCTGCTTTCAGAAATTAAGCACATGTACATTATCAGTTTTTATATAACAGTACAGCAAACGGTAAAGTTCTAACCCATACATTTGTTTTCAACCTTCAGAACCCTCAATTCCTGATCCATGTCTTGACAGAAAATCAGCATTGCTATTCTCTTTACTAGATTTGTGTATCACAGTGAATTTAAATGGCTGTAGTGACAGGTACCACTGTGTGATTCTGGAATTTTTATCTTTCATCTGGTTAAGCCAAATGAGAGGATTGTGATCTGTTACTAGAACAAAATCAGTTCCTAGTAAATAAAACTTCAGGGACTCCATGGATGATAGTGGAGTATCTTTTCTATCATGAAACTTCCTACTTATGTACAGAATAGGATGTTCTGTCCCATCTATATTCTGACTTAGGACAGCACCTAGGCCTGCCTCGGATGCATCTGTTTGTAGCAAAAATGGTTTCTCAAAGTCTGGGCTTCTTAAAACAGGGGCTGAACATAATGCAGCTTTTATGGCTTGAAAAGCTCATCACACACCGGGTTCCATTTCACATTATTTGGGTACTGTTTTATCATGAGTTCGGTGAGGGGAGTAGCTAACTCAGCAAAGTTGGGAACAAATCTCCAATAATAATCAGCCAGCCCTAAAAATGACCTGACCCGTTTCTTTGTTTTAGGTACAGGGCTGTTAGCTACAGCTTCTATTTTAAAAATCTCTGGCTTAACTTCTCCATTTCCCAACACATAGTCCAAAAATCTGGTTTCCTGCATGCCCAATGCACATTTGGTAGAATCAATAGTCAGACCTGCATTTTTGATAGCTTGGAGAACTGCTCATAGGTGTTCCAGGTGGCTTTTCCAGTCTGGACTGTATACCACTACATCATCCAGGTACGCAGCACAATCACCAGTGTGAGGGGATAAAATGACATCCATGTACCACTGGAATGTAGCTGGCGCACCATGTAAACCAAATAGCATGGTGGTGAACTGACAGAATCCTATGGGGTGGCAAATGCAGTTTTATCTCTGAATTCTTTAGCTAAAGGTATTTGCCAGTAACCCTTGGTGAGATCGAGGGTACTGATATACTTTGCACTCCCCAGTCTGTCCACCAAATCATCTATTCTGGGCATAGGATAACTGTCAAATTCTGACACTTGATTAAGTTTCCTGAAATCAAGGCAGATTCTAACACCCCCTTCTTTTTTGTTTACAGTTACCACTGGAGATGACCAAGCACTCCTCGACTCCTCTATGATACCCAGTTCTTTCATTTTTTGTATTTCCTTAACCAAGTCAGCTCTTAACCGCTCTAGCAACCTGTATGTCTTTTGCCCAACAGGACAAGCATTCCTTGTCAGTATTACGTGCTCAACCACTTTTGCTTGGCCTGGTACCGTGGTAAAAGTACTGTTAAATGTCTTTAGCACATTACGAATGTCTGCAGTTTGTTCTGAGGTTAAAGAAACATTCACCTTTACAGCATCAGCATTTATAGTTTGTTCCAGCCTATCATAAGCTGCATCAGTATCTTCCTTAACAGTTTCAGGTAGAACTAGCAAAGCAGCTTTTGGCATTTTTTCAACCCATTTCTTGAGGAGGTTAGCATGGTTATCTTAGCAGGATTTTTCCTGTCAGGGGTCTCAGTCTCGTAGTTAACAGTGCCAGTACACCTAATAACTTTATAAGGCCCTTGCCACTTCATTAACAGCTTATTTTATGCTGTGGGTAACAGTAGCAACACCTTTTCACCTGGCTCGAAAACATTTTCTTTTACCCCATGGTCATAATATACCTTTTGCTGGTTTTGAGCCTCTTCCTGATTACTATGGGCAATTTCAACATATTTTGCCAGCTTCTTTCTTAGGGCACACATATAAGATGTTATAGATTGTTTCTGAGTGGGGTTATCTTCCCACGTTTCTTTTATCACATCCAGTGGCCCTCTTGGCTGCCTACCATACAGCATTTCAAACGGTGAAAACCCTGTTGATGCCTGTGACACTTCTCTGTAGGCAAAATTAGGTAAGGCAAGTACTGGTCCCAGTCTTTGCCTTCCCCGTTTACAAACCTTTTTAACATACGTTTCGGGGTTTGGTTAAAACGCTCAAGAAGACCGTCTGCCTGAGGGTGATTGGGGAGGTTCTTATGGCAGTGATACCTAGCAGTCTGTACAGCTCCTTAAACAATGCAGCACCAAAATTGCTACCCTGATCAGTAATAATTTCTTTAGGTATGCCCACTCTGTTGAAAATGTTGGCAAGCTCTGCTGCAACTTTTGGGGCTGTAACAGTACGCATTTGGAACTGCTTCTGGGTATCGAGTAGCATAGTCGTATACTACCAGGGTAAATCTATTACCCTTTTTACTTTTGTCTAAAGGACCAACCACATCCATTGCAATTCTCTCAAAAGGCACATCTATCAAGGGTAGGGGCACCGGGGCACCTTGTCTTTTCTAGTGACTGGGGCTACTTTCTGACACTCAGCACAGGAATTACAATAGGTAGCAACATCTTCATGAATTCCAGGCCAGTAAAATCTATACAGCAACCTGGCAAGGGTGCGATCTCTCTCTGAGTGACCAGCCATAGGACTATCATGTGCTATCTGTAACAACTCTGCTCTATACTTCTGTGGTATAACCAATTGTTCTGTCTGTTCCTGTGTCTGAGGTTTAACCCAAACCCTGTACAGTAAATTATTATATTTTTTAAACATTGAGCCACCCTGTTTTGGTTTCACCCCCAGCTGTTTAAAATAACCCTGGAGAGAAACATTGTTAGCTTGTTCTGAAAGAAAATCACAATCAGTAATCAGTTTAGTTTTAGCATTTTCATATGTTAACCCTTTATGTCCATCAGTCATTTGCTGCCACAGTTTCTTCAGGCATCATCTTTCATTCTTGGATTTCTGGATCTCGGAGCTGTGCTCAAATAAGTCTGAATCAAAATCACTGAAAGGAAAAGTGTCCCCACCGTCTGAAATTTTCTTTGCCTGAGCTCTTGTCACCACTGCTGCTGAAACATCCGGATTTGCCCCCTCTTTGATCAACTCAGTAAATCCTGGAAAGTCATTTCCAATAATCATAGGTACAGGTAACTTAGGTACTACCCCCACTTTCATTTGGTGCGACACACGCTTAATGGTCAGAGTCACTTGGGTGGTGGGAGAGTAGCGAGTGTCCCCATGGATGCAGATGACACCAGTACCTGGTCCCTTTGCACAGTGTTTTCCCAGCACTTTAACATGCACTAGGGTCTGTCTGCTTCCCAAATCAATGAGTCTCTTTACAGTCGTATTCCCCACCTTCACATCTGTTAGGTACTTGACCCAGTTTGCCAAGGACAAATCTGCTCCAGTGCCACTCCTTAATATGGCAGTTTCTTGCAAAATGACCTGGCGTATTACAGTTATAGCAGATAACGTCTTTGGGCACAGATTTGTTACCCCCCCCCCCAGAGTTCTTATCAGGCTTGGAGTTTAAATGGGAAAAATAGTGTCTTACTGGTGCTTGTCTGTTACCTCGCTGCTGTGGCATCTGTCTGGCCATTTGGTAGTCCTCGACCAAAGAAACTGCCTTTTCCCCACTCTCTGATCAGTGTTCCTTTACCCAAAGCTGCACATCTGTAGACAAGATAGTGATGAACTGCTCCATGGCAAATGTGTCAATGATCTGTGGTACTGTTTTGCTCTCTGGTTGGATCCATTTTATCAGGAGTTCTCTGAGTCGGGTGAAGGCTTCTCAAGGACTGTCGACTGAGTTGTACCTCAGAGATCGAAATCTCTGCCTGTAGGTCTCTCCGGAGATGTCATACCTTTTCAGGATTTCGCTTTTCACCAGGTCATAGTTTTCTGACTGTGCAGTGTCCATATTGCTGTAGGCAAGTTGGGCTTTCCCTGTCAGTTAGGGTACCAGTCTGATTGTCCATTGCTGCTTTGGCCATTGGCAGGCTGTGGCAACTCTTTCAAAAGTTGTCAGGTATACCTCGATATCATCCGAGGGGCACAACTTTGTAAGTGTAATGGCTTTTAAGTTGCTTGCATTTTGTTGCTCATCTGGATATGTGCCAGATCCTCTGCCTTTGATGGCTTGCAAGGCATCCTGCCATCGCTGCTCCTGTCGCTGCATCTCTTCTCTCCTCTGCGTTTCTAAATGTTGAATCTCTTTTTCTCTCGGCTTATCCCTCTCTTTTTGTTGTATAGCCCACCATTTGAAAAAGTCCATCAGGCTTTTAGGTTCTGTCACTGCCTGTTCTTTTTCCATAACTTGTGCTGGCTGTATAATCTCAGACTGGACTTCTGTCTTTGCTAGTTTGGCTGCCATTCTCCTGGTACCCACTCAGGGACTTGCTGCTGCAGAATCCATACCTTCCTCTGCGCTTCTCTGGTACCAGGTCCCACGCACAAAACTCTTGTCTCAGGGTATGCACGGTGTAAATCCCACTCTCACACCATCTGTCATCGAGACACAGGTCAGGAAGCATAGAGAAAACCAGGAGCACTTACAGAATTCACCAAAAATATTTATTAATAAACTTGTTTAGTATAACTATGTACAAAGGAGAAAAAACAGTAGTTTTCCTTGAGTCTGTGTGTCCCTTTTTCTTCTTCAGTAGTTGCAGTCCTTTCAACCCCCATTCTTAGCAAGCATCCTGTTTTTGTAAATATCAGGCAGGAGCTGCTAGAACACAGTGTGTTTGCTGAGGCCCCTTTTGCACAGCTTTTGCAAAAGGCTCAAAGATTTGCACTAAGGTAACCTGTAGTTTCCAATAGCTTTTTGCAGTCTTTTCAAATTATAAATACATACATTTCAACAGTAACACTATATATTTTCTAAACAAAAGAGATCCCAACATCAGTTACATTTCCACATATTGATTTACATATATTTTTATATCAGCAGATATGTAAGGGAGGAAAAGACAGACAGACAGCAAGAGAGGACTGAGAGAGGCAAAGAATTGTGAGACTGTTCGAGGTTGATCAAGTCTGAAGTCTCACAGGAAAATTTGGTCGTGAAACCAGACAAAGAAGAGACAGAAAAGGAAAGATCCTTGCATTTAAACACTTTCTCCATAACAACTGGGACAGGATCCGATTCTACCCTGTAACACTCTCCAACTTATTAGATGACCAGGTAAGTGCACTGGTGCAGAAGTGCCTTTTTCAGGCACGACCCAGGTACAGAAGAGTACACAAGACAGTGGAAAAAGCACAAGTGCATAAGTATCACAATACAAACTGAAGTGATGTGCAGAACTAAGGCATTCAGATGACACTTTAAGACAACAGTGTTTTGTAAGTCATGCAAAGCAGGTACAGACATCTGACTCTTGGAGATTGAACTTTCATCCCAGTCCACGAACATTTTAGGGGAAGGGATGGCTCTGATAGCAAAAGGAATGGTGTTCCAGAACGATGCTGCTCTGCATCTCTAAGAGTTGTGGCCCATGTCCATGAATGGAACTTTCAATAGACTGTTTGCAGAGAAGTGAATAACTTGGATAGGCATTGGTGAGCACTTCCATGTAGAATTTTGTGCAACAAATTCGCTAGAGTTAACTGGGCTCTGGTTTTGGGCTGCAACCAATCAAGTCGTTCAAAGTTGGTGCAGTGATGGGACTGTGGGTCCTGTGAGGATACAAATTTGGTAACCTTGTGGGTTAAGATTCTTTTCTTTGCCTGGATCGTGAAGGAAGCTGCATCGTAACAACGGAGCCATACTTAATCAGGGGGAGTATGCAGTTTTGAGCAATTCTGACTTTAGTGTCGAGGTGCCAGGTACTTTGCAATACAACACAGTAGACCCAATTTTTGATAAACAGTTTTTACTATGCTTGTCATACGAGCATCAAATGTGAGGTGGGGATAGATGGTAATGTCACACCTGGACAGCTGGTTCTGATCCCTGTATCATTTTTTGTAAATATATAAAAATGTGTAATGGACTGTGTCAAGAGAAACCACTGTCTTGCTGAAGTTGACACAAACACCCCCAGGGATAAGTTCAAAGGACAGGAGGTATTTTAAACTGCAGATTTCTAAAATGCAATTATCTTGTCCATTTGCTTTGATCCCAGGAAATAAAATTAGCCATTCATGACGTCCTCAGGGAAATCCTTTGATGTGCACTAGATGTCCTGAGAAAAGGGACACTGGCCAGTGTTATGAATAACTTCTCAGGAAATCAGCACATTTCATCAAAGAGACCTTTGACGTGTAGAGACCAGGGCCCAGACGGTATTAAGGAGTCAAATACACTTTTGCTTTGAATATACAGTGACTTATATCAAAGAGACTTTTGATGTGTGTGTGAAGCAAAGCACAGACTGGTTTAGACCAGTCAACATGAGAAGAGGAGATTTATTATGTCATCTCTTATTTTTTTTAAATAACTTAGTAGGCCATCATGTGTTATAAAATATACATTTTGTTACACCAAGGCGGAGTTTGGTGACCTCAGAGAGAAGGCCGGCTCAGGACTGTCTTAAACCTACTGAGCAAACCTTGAGATATACACTTTCATATTCCTGACTGAGAGAGAAGGAACACCACAGCACTGATAGATTAAGAAGTAAGGACCTTAGACAAGATTAGTCTGAGTGTTATTATTTGTAGGAATCTGCACTTTTAACCTGTTTGTTTTAAGGCTGTATGTGTTGGGATATTTTGTTCTGTAATATTTTCTGTTTTCTCATTTTAAAGTAAAGATATACATATTTTAAAACGGAAACTGCTGGTGTGCCTTGAAATTTCTTTTTATATAAGTGGAGCTGTAAAGGTTATAGTTAACACTGTGTATGAGCTTATTGTTATACCAAACTGGGAAACGGATAGAGTTCTCTAAGGTCTTGCACAGAGTTCTAAGGGTTCATTTTGTATACCTGGTTAGGTGCCTGTAGGCAAAGATATCTGGCCCCCCGAAGACAGAATTATCTGAGCCTGATAATTGGGTATGCTAACAATAGGTTATCAGATTGAATCTCTCCAGAACTTATGACTAAGGTGACTTGAACCCACAAAACAGACAAGAGGGTTACCTTGTACTAACTGTCCACAGATCCTACGCTCAGAGGTTGGCACTTTGGGAGTAGAGGGCCTCACCTGCTGAGCAAATTTGTGACAGGTAACACCAAGGTATTTGAATTCATTAACTAGTTCCAGTTTTGGTCCAACTAAGGTTAAGATAGTGAAGGCTTGGGAAAATCTTCTAACCTTTGGGGATGAACCGAGTAACATGGCTTTCGCTTTAAGGACGTTTATGACCAATTTCTCAATTGTGAACTGCTGTTGAAGTGAATGGAGGTTGTGCCCAAGGACGTTGTTGATTTAATTGTCTGTGCACAAAGGGGTCTTGGCAGTATTACTGATCTTGGGTTGGTCATTGATGAAAACAGTAAACAGGAGAGGGCCTAGAATGGATCCCTGGGGTCCCCACAAGAGATCGCGCTAGTCCTGGACAAGACTTTACCAATTTTAACAACTGTGACCTGTCTTGCAGATAGTTGGAGAAACAAAGAGTAGCTGGGCTCTGCAGTCCCAGTCCAGTCTGCTTCTGAATGAGCAAATCATGGTCCTCCAAACTGAAGACCTTAGTCAGGTCCACAAACATGGCACCGGTTAGCAGGCTGTTGTCAATGGCATGGTGTACTGCGTCTGTGAAGCTGACCAGTGCTGTGCATGTTTCGTGACCCTTTCTGAAGCTGTGTTGCTCCAGAGAGAGCAGCCTGTGCTGGTCCAAGTAGGAAGCGAGCCGCACAAGTACGATCCTCTCCAGCACCTTAGCCAAAGTCGATTGTATATAAACATGCCTCCAGTTGTCCAGGACAGTTTGTTTGCCCTTTTTCTGTAAAAGAACTAGACAGGCCCATTTCCAGATGTTAGGGAATTTTTTTGACTCAAATGAAAAATTGAAAATTCTAGAAATGGAGAACAATTTGTGTGGCTGCAATTTTAAGGAATTTGGGAATTGAAGTCATCATAGCAAGCTGATTTGTCATCTTTTAGATGAAGCAGCAGTTTGTGGACTTCCTTGACAGTGACTTTCTTAAAATAAAATAGGGGATGGCATGATGATGAGTTAGGCATGCTGTAATCTGGAGGATATACTGTGCCACACGAGGAGAGACTGTATTTTTCAAGGTTGAACAAAAACATGAGGTCCAGCACTCACTACCTTTATAAAAGACGCTGGCTCTCCTTAATCAAGTGAAAAAAGTTTCTTCAGGTGCCAAAGACCAGAATATGTCTTGACTCGTTCTGGAGGACACTCCTTCATCAAAAGGCATTGCCTTTTCTTGAGGTTGCAGAAAAGATCACTGAACAAATCAGCAACATATTTGGGATCACTGTGCTTGAGGCTGTTCACTTCAAGGGAGGGAGAGGAGGACAGCAGTTCTGGGGTGCAATTTATGCAGCAGTACCAGAATTTTGTGTGGGTCGACTCTCCAATGTCTGTAGCGCAGTAACCACATGCGGTTTCCGTGCTCTATAAACATCTCCAGTCCATAGACCCACACCTTCCTTCGGGAATTTGTTATTACTGGGTTCCAAGAATTTCACATGCCCGAAGACAGTGAATTCTGGAAAGCCTCTTGGCGGAATGTGCATAAATTTATTAAGCAGGACTGGCTCTGACTTGTACAATTCAACATAATGCACAACTTATATTTTACCCCAGCAAAGTTATACAAAATGGGCAAATTTGCATCCCTGTCATGTACAAGATGTAATGAGGCCACTGGTTCCCTTTATCACCTGCTCTGGTACTGCTCTAAAACCCAGACTTTCTGGAGCTCCATTAAACAAGTGTTGGACCCACTCTTGGGCTTAGAGACTTTATTTACTCCTGAATGTTGCTTAGTGGTCATTTTCCCCCCTGGTACCCCCTGAATTAGAAAAGCCCATTTGACCTTAATCACAGCCACGGTAAAACTGGTCATGCTGTAACACTCTAAAGAAGACGTTCTCCCCACAATAGTACAGTGGCATCGGGAGACCCTCCTGGCCATCCAATTAGAAAAACATAAAGCAACAATGCAAAATAGGCCACATTCCTTTGGTAATACTTGGGAATCATTCTATACCCTGCTCTCCCTGTGTGGGTAATTAAACCTATCTTGTAGCACATGCAGGAATCCTGGTTTCTCTCTTAACCAAAGTCGCAGACATGGGGTGGGGAAGGGGGGTTAGGTTTATAAGTATTGATCCTAGGGGGTTTAACAATGGCAATAGATGTATTTACCTTGCAGACTTTGTGGTTGATGGTTAACTTGTATTGTTTTAAAAAACAAATGCAACAAAGTATATTGAATAGAGAAAAAAAAGAATTTTGTGTGGGTCACTAAGATTGTATGTGTACTACGATTTGAGATATGCACTTTTGGCCATGCTGAGTTCGTGTTTGCATTTATTCCATAAATATCTGTATGCAACCCAATCTGAGTGCAGACTTGTTTTCTTGAACATACCCCAAGCAATGTCTCTGTCCTTCTGTCCTTCATTAACTTGAAATGGCTTTTAGTAGACCATTTGGAATTAATATTTTTGACCCTGCATCTGGTGATCAGGGAATGGCGATCAAGTACTGCCACAAACCCTGAAGTAAACAGGTCCAGTGCACAGTCAGTATCAGGCATCGCGTCCATAAATGACCAGGCGATATGTGAGACAGCTTGCAAGAATGACGAGGAACTGACGTTTTCTACAATTACAGTATGTGACATCTTTTTGAACTAGATTGCTAGCTGCACAGTTGTGCCACAGGCAATAACCCACCCCTTGACCCTCCAGCCCTTTGGAACTACCCCTGTCTCAACTGAACTACTGAATAGCCCTACCAGGGGTTCTGCTAGTTCTGATTCCAATTCCTTGAGCACACTCAGATGCATCCTGTCTGGCTGACCCAGGTGCCTTATTTATTTTAGGGCAGCTAGCCCTTTCCAGACTTTTTCACTGGTAAATACCTACTGTCTCATCTCCGAGATCCCCCTTATGGCTGCCTTAATGCCACTTTCTGGCAGAGGCCAGCTGTCTTCCTTTGTGAAGTTACAGCAGAAGTAATCATCAATTATAGCTGCTTTATGCTCATCTTCCTCCGTTACCCTCTGGCAGCCTAACAATTACCTCTCCCTTCTTTCTTTTTTTACTGGTATATCTGAAGAACTGTTTTTTTCCCCCCACCATTAACTCCCTCCGCAATACACAGATCTGTGTCTGTTTCTGCTTCCCTGACCACCCTCTTGCTTTCCCGTGTTCTCATTTTGTTCTCTCCCTATTCTTCCTCCCCTTCTTTTTTACATACCTGTTGAAGGCCTTTTCTTGGCTCTCACTACCTTCCTGTCCTTTTCCAAGAACCGTATTGGTCACCTGTACCTGTTTCTTTTGGTTACTGTTCTCATGCATGACTTTAGTTGCCTTGAGAATTGCCCCCTTAACTGCACCAAACCATTCTTCCCCCTCACATCCAATGCTGTCAACTCCAACTAATTTGTCCCAGACTATCTCCTTCATCTGATTAAAATCTAGGACTTCAACCTCTGATGAAGGCTTACTGGTCCAAGGGTCAGCTCGAACCAAATAGTTAAGGTCACTTGACACTAGTGGCTCCCCTACCCACATAACTCCTACCACCTCCAAGTTGGTGAGCACCACATCAAGAATGGAAGCCTGCCTAGTGGTTTCCTTAACTAGCTGCACCAGCAGGCAGTCCTGCAATGTATCCAGCAGGGCCTGACTTCTGGTGCTCCTCGTAGCTTGATATGTCCCAATCAATATCCAGCAAGTTTAATCACCCGCAAACACCACCACATCCCATTTGCCACCCCCTTCTAGTTCTGTCCCTAACTTCCTGCATCTCTCTCTCTCTCTCTCTCTCTTTCCCCTGTCCTGGAGGTACTTGATCTTTCCAATCCATTGTTTCCTGCCTGAGGCTGCCGTAAACTGAACCCACAGCAATTCTGTTTCCCTATTACCTCCCCATCCTCAATGCCCTTCCTGATATATAGGGCTATGCCTCCTCCTTTACCTTCGATGCCCTCCCTGATATATAGGGTTATGCTTCCTCCTTTACCTTCTCTTCTATCCTGTCTAAACATCGTGTAGCCTGTGACTGTCAGGTGCCGGTCATAGTTCTCTGTGGCCCAAGGTTCTGTGTTGGCTAGGAGGACCATCTCAGTGTCTGCCACCTTTGCCTGACTCACTGATTTTACTTCCCAGACTCCTGGTATTAAGGCAGACCCCTTTCCATCTTGCTCCTGATCCCTTTTTGCTTTTTACTAGTCCTTCACTGATATTCTTCCCCAGTCTCCTTAATTTCCTATTTTTCATGTTAATTGTAGGCTTTGTGAGTCCTTCCTCCTTGGCCTCTTCCCCTAATCCAATTTCAACTTCAACCTTACTCTTACCCACCTTGTGTCTACTAGTCCCCAGTTCAGGGAAGCACTAGCTAGGCTCCCCACCCTCTCTCTCCTCAGTGGTCCTCCTAGCCTCAGTCTCCCTCGCAGTCAGCTGACCTGTCCAACATAGACTTTAAACTCCTGCCCCAGTGCACTGGCTCCAGCTCTTGTCAGGTGAAGACCGTCATCCTTGAAGAGTGTCCTCTCGCAGAAGCCACCCCCCGGTCCCCCATAAAATGGTACTCATCCTCCTGATTCCAACCCTTCCACCACCCACTAAAGTCCTTGATCTCTTCCCCAAGTACCATTCCCACCTCATCAACTCCACGCAGGGAGGACCTTGGAAAAGGCCAGGGAAGTTGAGCGTGCCTTCAATCTGTCCCCCAGCCTCTGAAAGTTCCGCTTCACTGTCTCCAAAGGCTGGTTTGCCAGACCATTGGTACACAAGTGTACCGGTACCTCCAGCTCTCACTCCCCCTTCTCACCACCCCCCAATCCTATCTATATCCCAGATGGCTGATGCACCTGGAAGGCACTAGACCGTCCTCCTCCCTTCCCCCGCCTACCCCAAACCATTAAATTCCAGATAACTAAGACTTTCCTTGCTGACTTCTCCTACTCCCCCACCAGGTGCCATAAAGTAATCCTGCCCATTTCCCGAATGACTCAGAGCCCCCCCCCCCCAAAACACAGTCAGGCACTGGACTCTTCTCTCGGGGTGCAGAGCGATTTGCTGTCAGAACAGTATGGAGCTGGTCGATCTCCACGTGGCTGCCTCTGCCACCTTTCTGCCTTTCCCTATCCACCACTCTCCATCCCCCTGGGCCAGTGAGCCTCTAGGGGAGGGTGTGGTCATGAGCTCCAGCTGAGCCAGTGCTGCAGCTGAGGGATCTTGTCTCTTGCTGCTATCAGCTGAGCACTGAGCTCAGCAAAGGTCCTGCAGATGGGGCAGTATCCCCTCCTCTATAATGTAACCCTGGAGAAGAGCGCCCTAAAGTCCCCACAATGGACTGCTTCCCCACTGTACCTCATTTCCATAATGATCCCATGATAACCACCAGACCTCAGAAAATAACTTGCTTTCCTCTAACTGACTAGTACCCTTAGACTAGACACAAACTGGTCTACCATATCTATGGAGTTCTGTTAAAGTTCCGGTCTTACCCAGTTACCTGGCTGTCCCTCCTAGATTGCTACCTTGCACCCCCACACTAGATCATCAATATCTTAATAGGGGACAGTGCAGAGGAACTGGAGGGGAAGGTCTGTTTTTTTGCAGAGGACACCAAGATCTGCAATAGGGTGGGCATCAAGATGGAGTGGAGCCTATGCGCAGAGATCAAGGGAAACTAGGGGGTGGTCGAAGGCAAGGCAGTTGGGTTCATTGCCAAAAAGTGAAAAATCGTGCACTTAGGGCACAGGAACCCTGGTACTGAGTATAAGTTGTGGAGGCTAGAATGGTGGGAGGCTTCAAGCATGCATGGGATAGACACGGGCATATGAAGCAGGGAGGGGGGAGGATCCCTAGAGACTAGTTAGGATCTGTGGAGGTATAATAGGCAGAAAACCCCTGGGCAGACTGGGTTGGCCTAGCAGTTCTTTTCTGCTGACAAATTCTATATTTCTGTGTTTCTATACAGATAGGTAGGTAAGCATGCTAATTTACCACAAGCTTACACACATTCTATAAAATATCCCTTGTACAATACTCTGTACTCCTCTCTAGTTTAATTTTTTTTTATTTGTAGTTTGTTAACCAGGTAGGATCCAAGAGCAATAGATGCCCATTTTCAAGGGGGACCTGGAGATGTAAACAACAGCAACAATACAGAATAAATATGCAGTACATCCATGAACACAGTAATCAGGTGACATTACACTTGCACGTGGACAAGTCCAAACAGTATTCTTTTAACACCATATTAAATGTATTCTGCAAACTGATGAGAGTGTGGTGAAGCAGATACACTACTCCAGATTGTAATGGCTTTATCAATAAAAGAATGTTGGCCCAGGGGAGGAACGAAACAGTGACGGTCATATGAAATGAGTATGAGCAAATCTAGTACACAGGAATCCAACATTCTAGCATCAGCCATGAACAAAAGCTAATCGCACCTTTTTGGAAATGTCTATAATTGATGAGGGTAAAATAAGTAATGCGCCAGTCAAAAGAAGATCAGCCAAGGCGTTTGTAAAGAGGGCAGTGATGAGAAAATCTGGGTCTACGGGCAGCAATCTGGATATAGAATTGTACAGAATTTTAACTCTTTGCAAGTCAGTGACATTAGCAGTGACACAGACTGGAAGCTCACAGTCCATTAATGACAGGAGCAGGGACTGAGCCAAGACCATCTTAGAGTGAGTGGACAATTTTTTAGCCTAAAAAGCTGACCAAGGTGAGAGTGTACTGACTTAACCAGTGTGGAGATAAGTTCTTCAAAACAGTGAGTGTGGTCTGCCCTAAAATACATGAAACTGTCCAGTTCCTCAACAAAGGTGCTACTCAAATTTTAAATGAAGTTGGGGGTGGGGTAAAGCCTTTTTTTGTTTCATTCCAAAGTGCATATACTTGGTTTTACCAGCACTCAGCAGAATGCCTTTTTGTAATAACCATTTTTGTACCAATTCAAAGTCAGACTGTAAATATCTGGTCTCACAACTGACATAGACACCCTTTTGTACAAAGCAATATCATCCGCATACATGATAAAGTACAGTTATGTAAGAACTTACCGTAACAGTAGATCTTCGAGAACAGCTCTTGCAGCAGGTTACACCATTAGGACTGATGCCGTCAGGCGTCAGGACCCCACGGAAAAATTCTAGCTAGCTATCTTCAGCGGGGACCTCCCCCGACGTCGGTCCCGCCTCCGACGCCAGACGTAGTACACATAAGGGGCATCCCACCGATTCCCCCAGTTCTCCCGGAGACCTCCGGCCGCAGGCTGACATCGAAATGGGAGACCCGAGATCCACCGTCAGAAGCCAAAGGGAAAAACCCTGATAGTAAAGGTGAAAGCCATGCCTCCTCCAAGGGGGAAGGTGGGCGGGAAGGTACCTGCTGCAAGAGCTGTTCTCGAAGATCTACTGTTACGGTAAGTTCTTACGTAACTGTACTATCTTACTTCGAGAAACAGCTCTTGCAGCAGGTTACACCATTAGGACTGATTCCCAAGCAGTAACGCTGCCAGCATTCTGGGAGGAGGAAACTAGGAAATAACCTTCCAGGTCCTGAAACTAGGACAGGAGACCCTGTAGCACGGCCAGGCCGAAGCCGACTCTTCACTGAGAGGCGATGTCCAGGCTGTAATGCCTGATAAATGTATGCACAGAGCTCCAAGTGGCTGCAGCACATATGGCCAAAGTGGAGACGCTTCGGAGTGCTGCAAAGGAGGTGGCCACACCCCTAGTAGAATGACCCCGGACTGAACCCGGGAGGGGCTTTTGTTTGATATCATAACAGTATGAAATACACTGGACAAGCCAGCGAGACAGGGACTGTTTGGATACTGGTTGGCCCATCATCCTTTCAGCAAAGGAAACAAAAAGTTGCTCTGAACTACGAAGTTGTTTCGTTCTATTCAGGTAATACCTCAAGCTGCAGTGAACATCCAGGGTGTGGAGCAGTGCCTCTCCTCTATTAGCGTAGTTCGGGAAGTAGACCGGCAGGTCAATATCCTGATTGAGAGTGAGTGTAGAAACCACCTTAGGCAAAAATTTAGGATTCATCCTCAGGGATACTCTGTCCCGGTGGAAAACTAAATAAGGCTCTTTGCACATGAGAGCGTGAAGCTCAGAAACTCTTCTCGCTGAAGTAACAGCAACCAAAAACAGCGTTTTCCATCCAGAAAGCATGGCTCGCAATCCGCGGCAGGTTGAAGGGGGCGTGAGTTGTTCCAGGACAAAGAACAAATCCCATGGAGGCACTGGGTCCTTAATGGGTGGCCTAAGGTGTAGCACCCCTCTCAAAAATTCCCGAGGGGCGTCTAATTGTGCCACTGTGCGATGCCCCACCGGAAGGTGGTAGGCATAGATGGCACAGAGGTGCACCTTGATAGAGGAGTAGGCTAGACCCGAACGGAAAAGGGAGAGCAGGTAGTCCAACACCACTCCCACCGGGCAACCTAAAGGGGAAAAATCGCGTGCTCGCGACCATAAACAAAAACGGCGCCATTTCATGGCGTACGTCGCATGCGTTGCCAGCTTTCTGGCTGCAGAAAGAACTTCTGTAACCTCTTGCGAGACCCCGTGATGCAAGATGGCTATGTCTCTAGGAGCCATGCATGCAGGTTCAGTGAGCGTAAGTCCGGGTGGACCAGTGAACCTTCCTCCTGAGACAAGATATGGGAGCTGAATGGCAACGGGAGTGGAGGTTCCCGGGACAGCTGAATTAGCAAAGGGAACCAGATCTGTCTGGGCCAGAAAGGGGCCACCAGGATCATTGTTGCATGCTCCCTGCGCAGTTTGAGAAGAATTCTCTGGATCAACGGGAAGGGAGGGAAAGCGTAGAGGAATCTGTCCGCCCAGGAGAGGGACGACGCGTCTCGCCAGAAAACAGCAGGCCCTGGATCTAGCGAGCAAAAATTGGGCAGTTTTGCGTTGGATGGGGATGCGAACAAGTCCAACTCTGGAGTTCCCCATCGAAGAAACAGATCCTCTGCTACCTCTTGAAGAAATTCCCACTCGTGGACTCTGGCCTGGGAGCGACTCAGGCCGTCTGCAATTGTGTTGTCCACCCCGGGAACATGTACAGTGATCAGATTTGCGCCGTGTCGGATTACCCAATCCCACACCCTCATGGCTTCCCTGCAAAGGGGGTAAGAGTGTGCGCCTCCTTGTTTGTTGAGGTAATACATCACCGCTGTGTTGTCTGTCTGAAGCAGGAGAGTACTCAGCGGGATATCTGACTGAAGGGCCTGCAGGGCATAAAGGACCGCCCTCATCTCTAAGACATTGATATGGAGATGAGCCTCCAGAGGGGTCCACGTACCCTGGGACTTCACCCCGCCCAGGTGTGCTCCCCACCCTAGACCTGAGGCGTCTGTGGTGAGGATTACCTCCGGGGACGGCTCTATGAATGGGACGCCCATGGAGAGCGACCCTGGGTCAAGCCACCACTGCCAGTCTCGAATCACGGTGTTCGTGATTCTGACCGGATGCTGCATGTGGTCTTGCCTTTGATCCCATTGCACCTTGAGCATCCACTGAGTTACCCGCATGTGGAGCCTTGCGAAAGGGATGGTAGGAATGGCCGAGCCATGTGTCCGAGAAAGCAGTAAGGACCGACCTGGCAGGCGGTCTTGTTCGACGATAGCTCCTGATGAGGATCTGATGCACTCCGCCTGTCGCCTGGAAGAAAAGCTCTTCCTGAACAGTGTCCAGTACTGCGCCTATAAATTGCAGCTTCTACGACGGTACCAGGAGAGACTTCTCGTGGTTGATCAGGATGCCCAGAGATCGGAACAGGTCCTGGGTGCTTTGGATTGCACGTAACAACGCCTCTCTGGAGGGGGCCATGAGAAGCCAATCGTCCAGGTATGGGAACACATAATGGCCTTGTCTCCTTAGAGACGCTGCCACGACTGCCATGCATTTGGTAAAGACCCTGGGTGCGGATGACAGTCCGAATGGAAGGGCTCGGAACTGAAGGTGGTGGTCGAGAAACTCAAAGCGCAGGAACCTCTTGTGCGCCTGAGCTATAGGGATGTGCAGGTATGCGTCCTGCATGTCTAGAGACGCTAAGAAGGCGTCTTGCTTCAGCATGGGAATGAGACCCGGAAGAGTCATCATGCAGAATCTCCTGTATGCGACCGACACATTGAGGTCGCTGAGGTCCAGAATCGGACGGAGGTCCCCTGTTTTCTTTGGAACCAGGAAGAAGTGGGAATAATATCCTTGTCCTCTCTGGTTCTCCGGGACGTACTCTATCGCTCCCTTTTGCAAGAGCGCGAGTACTTCTTGCCAGATCAGAGGCTTGTGCTGACCCGGATACCGGGAGAGCAAAGGAGGCCTCGAGGGTGGCTTTTCTGCGAATTCTATAAAGTGGCCTCTTCCGACCAACTGAAGAACCCACCTGTCGGTGGTTATGGCCTGCCATCCTGGCAGGAAGTTCGCAATGCGACCCCCGACCATGATTTCCCGTTGATCCTGAGGGGCCGGGGCCGGAAAGGAGTCAGGCTGTGGCGGCTGAGGGTCCCGCTGGCTGGGCCGGCTTGGAAGTACGCTGGCTTCGGCCTGCGGGTTGTTTCCCCTGGGCTCTGCGAAAGCCGGAGCCCCTCTGTTGTGGAGCGGGGAGGGACTGTTGCCTCTGCATCCGTCCACGAAATCGGCTTTGGTTCCTGCGAAAGGAACTAAACTTGGGTCGGTACATGGCCTGAACCGACCTCACCGCCTTCCCGGCCTCTTGGAGTTTGGTAATGATCTTCTCTGAGGGCTTACCAAACAAGACTTCTCCCTCGAACGAGGCGTCCATGATATTCTTCTGGACGTCCGGGGTAAAGCCGGAGACGCGCAACCAAGAGTGTCTCCGGATGCATACACCTGAAGTTGCTGCTCGGGCCGAGGAGTCCGCGGAGTCATACGCAGCTCGTAGCACTTGGGTTCCCACGTCCGAACCCGTACGAAGGAGCTGAAGCATCTCCTCCTTCTGCTCACCTTCCGGCAGTTTTTCAGCCGCATCCAGACCCTGTTCCACAAGGCATTTTGGAACTGCACCATGTGGGTCAAGTAATTCAGGGATCTGATGGCGCAGGTAGCGGAAGCATACGTGCGCCTACCCAAAGCGTCCAGCTGTTTGGACTCTGGGTCCGGTGGCAGGGTGCTCAGATGTTGCGGTCTCTGGGACCGGTCATGTGAGGCTGTTATGACTAGAGAGTCAGCCTGAGGCTGCTGAATCAAGTACTGGTCTTCCCTAGGAGCCTTGTACAAGCGATCAGCTTTCTTCGGCATCGCCGGGAGCGAATGTGGACGCTTCCACGCTGCCTTGGTGACGTCCACGAAAGTGTCTACCAAGGGTGGCACCACCACAGGCTTGGGGTCCTTCTGCCGAAGATACTTCGCAAGGCGTAGCCTTTCCGGGTCTAGCTCTTCCGCATCCCATCCCATGTTCTCTTGGATGTGTCTCATAATATCCGAGAACGAAGGGTCATCCGGAGGAGACTTTGGCATCTCGCGTGGATCCGGAGAAGGGATAGAGAGGGGAGATGGGGATCTGGATGTTGAGAACTCTGATCCCGTGTCCTCCGTCGAAGGCGATCGTCGGCGTCTTCTGGGTCTCTTAGGGCTGGGCGACCTGGAAGAGGATTTGGACGGAGGTCTCCGTTTGTCTGGTCTCCCCCTAGGAGGTGTCCTGTACTCCCGGGGAGGAGGTAACCGGCCTGCTGACCCCGATGGAGAGGGGGGTGCAGGAACCGGGGGAGCAACCGGTGTAGGAGGAGGAAGAGGAGGTGGAGTGGGAACCATGTCCTTCTTTATGGTGTCCCACCAGTAAGTGAACAGCTCCTTCACATCTACTAAGGAAAGGCCCGACGACGGTCCGGGCACCGGTGGATGGTCGTCGGGTCCCGGCATCGGCTCCACAGGGGGCTCGGGTAAAGGCGAGGGTTCCCTGGGCATCTCAACAGGACCGGGGTCGCCCGTCTGGTCCTCGGGCTGAGTCAATTCCTCCTCGGTTATGGTCTCCTGACCGACGTCGGTCGGAGGCGTCGGGGTTCTCTTCTCTTCTCAATAGGAGCGGGCGTCGGTCCCCCTACCGACGTCCAATGAAGGGTTGGCCTGGCCGGCTGGCCGACGGCGGCTCCGGGGATCTGTGGCGAGAGGACGACGGGCATACCGACGTCGGGTCCTGCGGTCTCTTCAGAGAGGTAAGCTCCAAGGTCTTGCGAGGAGGCAAGGAAGCTGACCTGACGTCGGGTTCGGAAAGGCAGGAACCCGACTTATGGTGATGATGGCGATCCCCAGACTTGACCAAGGCCCTGGAGGACGAGGAAGGTGTGGCAGTCTTGGCCTGAGAAGAGGAAGACTTCTTAACCGCAGCAGGGGGAGGCTGAGAGCTGGCCCTGGAGGGGGGAGCGGTCGGACCTGGAACCGGAGCTGCATGAGCCTGAGGCCCTAGACGGGGACCTGGAAGGGGCCTTCTCCTTTCGTTTTTCAGCGTGCTTGTGGGCCTTTTTTGAAGAGTCCCCTTTGGAAGACATGGACTTGAGCTTCTCCTCCAGCAAAAAAGCCTGAAGGGCCTTCTGGCGACGGATCCGGGTTCTGCTATTAAACCCCTGGCAAAAGGAGCAGGCCCTGGTATCGTGGTCTGGGCCTAGGCACCGGACGCAGGCCGCGTGAGGGTCCTTGAAGGGGATCTGCTTCCCACAAGCACACTTCGAGGAGTGACCGGAGGTTGAGAGGACATCAGAGAAAAACTTGCTTGAAGAAATCGAATTTCCCTTGGGAAAGAACTTAACCACGCGTCGCACGCTAGAGACTGAACCGAAGGGTCGAGACATGCAAGTCGACGGCGGGAAAGAACTGGGGAATCGGGCGGGACCGCCCCCTTATGTACTACGTCGGAGGCGGGACCGACGTCGGGAGCGGTCCCCGCTGAAGATAGCTAGCTAGAATTTTTCCGTGGGGTCCTGACGCCTGACGGCTTCAGTCCTAATGGTGTAACCTGCTGCAAGAGCTGTTTCTCGAAATAAGATTAAGGGATTCAAAGATATGAAAAATATTAGCTAGTTTGTTCAAGAAAACACTACACAAAATTGGCCCCAGGATAGGATGCTGAGGTGTAAAGGAAGGGGTAGGGTATTGACAGCAGAAGGAAAGAGGTATTACTACCTCTTTATAGATTACTCGCAAGGCCCCACTTGGAGTCCTCACCTAAGGACAGATAAGGACAGGCTGTAGACAGTGCAACGTAGGGTGACCAAAATGATTCAGGGTCAGTAGGAAAGCTCTTATGAGGATCTGCTCAAGGTACTGACCATGTACTCCCTGCAGGCCAGAAGAAAGAGGGAAGATATGCTAAAGACCTTCAAGTTCCTGAAAGGAATGAACAAGGTAAACGGCAAGAACCTATTTAGCATAAAAAGTGGACCAAGAACACAGGGGAATGAAGGGAAATTCATGGAGGAGAGATTCAAGAGGGAAGTGAAAACATTTTATGTTACATAAAGGGTGGTGGAACAATCTGCCACCTGACGTGGAGGGCGCCAAAACTATCAAGGATTTCAAACATGGCTGGGACAGAGTGAAGAGGTTAGTGGTTGCTCAAGGTGATAGCGGTAGGGCAGAAAACATGGGGGTGGATACTATGGGTTAGAACCCAGTATGGACAATAGATTCTGGGTTTGTTATGGTTTACAGGCAGACTGGATGGACCCATGGTGTTTTTCTGCCATCACTGTCTAGGTTTCCATGTAATTCTGGAACTACACTATACTGCAGATTCAGACAGACCAAGGGCCCTAAGTTTAACAAGCAGGCGACCATGGTGCACCAGGTCAAATGCTTCGGAAAGACCCAAGAAAAAAAACACTTACTGTGTCCCTGTTGTCCAAGGCCCCGTGAAGACCATTAGCTACTTCAAGAGCAGCTGTGAGCATGCTGTGATTATCTTGAAAACCATGCTGGCAAGATGTTAGAAAATTGACAATATCCAAGAACTCCTTAAACTGGTCAGAAACAATCCTCTCAAGGATCTTGGACAATAAGGCAAGTATGAATGTTGGTCGATAGTTTCTGGTCAGGGTTCGCTCTCCTGGTTTAAAAATAGAGACCACAGTTGCCTGCTTCCACAATCTGAGGACCGCACCAGTAGCTAATGAATTGTTGCACAAAGTGCATGGATTAAGCAATATATTAACCAAAGAAAAGAGTGTTAGAACAATATTGTCCAGTCCCATTCTAGTTTTTAAGTTTATACGCATAAAGTACTTTAAAGTTTCATCCACAGTTAGTGATCTAAACTTAAAACCAGCACATGAACCAGCATGGCTAACGCCAATCTGCTCAAAATCTGATAGATAAACCAGCGGAACAATTTTCGCAGGTCCACAAAATGTAGTATTGAGCTCTGTGGCAGTTTCAATCGGACTTGTCAAGATACCTTTTCAGTAGCCAGAAGTGGTATTGTTGTTGGACTGGTCTTTCCCGTGAGATTGTTTAGTATTTGCCAATTTGTCTGTTGCCCATTTAAAAATTGAAACTAGGAGTTTAAATATTCCATTTTTATCTTTCTAACCAACTGGTTACATTTATTCCTTATTTTTTTTTTTTTTTTTTTTTTATATTCAAGCAATGCTGGATTTGTTCATTGTTTCCTAAAAGCTTTCTGTGCCCTCTCTCTCCTGCATCAATTGTACCAGACAAGCGGTGATCCATTCCTGACTTCTAATTTTAGTACATAAGCGACGGATGGGGCAAAATGATTACAAACTCTGTTAAATTCATGTCTAATATAATCCAACATCAAATCTACCAAGGGAAAGGCATACGAAGAAGACCAGTTGATATGTGAAGCAGCATTCTTGAACTCACTGATGTTCGGATTATGAATGGATCTGGAGGTTACGTGTAGTGGAGGGAACAAGGCCTTCAAGCACTCCAGTAGCAAATAACCGGAGAATGGTCACTTAAGCTATCAAGTAAAGGATGGGCTTGATGGATAAGATCTGGTCTAGAAGTGACTATCCAGTCTATTACGGACTCAGAGACAGTCTTGTAATTTAGTCTGGTAGCTGAGGAAATTACTTTCTTAAGGTTCAAGCTCTGAAGGTGGCCTCTACGTCTCCAATTTGGTTTATCATTCCAGTTAATATTGGTATCTCCCAGAGTTCTTTCATGTTGCGTTTGGACTGCCTGAACTCGGACAATAAAGCAAGTCCACCCTCAGAATAACCCAGAAGAATGCAGAAAGTAGCTAACAATGGGTGCATGGTACCCTCACTCAACATAACACAACAGAAAAGAAAATCACAGGATGAGTAACTATTAGTGAAATCATCAGCCATCACAGAAAAATAACTTGTAATCGAAGTTTTTTGATTAAAGATACTAATTTTATTCAGCAGTTAAAACACCACAAGCTTACCACATTCAATACACAATACTATTTGTGTGTGGTAACTCACGCAGTTGCTAAGTAACAGTTGCTAACTAGGTGTACCCTAAACAGAGAGTTGCTGGGGTCCCTTCTACCTGCAGATCTGCCTGTTATCATACCTGAGGCCTACCCGATGCCTTCAGTGGCAGAGCCCCCTGTGGATCGGCAGATCTCTGCAGACATCCCCAAGTCTGACACTCTACTGCACTATACCTCAAGCCATGAAAAGGGTTGCTTTTGCAGTCAGTGCCAATGGATCTCTCTTATTAGCCAGCAGGGAGTACACAAATGTAGTGGTAGAGGGGAACTAACAGTTTTCTTTCACAGACCTAGTTCTCTTTTCTCTCTGCTTTGGGCTGCCCATGACCCAAACAAATAAGATCCCCTATAGGGTGGCTGGCTACCTCTCCCTGGGCTGAGATACAGATATGGCACACTGATAAGTTCAAGTGAGGATGAAACACGTGTCTGTGTCTGCTGTTCTCAGCCTTTGTTGATTGTATTGTGAGGCCTTCTGGCACCATGCAATTCTGCTTAAAGTTGAGACAGTTCAAATGAATTCATGGGCATTTGCATATGCTTCCCATGATGTTTTGCATTACGGGGGTATGTGTAATTTGGGTTTTCTTTAAAATTTGGCTGTATGGCCAATATCCTTTGAGATAACCCATGCCCTAGTGCATTTGCTCTGGGATTCTATTGTAGTTCTCTTTTCTCTCTACTTTGGGCTGCCCATGACCCAAACAAATAAGATCCCCTATAGGGTGGCTGGCTACCTCTCCCTGGGCTGAGATACAGATATGGAATACTGATCAGTCTAAATGAGGACGAAACATGTGTCTGTTGTTCTCAGCCTTTGCTGATTGTATTGTGAGACCTTCTGGCACCATGCAATTCTTCTTAAAGTTGAGCCAGTCCAAATTAATTCATGGGCATTTGCATATGCTTTCCATGATGTCTTGCATTATTGGGGTATGTGCAATTTGTGTTTTCTTTCATAGAAGTCAAAGTCAAATACCTTAGCTAGCCCCCAGAGTGAGATTCCAGAGCATCTATGTGGTATCTGTTTGCTCAAATGTTAGCATGACGTGCTGCTGTGACACTTGTGGCCATTTTAGGTGGTTTGCATTCTTGTGATTGGTTGCTTAACTTAATGTTTAAAAAAACAGTCTATTATTCCTACCTTTGAAAGCTCCACCTTAAGGTCATAGAGCTCTTGGCTAACCTCAGAAGTCATAATTAAATCTGTAATCGCTTTATACAGGACAGTATTGAGTGCTCGCATACGTATGCTATCCTCTCTCCTTGTCTTGGTCTGAGCAACTTTTAAAATAGGCTCCATCCTGTTTGGCTTGCACATCTGAAATAAAAAAAAAAACACAAGATTTATGATAGAAACACTGTGTTTTTATATGGTGAAAATTACAGTTACGTAAGAACTTACCGTAACAGTAGATCTTAGAGAGAGGTTCCTGCAGTAGGTCTTCACAGATAGAACTTGCACCCCCCGGCATCAGGACCACATGGCAAACTTCTAGCTAGCAATACATAGTGGGGCACCGTCCCCAGCAACATGACAGGACATCGGTGTGACAGTATACAGGGGGCGGTCCCAACACCTGCCCTCCAGTTCTCCCACCAAAAAGGGGGAAACGGGAGAAAAGAGACAAACCGCCTTGAGCCTGGAGCCACTGATAAAAAAAGCCATGGGGAGGGAAAGGAGAAAAGAACAGGAGCTGGGGAAGGTGGGAGGGAAAAAGTGACCTACTGCAGGAGCCTCTCTCGGAGATCTACTGTTACTGTAAGTTCTTACGTAACTAATACCTTACTTTGAGAAGGTTCCTGCAGTAGGTCTTCACATATAGGACTGAATACCAAACAGTCAAGCAAAATAAGTTGGAGACTTAGGCCCGGGGGGAGGAACAGTCTGTCAACAAGGGAGCCGATAGGACAGGAGGCCTTGCAGGACCACAAGACCAAAACCGGCCCTATGCCTAGAGTCGATGTCCAGACTGTAATGCTTGGTGAAAGTATGGACTGAAGACCAAGTGGCTGCAGCACAGATATCTGACGTGGACACATTCCGAAAGAAGGCCGACGAAGCAGCCATGCCACAGGTTGCGTGGCCTTTCACTTCCCCCGGAAGGGATTTCTCTTACTTTTGATAAATGAACGAGATGCAATTAGCCAACCATTTAGACGAACCCTGTTTAGAAATGGCCACACCCTGACATCTGGGTGCGAAAGCCACAAACAACTGGTCAGTTTTGCGCAACTCCTTGGTCCGAGAGATATAGTATCTCACGATCCTGCGCACATCCAGAGTGTGCAAAAGATATCCCCCCCCCCATTGGAATACTCAGGGAAACAGACCGGCAGTTGGACATCTTGGTTCAATGTAAATTCTGAGACTACTTTCGGAAGAAAGAAAGGGTTAGTCCGTAGAGCCACCCGGTCTCTGTGGAAAATCAAATAAGTCTCCTTGCAAACTAGGGCCTGAAGCCCTGAAATCCTTGGAGCTGAGGTTAATAGCACTGCTATTGGAAAAATGACCCCACCACTGTCAATTGCCACACACGCCCCTCGGACAAAAGTACTGGTCAGCAATACTCGCTTGCTCTCCGATTTTCATCCTACTTTTCACATCTGGTGACACTGAAGTCAACACTGGTCCCACCCCTTCCTCTTTAATGAATTTCCACAAGGGGTTAAGCATAGCTCACTTAAATATTAGAAGTCTCCTTCCCAAAATTGACCTCCTTCAGCCGCTTGTTTTATAACTAAAACCCTCTATCCTCATTATATCTGAGCTGTGACTCAGCACTAAAATTCTGGACACAGACATCTCCATCCTGGGGTACTCAATCATCTACCGGGATCGAAAATCCAGAGCTGGAGGAGTCGCTATGTATATCGCCCCTCCATCAAATATTCTATCTGCCTTTCTGCCTCCTCCCCCTCTGCCTATGAGGTACTACTGATAAAAATATCCCTCCCCATCTATGTTGGAGGTTCTTATTGCTGTTCCAACCTCTCAGTCTCCGAGCTCTCCTCTATCTCTGAACTACTCTCCACCATCACATCCCTAGCCACCCCTGGGGAACTGTACCTTCTTGGGGACTTCAACATAAACTGGCTTGCCAGCAAGCAATCCAAAGTCTGCACTCGCACAGCTTCTCTAAACCTAAAGCAATTAATAGTTGACCCAACACACCTAAATCACAAAACTGGTAAACATACCTTGCTCAGCTGGGTACTATCTCGTACCCCCACCATGTCACTAAATCTGGGACTCTCCCCGATGCTCTTAGTGGCCATCACATGATCTACTGCTTGCGTAAGATACACCGTATAAAGTCCCTTCCCACCTTTTTCAGTATCCACTCCTTCCGCTCCCTTGACATCTCCGCCGTTCACAGTGATCTGTCTTATATTGACTGGTCACCCATATCCACTGCCCCTTCGGTCGACTCAGCCTTATCCTACTTTTCCACGCAATTCTTATCTGTCTGGGACTGCCATGCCCCAATAAGAAAGGCAAGAATCTGAGGGAGCCATCTGCCCTGGGTCTCTGCTGAACTCATTACTTGCCTACGAGCATGGGATCAAGCGTGGGCTACATATAAGACTTCAAGCACCCCCAATAATCTCAAGCTCTATCGCACACTCCAGAATGCTTGTACCCGGGCCATCTGACTCGCTAAAGCTGATTATTTCAACTCCTTTTTTCATGATAACATAAACAACCACTCCAAATTCTGGAAGGTTATCTACGCCTTGTTAACCCCACCCTCCCATCTCCCAACACCGGTCCTGAAAATTGGCCCCTGATTAATTGAGAATCTACACTCTGTGGCATTAGAATTCAATAACTTCTTTATGACTTGCGCCTTCTTCTCCCTTCTGGCATCCGTTCCTCCTATAACTCATCCACCCTCTAATGTGCCCCCATACTCGCAACCCACTACCTTCTCGCAATTCAACTTTAAATCTGTCCTCCCTGATGACACCCTGCTAGTATCACTTGCCCTGAATCCGAACACAGGTAAGAGCCCAGACGATCTTGACCCCAAACTTCTTCAACTCTCTGCCCACGCTGTTGCTCTACCTCTGACCCTTCTCCTGAATCTTTCCCTCGCGTACACATCAGTACCTAAGATTTGAAAATCTGCTACCGTGGTCCCTCTTCCCAAAGGCGGCAACTCCTCCAATCCTAGCAATTTCCACCCTATTTCCCCTCCTACCTATCCTGGCTAAGGTTCAGGAGCACCTTGTGCTGGAGCAACTCTCCAACTTTCTCAACTGTTCCTCCTTCTTCACCCCTTTCCAATCTGGCTTCCGAAAAAAAACACTCCACTACCACATCCGTCCTTCGGCTCACTGACTCCATCCTCACAGGGATGGACCAGGGGTGCATCACCTCTGCCTTCTTTGTCGACCTGGCCAAAGCTTTTGACACTGTTGCTCACTCCCTTCTCCTCCACAAGCTGACAATGGCCGGCCTCTCCGATGCAGCCACTGACTGGTTCTGGGCCTACCTCACTGGCCGGTCCCAAGCTGTCAGAGTTGGTGACTCCACCTCCCCCCCCCCCAATCATCACAGGTGTACCTCAAGGCTCTGTACTTGGCCTATACTATTTTCTATATTCCTGAATGATCTCCCTGACATCTGCTCATCTTTGAGCACACACATGTATGCAGATGACACCGTGTTATTCTCATCCAGGAGCTCCCCTGCCAAAGTGTCCACCAGTCTGCAGCTGGACTTTAACAATGTCCAACGCTGGTTTAGTGCCAACCAACTCTCTCTGAATGTCAAAAAAAAAGGTCACTATGACCTTTGGCACGAGACAAAAACTGTCCAGAATTGACTCCACCCCCAGTTTTCACACACTAACAGGTACTAAACTGGATAATGTCCCCTCATTTAAGTACCTTGGGCTTTGGCTAGACAGAAATCTAGACTCTCTCCTTTCCATCCCTCACTGCCAAGCACCTGTCCCATACCGCCAACTTCATAGGCAGGTTCTGGCTTGGCACTCTGCCATCTTACCTGACCTCCCTCTTATCAGTCCCCACCCCCTCCAGCTACGCACCTCGATCCTCACCTCATAGAACACTCGCTCTCTCACCGCGGCGTACCTCGTCTGGTCGCAACTCCTTCTCAAACTTGTTTCCCAGCCTCTGGAACTCTCTCCCCCTCGAACTTCGCTCTGCCCATTCTCGCCGATCCCTTGCATTCCTCCTTTGGAAACACACTGCTGCTTTTGCTACTAATCCCTCTACATACCTTCCCCCCTTATAAGTTCCTACCCTACAATTGCAGCACCACCTCACTTTGTTTCCCTAGTTCACCCCTTCCCCCCTGCCACTTTAGCTTCCCTCTACCCCTACCACCAAACTGTACTATTCTCCTTACTCCCCCTCCACTCCACATTTTCCTCTCTCTTTATCTCTCCCCTTGCCCAACTCCACCTTCCTCTAACAGATCCCCATCCCCTTGCAGGGCTCACTACATCCTGGAGAGGTGAAGGCTCTGGCTTTCCACTCCCCCTATCTTCAATTCTATGTCACCCTTCTTCCCTACCCCCCTCCTATCCCTCTCCCCTTAGACCATCTTTCTTTTGTCTGCCAGCTCTCCTTCCCCTTGCAGGGTTCACTGCATCCTGAAGGGGGGGCAGGCACTGGCTTCCCTCTTCCCCTAGCTCAACTTGCCTTTCTCCTTCCTCTGCCAGCCCCCCCCCTTCCCGCTTGCAGGGTTCTCTGCATCCTGAAGATGGTGTAAGCACTTGCTTCCCTATCCCACTCCACTTAGTTCAGCTCCACTCTCCTCTGCCAGCTCCCCATCCTCCTGCCACTGCACGGTCATTTGCCTCCTGAAGGGGGTGAAGGCAATGGCTTCCTATTCTTTTTCCACCATTCTACCCCCTATACTTTCTTAACTGCCCCATCCACCTCACACTATCCCTAGCAACCCCGCCCCAGTCCATGCCTCTCTATCCATTTCCACCTTTCTTTTTGTTTTAATTTAAAGTTTATTCACACAGTTTCCACCATAAAAGGCAGCATACAAAGAAGTTGACAGAGACACATTGATACATAGTAAAAAGATGCTGCCCCCCCCACCTCCCCTTACTGCAGTAACCCATCGCAGAACCCATAAATGCAGAGCCTCTAATTAAAAGGCCTTATAAAAGCATTAAGCCTATTGTAAACTTAGTTTGGAACCAGAGAGAGATTAATGAGTGAAGGGGATCCCCGATTTTAACACAAGTTGCCAGTCTGTTATGTAGGCTGGCTATTGCTTTTTCTGTGCACAAATTGGATAAAACTTCTCTTACCCATTCCTGGAAAGAAGGGGAGGACCTGTCTTTCAATGGCGGAGAGTATTTTCTTAGCCGACAAAGGCGACCATGGATATATGTGGAATTCGCACCTTGACTCTAATGGAAGACAGGTCCCCAGAACACATACATCAGGGATAAAGTATTCTTGGAGGTCCAACAAGGGGTCTAAGGAGGTTTGAATTGAGACCCAAAATGTGGAAATACTTGGGCAAGACCAAAGCGTGTGGCGTGCCCTCATCTTTGCAAACATTTGTTACATTTATTGAGTCTAAGTAGCCCCACTTGTGGAGCTTAACCGGGGAATAGTGTAAATTATGTAGTACGTGATATTGCATGAGATGCAGTCTATCCTGAGAGATAAATTTGTGACATGACTTCCAGAGAGAATGCCAATCTAACTGCAGATGGGGGAAAAAGTTACTCCAAAATCTTGATGGCCCAAAGGGGCCCCCAAACTTTTTGTGAAACAAAACCTGATATAATTTAGAGATTATGCCAGAGGACCCAGAAAGCAGGGATATCTCAGATATCAGAGAGGAGATGCTCTGAGAGGGAGGAGTACTCCCCAGGGAGATTACTAGTAAATGCCTCAATTGCAAGACTTTGAAGAAAGAAGAAATCGGAATGTGAAATTTTCTAACCGTCTCCTTCGCTGATAGCCAGTGCCCCTCATCATCAGTAAAGGTTGAGAGCTTCCCCTCTTCAAGTTGAGGCAACCAAAGATGGGAGATTTGATTCTTGTTAATAGTAAATGACGGAGAGTTCCATATAGACTGGGCCAGGTCCAGATGGGGAGAGTACTGCAAAAAGGAACACATCTGTAGGTAAACCTTTAAAGAAGTCCTTAATATGGGACAATCTACAGCCGTTCTTACTTGAGATAACTTAAGGAAAAATAACGCGAGGGGGGTTCAGATTATTGGCCTTAATTGCGTCCAATTCTATTTTGAGCCAAATGGATTGCGCTTCCTCTGGGCCGGGAGATACCCACCGCGAACATTTCGTAAGGTGACTAGCCCAATAATATATAGCCAGGTGGGGGATTCACAACCCTCCTTCCAATTTAGGAGCTGCCAGCTTATGGTAAGCCAGGCGGGGATACCTATCGGACCAGATAAATTTAGTAAAAATACCGTGAACCTTTTTGAACCAGACTAAAGGAACAAAAGCATTAAGAAGGGACAACGGGTAAAAAATCCTAGGAAATTCATTCATTTTAATTATATTAATTCGGCCCCACAGAGAGATAGGGAGTTTGGACCACCTCTCTAAATCATGTGTAATTCCCTGCAGTAAGGAATCTAGGTTTTCCTTGAACCATTACGTGAAAGTTTAATGCCCAGATACTTAAAAGACCTGGGAGTCCAGCATAGCCCCAAGGGACTAATATCAGTTTTGAAAACTTTGTGATTTAAGGGAAAAAACAGGGACTTACTGGCATTTAATTTATAGTTAGACAGAGCACTGAACCTAGCCACTTCATTTAGTAAGGCCGGAACAGAAGATACCGGATGGGACAAATGTATTAACAGATCATCAGCATATGCGGTAACCTTCACTTCATGCCGCCCAATTCTAACTCCTTGTATGGAGTCATTATTGAGAATGTTTTGGATAAGAGGTTCCAGATATAAGTTAAATAATAAAGGAGAGAGGGGGCACCCCTGTCTAGTCCCTGAATGAAGCGGAAAAGAGTGGGAGAAGGCCCCATTCGCAGAAATCCTTGCCGATGGGTTGTTATAAAGGGCGGCAATCCAGGAAATAAACAGAGAAGGGATTTGGAAAGCCTCCAAAGTATGAAACAAGAAATTCCAGTTCACACGGTTGAATGCCTTCTCGGCATCCAAGGAGACCAGGCCCGCTGGGAACTCCGCATCCCTGGTAGCCGAGAAGACATGCAACAAAGTGCATAAATGATCAGAAGATAATCGCCCTTTCATGAATCCAACCTGGTTTGTACCTATTAACCCAGGAAGAACCAATGCTAACCTGTTGACCAGTATTTCAGAGAGAATCTTGACATCTTGGTTTAAAAGAGAGATGGGTCTATAACTTTGAACCTTATCAAGGTCTTTATCAGGTTTGGGAAGCAGAACAATCAGGGCCTCGTAGAGATATTGATCTGTATCCTCCCCAGATAGGATATGTTGAAATAAATGACCAAGTATTGGTACAAGAAGGTCTCGAAAGACCTTGTAGAATAAAGGAGAAAATCCATCTGGACCAGGGACCTTGTCGGCAGGCAATTCACTAATAACCTTGGCAATCTCCTCCTGAGAAATAGGGACAACCAGAGTTTCACTGCACCTGTCAGGGAGAAGGGGCAAGTGGGAACCTCTTAAATAACCTTGTATATCTTCTGGACAGGGAGGGTGCTCCATGTCGCTATACAGTTTAGAATAATAGGCAGCAAATTCCTGGGCTATTTCATTAGGAGACACTGAGAGTTCCGTCTGCTGATGACCTGATAGGCGGGATAAATCTCATTGACTCCTGCTGTTTAATACGCAATGCCAGTAAGCGTCCCGCTTTTCCCCCTTGATCTGTGTATTTAGCTCTGGTACAAATAATAGCAAGTTCTGCTTTCTCTTGAAGTAACCCCAGATATTTATCCTTTAATTTCAGGAGTTTCTGAATATCTTCATCTGGAGGATTAGTCAGAAGGTTTGTTTCCAGAGATCTAATTTGGGATAACAGGGATTTAAGGTCTTCTTCTCGCTCTCTTTTCCTACCAACCGCCATGCTAATCAGTATCCCTCTCATGAAGGCTTTAAAGGCCCCCCACCAGATATCAGGTTTTACACCCTCTAAGGGGTTTAGTGAGGAAAAATATTCTATTTTTTCCCTAATAAGTTTACAATATTTAGCATCTTTAAGAAGTTGATCATTGAGCTTCCATCTAGTTTCCCTGTTAATTGAATTGAGCAGTACCAAATTTCATACCACCAGTGAGTTCTCGGAGATTGGGCCAGGTTGAATTGAGGAGGTCTTCACCCCGGGCAGGAGGCACTGAGAAATAAGTAAATAGTCAATACGGGACTGTGAGCCATGCACCGTGGACCTAAAAGTAAACTCTCTGGAATCAGGGTGTAAGACGCGCCAGACGTCACAGAGCCCACATTGATCTAGTAGCTCCCTGAGTGCCTTCTGTCCAGGGGTAACTCCACCCAGGCCACTACCCAGTCTATCTAAATGAGAATCAAATACTTGATTGAAATCTCCCCCTAAAATAATTTTAATGGGAATCATTGGGAGAATGATAGATATAAGTCTCACAAAGAATCCGGGGTCGTCCTGATTAGGGCCATAAACACAGCCCAATAAAATTGGGACAGACCAGAGGGTACCTCTGACCAAAATAAACCTACCCTCGGTGTCTTTGATCACTTGTGTAGGAGAAAAAGGGATACTCCTGTTAATCATGAGCATGACCCCGCAGCTATTTGTTGTGCCCTGGGCACTGTAAATCGATCCCACTTGTTGCCTCCTTAATTGCAAAGCTTCCCCTTCTAATAAATGGGTTTCTTGCAAAAAGGTTATCTGTGAATTAAACAAACTTAAGTGTTTAAGAACCTGAAATTGCTTATGTTGCTTTCTGATCCCCTTAACATTCCAAGACACAAATGTTAACTCATTCACCATCCAGAAGAGATAACAAACCGAGATAAATATACTCAGCACACGAGATGTGAAACTCCTTTGCCTGTATCGCCAGGGTTACTGCAGTAAAACCCACCCTCTTCCCTATCCCACTCAGAAGTGAATACCGCCCATCCCCAGTAACCCTCCCACCTCCTGACCACACCCCTGCCCCCACTCCCCCAATCTGTCACAAGCTACGTTCAGCACAGTACTGGTTCTAATCCCTCTGCTCCCGAGCCCCGATAGTAAACTTAGCTATTTAGCGCTGTTGCACACTAAGGACAGCCTTCAGAAATCAAGCCCTGACAATTGTACCCCCAACAAGAATGAGTAGTCCTGGGCCTTCTCCTCATTCAGACCAAGGTATGGGTATGAGAAAAAATAACATAGGGGAGCTATGCTAGAGCCATCTCAACACCCACTCACTCGTGGTAACTCATATTAAAATCGGAGGCACTGGTTTCAGCAACACCTGGAGGGAGAAATGCCCCAGCTCGCATTAAAGATGAAAGTTAAAATAGTAAGGCTGGAAACTATAGACCATAGGAGAAAGGCGTAAAAACTACCTTTCCCCATTCTCAGTCAGAATCCAGTAAACAGGGCCTCCATGAGTAATCGGGAGTGCTGCCTCCCAGCTAATCAATGCTCCTGTTAAAGCCCTCACGAGTGGAGTTACCTCGCAAGTCCCTAAAGGTGGGAGCGCCCTCTAGTGGCCAATTCTCTGACCCAACCATAGTGGAGGGCGAGATGGAGAAAGCCCAGGACCATCCCAACAACAGCCCCAAAGGAGAAAACAAAGAACCAGCCCACAACCAAACTGGACCCTTTCAATCCCCAGCAAAAATTGTCACCAAAAAACCCTGGCTCGCAAACCCCGCCCCAAAGAAGGCTCGAAACCCCAGTGTCCTTTACATCAGGCCACTAAAGGCCCATTATGAAATGGAAAGAAAAGAAGGAACGGAGCGGCCTGCGGTGGCCCAAGTTCACTGCAAACTATGCAGTTGGCTGAGTCTTTACATTCCTAAGATTTCTCAGAGGAAAGAAAAATAAAAGTTCTTGGCTCCGTGCAATGCTCGATTCTACGCCACCACCATTCAAGGGTCTTTGAAGAGATCAGGCAGCAAGGACTTAAGGCTCATCAGGGTTTCTTCAGGGTCTTCATAGCTTTTCCAGGATCTGTTAGTTGAAATCTGTAGTCTAGCTGGATAACTCATTCTGAGCTTCAGGCCTGCAGCAATTAGCTTGGAAACAATAGGGTGAAACGGCTTGCGTTTCATGCGGACCGAGATGGGTAGATCTTGGGAGATTCTCAGCTTTACATGTTCCCAGCGAACCTCTTGCAGGGCATGGACTTTTTGCAGAAAGTGTTGTTTCTCCAGATAATTCAGGAACCAGCACACAATAGAGGCGGGGGGTTCCTCAGGGTGGCTTAGGCAGTAAAGCCCTGTGGGCACGCTCAATTATGTAGCCAGAGCCAAATGAAGATGGGCCTGCCACCCGCTCAACCAATTTCCAAATAAATGCTTCAACATTTTGGCCTTCCTCTCCCTCCGGTAAACCGAGACCCACCACATTGTTTCTTCGGCTCCGACCCTCAAGGTCCTCGAGCTTGGCTTCTAAATGAGACATTTTCTGGCACATTGAGACCAATTCAGGGTCAAGACTACCGATTCTTTTCTCAATAGAAACAATTCGGGCAGCGTTGTCAGAAACAGACAATGAGAGCTCGTCTAATTTTCTGGATAATGACTTCAAGTCCGTTGCCATATCCTTCTTTTCCTCTCGAAAGGGTTTGAATTCCTCGAGAAATCTGACCAGCGTTAGAGGTTCCTGATCACCACTTTGACTTGGGAGATCAGAGCTAGAACCACCCGAGGCCCTGGATTTCTTAGGGGCCTTCTCGGGAGTTGCTGGAGGGGTATGCTTCTGTGGGGCTTTCTTCATATAAGCCTCCATCCGTTTGAAAGATAACCAGACCAGATTGCAACAGCTATTGTACAGCGTAAAAAACTTAGAAACGAGAGAAAATAATAAAATAGAGCACCAAAACGAGCTAAATAAAGAGACGGGAAGCGGGAGCTGCTACTCAGCACTCTGCATCACGTGATCTCCCCATTTCCACCTTTCTTCACTATCTTCTCTAATGCCAGCTCCCTTGTCCTCAATCAGGGTTCTCGGCACCTGGGGGGGGGGGGGCCCTTGGCTTTTCCCCCTTCCCCCTTCACCCACCCCTGGTATTTTACATACTAGGTCAACCACCTAGCACTTGGCTACTGTCAACCCAACCAAGCACTTACCCCCTAGGTCTCCTTACAATCTCAAAGTACTAGCACTGTAATCTAATTTCAGTCTTTCCTCACTTTATCGACTGGTTTAAGACAACAGTTATATCCATTAATGTTTGCTGCTCTGCTCTCCATGGGGCTGTGATGTAACTTGTGTTCATGTTTTTTACCTAGTCTGTAATTGAAATGTATAAGATTTTGTATGTCCAAAGGTGCCACGCATACAAGTGGAGAGACCTGTGGTTTAGATGCACCAGGCTGCCCTGCTCTTGAAACAAAAGGTCGTGGAGGAGAGGAAGCGATACCGGGGGATCCGATGCCAGCTGCTGCAGCAGAGGGAACCAAATCTGCTGAGGCCACAGGGGAGCTATAAGAACCATATGAGCACCCACTGCTTGAAGCTTCAGCAGAACCTTCTAAAGAATTGGAAAGGGAAGGAAGGCATACATAAACCTCCCTGTCCAAGAGAGAGACAGCGCATCTCGCCAAAAAACACCACGCCCGGGAACGAGCGAGTAAAAGCTGGGTAGTTTTGTGTTAGATGGAGAGGCGTATAGATCCATTTCTGGCCGTCCCCACTGATCGAAGAGATCTTCCGCTACTTCCTGCTTTAGCTCCCACTCATGAGCCCGCGCAACAGTGCAGCTGAGACTGTCCGCCAGGATGTTGTGAACTCCTGGAACATGGACAGCTGTCAGAGACAGGCCGTGCTGAACTGCCCAGTACCACACCCGCATTGCCTCCCTGCAGAGGGGGTACAATCAAGTGTCTCCATGTTTGTTGATGTATCAGACCATGGCCGTGTTGTTGGTCTGGATTAGGAGTGTTCCCGGTTGCAAGAGGGACTGAAATGCTTGGAGAGTGCAGAGCACAGCTCTGATCTCCAAAATGTTTGTGTGTAAGTGCTCCTCTTGTGGAGACCATCCCCCTCAAGTCCAATGGTCTCCTATGTGGGCTCCTCAACCTTGGCCCAAGGAATCCATCATGAGGGTCATGGAAAGGGATGGGGATGAAAGGGAATCCCCAAGGAGAGGTTGGACTGCTCCTGCCACCAGAGGAGATACCTCCTCATACTGCCAGAGACAGTACCCTGTGGTCCATGTAGTCCAAACGCTGGTCCCATTGGACCCTGAGGGTCCACTGGGTCACCCTCATATGCAGTCTGGCCAACAGAACTGTGGGGATGGCAGCCGCCATAAGACCCAACAGGCGAAGGACGGAGTGTGCTGTGGTCCAATGGGAGCTGGACACATACGTAGCTTGTTGAATCAGAGTTTCCACCCTGTCTGAAGATAAAAAGGCCCTGTCCTGGACCGTATCCAGCACCGCCCCAATGAATTGGAGGCAGTGAGAGTTGAGACTTGGGATAGTTGACAGTGATGCCAAGTCTGGAAAAGAGGTCCAGGGTTATGGAAAGAAAATCCATCAGACTGTCCTGAGATGGTGCTGACAACAGCCAGTCGTCCAGGTAAGGGAACACATAAATCCCCTTGCGGCGCAAGGCCGCAGCTACCACCGCTAGACACTTGGTAAACACCCGCAGTGCCGAAGGGAAGGGCCTTGAATTGAAAGTGGTTCTCCTGAAAAGTGAACCTCAGGAAACGGTGGAGGGTCTGGAGGATAGGTATGTGCAGGTAAGTGTCCTGCATGGCCAGCGAGCACAGCCATTGCTTTTGTTGGAGCAGGGGTAAGAGTCCCTGGAGAGTTAGCATGTGGAACCTCTTGTAATCCACAAAGAGGTTGAGCAGGCTGAGATCTAGGATGGGCCTCAGATCTCCTGTCTTTTTGGGTACTAGGAAGAAATGGGAGTAATAGCCCCTTCCCATCTCCCGAAAGGAACCTGCTCTATAGCTGACTTTTCCAATACAGCCTGGATTTCCTGCTGAATGAGATGCTGATGGCCTGATGGGTAGTAAGACCTGCCCTGAGGGTTGACCAGGGATCTGTCCAGGAACTCGATTGAGTGTCCTCTTGCAATGAGCTGGAGTACCCAAGCATCTGTGGTTATCGCCTTCCACCATTCTAGGTGAAGGGTAAACCTTCCCCCCACCAGTTCCTCAGGAAACATGGGAGGAGGTGGAGGGGGTCTCCTCAAGTCAGGAGGTGGAGGGGAGGGCTGCTTTACTACCAGCAGCGGCCTTTGGGGCTTTTGCCTGGGGGGGGGGTCTGGGCACCAGAACCAGTGGCGTGGCGCTTACGCTGGGGCCTGCCCTGGTTCTGCCTACTCCACCTCTTCTGGGGGTGACAAAAAGGTTGCTTGGGTTTTTGGTCCAAACGATACTTGGAGCGGATGTCCCTGTGGGATCTGCTGCTCTCTTGTAGCTCCGTTATTATATCCTTTGTGTTGCCGCCAAACAGGATGGAAGCCATGAAGAGGGCATCCAATAGAGTGGTTTGGACGTCTTGCGCCAGTCCCGCAAGCCAGAGCCAAGCCAGACGTCTCAGGCAAATCCCCGAACTATGCAGCGGGCCACTGAATCCACGGAATTATAGGTGGCATGCAATGCATTGTGGCTGGAAGACTTAAGTCAAGTCTCACCTTTTCCAAAAGCCTATTTCTGAGCTCCTCATCCAGAATGGTGAAAAGCTTCTTCTCCAAGTTGGATAAAGCCGACTTTTGGAAGGACACCATATCGGCCACGTAGTTCAGAGCCCGAAAGGCACAGGCGGAGGAAGCACAGACCTTGCGGCCATATTGGTCCATCTGTTTGGACTCTTCTGTTTGGTACTCAGATGCTTTGGTTGAGCTGGCTTATCAAGGGCCGCAATGATGACTATGGAGTCGGCCTTGGGTTGACTCGTGAGGTGGCATGCCCCTTCCGAGGGGTGATAGGTCCTGTCGGCCTTTTTAGAGACCACAGGTATAGAGGATGGTTGTTGCTATACTGTAGACGTTAAGGGGAAGGGGGGACGTTTTAGTTAGGGCTAGGTGCTCCGTGGGCCTCTTCCTTTTTGGGTCCATTTCCTGGGGTGCCCAGCCGCAGGCCTGCTGGACAGATCTGAGGAGTTCTGCAAAAGATGGGCCCTCTGGTGAAGATTTGGGAGATTCCGTAGGTTGTGGTTCTATAGGGGAATGAGGCTCTGAATGACCGGCAGAGACGGAGTCAGAAGACTCTAGTCTGCTAGGTAAAGAGGTCACGACAGCCTCCATGACCCTGACACCAGAAAAAGCCCCTGTTGGGCGCCTGCCAAAGTCCCTGTCTGACGACTGGTGGTCGACTGGGGAAGGGCTCCTAGTGTCTGCCCTATGGGTTGGGGTGGAAGCCACGACCAGATGGGGTTCTCCCAGTTCCTGCAGGAGCTGCAACTTGGCATCTTTCCACCAGGCTGGAATTGTCCTTCGTGGTTCCAGCTGAGGAGGAGAAGGTGGAGGAGGCGGAGGTGGAGAAGGCTGATAGCCTGGGTACCCTGAGGGATAGTATGGGTGTAGCCAGGAGTCTGGTACCAGTAGGGATAAGGCTGATGGAAACCCTGGTACATATGGCCCGGCGTCGGGTACCCTGGCATCAGCACCTGCAATGGGTACCCCAGCGACGGCCCCCCTGGCGTCAGGTAAAAAAGGAACTGCGGCGGAGGATAGCTGGGGTAGTTGCCAGTAGGGCCCAATGGCAGAGGGGCCGAAGGCCCAGAATGCGGTGGGGCTGAGGGACCGCTGGGAGCATGGGGGTCCGTTGGCAGGCCTAGGGTCTCAGTCATGGTCCCTGAAGGGCCAGGAGGGGCTCCGGCGTCGGAGCATAAAATCCTGAGGCCATCCCCGAGTCAAGAGGAACATGAATGGGAGAGTTGCATGGCGTCAGGGGCCAAATAGGACTCAACATCTGGTCCGAGACAGGTGAGGGAGGTAAAGGAATTGAGACCCCTGTTGACAGATCCGCTGCGGAAGCAGGAAGCTCAGAAGGAAGGCCCAACGGAGGAGAAGGAGTCTCCTGGACAGCAGTACTCGAGTTCTGGAGGTCCTGGGAAAACGTGAGGTTGGGCTGGACCAGTGAGGCCCGGGAGGGAGACCCTTCACGTGACAAGGGGGAGCCTGGAAGCTGGCTCTGCATGGCACTGGATGCAGCCGTAGGATCCAACAGGACAGCTTCGGCCGAGCAGTCGTCGGAAAGGCCGGCAACCAACTGATCGGCCTCCACCGAGCGGACGTCAGATAGGCCAGTGTTCAACTTATCAGTCGCAGTCGAGTGGACAACAGAGGAGCTAGAGTCTGGCTTACCGACCGAGGCCGTGCACCCGGACGGCGGAGCTGTAAGGAGACTTATCGGCCAAAGAGCTGTCTATAGGCCCCGAAGATAAATCCTCCTGAGAAAAACACCCTTGCTGCCCACTGATCGAGGCAGGAAGAGGGGAAGGCGACCGATCCACCGGGGCGGATGGAGGCCTAGGAGGAGGAGTATTCATCAAGGTGTAGGCCCCACCTTAAGTGGTGTCGGCTGTCTGGTGACGCTGAGTAAAGGCAGACCGTTCCCGTCGCTTCTCCTTTTTCTTGCACTCAGAGGTGAGTGAAGAAGAATATTCCCATAGCTCCTGAAGCTCCTTTTCCATTGATGCAAGGCTCTGTTTTAAAAGACAGGCATCAAGGGCCTTCTGGTGCCTGACGCACGTGGCCTAGTTAAAGGACTGGCAAATATCACAGTCTGTCACCCAATGTTTTGGGCCCAGAAAGAGGACGCAGCGGGAGTGATCGTCCCCATGTGGGAGCTGAGCGCTGCAGTGTGAGCACTTCTTCTTAACCCTTAGGCTGACGACAGAATTAGAATGTATAAGAATTCTGGACTGATAAATCAGTCCACCGCACAGTAAGGATTAATTTTGTGTGAAGACATGCAACAAAATTACAAGAAAAAGATGGAAAAATGTGAAAATACTTAAGAAAATGGCGGTCGACTGTAGTCGAGTTTACTGCGAGGTCTGACGAATGCAGGTAGACGGCAGGAAAGAGCTGGTGGGCAGGCGTGGGGACCGCCCCTATATACTGTCACGCCGACGTCCCATCTTGTGATGCCGGGGGCGGTCAACTGCTGTGTATTACTAGCTAGAAGTTTGCCGTGCGGTCCTGATGCCAGGGGGCGCAAGTTCTATTGTGAAGGCCTATTGCAGGAACCCTCTTGAAGTAAGATCATTAATTTTACACCTCTCACAGTTTTGTTCATTACCAACCGATATGCAAACTAAGACAACTATAAAGTGCTGCTGAAGCAACTTCCTATCAATGAACTGCACATTTTTCAAATCTGGAATTTTACAGAAATTTGGGATTCTGAGCACACTAAAAAATTCCAAGAATAATACCAATTCTGGCTGCTGGAATCTATTTTGAATGTCAACTTAAAAACATATATATTATCTGACTGCAACTTTCGAGGAAGCAGTAAATGGGGACAAGTAAAAAAACGATGCAATAACCGCTGCAGAAAAGTCTAACCCTGAAGCCTGCACGGAAAACCCAAGTTTGTCGGCTATGGCTGGAGCAAAAGAAAACATAGCCAAAAAAATGTCCTTGAAAAGTCTTTTATTGAGTGAATGACTGCCAAATTCCTAAATAAAGGCCTCAGTAACACAAGGAGGAAAACAATAAGACCCAAAGAAAACCAGTTTCCAGAAGATTTTGGACAGTGTATTCCAAAAAAATGCAGACCCAGGACCAAGGATGTGTCTGCACGCACAAATGTGCACAGGAGACGATCAACAGGCATGTTTCGACTCTGGCCCGGTGGCGCTAAGGGTTGAGGCACTGGATGCCACACCTTGCGCTGCGCCGGCGACCCGGGTTGGAGAGCAAGCCCGGGTCGCCGTGGGTCAGCAGGAGAGAGAGAGAGAGGATCGAGCATCCGTGGGACTGCTCTCTCCTCTCCTCTCCTGGAAGGATCCAGGGCAAGCCTGCCGCAATCAGCGCCCCTGGTGGAGACCGGCGCGCTGCGACGTTTAGGAGCTCATGAGCATGGGGAAGACATTGGCAGCCGCCTTCCGGATGTGGGTGGGTCAGCTACAGCATGATGACTGCAGGCTCCGGCCCACTGCAGCTGTAAAAATGGTTTTGTTGTCCATAATCCTGTAGAGGCACATCCTGGTTCAAGGGGACACACATAACCCAACTGATAAAAAAGGTAATGATGGGGAAGTACAGTTCATCTTATAACAGAGAAATGTCTGAAATACAAACACAAAACCTAAACCAAGAAGAGGGCTGGAAGTCCAGGGAACTTGTAGCAAGTTAATAACCAGCAGATTATAATTAAGTGCCCAGCACACACAAACCAAAGAGACTGCACCAGCGAGAATACTAGGGAGAAAGAAAAAAATAAATTAACTCAGACTGATCTGACTGAGCCCCTTCCTTCAAAGGAAGCTAAGAATTACTTACCTAAGGCACAGGCTAAGAAATGGCAACAAAGACCCAGTGCATGCCCTAGCAAGACAGCACGCTGTTTTCATTCACGCACTCTAGGCACTAAATGACGCTCCCAGCTAGGTATTAAGAGCACTGAAGTATGGATAACGGAATCTACCATCTCCTTCATACCAGCTACTCTGAAGCAAGTGGAAGACCTAATATCACAGCTGGACATCAAAAAAAGTGCTGGTGCAGACTCCCTTGATCCCTGTTTTCTAAAAATTGCCATACAAGCACTAGCAGTTCCAATAACACACCTATTTAATCTCTCATTACAATCAGGCTCTATTCCCTCAATCTGGAAAACAGCTCAAGTTATCCCCCTATTGAAAGCAGGGGACCCCATGGACCTCAACAACTACAGACCAATTTCTATCCTCCCGGTGCTATCCAAGCTACTAGAAAAAACAGTGAGCATTCAACTAAGAGGATATCTTGAAGAGGCTAATCTTTTAAACCCAGCGCAATCTGGATTTAGAGCCAAACACAGCACCATCTCAGCCCTGGCTAAAGTAACCAATGACTGGCAAATTGAACTGGACAAAAAAAAATTGTGTATGTGCTGTATTCTTAGACCTGAGTAAGGCATTTGATACGGTCGACCACGAACTACTCCTCTCTTCCCTGAACTCCATAGGACTAGACTCATCCTCCCTTAGATGGTTTAATAGCTACCTTACGGGAAGGACTCAGCAAGTGAAGGTCAAGGAGACCTATCACCACTCAAACCTCTGCAAAGAGGAGTTCCCAAGGATCCATCCTGGGCCCAACCCTATTTGCCATCTACATCAATAACATCGACAATAATCTCACCAAAGCCACTGTACACCTGTTTGCGGATGACACCGTATTATATGTTAGTCACCCCTCTCCTGTAACAGCACGAGTAGAGCTACAAGCGGAATTCAACATACTACAACATCAACTACTGGAAAAAAAAACTTCTCCTAAATGCAAAAAAAAGACAAAGACAATGTTTTTCTCCCCCCAAACTCAAGCCGGTCACTCCTCCCCAAACAATCTCCCCCAGTTATCCACTGTCCTTGGTGAAAATCTTGAATATGTTAAAAAATTCAAATACCTGGGGGTCTGGGTAGATAGTAGACTCTACTACCTAGATCATCTGGAAGAACTGCTAAAAAAACTTCACAAGAGGCTTGGACTCTTTTACAGAAAAAAGCACTTTTTAACTAGGGATTCTAAAAGGAAGCTGATCCAGGCCACATTTCTTTCAGTAATGGACTATGCAGATTTCCTATATGGTCGCTGCCCTAACTCTTATCTGAACAAACTGGACACACTTTACCATAGAGCCTTGAGCTTCATTACAGATCTTCCCCTCAGCACTCACCACTGCTCGCTCTATGCTGCAGTTGGATGGACTTCACTCCAATTCAGAAGAAACAGGAATGCCACACTATGGACATACAGAGCAATATCCAAGATGCTTTCAAACTATATCTCAGACTGCTTCACACAAGTCACAGCAAGCAAATATGCTCTAAGAAGCCTTAACTTCATCATGCTTAAAGTGCCCAAATTCAATACTCGACACGGGAGATCTGCTATCAGTTATGTCTTATCTACATTATGGAATATGATGCAGAAGACCCTGAAATTGAACAGCTAAATAACAGTTAGATCCTTTAAACATCTGTATTCGAGGCTTATCCAAGAAAAATGTAATTGTTTCCACAAACAGTAGAGTATTCCTAATCTTATCCTTCCCCCTCTTCAGACAGCCAATTCACGGAATGCATCCACCTTTATCAAGAGCCTCCACCCCTCAGACTCCTTGGACCCCGCCTTCCATCCGCCTCCCCTTATTCCCTGACATAAACCATAGCCCTATACCCCTGTTATACAAACCCACCAGTGCCGGCCCCCGGCCCTCTCTTAGGCCACACTTATCCTACCACATCATAAACACCTACCACCGTCCTCCACCCCCACCAACTAGGCACTCCACTTCCCGCTTCCCCTCCTCTCGTCCTTTATTACTTTACAATTGAACTATTGAATTATTGTACACTACGCTTAGGATGTATGCTTAGACAGTGTGTATACTGAAATCTGTATATGATAGCTTAGAGTGTATGCATTTGTATACTTGTATGTAGCTATGTAAATTGAACCTTGACCTTACCAGGTCCATCTTGCAAATGAGCTGTGCTCAATGATATTCGCCTGGATAAATAAAGATTTGATTGATTGATTGAAATGAGAGTTTTGCTAGCAGGTTAGTCAATTTGAAAGCTACAGTGGGGTATGGCTTGGCACCCACAAGGTGGCTGCTTAGTTTTTTCTCTCTCTTAACCACAGTATACAATCCAATGTAATCCATCTCAGAAACGGTCTTACCTGTGGTTTTAAAAGTGCATCAATCATTAGGACTACCTGTGCCGAGTCATTTGGTACCTTTTCGGCCTCAATCTGTGGCAGTGTCACTGAGTTATCATCAACACCAGCTGAGAGACTCCTTAATCTGTTTCTGGTAGCAAGATGGTGACAGTTGACAGTGATTTCACTCCTCCGGCACTGACAGAGATTAATGGAATGTTCGAACAACTGATGTGCAAAATAAACAGCCTAGAAATTATCACCCAAAGAACTAACACTGATGTGATACAACTGGGGAACAGGATCAATGCGACAGAACAGACAATCGCCTTTATGAAGGATAGTGCTGAGAGAGTGACTGCTCACCTCCGGGAACAGGACACAGTGCTCAGAATCTTATGGGACAGTGTAGAAGATTTAGAAAATTGCTGCCAAAGAAGAATCTCCAGTTTGTGTGATTTCCTGAGGGCTACAAAGGACAGAATGCCATCTCCTTTCTACAATATGCAATGAATGAAATGTTCGGACCAGACTGCCATCGCCACCTGAAACTGACTGGGGCCCACCGCTCTCAGACCACTTCCAAAGCCCAAGGAAAAGCCCCAAGTCATGCTAGCAAGATTCCTGCATTATGGAGACAGGGAGCAGACATCTAATGGGCAAGGCAAAAACGGATGATTAACTTGAAAGGGCACAACATAAATATATTTGTTGATCTCTCACTGAAATTCTCTAATCACTTTAAGGCTTACACCCTGCAAGAAGGGCTTTGATGGAACTTGGGGTCCCCTATGCTATGTCCTGCTGCACTCCGTATCACCAGAAATGACATTACCCAGCAAACTGATGCACCTGAGGTTGCTGAAGCTTTTATTCATAAAACTTGGCCATATGCAGACTGTAGCAAGTTCTGACCTCAACCTCGCCCAAGGCAAAATAACATACCCCCACAAGCCAAGTACAGTACTACTGAATACAACCCTCCTGGCTCCAGCTATAGCCCTACTCTGCAACCCCTTCTTGAACCAGAAGACCCCGGCTACCTGAGGCTTGTCCACAGAGACAAAACAAAAGAAATTAAAAAAAAAAAAACTGGAGAGTCTGGCTCAACAGAGGAGCAAGAGCCAAAGCAGAAGTGAGGATTCTCCCACTTCATCAGCTATGTACTCACCTCTCTTGGGGTCTAATAAGTTCACCCACTGCTCTATGCTCCTTCCACAGAACAGCACCATCCTGCTTCACCTCAGCCTCAGTGTTTTCATACTGGTTAGGACCCAGCAACTGGGGCCCAAATCCTGGTGGATGCCATGAGTCTGGTCACAGTGGTCCCAAGTCTCTCCGCTAGCGAGTCCTCTGGGTCTCAGGAGCAGCGGCCTCAAGCTAAGAACACTCCTCCTGTTTTGGCAAGTCCTATGGCTGTCACCGGTGCCCCGCCCAGAACTGACTGTGACTGAAAGCCGAGTGTCTTTCCAGAACTGCTGATGCCTAATCAATAGGCCTATCAGGACACAACAGCAATTAATAATAATAATAATAGTTTTATTTATTAGGACGTGTAGGACCTTAAAATGCCAAGATCTCCCAATAATCTTTACCTGTTAAATGACTGTGGTATATACTGAATGTTTTTCTTATTACCCCATACAGGAACAAACTGCTGGGCCCTTTTAAGTATGTTAAAATATTTGTCTGCTGAGGGGACAGGGAGGCTGTGGCATATTTTAACCAAGAAAGACTATATTTTACACACGTATGGAGAAAGTGGGAGGGTCTCCCCTTCTGTTTTGCAGGACCAAGGGGAAGACCATGTTGGTGATAGTGGGGGAATGAAGATACAGGCTGGTTTTTCTCACAATTTGACAATGCCTAGCAGTCATTCTCCTTGGCATCTGATGCTTACATACAGACATATTGCCACGTTCTCCTCAGACTGTCATGGGTTGCAACCCTCATCCGACTTTATGATTAATATCACCCCCTTTTCCCAATGCCACAGGGGCAAATTATTTGGCTTGACAGAATGGGGACACCCCCCCCCACTGCTCTCTTCCATCTGCCCAGACTTACTTGAGAAAGGTGGGGACTGGGGGCCCTGCATGGACAAAAGACAGTTACGTAAGAAATTATCGTAACAGTAGATCTTCGAGAGGAGCTCTTGCAGCAGGCAACACTGTTAGGACTGAAGGCGCCAGGCACCAGGACCACACAGAAAACGTCTAGGTAGCAGTCTATCACGGGGGACTGTCCCCGTCAATGTCAGCATGCTGATGTCCGCATATCCTATAAAGTCTGCGGTTACCCAGACCCACCTCAGTTCTCCCGCCAGAGACTCCAGTGCAGAAAGCAAAAATGGAGGGCTGAGGCAGTTCCTCAAAATCAAGTAAAAGTATAGTAAATGCGAAGGAGAAGCAGCTATCATGGGGAAGTAGGGAGAGAAAGCAGCATCTGCTGCTAGAGCTCCTCCTCACGAAGGTCTACTGTTACAGTAAGTCCTTACGTAACTGTACTATCTTACTTTGAAGGGGCTCTTGCAGCAGGCAACAGCGGTAGGACCGAGTCCCAAGCAGTACCTAAACTGACCATAAGTCAGCCAGGAGGAGGCAGAGAACAAGAGTAGACTGCTCTGGAGAGAAGGGCCTGAAGGACAGCTAGTCTGAAATTGGCCCTGCGTCTGGAAACAATATCCAGACTGCAATGAAGGACAAAAGTGTGAACTGAACTCCAAGTGGCAGCTGCACAGATGTCCATAGCAGACACGTTCCTGAAACAGGCAGCAGAGGCGGCCATACCCCTGGTGGAGTGACCCTTGACCGCTCCAGGCAAGGGCTTGTTTTACTTACGGTAACAGTACACAACGCAATTTGGCAACCATTTGGACAAACGCTGTTTCAAAACAGGTGCAGCTTCTCTTTAAGGTAAATGAAATAAAAAACTGATCAGTCTTTCTAACTGGTTGGGTTCATTTCGCATAATAATGGAGCACCCGATGAACATCCAAGGTATGCAATAAGGCCTCCCCCAATTTGAATATTCAGGGAAAATAAACAGGCAGGTGGATGTATAGATTTAGCATGAACTTAGATACAACCTCAGGTAGAAACTTAAGATTAGGATGCAAAGACACCCTGTCTTTGTGAAAAAACTAAGTAAGGCTCTTTACACAACACAGCCTGAAGCTCAGCAATCCTTCAAGCGTAAGTAACAGCCACTAAAAATAACGTTTTCCTTGACAGAAAGTGTAGCTTGCAACTCATGGCCGGCTCAAAGGGAGGCATAGTGAGCCTTTCCAACATAAAAAGAAGGTCCCATGGAGGGATGGAGTCCCAAATGGGAGGTTTCAAATGTAGGATACCCCGCAAGAATGTACAGGATACCTCCAGTTGGGCAACAGCTTTCTCCTCAATAGGTGCATGGTACACAGAGATGGCGGAAAGGTGCACCTTAAGCGAAGAGTACCCCAGACCAGAGTCCAAAAGGGAGAGGAGGTACTCCAGAATCAGATTAATTGTGCAGGTGATGAATGGTGGCCCATATGGAGAAGTGCTTTGCTTCATGGCATAGATGGCTCTCGTGGAAGTTTTCCTGGCAGCCACCAAGACATCAGCAACCCTGGAAGAAACTCCAAAGCGGGCAATAGCCAAGTCTGCAGGAGCCATGCATGGAGATGCACAGACTAGAGGTCTCGATGGACAAGGGTGCCCTGTTCCTGGGAGAGCAAGTCGGTACACAAGGGCAAGGGTACTGAAGGTGTCCACTGCCAACTGCTGCAGCAGGGGGAACCAAACCTGACACAGCCAGTAGGGAGCTATGAGAGTTATCTCTGCTCTTTCTGACCGAAGCTTGAGAAGAACCCTCTGTAGGAGCAGGAAGGGAGGGGAAGGAAGGTGTACAGGAACCTCCCTTTCCAAGAAAGGGACAATGTTTCATGCCAAAAAACTCCAGGCCCTGGACTGAGCAAGCAGAAAAGCAGCAGTTTTGCATTGAGTGGGAAAGCAAAAACGTCCAACTCTGGACAACCTCACCTGTCGAAGAGGTCTTCGACCACCGAGGACAGGAGTTCCCAATTGTACATCCTTGACCTAGAATGGCTTAGATCCTGTGTCATCCTGCTGTCGGCCAGGGCATTTTGAATGCCTGGAACATGGATGGCCGAGAGTTCCAGGTTGTGCTTGATGGCTAAGTATCAGACTCTCACGGCTTCCTGACAGAGAGGGTAGGAGTGAGTGCCCCCCTGTTTGTTGATGCAGTATACCACAGACATGTTATCCATCTGTACCAGTAGCAGGCCAAGAAGAATGTGGGTTCGGAAGACTCTGGGCCGAGTTTTGCCATCAGTACACAAGCAGACAAATGACACTTGCCCCTTCCCAGCTAGGGGCTGGGGTATACACACTGCAACTAAGGCCTGAAGATGCCCCTGAATGCTGGTGTGTGGGACCAGCAAGACTGCAAGAAGCCATAGAGACTAAGGGAGCAATCACATGTGGAACAGCCTCCACATAATTCTTGCTTTAGACTTTCAGGGCTTCAAGACAGAATTACAGTTTGGGACTACCTTTTCAACCAAAGACACTAATCCTGTGTTTTTCCAAGCATGGTGTGGGCAAACAGGTTACTATCGGATGACGGCTCATGGTGTTGGTTAGTGAGGCAGTAATGAGGGGTAACCGGCTAAATTAGGGGAATATATCCAATCTAGTCAGGGTAATATTTGCTGTACCCACCAAATTATGTAAAAAGGGGGTGCACAGGAGAGGGTTGCAACTACAGTTTAAATTGTTCACACTAGTTTTAAGATTCCCTAATGTATGTTCATGTGTTGCATGTTTAGTTTAAATAATACTTTACTGTACAGAAATGTTTATATACATGATGGTTTTAAAGAGCTCTGAGCTGCAAGTCGATGACATCCACCAGACCAGACCTCGGTTTGAATCCACAGCTTCCACTTAATACTGTGTGACCCTGAGCAAGTCACTTAACTTCCATGTGCTCCCAGGTCACGCCTGTAAAAAAGCTTTAAGCTTAGTGTGCTACTCCTGGTTAAAACAACTAAAAAAAATGTACTATTAATTACATTTGGTTTCATAATGGCTACAGCTCTAACAGAGTGATTACTGACCAGGGGAGAAACCACAGAAGGCACTGTTTCAGTATTTGTCTGTGGGGGCTTGAACCTTCTGGAGTGCCACGTCACGTATAATGACTAATAAAATACAGATAGCAACTTGTTACATTTGTGGTTTCTTCATCCCAGTCAAAAGAAAAAGGTATCAAGTGCCATGGCAGTCGCACACTTCTACTGCAAGATTCCCACCTGACCAAACCAAACAGGAATACCAAAAGTTTACAAGGGACTTTGTGGGTTATTTTTACACTGTCACTAAAACCTCACATAAGTGTTGGGTAGTGATATTGGTACACAGGGCATTGCCTTTTGTGGTGGATAGTCTTGGCAGACCCAAAAGAGGAGTGCTACTTGTTTATTCAGGGTGTGTTATAGGAAGAAGTCATATTGTTTGGCAGTATCTATTCTCCAGCAATGTTTGATCCTGGCTTTTATTAGGGTATCTTAGATTTAATATATAGGGTGTAGTCTGCCAATCTCCATCTCGGTGGGGATTTCAATTACACCCAGGAACCCAGGCTGGTCTACTTGGAAGGTAGTGCAAGACATGCTGAGGGGACAGGAAAGTGGCGACAGTGACTGGTGGATCTTCACCTGCTAGATGTTTGGTGCACAGCGAATCAAGGTGTGAAGGGATACAGCTTGTTTTCAAATCCGGACAAGACATTGTCCCAGCTGGGCTACATTATCATCTCCATGGGAAGATATGATAGGGTCCAGACAGTAGATATCGGCCCAATAGTGACCTTGGGCCATGCTTTAGTGAAGGTTCAGCTATGGGTCTTGACTGTGGTTTAAGGGGGACACCCTCCTGGAAATTCCCAACTTGCTTACTATCAGACCAAGACTTCCCCTCCTACTTGAAAGAGTAGTGGGATATATTTTTGGTGGATGAATAAAATTGGATACTAAATTTTTTTCATCTGTACTTTATCCTCCTGCCTTGTCCCAACAGCCCCATTCTGCTGCGACCCCCAGCTTCTTCACCCCACCTCCAGGAATTACCCCATCTACTTTGTACCATGATGGGTGAGTGGGTGCCATGGATGGTGGGTGTAACACCTATGGGGTTGCAGTGTCATCCTGCCGACGGGGGTGCTTTCTTCCAGTTTTTCCCCTGGAGTCACAGCCAGTGGCATGCAATGGCTGGCACAGACAACCTGAAGATGTTGCACGCTCATAACGCCCACTTCTGGCTTTCAATTCTGCTGACCGCTGCTGCACCACCTAGCTTCTGCTAGGTGGAAGTCAAGCAGTGGTTCACAGTGCCCTTGTACACCGAAAGAGGAGAGCCGTCAATGAACACGCAATCTTCCTCCCTGCGGCTAGTCCCCAAGTGACCATGGTCCATTCCCAAAACCTGGTCACCGGTGTGGCAGAACGTGTAGTGCCTCAGCCCTGCATACCACTGGGCTGGCTGCTGGATACTTTATTTAATCCAGAAGTCGAGTCTTTGCCTTTGCCTTTTTGGCTAGTGCTTGGCTAGCTAGCTATTCAGGGAACTGCAGCTGGAGGCTTGGTCATCCTCAGCCAGTAAGCTTACAGAAAGTCAAGTGCGCCATTTCATCACTATTAGTCAGACTCGACTTCATAACAAAAAAAGTAGTTCCTTGTGTGTGTGTCATGTGAGATGGAAGCAATATATGTCCTGATATGACAAAAAGGGCTTCACTTTTTTATCTCAAATTACAGTATTGTATATGTGTGCTGCAAGTGGCCAGATGGCCACTGCTGACAGTTACTAATGTGATCACAAATCTCATGGGCTGAGTACATTAGCGGCTAGTCAGAATGCAGGAAAATGATAATTTGCCTTTCTGCTTCAAGCCACTGAGAGGGCTTACCGCTCTTGCAGCAGCATGTCCATTGGTCTATCAGGCTGTTAGTCAATCACTGTGACTGCAGAGCCCAACAGCAGCTTCAAACCAGTGAGAGGGCTTGCTGATCACGCTGCAGCATATGCATTTGTCAGGCTGTCAATTACTGTGATAGCAGAGCCCAAAAGATCCAGCCATTCATCTCCCCACCCCCAACATTAGCAGCCAATCAGAGTGCAGGAAAATGACAATCTTCCTTTCAGTAGCTGCAAGCCAGCAAGAGGGCTTGAGTACTGTGCTGCAGTAAACCCAGGTCCATCAGGCTGTCAATCACTGAGACTGCATTTTACAGCACAACTGATAAGGCAGTTCACCTTCCTCTTCCCTTCCACCCATGACCAGCACCATCGGTTTTAACTTAGAGGGATACTTTCAGTTTTTTTGTGTGCCTCATCAAATATTTTAAGGGACACTGCAGCAGTGTAACTTGAGCCAGGACCTAGTATGGTCAGGAACACTTACATATGGATCATTAGGTTTCCGAGTTCCAAACAAAACTGGCTTTATTAAGCAAATACTGTAACATAAACATGGCTTTTTTTCAGCAATTTAAATATAAGAACAAAAGAAGCTTCTGCAACCCCTTCTCGGCTTACATAACATGTAACCCATTCAGCTGCTGCTATACCATCTTTTCAGCTGAAGCTGGTACCACATGATAATCTCTTGGTGTGAGCAGGGCCAGGCATAGCCCAGAGAGACCCCCTGTGTCCAGGGGTAAGATAGAAACTTGCCAGAGTATTCCCCGCACATGAATCACACATCTGTGCCCCTTCCCATGGCTGTGGGGTAAGTTCAACTCAGTCTCTGTTTTGACAGAATTATCACGCTGCAAGGGTAGTTTACACAGTAGTTACTCTGACATTATATTCAGCTACACACATGGGATCCCAGTGCCCAAAAGCTCTCCTGGTTAGCACTGTATAGATAAGTTTGACCCTTACCCTGGGCACAAGTCAAGACCTTAGGTTCCTCTGTATAGGCTGCATCCTCCTCCCACATCAGGAGCCACATGTTCGCTTGTATTCCTCTTTTTAGCATCAGTGGGAGAGGTTATACCTTGGGTCAGAGCCTATTCTAAGCTGCACTGTTTTACCAGCTTCTCCCATCTTACTATATGCTTTAGGTGACTCATATTGTACACATTCAGTACACTGTGATACCGTAGTGTCTGGTCTGTGAGTGGTGCAGAAGGCATCACCGCTGTAGTGACATTACTCTTGACCTTCTCCCACTGATGGCAATGGGGGGGGGGGGTACCCTGGTCCTGTGGGAACCATAGCTCCACTGAGGCCAATCTTCCCCACTGAAGCCACTCCAGCACTGGGTGCCTCACTTCAGCCTGTCGTCACTCACTGGCAGGTATGCCGAGTACAACATGTCAACGTATATTCCACCCTGCCCCCTAGCAGCATTTGGCAATCATCCCAACCTCTCTGTCAGCGGCAATGTCTCTGGTACACATCCCGTTCAAGATCTCCTGTAAACACAGTGCTGGGTGGCGTATCTCCTACCATAGTCTGCATTCTCTCTCACCAACTCGCTTTCCATCAGCAGTATGGCTGGCAGCAATTAGGGCAAAGGACTGCAAGCGTCTCCCAAAAGGTGAACACCACATCTTCAGTAGGACTCTCCCTGTGCCACAACACTGCCATCAGAAGCCCCTCAGAGTTCCTAGACCCGCTCGGTGCCTCCCTTACATACTCCCAGGATTTAGAAAGGATCCTCTCTAAATGCCTTCAAATCCCAGAGCCATGGAATCTCAACTGCTGTCAGGAGCTTGTCCCTGGAAGCTACTCGGTGCCTGGGCATTGAGATGAGTTGGTCTCAAAGGCTGGACCCAGACAGCTGCATTGTGTGAGGCCCCCTGTTCTCCTCAAGCAGTCTTGCAAGTGACCAGAGGTTAGACACTTTGATGGCACAACTAACATCCTTCTCTCACACCGGTATTCTACGCTCCTCCCACAGGACTCTCTACTCAGAGGGACTACCCGTCAGTATGCTCCGGTCCTGGTATTCTAGTAACCAACCCCTTCCCCCATCCTCTACTGCAAGGAGGGTTTTTTATACTTTAGCAAAAATAAACAACAAATTGGTTTTGACTCTTTTCACTGTTAGAAACTTAGTTCACCCCTACAGTTTTTTTTTTCCTCCTTTTCCCACCATTCAGAACTGCATTTTTCATGTCAATACTGCAGCTCTTCCTGCAGAATCCCTCTCCTCATAGCAGGGCCCTGGACTACATATGCTGAGGTTGCACAGGTGAGTTGCAGCAGTCCTAATTACTGCAGCAGCAGCAGTTTACAAGGACATCCAACAACCAATACAGGCCCTTTAAGTTCTCTGAAAAGGACCCAACCCCCAACTATTTGAGCCATACTATTACCACCATCAGGGCAACTTCTTGTAGTGATTTGAGGGGATGATGGATGTAAGAATAATACACCGCATCACAGACACTGTCAGACTTTCCCCTCTTAAAATTTCAGTTTTCTGATCCTTGACAATTTGCTTGCCAGCTATAGAATACTCCACACCTTTATTCCTTTATTTTCATTGTCCATCACTTATATAACTGGTTATACCATTTTTATTATTAAATAAATAGAAGGTTGCTCTGCACTCTGTAACCTGCAACCGGAAGGGTAAAAATCTCTTGGACTAAGTAAAGCTTGTTAAAATTACGTATCTGAGACTGTAGTCTTTTTCTAATAAGGAGTGTGTGGTAAGTGCCGTGACTATTTTTTAATTTCTTTCTGTTCCTGGTTTTTAGTGCAATCAACCGCTCTAATTCCATCTGTTGAGGATTCTGACATGCTCATACACTGTGAGCAGCATCCACTGTCTCCCTCTACGCATTGCTCAGGCATGTGTATGTTGTGAGCATGCTTCTTTGAGTGACTCGTTTGTGCAACGAGCGAACACACACTCGGTGCTTTAGTATCACAGTTACTGCCTGAACACATTGAGAGCACTCAAAAATAGGTGGCATTACCTGTTTGCGGCTCCCAATTTAATGCCACACTGCACAAGCACTCCTCAATACAGAAATTTCTGTGTATTGTGCCATTATATTTAACGTATTTTGAGGCAGCGGCACCTGTCCTCAGGGGTGACGTGGCAGTGTAAAACTGGGCATGGGCTTCAAGGTGGTTTACAAGGACAATTAATTTACATGGACTTCCCAAACCTAACATCACATCTACGGCATCTCCAAATTCACCCACTTGCCCTTCATGTTCCTCCTTGTCCTGGGTTAACCATGTAAACTGCGCTCAACCCCAAACTACAGCCTAGTTCAGCAAAAGTGAGCACTCACATGTCCTGAATAACTGGTGACCAGGAATCATTTCCCGAATACATCTCCTTCCATTATGATAAAAATGCCAGACAAGAAAACAGCAAAAAGCAGACCTCTCCCTCATCGACCAGCTGGAATATGAGGGAGAGGTCTGCTTTTTGCTAATGCACTGTCTAGCATTTTTATCATAATAAAGGAAGACGTAGTTGGGAAATGATACCATGGGTCACCAGTGAATCAGGAGATGTGATTGCTCGCTTTTGCAGTAAGTTCTGAATTGACTTTTGAGCTCTATGGCACTCTGCTTCACCAGGAGCCACCCTGACCATCTTGTACAGCTTATTTCGGGCCCTGTGGTGACAGATATTGTAGTGGCAGCAGCATGTGCCAAAAGAAGTAGCCTTACCAGACTCTGACTACAAGCCGCTCAGCAGCATTTTCTCTCCCACACCTCCATTCACACACTCCTGCAGTGCCAGAACTAAGTGACAACGCTCAGTGGCACTTTGTCTCCGCCCCCCCCGATCCCCTCCTTTCACACACCGAGGAAGTGCCATCATTAATGAAAGCTACTCAGTGTGACACATTTTCTTGAGTGCCCCCTTCACATATACATGCAGGATCCACCCCACTGACAGTGTTAACAAACAAGGCCCTCCAATGATTAGACCCACCACCACAAGCAATATTAAATAAAATACCCTCCAGGCTAGGACCTGTTGCCGCTGGAGGTGTTCACAAGCAAGGCCGTCTAGGGCCAGGACTTGTTGCTGTTGAGGACTGGTCCGGACTTTGGAGCTGCTCTGCAGGACTCCACTGCCATTGGGACAAATGTCTGGGCACCTATGAGGTGATCAGCAGTAGCAGTGAGATAAGGTGTTATGCGGAGGGGCAGTGGGAGAGCAGATGCAAGAGGGATATACCCCTTCCATTCTGGATAGTCCAGTGAAGGCCAGGGTGGAGACATAAGCTACCTACTCCTCACAGTCTGACGACTAACAATCCCATCTAGCACTGAAGAAACCACAAATGCTGTCACAGCCTTGGCTTGTTGTTTAAAGCCAGATCCTACACCCACACTGAATGCCAGTAAAGCCAATAAGTACCCCCCCCCACTTAATGTACAACTCTGTACGGTTTCAACTGCAACTTGAGGACCATGACGTGGTTTCTTATTTACCATTTTTTACTCAAATCCCTTTCGACATTAAATATTCAATTTTCCAAGCTGCCTCTCTGTCTTTTAGGGTCCACAGTCTGGGAGAAAAAATATTTATTATACATTAGAAATAAATGGAGCAGGAACCCAAAGGAACTCTATTCTACTTCCTCTACCAAAATTATATGAGGTTCCCGCCCCTGAAAAATTTCTCCCACTCCCACCCTGGCCGGTTCACCTCCTGTTCCTCTGTGGGTTGTTCCCATGGTGAGGTCCTTGAGTTAGGGGCACCCTCCACCTTGCTTGTATCTGGTGGAGAGGAGGCTGATTAGTACCCAAAAGTCCCATTCTTCCCTGTCTTCATCCTAATGTCAAGGTAGTTTTTGGACATATCCAGACTGTAATGGCCATTGGCGCATACAGCGAGGAGCCCCTCCCTTTCCCCCCACATGACATTTCATGTAGCTCTGGCTCACACTGTATCTGTGGAGAACTGCATCAACTAGGCCTCCTCTCTTGGCCTGCTATAGAATAACAGGATGCAAACGGTAGTTCCAGCCAGGGGTTACAAGGCTCAAACATGCTCTGCTGCTCTCCCCCCAAAAAAAAACATACAAGCAATGTTCCTGTCACAACCCCATGTACATGCAATGTCACTCTCACTCCCAGACACACATGTACTGTCACCCTCAGATCACCCGAGCACATTCACTGGTGCCCATGCCTTTCCATACATTCAATCTTACCCACAGACCCGCCCCCCCACACACATATATTCCTCTTCAACCAAAATATTATCTATGTCTCAACTTACTCTCTGCATCATCTATAAAAACAAAACAATAAAACCACACAAGCCAACACTGCTGGCTTTTGCCAACTCTTTATATCACGTAAGAAGCAGGGTACTACATGATGGACTATGTGGCTTTATCATTAGATCTGTGGCAAGAGTGTTATCTCCTTCATGGCATCCTCTTTGCTGGTCCTGAACTATCATCAGGCTACTGACATGCACAGTACTGTCATGCCATTTTTATTGCCTATTTTATTATGCCTGTGTGATAATAGCAAGCTTGCTAATATTGCACTGTTTTGTACTGTAATGTTCCCCACCCCAAATAAATAATATTGTTGCACTACAGATATAAAATATAAAAGCAACAATGAAAAAAGAAACAAACAGAAAGTACTGTAAGTATGGCTTAGTGCTTAAAGATCAATGGGAAATATGATTTACTAAATATAAGATCTAGTGACATAAACCTCTACAGCAGAATAAAGATTGTCCAAAAAGTCTGTTTCTATTGTGTTTAACTTTTTTCAACATTCAGGCATTTTTCTGACCACTACTTGCATTCAGTTTATCTACTGCCTGCTCCATCCCTGAAACTGAACAGAAGACACGTCATTCAGGTTGTGATGTGTTTGGAGCTGCTTTTTTTTTTTCATTTATTGAAGACAAATAACCGCACACAGGTTGACCTCAAGCTCTTGCCTGTGAGCTAGTGACGTAATGCCACATAATCAGCAGCTGAAGTCAGATAGAAAGGCAGCTCAGGCTGTTCGCATGAATGTGACTGCTCTCACACACAAACACACGAAGATTTGGGCAAAACCATGAATGAAATCGCTTTTCTTTTCATTCACATAGGTAAACTGCATCATTTATTTATTTATTTTATTTATTTAGCTTTTGTTGACCGGGTAAGTGCACTAGACAAATCCTGCCTATTTTCAGGCATGACCCGGGGGAGGGGGATACAGATGAATGCCAACTGACCTTGAACCAGATTAAGCTGTTGGAGGTATTTTTTAGTGAATGAGGGAAATTTGGCCAGGACACCGGGGAAATTCCCCCTACTCTTTTCGATAAGTGCCATGGGATTTTTAACATCCACCTGAACTACCACTAATCCAGGCAGATGGGACCTCGGTTTAACATCTCATCCGAAAGACGGCACCTCAGAAGTGCAGCACGCCTCTCATGCTGCACTACAGTGTCAGTACTGGGATATTAACCCAAGTGCCAGATGTGGGAACTGAACCCACAGCCCTCTGATCTCCCGGCCTCAGAGGCGAATGTGCTACCTACTGAGCCACTGACACTGCGTTTGTTTTGTTTTGTTTTGTACAATTCAAACATATATTGACACAAGACACTGTAATGCACTGCTGTCTCGGGCAAACAAAAGCCGGTTTGCTGACTCAATGAGCAATTGTATCTTGGGCTCACTTGAAGGGTGGATTTGATTATTTTTTTATGTGTTACATTTCAGGAAGTTTTACATTAATTCTCTGATCAGAGTCATAGTTAAAGTCATGAGGGTCAATGAAATTAATGAAAAGCAAATCCATCCTACGAGTGAACCCAAGAAACATTTGTCAGCATACCGGCTTCTGTTTGCCAGAGAAGGCAGTGCAGTACAGCACAACGTCTCGTGTCAACATATGTTTGAAGTGTATGCAATAAAAAAAGAACAACTGCAGAGAACAAATAAAAGGTGCAGTTTACCTATGTGAATGGAAAGAACAGCAGTTTCATTTACAGTTTTGCCAAATCTTTGTGTATGTGTGTGTGTGTGTGTGTGTGTGTGTGAGAGAACAGTCACATTCATGCGAACAGCCTGAGCAGCCTTTCTGACTTCAAACCACTGATTTGTTGACATTACGTTTTCTGGCTTACAGGCGAGAGCTTGAGGTCAGCCTGTGTGCGGTTATCTGTTTTCAAGAAATGAACAAAAAAGCGTCTCCAAACACACCAGGACCTGAATGACGTGTCTTCTGTTCAGTTTCAGAGATGGAGTAGGCAGTAGATGTGCAGCGCATCGATAAACTGGATGCAATTACTGGTCGGAAAAATGCCCAAATGTTGAAAAAAGTTAAAAACAGACAGTTTTTTTTTTGGGGGACACAATCTTTATTCCCCTGAGAGGTTTATATCACTATCACTAGATTTTATATTTAGTAAATCATATTTGTCATTGATCTTTAATTTTCTATTGATGACTGCCCACAGTACATATGCCTGTATTTTTAATTCATTTAGTATTGCAGGTATGTGGAAACATACATGCTGACGACAGAAAAAGGCCCAATGGCCAATCAAGTGTGCCCAGTACTTGCATGCATCCACACCCAGCCTAATACTGGCCCAGTGCAATGCCACTGTCACTCCCCAGATACACATGTACTGTCGGTCTCAGATCACCCAAGCACATTCATTGGCACCCCGTCTGGCCTCACTGCTTTGTCCACTTTCAGATTAGCAAGTCCCTTCAGGACTCCCTCCTCTGAAAAAGGAGTGTGTCCAATACTTGCCTGCACAAACACCCAGCCTAATACTGGGCTAGACCCTTAACCATATGATCCCTCCCTTGGTCTTCCTCTTTTCACTTACATACCTAAAAAAATGTCTTGCCCCTTTCATTACCTCCTGGGCTATTTTCTTTTCAGTTTGCACCTCCCACCTTCCCTGCACACCTTTCTCCACTACAGTCCCTCCACCCGTGAAGAACCTCTTGAGTTTCTTAAGCAGTAGAGCTGCTGCCCCAGTAGGGACCTGCCGTGAGGTGCTTCTCAAGAACCTTATTTCAGCCCTGAGCATAGCAATCTTCATTGCCAAGGGCCCCAATCCTCTTACACACTGGGCACCTTCCATGCATCCAGAACAGATTCTGGAACACAGCGGCACTACATCTCTTGCAGCTGACTATTTCTCCTTCCCTCCCAACTGCCAGCCCATCTAAACATGGTTGTGGTGCATGTGCATACTGTGAACAGATGGAATGAAAACCGGCTTCAAAAGTATAAAAAGTAATCTACTTACTTCAGTTCCCATTTATCCTAATTGTGCAAAGTGACCTGCCCCTGTGCCTCTTCTGCTAAACATCTCTCTGATTAAGTCCCTTTAGCACTTAACCTTATGGCGCTTCATTCACCAAACAGAAGGAACACTACACTTACGGGAAGGGGACTTACATACTTCCTTGTGCCGCACAACCTGAAAGTACTCCCCGTCACTTCCTGCCTCTAAGCATCTACATATGTACATAAGCAAGTGGGTGGGGGTCACCAGAGACTAGTTAGGGTCTGTGGACAGAGAATAAGCAGGGAACATCTGGGCAGATGGGGTGTGCCAAGCGGTTATTTTCCGCCGACACATTCTATGTTCCTATGTAAAAAGACTTACAGGCTTTTAGCTGATGCACATTCCCCTCCACTACAAGGTATGTAATACATTTTAAATAGAATTTGCCAGCAGATAAGGACCGCTTGGCCCACCTAGTCTGCCCATTTTTCCCTGCCTAGAGTACTACAGCAGATCCTGCTTGATCTCTACTCCATTCACCAACCCCCTTCCTTTTCCCTAAGATTCCCTTGAGTCGCTCAATACAGGGGTGGTTCCAGAGGACTGGAAGGAAGGCAAATATAGTCCCTTTTCACAAAAGTGGTAGCAGGAAGGAGGCAGGAAACTATAGGTCAGTCAGTCTCACCTCAGTAGTGCGTAAGATTGTGGAGGCGCTGCTTAAAGAAAGGATTGTGGAATACTTGGAAATCATGGGAGCACAGGATCCGAGACAGCATGGATTCATGGCAGGAAGGTCATGTCAAACACATCTGACTGAGTTTTTTGAGTGGGTGACAAAGGAGGTGGATCAGGGAGAAGCGGTGGATATTGCCTACCTTGATTTCAGTAAGGCCTTCGACACCGTACCACACAGAAGACTGGTGAACAAGCTAGGTAGCCTAGGGGTGGGCCACAAAGTGGAAGGCTGGGTAAGAAACTGGTTGAGGGATAGGAAGCAGAGGGTGGTAGTACAAGGGATGAAATCCAAGGAAAGCAGGGTGACCAGTAGGGTACCTTAAGGATCAGTCCTGGGGCCAGTCCTTTTTAATGTCTTCATCAGTGACACTGCTGAAGGGCTGGAGGGGAAAGTCTGCCTATCTGCAAATGATACCAAGATGTGCAACAGAGTAGACACTCCAGAGGCGGTAGAAAGAATGAGGAGGGGTCTGGGAAAGCTGGAAAAATGGCCCAAAGTGTGGCAATTAAAATTTAATGCAAAAATTGCAAAATCATGCACCTGGGGTGAAGAAATCTTCACGGAGAACTATAGGATGGGAAGTGCTGACAGTCACCAGAGAAGAAAGGTATTTAGGGACCTTCCTTTCAATTATGGTGACTTCCTCTATGGACAAGGTCCCGCCTCTGCACTTGCCAAACCTGATGTGCTGTATCATAGAGCCATAAGATTAATTTCCAGTGCACCATATTCTACGCATCACTGCTCCCTCTACACCATAGTTGGATGGTGATCCCTCACTTTTAGAAGGCAAAGAAATGCTGCCTTCTGGATATATAGAGTAATCACAAAGAAGTTGCCTAAGTACATAGCCAACTGTCTGCCCTCAAGTACAGGGAGCAAGTATGCATTGAGAGGCTCCTTATATATTACCTTATTTTTACCTAAGGTTAAGTCAAGATTTGGTAGGGCCTCAATAAGCTTCGCTCTACCCCAACTCTGGAATAGACTGCAAAATACTCTGAAGGTGGCCCACCCTATCTCCCTGCCCTCACTTAAGATGCAATATGCACGTTCTATCAAGGAGTCATGCAAACGCTTCCCCTGATTGTGGCCATGTATAACCTGTCTGTAGCTGCCTCCTTTGGAGCCTTGACACCATTCACCGCTAAGTATCTTGGTGCCTCCGAATGTCTTGTATCTCCTCCTTCCTCCTGCCTTCTCCCTCATCCTTCTCCTCCCTCCCACTATGCAGTATGTACTTACTTCTTCTTCCCTTCCCACTTGGGAGGCGCTCAATGTGAAACCTAGTTTTCATCTATATGTCTGTTTTAAGGACATTCTAAAATGACTACCTGCAAGCACTTATATATATCGCAAACTGTGAGATCTTTGTATATATTGTACATAAGTAGTTTGCCCTTTTCCTACTGTATTGTGCTCCAGAATTCTTTATTGTGTATGTTTTATATTGATATGTACTCATCCTGTGTACCCATATTCTGTATTCTGCTTACTGTTTGCTTACTATAGTGTATACTCATTTTGTTAACTGCCAGGTCCACCTTGAAAATGAGTTCACTCAATGGTGTTTCGCCTGGTAAAATAAAGATTGATTGACTGAATGAGGGATAATCATCTCAGATGACCTAAAGGTGGCAAAACAATGTAACAAAGCTGTGGGGAGGGCTAGTGGGATCTTGGGGTGCATTGGAAGGGGTAGCACTAGCAGAAAAAGGGAAGTGGTGATGCCACTGTACAAAACACTGGTGAGGCCTCATCTGGAGTATGGTGTTCAGTTTTGGAAGCCGCATCTTCACAACGACATAGACAGGGTGGAGGCAGTCCAGAGAAGGGCAACCAAGATAGTGCAGGACTTGCATCAGAAATCATATGAAGACAGCTTAAAAGACCTCAATATAGGTCATCCCAGTGGCATAGAAACATAGAATTTGATGGCAGATAAGGACCGCTTGGCCCACCTAGTCTGCCCATTTTCCTACCCAACAGATAAGCTGCAGATCCTAGTTAACCAACAGCTTACTTCCTCCTACCCCCCACTAGGACTGCCTTATGTCTGTCCCATGCATTCTTGAATTCCCCCACTGTTCTTGACTCCACGACCTCCTCAGGGAGGCTGTTCCATGCATCCACAACCCTCTCCGTGAAAAAATACTTCCTCACATTACCTCTGAGCCGTCCCCCCTCTATCTTCAAATTGTGCCCCCTTGTTCTTGCACATCTCTTTTTCTGAAAGATGCTACCCTCTTGGACTGTGTTGATTCCCTTGAGGTACTTGAAAGTTTCTATCATGTCCCCTCTCTCCATTCTTTCCTCAAGGGTACACATAGTAAGCTTCTTTAGTCTTTCTTTGTATGTCTTCTGGTGCAGACCCTGCAACATTTTGGTTGCCCTCCTCTGGACAGCCTCCACTCTGTCTATGTCTTTGCGGAAATGCGGTCTCCAGAACTGCACACAGTACTCCAGGTGGGGTCTCACCAACTGTCTGTATAGAGGGATAACAACTTCCTGTTTTCTACAATTGATGCCTCTCCTTGTGCATCCCAGTATCCCCTCAGCCTTCCTTACTGCCTTCTCACATTGCTTGCCCACCTTTAGGTCATCTGATATAATTACCCCCAGGTCCATTTCCATTTTTACTGTTGTCAGTATCTCACCCCCCATTGTGTACTCTTCCTCTGGGTTTTTGTTTGCTTGTTGCCTCTGTGATGGCTGCTTTGATTACTCCCCATTGTTCCTCCACCCCTCCTTCTTGCGTGTTTGCTAGTGCTTTTCTGAGGCACCCTCTCATTTTCCCAAAGTCAGCCCTCCTAAAGTCCAATACTCTTGCTTTTGTATGGCTTGATTGTATGGCTATGTTTATCGTGAACCACACTGTTTGGTGGTTGCTTGTTCCCAGATGGCTACCCACTTCTAAATATGAGATTCTTTTTCCGTCCCCATTTGAGAGTACCAGGTCTAAGATTGCTCCCTCCTGAGTGGGTTCCAATACTAGCTGTCTGAGGCATGCCCCTTGTAGGGCATCAAGAATGACCCTGCTCTTGGATGTGGCTGCAGCAAAGGTGCTCCATTTAACATCTGGCATATTCAGGTCCCCCATCAACAATATCTCCATTTTTTGTGCCATTCTAAGGATGCCTTCTATCATTTCCTTGTCTATTTCTCCCCCTGAGATGGGGGTCTGTATACAAACCCCACTGAGGATTAAAGCACTGGATGCCACACCTTGCGCCACGCTGGCAACCCATATTTGGGAGTGAATGTGAGTCGCTGGGGGTTAGCAGAGGAGGAGAAGGATTAAGCGTCCCAGGGACAGCTCTCCTTCTCCAGGGGCAACCAGTGGTCGGTACATGCTGGCCCCTAGCAGTGACTGGGGGCTGGCACACTGACGCTGTAGAGATTGGGTCAGGAACAGGGCAGACGCCTGATGGGGTGTGTGCATGGGAGCATGCGGCAGCCGTCACTGACATTACTGCATGCTCTGCCCCTGAAGTGGAGAAAACCTGGAGGAAAAACAGCTCATAGCGGATGGCGAGAGCTCACAGGTCCTGCCCCGAATTGCCATGGTGCTGGCCCTTGTACTGGATCCTGTCTCAGTGGGGGTGGGTACCCCGACGACCCCGCCGGAGGGGCAAGCCTTGAGGGTAGCATGGTTGGCGTTGGCTGGTGGATGTCGGGGGATGGGGCTGGGGCTCCCCCAGATAAGAGAGGGCCGTGGAGCAAGGAGCATAAATAATAATAAAAACTAAAAAGAAAGATCTCAATATGTATAAACTGGAAAAGAGGAGGGAACAGGGGGACATGACAGAGACCTTCAAGTATCTTAAAGGCTTGAACAAAGTGCAGGTGGGTGACATCTTTCAGTACAAAAGTTGCACAAGGACAAGGGAGCACGATATGAGATTGGAGGGGGGCAGGATAAGGGGGAATGTGAGGAAGTTTTTCTTCACCGAAAGCGTGGTAGATGCTTGGAGTAGTCTACCCAAGAAAGTGGTGGGTGCTGGCACAGTGGGTGGATTCAAACATGCAAGGGATAGACATAAGGGGAACCCTAGATGTGGGAAAGAGAGGCGAAAGCTAATAACCAGTAGAGTCAGCAGCTGCTAATGCAGGCAGGGAATATGGGCAGAATAGGTGGGTCTAGCGGTCCTTATCTACTGTCAACTAATATGTTACTATGACTAACCCATGCATTCTTGAACCCCACCACTGGAAGACTACTCCAGGAATCCCCCACTCTTTCTGTGAAGAAGTACCTCCTCCCATCTCTCCTGAATCTACCCCCTCCAGCTTCTTATTGTGCCCCCTTGTCCTTAACATCCACTGCTCCACCCATAGAACAGTGGTTGCTGGGCACTCAGAAAGGGAAAATACTATGAATGCTGTTAAAGACAGCTTCTCACATGCTGTCCACATCACCAGGTCTGGCCAACCCCTGTTTCCCCTGCCCCCTCACTGCAAATAGGTTTGGCCCCCAGAGGAGGCTTTCTCCTGTCTGGCCAAAATGGGCCTTGGCACAAGGGGGTGCTGTCCTTTAAGGGGTGATGGAGTAGTGTTGGTGGTCTGGGACAGGAGCCAGAACAAGCACGGTTGTGTCTTAACAGGAGTCAGTCTGGGGATCCTGCACAGCAAGGATCAACAAGGATTCAGAACTGTCAGACCCGGTACAGAAATGGCAAATATACAAAAAAAGTCAACAACATTTGTTAAGTGTGTTTGGACAGTCTGATGGTTAAAAATACATAATTACTTACTAAATGAGATCCTATTGTTGGGCTTTCGTACCAAAATTTCTTTCTACAAAGAAAAACAAAAAAATCAATAAATTAAAGATACAAAACAATATTTAAACATTATCATTAGTTATAAAACTGGTTTCAAAAATCATGAAACCAGATTGGTCAACCATCTTTACCTGTGCTGTTATCTCGGCACAGCAGCACCAGATAAAGATCCAGTAGCTTGTTCACAATAAAATCAATACTAACCACACATCCCTGACTGTCGTCACAAACGTGGCTTCCGCCTTTACTCGCTAAAAACTTTCAATTAAGCCATAAAAATAAAACTGCCTTAAATAAAAAAAATAAATGCTGTTTGCCCTCACAATGCTCCTCTTGCACACACATACAAAAATGGCAAACAGAAGTATTATAGTACTTACAATTTTAATTTCTGGTGTGTGTCCCCCCGGCCCCTGATCATGAAAAAAAACCCTTCCTATCCTCACCTGCTTACTAGTGAAATCTCTTTTTAACTTGCTGCAGATAAAACAGAAGCCCAGGTTCCATCTGAAGCCTTCCATTGTGTGACTGTGGGGGTGAACATTCTGCCAGTAGAACCAAACAGAGATTTAAGTAAGCATTAACCCATGACAGAGCATGGTTCTACTTGAGAATTAATCCATGCCTGCGGAGGGTCAACCACACAGACGTGGATTAATCCTCAAGTAGAACCATGCTCTGGAGTGGGTTAATGCGCTTGTAAAATGGGTTAATGCGCTTGTAACATGGCTAACACTGGTATGCTAACATGCTGGCCATGTTACAAGTAGCTTTCTACAGCATGTGTCTGAAAGAGGGAGACAGAGAAGTGTGCAACAACCATAGATTAATTGAAAATTAATCCATGGTCAGCTGACAGTTTTGAGCCAAAGCTCTTATAGTCTGCTACACAGCAATGTTACAAATTCCTACATTCCACCCACAGTAAACATTCCATCTACAGAATGTAAGCAGTGTCCCCTAGTGCACCTGTTTCCACTAAGGTTAAAGAGATCCTCAGAGTTTATCTTTGTTGAAACTCTTAAGGTATTCATGTCACCCCTCTCTTCTATCCTTCAAGGAGTACATGTTGAGGTCATTTTGGTCACCCTTCTCTGTACTATCTCCAGTAAGTTGATGTCCATCTTTAGGTGACGGCTCCACTACTGCACACAGTACTCTAGATGTGGCTCAACCAGTGACCTGTGGCAGGATGACCTCCACTTTCCTACAGGTTATACCCCTGGCTATACATCCCATCATCCGATTTGTTTTGGCTGCTGCTCTCTTGCAGTGTGCTGAGTACTTCAGGTCACTCGTTATGATCACACCCAAGTCCTTCTCATTCTCTGACCTGGTGACTTGCTCACCTCCCAGCCAGTATGTGGTCTCTGGGTTCTTCACCCCTAAGTGCATTACTTTACACATTTTGGCATTGAATCCCAGCTGCCAAATACCTGATTATCTCTCTAGTTTAATCAGTTCCTCCCTACTGTCCCCTCTCACCTATTCTGTGTCCACTCCCATTGAGCTTTGTGTTGTCTGCAAAAAGGCGTAGTTTGCCTTTTACCCCATCTGTAATGTCGCTGAACTCTAGATCCTGTACCTAGAATTCAGTAAGGCCTTTGACTCTGTTCCCCACAGTAGATTAACTAGAAAGCTGGAAGATGTGGGGGTAGTGCGTGAGACTGGCTAGGTGGGTAAAACACTGGCTACAAGACAGAAACCAGAAGGTAGTGGTCAGGGGAAGGGATTCTCGGAAGCTAGACCTGTCACTAGCAGGGTCTCACAGAGCTCAGTGCTCGCTCTCGCGTTATTCAAAATCTTAATCAGCAACACTACAGATAGGGTAAAAGGCAAAATATGCCTCTTAGCAGACAATAAAAATGAGTTAAAATGGACATAATGATGAAAGATAGCATAGGTTCATGTCAGGGCAGTCCCGCTAGTCCAACCTGATTTATTTGATTGGGTAACCAGGACTAGACCAATCACTAGCGGGGTCCCACAGGGCTTGGTGCTCGACCTTGTGTTACACAAAATCTTCATCGGCTACACTGCTTGGCCTTTGTCCACTCCTGTCTCTAGAGAGGTGTTAAACAGGTTCACCAGGGGACCTGGCAGCACACCTACTAGCTCCCTCAGAACCCTCAGGTGTATGCCATCTGGTTCCACAGACCTATCCACCTTCAGGGCCTTTAACCTTTTCCTCACTCAATCAATTTCAATCTCCACGTCTGTGACACCCCCATTACCTCCCTGGAGTACTGGGCTGTCCTTCTCCTTCATTAAAACTGAACAGAAGTACCTGCTATGTACCTTTGCCTTTTCCACACCACCCTCCACCCACCCTTCTTCCTTTGTTAGCCTGACTATCCCATACTTGATATCCCTCCTCTCCCTGATGTACTGGAAGGCCTTCTCTCCCATTTTCACCCGCTCTGCCAGCTGCAGTTCCTCCCTGGCGTTAGACAATCATACTGCTTTGTGCACATCCCTTGCTTTACTGCTGTACTACTCCCTGTCCTCATCCCTTAGGATACACTTATATGTTCTGAAGGCTGCTCTCGGGTCCTCACCACCTGGGCTTTTTGGCTCTGGATTTCTTTCTCTTCATCTTGGCACACTCACTAGTGGCTGCCAATAGCCCTTCCTTGATAATGGCCCATTTCCGGTTCGCCCCCATTTCCTTCCTGATCCCAGCAAGGTATCCTTCCAGAATTCTCCCATCTTTACATAGACTCCCTCAAGTATTTTATTTTTGTACATTTTTCACCCCCCCCCAAAAAAAAATATCGTGGACCCATTTTATAATTGCAATAAGACACTCCAGGGTGTGCTTTGTGGTGGGATAAAGGCACTTCACTGGTCATTTAAGGCATTCGGCAACACCTTGTACCTCACAACACACCCAAGGTGTGCCGTAACTCCACCACAACACACATCTTGTCATGTCTTATTGCTTAAGTAACACTGTGGGGAAAACAGAGGAAATAATAAAAAGGAGGAGGAAAGGTGAAGAAACAGGTAAATGGGGTGGGTTGAGGAAACTAGAGTGTGTAAGGGCTCAAATTAAAAAAACTTGTATTTTGCTGTACGTATTTGAAACTATGCTGGGACTATTTTTTTGGGGGGGGCGGATAAATGTTTTTTAATAATATTTTATTTTTGTGCATTTTTTCAGCACTCCTCAAAAAAAAAACTAAATCCTGGATCCACTTTATAATTACGATAAGACACGTAATGATGTGCTTTTTGTGGTAGGATAATGACATTTCTTGGGCTGGTGAAGGCACTTGACGATGCCTTGTGCCCTTACAATGCACCCTAGGTGTTCCATTATCCCACTACAATGCACACCCCTGTCATGTCTAATTACTTAAATAAGAAATGGGTATAAAACATCCAGAAACATGACTGGCTGAGGAGCTCGGAACCCAGTGCTGATATGCCAGCACAACAGAACTAGAAAAAGATCAGAGATCTCACTGACCTGTTAGCAGCTGTATTAATACACCTCAATTCAAGTGGAACAGACTGCTTGTGCAGATGACCTGCGCCAAAACAGAGAGTGGATTCAAACACCGGTGGGGCAGGCACAAGGGCCTGATAAGGGTATAAGGAGGCGGAAATGGGGAGGGGGAAGGGAGGAGGAAGATGGTACTTAGGGCCATCACATAACTAATAGGTAGGCTGAATAGACTGGATGGGCCAATGGGCCTTTTTCTGCCATTACGATCTATGTTTCTAGGTAATTCCTTTACCTGTGTTTAAAAAGAATCTGCTGGATAAACAGCAAAATTACAGTGGTTCATTGGGACTACTTTTTTTTCTCCTTGGTTACCTTTTTTCTCATTTTTACTTATTTGAATACATTTTTTTTTATTTTTTCTTTGCCATTTGTAATGGAAACACTTCATAATCGCAATAAGGTACTGCACAGTGTTCTTTGGGATGACAGCACTTTTCAGGAGGTGGAAGCACTTGGCCTTTGGGCTTATTCTTGAACTCACAACACACTGCATGCCCTGTCATAAATGAGATGCGTGAGGCATGAAGTTTAGACTATGGAAAAGATGGAGTAACAGTATAATGGCTTTAGAAGCATGCTCCTGTGGTTGGAAGCATCAAATAAGATGTAAATGAGGACATTATGTCTAAGCATCTGAAGCAGGCCTTTTGAAGTGGTGGTGTTTTTTTTTTTGGGGGATAACTCAATGAAAAGTGGGGCGTATGCAGACTGAAATCTAGGTCCAAACACAAGGCTTCTGCCTCCCATACAAATTACACCTGTGCTTTAATGCAGGGAGAATGGGCCTTCTCCCTGTGAGGTAAGAGACTCAAGGTTGGCGAGGGCATAACAAAAGTGAAATAAGCCAGCAAAGGGGAGAAGGTGGTTCTAGGTAGAGTTAGAGACAAAGTGCAGAGGAGGGAGGGACAACAACTGTGCTGGGGCAAAGGACAGATCAGCTACAGCTAGTTGAGAGGATGGACCTAAAGGCAATATAGTACAATTTAATGCTGATCTAACAGGATACAGAATGGGAAAAAGGGAGGGATGTGAAGGAACCATATTCTAATACCAGTCTAGTTTTCTTTCTTTTTTTTTTTTTGCATGTAAACATCTGATACTGGGCTGCTGATGCTTTGAACGCCCCCCTCCACACTAACAGTTGAGGCACAGTGGCTCTTTAGGCACCCCTGGGATGGAGAAACTTACCTAACCAAGGTACCTACCTTGTAAGGCCCAGGCTAAACAGTTGTGCTTTAAGTTGTGGCACATCTGTCTATCTACCATGTTAACGTTGCTTTAATTTAATATGCACATTTATATGGTTATTAGGCGAAGTTAAAAGAGGTAGTGTACTGCCTAAAACTAATATTAGATTTTAAAAGCAGTCAGCCATTACCTTTTATATCTGAGGTACTTTTTCTTTTTCCCTTTGGGTAGACTGTTTACCTGATGTTAGTATGTGTGATGTGTGGGACAGCACTCTGCCAGGCAGTTGATATATCTCACTCTATTCCCTCCCCCCCAATACATTATCAGTATTGTGATATCACTCACTGTGATTATGACATCACTAAGGAACAGCCACTCAGTGGCTGCCGAGTCAGTCACCTGTGATGACAACGGTCAGTGAGTTCACAATGCTGATGATGTAGTGGGGGATAGAGACAGATATGTCAGCTGCCAGGCTGAGAGCTGTTCCACACATCCAGCACTATATTATCATGCGGAAAACTTTCTAATGAGGAAAAGGAAAAAGGAAAATACTTCAGAAATAAAAAGTCACAATTGACTACTTTTTAAAAGTTGCATTATTTTCCTGTCTGCCTGTTTTGGATCCTCTAGCTCTTTAAGGGGACTAAATCGTATTTTCAGCCGTCCTGTCGGTGTCGCAGTAGTGCTACCACTCGTGAGGTTAGCAACCTGGATTCGGGAACAACATAGTTCATTGGGTGCTTGCCAGGGAGTTGAGGAGCACTGAGCATCCCAGAGAATGATCTCCTTCTCTGGGGAGGGAGGGCAACACATTCCAATGCAATACTACCACCTGGACGAGAACAGGTGGCAGTGTGTCAAGCATGGGTTTCTGGGTGGGGGGATGCCGATGGTTATGCACTCCATGTGCTTGCATGCGAGACTGCGCATAAAACCCATGTCAGAGTCTCACAGAAGAAAAAAACAAATGCTGGAGGAAAAACACCGACAAGGGCAGCATGAGGGTTTGACCCCTCACAGGCACTGTGGCCCTCTCCCAAAGAACTATATCTGGTTGGCAGCAGCTGGGGCTCCTGCTGACCCCAACACAGGGGTAAGCCACTAAAAAAGATTTGGGATCGACGTGCAAGTCCACAAGAAGCCAGGTGACAAGGCTGGGAGGAGGGACTGGATGGAGGCATGGTCGGAAGTCAGGAAGAATAAATAGAACCACAAACAACAACAACAAAAAATATCTTATTTTCAAAAAGAAGGGAGAACTGCATGGCTGGGCTTGACCTGACTGAGAAGAGATTCTAGGAAAATGGCAGAAAAGTGCCCTAGCAGGAGAACTGTGAAGGAACAAGACACTCGAAATCATGTAAGATGGGTACCTTAACTATAGTAACCTACAATGTGAAAGGTCTCAACATGGTGGTTTAACAAGCTAAAATTCGCTCTTGAGCTATCAGAACTACAAAAGCTACAGTGTGATAGTCACCTAATGCAAGACACTCACTTAAAGGAAGATCCCCTCAGCCTTTTATTCTGTTTACCTGTGTAGTTTGTAGGCATGAACAGTGTTTGGCTCTATTGCATCCTCCTAATTTCATCAGGATTCAAATGTAAATGAAGCAACTTAAAGGGACACTGTCCACCTGTTACTCACTATTTTGAACATATTTCAAAACATGCCTTCACCCTCTGCTGAAGTCTGTAATGTGATGCAGAATCCACTTCAATAATGGATGCCTTAACTCTATCGCTATTTTTTTCCATTTTACTCCAAAACTGTAACCCCGCTGGTCCACCTGTATTTGTGGCCGCCACGCACAAGTGCGCTCACGGGTGCCAAAGTTCCAGTAGGCTCGTCCATGGATGAGTTCAGTTCGTAGTATCCAAGTTCAGCTAAACACTCCTTGTGATATCAGAATGCAAGCTGAACTTCTTTAAACAAGCTGAGGCTTCCGGTTCTCTCAGAAGAAGATAAGGAACAACTGGAACAGCCACTCTCAGGTGTCAAAATAGGAGTGGCAATTAAAGCAATGAAGACCAAAAGGTACCCAGGCACTTTTATAAAACATTTCAGAATAAACTGTACCACAAAATAACGCATGTCTTTCAGAAAAAGTTCAAACAACATACTTTGGCTTCATGGAACAAAGCCCTGATAACAGCTCTTCTGAAACCAGGCAAGGATCTGGAAAACGGTGCTTCCTACACAGATTTCTTTCCTGAATCCGGATGTGAAACTATGTGCCTAAATCCTAGCCATGAAGGTACAATGGATTAATCACCCAGTCAGTGAAGAAGGAACAGACGGGATTCATCTGAGAGCTGCAGGTCACTGATAACATTAGGCTGCTTCTTAACGTTATCTTAAGAACAAAGCAAGCACAATCTTATAATGTAGCAACATAAGCAGCAGGAAAATCCCAGCCTCCGCCTACAAAACAGGGTAATAAATGAGAAAAAGACCAAGGTAGAAAGGTCAGTGGGGGATGCTGCTACAGAAGGTAAAGCCGTCAAAAAATGGACAGCAGTGAGTACCAATGCCCGTAGTCTGGGTAACAAGCTTCCTGAATTAGTGGCCTTGATGGAGGAGGAACATCTGGATATCGCGGCAGTCACAGAAACCTGGTACACACAGAACCATGACTGGGACGTAAACATACCAGGATACACTATCTACAGGAGGGACAGAGAGGGTAAAAGAGGAGGAGTAGTAGCTCTCTACATAAGAGAAGGAATCAAAGCAACAGCACAAAAGGATAAACAGGGAGGAGAAGAAGCCCTGTGGGTCAATTTGGAGGCAGGCAATGGCACCACAATCCGCACAGGGGTTGTATACAGACCCCCCCCCCGTGGGAGGAAATGGACAAGGAAATGATAGAAAGTATACTTAGAATGGCAGATAAAAGGGAGGTACTGCTGATGGGTGATCTGAATATGCCAGATGTTAACTGGAGTGCAGTTGCAGCAGCCACTTCTAAGAGTGTGTTATTCTAGATGCCCTACAGGGGGCATTCCTTAGACAACCAGTACTGGAACCCATTCGAGAGGGAGCAATCTTAGACCTGGTCCTCTCAAATGGAGATGTAGAGAGGATCACAGATGTAGAAGTGGGTAGCCATCTGGGAACTAGCGACCATCGAACAGTATGGTTCACAATAAACACAGCAATAGAGTCAAGCCATACAAAGGCAAAAGTACTGGACTTCAGGAGGGTTGACTTTGCCAAAAATGGGTGAGTGACTAAGGAATGCACTAGCAAATGGGCATGAAGGAGGGGTGGAAGAACAATGGGGAATAATAAAAACTGCCATCACAGAGGTAACAAGCCTTTGTGTGAAGCAAATAAACAAAACAAAACGATGCAAGAAACCACTATGGTTCTCAAAGGAGGTGGCAGTGAAGGTTCAAGAGAAAAAGAAAGCATTCAGAAAGTACAAGGCATCACAGAAGGAGCAGGACAGAGAATTGTATCAGTTAAAGCAAAATGAAGCTGGGAAGGCAGTCAGAACAGCAAAGGCCCGAACTGAGGAAAAGATAGCCAACTCAGTTAAGAAGGGGGATAAAACCTTTTTTAGGTACATCAGGGAGCGAAGGAAGACTAAGGGAGGGATAGTGAGGCTTAATAAAGGGGAGGGGGGTGGGCAGAGGGTGACTGTGAAAAGGCAGAGATACTAAACAAATATATTTGCTCAGTATTTACAAATGAAATGGGGTAGGTACCTAAAACAAACAATAGAAACACTCTGGATATAGAAGTTGATACCAGCCCATTTACAGAAGAAAGGGTTCTGAAAGAACTCTTAAAACTGAAGGTGGACAAAGCAATGGGGCCTGATGGGATTCATCCCAGAATTCTAAAAGAACTAAGGGTAGAACTAGTGACACCACTGACTACCCTCTTTAACAAATCATGGGAGGATGGGGTGGTACCAGAGGACTGGAGGAGGGCCAATGTGATTCCCCTTCACAAAAGTGGGAGCAAGGCAGAAGCGGAAAACTACAGACCAGTTAGTTTAACCTAATTGTCGAGTACCTAGAGGCCAGAGGGGCACAGAACCCAAGGCAGCATGGATTCACAGTAGGAAGGTCATGCCAGATGAATCTAATAGATTTCTTTGACTGGGTGACCAAAGTAGTAGATCAGGGAGGGGCTGTGGACATGGCCTACCTAGACTTTAGCAAGGCATTTGACTCAGTCTCAGCCTGGGTAAAGAACTGGCTGAAGAATAGGACATAGAGGGTAATAGTAAATGGAGTCCACTCTGAAGAAAGGGGGGTTACTAGTGGGGTGCCGCAGGGTTCAGTATTAAGACCGGTCCTCTTCAATGTCTTTGTAAGCGACATTGCAGAGGGACTGGAAGGAAAAGTATGTCTCTTGCAGATGACACAAAGATCTGCAACAGAGTTGATGCACAAGTGGGGTGGAAAGGATGAGAAGAGACTTGGCAAGGTTAGAGGAATGGTCAAATGTATGGCAGCTTAGATTTAATGCTAAGAAGTACAAGGTAATGCACCTGGGAAACAAAACCAGGGAAGAGTACACAATGGGAGGTGAGATACTAACAACAACAAAATGGAAAGGGACCTAGGGGTAGTCATATCAGATGACCTGAAGGTGGGCAAGCAATGTGAGAGGGCAGCAAGGAGGGCTGGGGGGATACTGGGATGCATAGGGAGAGGCATCACCAGTAGAAAACAGGAAGTTGTTATGCCTCTGTACAGACAGCTGGTGAGACCCCATCTGGAGTACTGTGTGCAGTTCTGGAGACCCAATCTCCGCAAGGACATAGACAAGTTGGAAGCTGTTCAGAGGAGGGCAACTAAAATGGTGCAGGGTCTGCACCGGAAGACATATGAAGAGAGACTAAAGAGCTTAATATGTATAGCCTCGAGGAAAGGCGGGAGAGGGGGGACATGATAGAAACGTTCAAGTACCTCAAGGGAATCAACAAAGTCCAAGAGGGTAGCATCTTTCAAAACAAGAGTGTGCAAGAACAAGTGGGCACAATTTGAAGATGGGGGCGGCTCAGAGGTAATGTAAGGAAGTATTTTTCACAGAAGGGTTGTGGATGCATGGAATGGCCTTCGAGGAGGTTGTGGAGTCAAAAACAGTGATTGAATTCAAGCATGCATGGGACAGTCATAAGGCAATTTTAGGGGGTTGGGGTAGAAAGAAGTAGGCTGCTGGTTAACTAGGATCTGCAGCGTATCCATTAGGTAGGGAAATGGGCAGACTGGGTGGGCCAAGCGGTCCTTATCTGCCATCAAATTCTACGTTTCTATCAGTCAACAAAGAAATGACTTTCAACCACATAAACTAAGATTTTTTATGGGCAACTCTGCAGAAGTTTAATTTTGGTCTGGTAATCATGGACAGCATGCAAGCCTTGTACACCACAACACAGGCAAGGACCTATTTATTAGGCAGTTTATGCTGGGAGGAGAGGTGGTGGATTTTGGAACCCTAATCAGAGAATATGGATTGCGTAGTACGGATCATTTTAGATACTTGCAGGCGAGGGATTATATCCTCCTGCCGACAAAGGGATCTTTGAGAAAGCGGCCCCTTTACAGAGAGCCTCCACATAATACTAATCAGGAAATCATCGGTCTCATTTCCATGCTTTATAAAGCCCTGATGGGATTAAGAAAGGACCCTCTGGTTAAAGTCAAGGGGAGGTGGATGGAAGAGGGGCAGGTAGACCTGCAGGGAATTAACTGGGAGTCGGTATTTAAGCTAGCCTCTAGAACTACTTGCTCATCCTTTTGGCAGGAATTCAGTTGGAAGGTGAGGATACGTTACTTTCTCTCACCCTTGTCTCTGAGCAAGAGATCCTCTGATGGGATCCGGTTTGTTGGAGGCTGTGTGGGGAGACCGGGCGGAACTATCTGCATGTCTTGTGGTCCTGTCCCGGCTTGGGCCCTTCTGGGGAGGCGGTGACTCAAGCACTGGCGGAGATGTTTGATCTGGACCTTCCCTGGACTGGACAAATCTCATTCTAGGAAGCCCTCCCTCAGAACCTGGCTGGAGCAGATGCGTTACCTTTGGTCCCTCCTCTTGGCGGTGACCCACAAGTCAGTACTAGGTTGTGGCTGAAAAAGAATCCCCTAACTTGGCTGACTGGGTGGGGTGGTGCAGGAGGTGGCAGGCATGGAGAATAACCTATAAGATGAATTGTAGGCTACCGTGTATGTCCGTAGATGGACAAAATGGGAGATATGGCGGGGATCAGAAGGTGGAGCTCCCGATGCGGCCCTCTGATGACTCTGCACGGATCTCTCTGCGGTCTAGGGGCGGGCTAAAAAGTGAAACATCTTATAAAACAACCTCAGACTGGGGTAGCTGCCGGGATGGCCCAATCATTTGTGGTGAGAGCCTGACGGGACTTGTTCCCCTAATGACCCTGAAGATGTTCTTATGCCACCTGAAGTTTATTGAAGTGGGTCACTTCCTTTATACTGAATCTTCTACTGGTTGTTTCTCTAAATGATCCGTATCTTTGTAAATGGAACTGACTCTGTCTGACTGGTTCAATTTAAATGTACCCAATGAATGCCAATAAACTTAAATTTAAAAAAAAAAAAACACAGGCAAGGACCAAGGCAAATGGCATGCTATCAGTGTATTTTCCCATCCAAAGAGGAACTATTTATTTATTTATTTAGTGATTCAGAAAATACCTTTGAGTGCAAGCTCTTTTACAAGGGTTCCATGTCATAGATTGCAAAACAAAGTACAACAGGAGAGAACAAAGGTACATTACAATGAACGATACAGCTTGGATTCAGAACTTACAGAATTACTGAAAACATAGGTACATGTTAAAAAAACAAGAAAAACACTTCATGAGGGTGTGGGGAGAGGAAATAAGCAGCCACAAAGTGCCTTCCTTGTCAGTAGTTCAGAGGGACGGGGATCGCTCCCCCCCCCCATGTTCACACTCTGTGTAAAGCCCCTCATTGAGGTGGTCAGGGAAGATAATAATATTCAAGGGGGGCAGAATTCATGTACATGAAACCAAGGTGGTAAGGTACGTGGATGATGCCATCCTCTTCCTGCACATACGTCTGGATACCTATCCATTCCTGAAATCCATCCTAGAAGTTTATAGTTTAATTGCAGAGTTTAGGATAAACTATGGGAAGATGGAGGTGATGCTCCTGAGGTGACAAAATGACACTGGCATGGGAGATATCTTTAAAATGAAGGCCACAGAAATTTGCATAAGGAAGGTAAGCAAAAACAAAAAAGATGAAGACCACTCTGGTTTACAAGGGAGGTGACGGGGCAATCAGGGAAAGGAAAAGGGCCTTCGGGAAGTACACAATGATGCAGAGTAAAGAGGAAAGAGAGGCTTACAGGGAGAAGCTGAAGGTAGCTGGACGGAAGATAAGGAAGGCCAAAGCTGACATGGAGGAGAAGACTGCAAGACAAGTCAAAAGGGGGCATAAAACTTTTTTTTAGGTATGTAGGGGGTAAGGAGGAAGGCGAGGCAGGGGACAGTACGACTGAAGGGGGGAGGGAGGTAGGATACTAGAGGGTGACTTTGAGAAAGCAGAAGTACTAAATAGTTACTTCTGGTCTGTATTCACAGAAGAAGGGGTGGGTAGGGGACCGGAACTGAAAGGGAGGGGTAGCGATGTGAAAAAGATGCAGCCTATTCTGTTCAGCGAAGACAGGGTAAGGGAAGAGCTGGAAAGGCTGAAGGTGAATAAGGTAAAGGGGCCGGATGGTTTGCACCCAAGGAAACTCAGGGAACTGAGGGAAGAGCCGACGACCCCACTGACGAGGTTATTTAACTTGTCCCTTGATACAGGAAGCGTGACAAGGAATTGGAAGAGAGCAAATGTGGTGCCCATGCACAAGAAGGGGTGGATAGTATGGAGGAGGTGGAAAATTATCGCCCGGTCAGCCTCACCTCAGTAGTAGGAAAGGTGATGGAGGTACTTATAAAAGAAACGGTGGTAGACTACTTGGAAAGCAGGGGCTTGCTAGATGATAAGCAACATGGCTTCACAAAGGAGGTCATGTCAGGCCAGACCTGATAGAGTTCTTCAATTGGGTGACACAGGGTAGTCGACCAGGGAGGGGCAGTGGACATGGCCTATCTGGACTTCAAAAGGCCTGTGACACCATCCCTAACAGAAGGCAAATTAATAAACTCGAAAGCTTAGGGTGGGACAAAAATAACTAGTGGGTAGAAAACTGGCTGACGGAAGCCGACGAGATTGGTGGTCAATGGGTGTACTCTGGGATGGAGAGGGTAATGGGTGGGGTACCACAGGGGTCAGTCCTGGAACCCCTCCTTTTAATGTGTACATTAGTGACATAGTAGATGGGCTGGAGGGAAGGGTGTGTCTATTTGCAGATGATACGAAGGTCTGCAATAGGGTGTATACCCTGGGGAGGTGGAGGCCATGAGGCAGGACCTAAAGACACTGGAAGGGTGGTTGGACAAGTGACAAGCCACTTACACGATGGGGGGAGGGGGGGGATGAAGACAACAGAGCAGGAGCAGGATCTGGGGATATTAGTATCAAGCAACCTGAATGTAAGAAACCAGTGCAGTAAGACAGTGAGGAAGGCAAATGGAATGCTGGCATGCATAAGGAGGGGCATAACCAGCAGAAGAAAGGAGGTAATCATGCCGCTTTATAAGGCCGTAGTGAGGCCGTACCTGGAGTATAGGGTCCAGTTCTGGAGACAACATCTGAGGAAGGACATTGACAGTGTTGTGAGAGTACAGTGCAGGGCAGGGCAACCAGGATGGTGCATGGCATGCAAGGGAAGCCATATGAGCAAAGGGGGAGGGAACTGGATCTGTACCCACTGGAGACAAGAAGGGAGAGGGGAGACATGATTGATACAGTCAAGTATGTTAAAGGATTAACAAGGTGAAAGGGGTGCTTATTCAAAAGAAAGGAGGAGACTAGAACAAGAGGGCATAGTCTAAGACTGGAAGGGGGGGAGATATAAGGGGAATGTGAGGGGGGTTTTCTTCATGGAGAGGGTAGTGGAAGCCTGGAACAGACTACCGGAGGAGGTGGTAGGGATGGAAATGGTGGAGGGATTCAAGAAAGCATGGGACAGACACATGGGGTTGGTAAGTGGAGGAAAGGGGAGGGCTCATGATATGAAAGATGGGTAAAAAGTGGGGAATAGGGCAGACTAGATAGGTCACTTGGGTCCTTTTCTGCCGTCAGATTTCTATGATTCTATGGATGAAAGGCAGCTTCAAATACTTTGCGAGTTTGCATCTCCACAAAGCTAAAAATGACATGACCTGAATTATGGAAAGCTCTTAAAAGAGATCATCCTTCAGTGGATGACAATCCCCTTTTCTGTTTTCTACGGACAAATTCCATGATTCTATTTTTAACTCTGTTGCTAGACTTCTCTTTTTTGTTCAGGGCATTACCTATTACAATATCATGAATCACATGGATGGAGCTACAATGAGCAATGTAAAAATTTGTCTGGGGAGGTGATAAGCCAGGGGATAAATGGACTATGTAGCACATTCTAAAGAATAAGGGGGAATAGGTGCACACAACTTGAGAAAATACTACATAGCTGCACGAATACAAGCAACTAAATACCTTTTGGTAGAAAACCCAGAGCTAACTTGAGCACAGATGGAACTTGGCCACTGCTCCAAAAAAAGAGCTGAAGATTTACTTTTTTAACAAACCAGAAAGGGGATGAGGGGGCACAGTTTACAAACCAGCGGCGTCAGCTGACTAGAGATTTGGCTTCCAGCAGGTAAGGAACAGCAAGGTAGAGAGACACTCTCAGTGATGACCCCAATATACATAGCTCCGGGTTTTATTCCAGCAGGAATAAATCCAGCATTCAAAAAAATCGGAGCCACTTGGGCTATATAGATTGGCCAACCAATAGATGCACATGGCTATTAAATCATTTCAAGCACTCCAAGATGAGTTCCAAAGAAGGGAAGACTTCTTCTGATAACTAGAATAATAAGAAGTTGTATCAATAAATCTGAAGTCAAATCTCTACTGATAGGGAACAATAACTGCTTGCTGGATCATCTTCTTTTTTTTTTTTTTTACTTTCTTTCTTTCTTTATCCCTCCTTACTACCTCCGGAGCCCCCTCCTTCCGTCCGCTCATGTCTCCCTTGCCTACCTTGGGGATCTGCCCCTAGAGTGCCCATCCTCCTCTCCTTGCACAGTGGGGTCTGTCCTGCAGGTGGTCCGGATAGACTTAGGCGGCCTTCATCTAGGGCTGCCAGAGGGGTTTTCCGTTTTCTCCTTACATCCCCTACCCCTAGGGCGTCGAGCGCTTGGGACATACGTCCAGTGATGGCGTGCTGATGCTGCCAGAGCCCTCATGCGTCAGCGGCGTCCCCCCTCCCCGACTCCGTTAGATGGAGCCGCCTCCATCCCCTCTATTGTCGGTGCTTCCACCAGCTATGAGGGTGATGTAGAACGCGGAAGCGTTCATGGTTCCCACCCCTGAGGGAGGAGAGCATCCGTTGGGATGCTCGATCCTCCCTCTTCCCTGCCGACCCCCGGCCACCCGAGTCCGTTCCCGAACCCGGGTCGCCGGCGTAGCACGAGGTGTGGCATCCAGTGCCTCAACCCTCAGCACCACCGGGCCGGCTGCTGGATCATCTTCTTGGAGAACAGGCTAATCAGGCTAAAAAAACATCAAATGACTCAGATGTATTCCCTTTTGATCCAACCATTTCAAATTTTCTTTAGGTTCAATGTATATACAGTAGTTAAATGCAGTTTGGTTATCCTAAGTAAAGCCTCAGATTGTAATATTCAGGAATGTATTAAATTGGGAAAGGGATGAGAAGTTCCCACTCTCTCTATTTTTCTTTGTGTTGTTAAAACAGAGACAGGAATATTCTGCAAGGATCTTAAGAAGATATATGAAGTGTATGTTTGTATGTACACTGTACAGTTTTAAAAGATTGTGGTTACTGCAATAAAGTTTTCTTATGTAGCAACGTGCATATTTTGAATATTCCACAATAAAATACAGTTTATAAAAAAAACAAGTTTGACCTGCATTAAAAATACCTGAATGTAATGTCTGCATTATCTGTTATGAGAGCACGTCACAGCACCCATTTATAACACTTATCTCTATGCTGAAAGTAAATTTATCCTGAAAAAAAAATTAGAAACACACAAACCAAATGCAATTTAAAGGAAAAAAACTGCATTTCCACTCAAACGGTTTGCAAAGCTAACTGAAGGAAAATGTGACAGTTCACACCTTGTTGCAACTTGTTTTGTTGAACTCTAATTAAGCAGACAGGCATACTGTGGAATCTAAAGGGTACTGACACATCATGTTCTCATGTGCTAATGCATCTCTCAGTAACAATGAGATTTCAACAACCAGAAAATGGAGATCCCAAGGATAGTTACAGGGACTAGTATGAACAGTGAAAACAAACTACAGCAATCACATATATCCCCAACAGCTACAGGAAAAGAGTTGTCTGTTGACATGGAAACAAATAAAATCTACAAGATATGAGGGTGTAGTTTTCCTTTAAACTGCAGCAGTGGCATGTTCTCCTGTGCCCAAATTAGTACAGTAGTCATGCACTATTCTTGCTCAACCGCTGAACATATTGTCCTGCTCTAGCATGCATAACTGTCGTACATAAAATGGTCCTAACTGCCTGATCCTGCATTGTGCTGAACCTTCCACTCCCCATTCCCTGAATTCAATGTTCTCACTTTATGTACATGGGATAGCTTTGTTAAACATTGTACTAGGCTTTAGGATCCTAAATTGTTTTGTATTTCCTCCCAGATCAGTGATTTTATTGTATGTATATGGCTTTGTATATATTGTACCAGGCTTTAGGATCCCAATTTTTTTGTTGGCTTGCGCATGCGCAAGCAACATGTTGCGATAGTAGCACATTTCAGAGGTGTGTCAGTGTTGTGGCCAATGCAGGGGACGCTTTAGTGGGTGCATCCCTCAGCCACCAATCACTGAGCATGCTGGCAATGACAACAGTTTCAAAGAGAGCCAATACCTTGAAAGAAATGTGCCGCTACAATGAGGTGCAGTTCCCTCACTGCAGTGGCAGTTGACAAGGCTCTGGCCGTGCGCATTACAATGGGCATGGCTGGAGTTACCAGTGGAGTTTCAGTGTGCCTTTCCTGGTGAAACATTTCAATAAGTAAAATATCTGCAGCGCGGCTTTCCACAATGACTGCTGCCGCCCAACACACACTCCTCGGAAAGCCGGCATCGGGGTGCCAAATCCCCATGTCGGCATGGCCCCCATCATGTGGCACACTGGGAGCCCATCCCCAGTGCGTCATAACATGGTGGCTCCTGCTGCCCTCCACACAGTCCTGCAAAGCCGACATCACGGGTGCCCAATCCCTGTGTAGGCATGTATCCCCTTCCCCATTAATTATGTGGCACACTGGGAGCCCACCCCATTGTGCCGAAATAATTGTTTTTAACACCGGGATGCCCACTCCTGGTGTCGGATGCACCACCCCCCAACCCGTCTATGTTCTTTGCTGACAACGGGGTGCCCAATCCCCGTGCCAGCAATGGGAGCCCACCCCAGTGTGCCTAATTTTTTTTTGTGTTTTTTTCATCTTTTCTCCGTAAAATAGAAAGTGTCCCTGTAGTCTTTTTATTTTATTTAACCTGTAAAACAGAAAACGGTCCCTAGTGGCCTCCCCCGCCCCTCCCCAACCTGCACCTCCTCTGCACACCCACCTCCCTGCAAAATCCACCCCATACTTACCTCTGGAGGTCAGGAGCAGCAGTCTTCTGTGGCATGGGACATATCTGCACTCTTCAAAGGCCAACCACAAACTGAAGAAATGACGGTAAGTTTTACAATGGGACTCAATAAGGGGTTTCAACTTAGGTTGATATCTCAGCCAATATTTGGAATTTTGGTTCCAAATTTTTTTAACATGTGGTTCTTGGGACCCCACCTTGTGAACATGTCACTGTCATTTTGTTACACGGTCTTGAAAGGTGATTTCACAGTCACTGCACGGAATCACCTTTCAGGACCGAATAACAAAATGACAGTGCTACTGTCCATGAGGGGAGGTCCCAAAAAGCCCATGTTGCAAATTTGGTGAAAAAATTCCAAACAATGACTGCGTTACGAGCGTGCATTGTGCAGTTTCTACGCACGCTCATAACTTCGCCAATGTTTTATATTTCCACTACCGATTTTCAACATTGCCATTTTTTCACACTTCCTCCTGAACAGTACAGTTGTCATTTTTCACATCCTGCCCGAAACATGTTTTTACAACTGTGGCGCAGAATGGCACGGTTGCTGTGGGAAATCAACTTTTGGGATAGATTAACAAAATCACAGTGCCACTGTTCATGAGGAGAGGTCCAAAAATGCCCATGTTGAAAATGTGGTGAAAAAATTCCCAAAAGTTATTGCGTTACAGGCGTGCGTTGCGCAGTTTCTGTGCAAACTCGTAACTTCATCAATTTTTCATAGTTGCACTCCAGATTTTCAACACTGCCATATTTTCACACCATCTCATGAACAGTATAGCTGTCATTTTTCACATCCTGCCCAAAATGTGTTTTCGCACCTGTGGTGCCAAATGGCGCAGTCGCTGTGCAAAATCACCTTTCAGGTAACGAACTAATAGTGCCACAGTTCATGAGGTGGGGTCACAATAAGCCCATGTTGAAAATTTGGAGTGAAAATACCAACAAACACCCCTGGGGCATTAGGGTTTCCAACTTTAACGCCCCACCCTGTAGAGACTGACAGGCGTTGGGGGTGTGACTTGGGATCGTCGACTGTAATGCTCATGTCATACCACACCCACTCCCACCCTGCAGCCAGTGACAGGCATCGAGGTGTGCTTTGGAGTCTTTGGCCCCAAAGTTCACCCCATTCTCCTATACTGCACCCATCTCAGTGTATTTCTTTATGGAATGGGGTGAGCGTAAGGCCCAAAGACCCCAAGGCACACTGCGAAACCTGTCTGTGTCTGCAGGGTAGGGTGAGGTGAAATGATGCGAGTGTTATGGCCAAAGACACAACCTCAATGCCTGTAAGTCTCTAGAGGGTGGGGGTGGAGTTGGTGTCAGTTCAATACTTCATTGCCATTCCCATTATGTCTCTCTCTAACTCCTGCACTACCAATGCCAGCAAGCCAACATTCAGCACTGACAAATACTTACTGTTTTTCCTCCCATATCAGTGATTTTATTGTATGTATATGGCTATATATATATACATGCATACTTTAGTTTGCCTCTTTATTTTGCACTCCTTTCATATCACTGTTCATTTATTGAATGTACATGTCCTTGCTTACACTTTTGTATTCATTATCATCTATACCACTCCCCGGGTCGCCCCTGAAAAAGAGACTGCATGGTTTCAGTGGGCTCAATTGGTTACCAAAATTCAATAAATAAATAAATAACAGTGGTTAGAACAAGCATTTGTCAATGCCGAATGTCTGCTTGCTGATATTAGCATTGGACGTGCAAGAGTTAGACAGATGCAAAATAGGAATGGCAGTGAAGTACTGAACTCACGCCAACCCCACCTCCACCCTGCAGAGATGGACAGGCATTGGGGTGTGCCTTTGGGTCGTCGCCCATAATGCTCACGGCATTTCACCTCACCCTACCCTGCAGACACCGACAAGTGTTGTTGAGGTGTGCCTTGGGGTGTTCGGCTTGACAGTCACCCCATGTCCTAAGGACATATGCTGAAATGGGTGCAGTATAGAAGAATGGGGTGAACTCTGGGGCTGAAGAGTCCAAGGCACACCTCGATGCCTGTCACTGGCTTCAGGGTGGAATGGCGTGAACATTACAGCTGGCAATCCAAAGGCACACCCCTGACGCCTGTCATTCCGTACAGGGTGGGACGTTATAGTTGGAAACCCAAATGCCCCGGGCATTTACTGGTATTTGTACTACAAATTTTCAACATGGTCTTTCTATGACCCCCCCCCCACCTCATGAAAGCATTTGTGACCTCTGCTCATGAACAGAGGCACTGTGATTTTGTTAATCTGTCCCGAACGTTGATTTCCTACAGAGACCGCACCATTCTTCGCCAGATGTGCAAAAACACAGCTCGGACAGGATGTGAAAAATAATAGCTGTACCATTCATAGGGAGGTGTGAAGAGATGGCAATGCTGAAAATCTGGAGTGAAAATATTAAAAATGCTTGAAGTTACGAACATATGTGAAAACCGTGCAATGTACGCTCATAACCCACTCATTTAGTGGAATTATTTCACCAAATTTTCAACATAAGCATTTTGTGACCTCTGCTCATGAACAGTGTCACAATAATTTTCTTAATCTGTCCCAAACATTGATTTCCCCCATTGTACACCTGATGTGAGAAAACACATTTCGGGCAGGATGGGAAACATGACAGCTGTACTGTTCATAAGGAGGTGTGCAAAAATTGACAATACTGAAAATCTTGCATGAAAATATTAAAAATTCTCAAAGTTACAAGTGTGCGTGCAAACTGCACAATGCATGCTCGTAACACAGTCATTTTATGGACTTTTATCACCAAATTTTCAACATAGGCCTTTTGTGCCCTCCGCTGATGCACAGTGTCACTGTGATTTACTTAATCTGCCCTGAACACAGATTTCCCACAGAGACTGCACACTAATGTGTGCCGGAAGTGCAAAAACACATTTTGGCCAGGATACAAAAAATGACAACTGTATTGTTCATAAGGAGGTGCGAAAAAATGCCAATGTGGAAAATCTGGAGTGAAAATATTACAAATTCGTAAAGTTACGAGTGTGTGTGGAAACTGCACAATGCACGCTCGTAACAGTCATTTTTGGGAATTTTTTCACCAAATTTACAACATAGGCTTTTTGGGAGGCCACCTCATGAACAGTGACACTGTTGTTTCATTAATCAGTCCCGAAAGGTGATTCCGCGCATTGACCGCGAAATCACCTTTCGAGACTGAATAACGACATGACAGTGACTGAATTCATGAGGTGGGGACCCAAGAACCTCATGTTGAAAATTTTATGCCACAATTCACAAAAAATGGCCGAGATATCCACCTAAGTTGAACCCCCCCCCCCCCATTTATTCCAGTATACAGCTTAATGGCATTTCTTCAGTTCGCAGTCGGCTTTGAAAAGTGCAAACCACGTTCCTGGTCCACTGAATATTGTTAAGTGCAGACTCGGAAGTAAGTATGGGGATGAGGGAATTGAGAATGTGGGGTGTGCGCAGAGGGTGGGTGCGGGTTGGGGGAGGGGGCACCAGAGACAGCGAGGGACCATTTTTTTTTTTGTTTCTTTTTACAGGGGGGATAAAAACCAACAAGAATGCTGGAGGCTTTTGGCACGCTGGGGTGGTTCCCAGAGTGCCACCTGGCTGTTTGTTGGCAGGGGGGCCAGAGCCGACGGGGACTGGGCATCCTCGACGGCCATACAGTGTGCTGGGAGGGAGGCGCCAGAGCCGAGGGGATTGGGCACCCCCTCGGCACATACCAAATGGGGACATTATGCCGGCGGGGATTGGGCTACCCTGTCGACAAATGAACTTGAGGGAGGAGCCACGGGGGACTGCGCACCTCTGCTGGCTTTCATAGACCGAGAGGGGTCATGCCGAGCCGCCTTTGCCGTCAATATGCAAATTACCTACACGTTACCACCGCTGATTGCAGCAGTGGTTTTCTTTCAACTGCATTCCACTGCATCTGAACTGCTGTCATAGACAGCTCAGCCATTCATTGGTGCAGTGTGATCCCACCTGCAAAATGAATGAGCGCATTGGCAAAGTGGGCAGCACACCTTCAAAAAGTCATATGGTGGCACTATGTTTCTTGCGCATGCACGCAAGCAAACATAAAAGGGCACATTGTTTTGGATAGGCAAAGAAATCTATACACAAATATGTACAGTGAGTTACCTGCTTATACACTACCCTTGGTAACATGGTGTCCTGTGTCACCACTGCCTACTGGCAAGAGGTTACTACCAGGTTTACTTGGCAAAGTCTCACTGAGTAAGATGGGTGAAAGCAACCAACAGCTGCGTCTCTCACTCTCTCCTCTTTTCCAGGGTGTACATATTGAGATACCACAGTCTCTCCTTGTAGAGCTTCCCATGCAAACTCTGCACCACTTTTGTTGCCCTACTCTGAACTGCCTCCACCCTGTCTTTGTCCTTGCTGAATTGGTGGTCTCCAAAACTGGACAAAGTACTCCAGGTGGGGGTGTACCAAGGAGCAAAACAGCAGCAACATCTCCTCTTGCTGGAGATACCCCTCCCTCCCTCTGTACCTCAGCATCCCCATAGCCCCACCACCTTAAGTTCCTCTAATGATAGCCCCTAGGTCCCTTTTGTATCTAGTGACAATCATTACCTCCCCCCATCCTATATTCAGCACCAGGTTCCTATGCCTAGGTGCATAATTTGCACGTTTTGGCACTGAACCCCAACTGCCATGTCTTTGACCACTCCTCGAGTTTCCCAATAGCCCTGTGCATTTTCAAACAGGAATCCACCAATGAATCTTTATAACAGCATCATCCCACCAGAGTGGGATGCCCCAGGGCTAGAACTTTATTCTAAGTACTAGAACTTAGAATACAAGTTCAAACTCCGCACTGTGGTCATGTGCCCCGTGTGAGCTAACATTAGATTTGTTTCTTAGCTTGAAGAGAGGCATCATCCCAAAATACAGCTCCAGTCTTCTTGTTTTCACGTTAACTGTCTTTTAAATGTTAAACTGTTAAAATTATTCGATCAAGTTAGTTTTCAACAACTCTGTACTAATTAGCATATTTTTTTATATAACTGTGTATATATTTAGCGGTTTCTCCAGTTCCCATCGTTTCCAGGAACCGGAGAAGGTAGCTCTGCATCACAGTTCCCATCCTTAGTGAACCGACAGCTATTTGTGAAATTTAAGAATAAAACCTCTGATATTTAAGTGGCTTTCATTTTGATTAACTCCTGGAACCCTCTTCTAGGAACCTGATCATTTTTTCTTTTGAGTAGAAATCTATGTTTCTATGTTTCTAACAATGCTTCAAACAATAGCAGTTTTCTCACTATCTCTGAGAAAAATATTTCAAACAGCAACAATTATTTTCTCAGTGGAACCATTAACCAGGTCTCTCAGTGTCTGGAATTACTGACAGACCAAAAAAGCACACAGGACCTACAGGCTTAAAAAACTGTAAAATCTGATTTTAGCTCATGGCCAAAGCAGGCTGCCATAAGTTCTGTTTAAGATGCCTAGGTCCAGATCACAGTTTAATCAGCGGCGAGGTTTGGCAACAGTTTTGCCCTAAAACCCAAAACAAAAGGGCTAAACAAAACAAAAGAAAAATGAGAAGAATGTATGGCTTCTCAGTCTGCCTCTATGTCACCAAAACACAATAAAGGCTCGGAGGGCATTCCTAATGACTGTGGAAAGCACGCATCGGAGGGTTCCTTACCTCATAAACAGCAACAGCCCCTGTCGAAGGGGGCACACAAAAAAGATAAAGCTGCTCGGCTATCAGACAGACTGTAAAGATGGTACAGATACCAGGATGTCCAAAAGGCAGAACCCTGTGTCCAGTGATGGCAAAAACACAAATAAAAGAGCCTCACAGCAGGTACTGGAACCACTGCCTGCTAAGAAAAAACAAAACAAAAAGTGTGTCCATGCCACTCCTCCTGCAAAGAACAAAGAGCAGACAGTGGACCAAAGACAAATGCCCTCAACAGAGGACATGGCCAAAGCATGGCAGTTTTTCCAAGTCTTCCAGGCTATGGGAAATGTCCTTGATATGCCAGACCCCAGTTCCCATGCTCAGGTTCCACACCATTTGCCTACAGAGGAGGAAGATATGTATTACAAGGAGGAGGAGGAGGAAGGTGAACCTATAGAACCTAACAGTTCACCTGAGCAAGACTTTAACTCCCTTTCTAGGCCCAAAGGATTATACCTCTTACTCCACATTCATCAAACAGGTGGTGAACACCCTCAACTCTCATAAAACAGAGGAGGAGGAGAAGGGAGTGCAGTCCATGGATATGATGGAACTAGCACCCACAAGGAGACTACTAGTCCCCACCCACAAGTCACTAGAAACAGCTACTTTAAAAATCATGTCAGCACCTGAATTCAACTGCTGGCATTGATTAAAAAAAGAAAAAAAATTAAGGTGGACAGATAAGGGGTAGAATACCTGTATGCCCATCCTGATCATGATCAGGGGTGGCACTATATGTGAAGGAAGGACTGAAGTGTGTAAGGGAGGAAGGGAGGAGGGTAGTACGGAGTCACTTTGATGTAAACCAGGATTCCAAGAATAGGATTCTAGGAATGGGAGTGGTGTACAGGCCACCATCTCAGACGGAGGAGTTAGACACGGAACTAGCGGGACAGATCGGAGGGCTCAATGAAGGGTGAGTGTGGTGATTGTGTGGGGACTTCAACATGCCAGGAGTGGACTGAAGCGTCCCAACAACCAGGAACAGAATAGAGCAGGTACTGCTGGATGCCGTCCAGGACAGCTTCCTGCTGCAAATGGTCAGTGAACCAACCAGGTTAGGGAATACCCTTGACCTTGTGCTGGCAAATGGGGACTTTGTGAGAGAACTTACAGTGGAGGAACCGCTGTCAGGGAGTGACCACCACTCAGTGTGGCTCACATTGGATATGGGCAAGGAAGGAGTGGAATCTGGCACAATAGTGCTGGACATCAGGAGGGCCGACTTTGGGAGGATGGGGGAAGTGGTAAAAGGGTACCTGGCCAGAATTCAATCTAGTATGGACACTAACCAGAGGTGGGAGCTCATAAAGCTGAGGATAGTGGAGGCAACCACAACCTGCTGCAAAGCCCAGAGCAAGAAGGCTAGGGCTAAGAAACCGATCTGGTTGAGCAAGGAGGTCATGGAAAAGGTAAGCAGGAAAAGAGCTGCCTTTAGGAAGTACAAGAAAACAGAGAGGGAGAGGACAGGGAGGAGTCCTTGACAGAATCAAAGGAGGTGACAAGGGCAGTAAGGGGAGCCAAAGCATCTACGGAACTCAGGCTGGCACAAGGCATTAAGAAGGGGGAGAAGGATGCTTTAAGTACATCAGGGAGAAAAGGGCTGTAAGGATACATAGTAAGATTAGGAAGGAGGAGGTTTGGGTGGAAGCTAGGAGGGTGCGATAGTGAAGCACTAATAATGTGGAGTACTCTGCTCAGTATTTACTAAAGAGAAGAGGGGGTGACACCCAAGGTGGGAGAATTGCAGAAGCAGTGGGGGGAAGTGAGACAGATGGGAAATCATGGAGAGCAGAGTTCGAGAGGGTTTGAAGGCACTGAGGGTGGACAAGGTGGCAGGCCCAGATGGCATCCACCCAGGGTACTGCAAGAAGCAGGCAGAGGTCCTTGCAGGACCTTTGGCAGACCTATTTAATGCCTCCACTACATTGGGGTGTACCACAGGACTGGAGGATGGCCTCATGTGGTGCCCTCCACAAGAGTAGCCCCAAGGATGAACCGGGAAACTACAGACCAGTGAGCCTCACATCCATCGTGGGTAAGCTAATGGAGACTCTCCTGAAGGAGAGGCTGGTGGCCCTCCTAGAGGCCAAAGGACTACAGGACAGCAGACAGCATGGCTTCATATGTGGCAGATCCTGCCAAACCAACCTGGTCAAGTTCTATGACTGGATAACTAGGCAACTGGATAGGGGCCATGCAGTGGATGTCCTGTATCTGGACTTTAGTAAGGCATTCGACTCAGTGCCACATGGAAGGCTGGGAAGGAAGTTAGTAGGCACAGGGGCGGGTGCAAAGCTGGTGAGATGGGTAGGAAACTGACTGCAGGGAAGGCAATAGAGGTGGTGGTGGGTGGGAAGCTCACACCCAGGGCAGTAACTGGCGGTGTTCCACAGGGCTCGTGTTGGGACCAGTGTTGTTTGGGATATTCATTGCAGACATATCATGGGACATCAAGAGCAAGATCAGTCTGTTTGCTGATGATACCAAGGTAGGCGCTGTGGTGGATGACCTAGGGGATGGCAGGGGTTGCAGGATGATCTGGCAAAGCTTGAAACCTGGTCAGACACCTGGCAACTGGGCTTTAATGCCAAAAGTACAAGGTGCTGCATTTTGGGATGAAGAACCCAAGGAGGAGTTACCAACTAGGGGAGTGCAGCTAGCCCAGACAGAGGAGGAGAAGGATCTGGGTGCTCATTACAGGGTCAATGAACAACCCGCACAATGTAGGAAGGCAGCTGCAAAGCCAACAAAATGCTGGGTTGTATTGCAAGGGTATATCCTCTCGAGGAGGGAGGAGGTGATTCTGCCACTGTATAGGTCATTAGTTAGACCACACCTGGAGTACTGCGTGCAATACTGGCGCATCCGATCTGAAGAGGGACATTAAGTTACTGAGGGGTGAAGCAGAGAGCGACAAAGATGACCAGGGGCTGGGGACCTATCATACGATAGGGAGGCTGAAGGAGTTGAACATGTACTCACTGGAGGAGAGGAGAGACAGGGGTGACATGATTGAAACCTTTAAATACATGAAAGGAATAAACAAGATGGGTACAGAGGGCTGTTCAAAGTAAGGGAGGGAGGGCCACAGGGGCCGACATGAGACTGGAGCGAGAAGGTTCAAGAGGAGATGAGGAGACACTTTTACAGAGAGGGTGGTGGCTGGGTGGAATGCGTTACCTGCTGAAGTGGTATGCAGTAGAACAGTGGACTGCTTCAAACGAGGATGGGACAGGACAAGGGGGAGGGTTAATGAAGGGGAAGGGTGGAAGGGAGGGGCAGCTGCATAATAAGGGGTGCCAGCTGCACATTTGAGCAGACTTGATAGACCTCTAGGCCTTTATCTGCTGGCAAATTTCGTATGTTCGTATGAGGGAGTGGTCCAGGCAGCTGCGTGTGAGAAGGCCAAAGTCCCATTCTCCACACAGCATCCTAAAAAGGATTCCAGGAAACTGGATACTATGGTCAAACAACTAATGTTTTATATATTTTTTGCAGTTAAACTTTTTTATTAATTTTTAATAAGATATACAGACAAACCTCTTACAGTACAGTACAATGTGAGGATTTTTTTTTTTTTTAAAGAAATTGAGGCAGTATATAATAAGAACATTGCTACAATAATACAAGGAGCTTTTGGTTTAAAATATAGTAAACAATACAGGTCATATAATTAGCATATACTTGACATTTGTAGTGAACTTAAAGCGGATAGTATGATTAGATACGGGTTTATATTAAAATGTTACATAATTATATATGATGCTGCAAAAAGGAAAAAGTACATTCTGAAAAGGATTGTGGAATAATAAAGAAGGATTGAGAACAGAGTATAGGAAAGAAAGATATATAAGAAAGTTAAGAAGAAAGAGAGGAAACTATAAAAAAAGGGGAAAAGCGTAGACTACAATGATGTATCAGTAAAAGGGAAAATCCATATATTAAGTCCATACATTGGTGTTGAAGATTTAGTTGATTCCAAAATTAAAAAGCCCTGCCAACAATTGTTATATAACATGAGTCGGCAGACAAGATACATGTCATACGGTCCAGAGAGGCATATTGCAATAGTTGGTTAATGATACCAGGAAGGGTAGGGGTTATGTTGGATCTCCAATGCATGAGGATTGTGCGTTAACTTGAAGGAAGAGTATATTTAACCATCTGCTCTCATGAATATGAAATTTTATAAGAACGGTGATTAAAAATACCAAGAATGCAATGTTTAGGGTCTAGTGTAAAAGGTTGACCTACCACTTTCATTGCAAATCTGTGAGTATAGTGCCAAATCTTTTGTATGAGGGGACAGCGCCATAAGATATGCAATAAATCCCCATTGGGGGAACTGCAGCGCCAGCAATTGTTATTGTTCAATAAACCCATTTTTTGTAATACAACAGGAGTTCTGTACCACAAATAAAGGATCTTGGTTTGAATGAGGGAACTGCGCTTTATCATTAAAAGATTTGTGACAGAGAGCCAACATCTGGACCATTGTGCATTGGTGATATTATATTGTAGCAAAGTACTCCATCTGTTTTAGTATGACAGAGTAGTCAGGAAGGATATCACAAATATCTTTGTAAACAGTGCTATTTAAATTGGATGTTGTTTTATCCATTTAGAGATGTGCTTATCATACAGAGAATTGATAGAGAAGGGTGTGAGGTAAGAGCTGCATGCGGTACTTAAGCTGTAGATATTTCCAAAAACCTGATGGGGAAGATTCCATATGCCTCAGAGGTCGGTGTAAGATTTTAACTTTAATGACTTGGGTTCAAGTATATCCTGCAAAGAGAATACCTTATTTTTCCAGGTACGCACAAAAATGGGGTGATTATCAAGAGATATATGGTGGTTACCCCAGATGGGGGTGTAAGCTAAGGGTTTTGGGGTTAGATTTAATATGCCTGTGAATGATTTTCCAATAGAATATAGAAGCAGCTATGGTAGGTGAGACTTTTAAAGAAGAGGTAAGGGTGTTATGCTGAGCAAGCTCACACATTACCAGGACATAAGGATGCTTCCATATTGACCTACAAAGGAGACTGGATGTTGTTTGTTAAACCATTTAATTGTTTGAGATGTATGGAAAGCCCATAAGTAGGCTTGAACCAAGGAAGGCCAAAGCCACCTTTGACCAATGGGATCTAAGTTTATTACGACTAAATCTAGGTATTTTGCCTTCCCAAATGAAGCTGCCGATAATTTTGTCTATTTTGGTAAGAAAACTAGAGGAAGTATCAAAGGATATTGGAAAATAGGTATAATATTTTAGGAGTTATTGACATTTTAATGGCGGAAATTTTACCATTAAAAGAAAGTTTAAGTAGCTTCCATCTATCAAGTGTTGTTTGGATACTGGTTAACAGAGGGAAAGATTAGCATCCCATAATTTATTCAATGTCGGGGTGATCCGAATGTCAAGATAAGATATACCTTGGGGGCCCAACCAAAAGCCTAATGAGTTGTTCATGAGGGACTACAAGGGTATTTAGTGGTAGCGTTTCGGATTTGTTAAGGTTTAGAGCTAGTCCGGAGTGGGAGGTGAAGTCATTCAGTAGTTTAACTAAAGGTTGCCCAGAACTTTCGAGGTTTTCAAGTAAAATAAGGAGATCATCTGCATACGAGAGTGAAGATTAGTGAGAGTTACCAATAGTAATGCCTTTAATTGTACCGAATTGACATAGGAGCGCAGAAAGAGGTTCCATGGCAAGTATAAACAATGAAGGCGATAAGGGGCATCCGTCTGCGCCCTTGCTAAGTAAAAGGAGGGGGACAAAAATAGAAGTTCGTGAGAATCGAGTTGAAGGGGAGGTATACACAATTGAATCCAAGCACAAAAATTATTTGTAAAGCCTAAAATGAGATAGCACCTGATATAGATATTCCTAATTGAGAGAGTCAAATGCTTTCTCAAAGTCAATGGCTATTGCAGCTGAAGGGTTTTAAGAGTTTTTGCTTTGTGAATTAAATTGAGTAATGAGCGAAGATGATCAGAACTGTTTCTATTTTTGATAAATCCTGATTGAGAAGTATTGATGAGTTTAGTCATTAAAGATTCTAAGCGGAGAGTTAATAATTTGGCAAAAGATTTTTCCATCAGTATTAAGAAGTGAGATCGTCTATAGTCTGAAGGAAGTAAAGGGTCTTTGTCTTTTTGGTAAGACTGTTATGATGGCTTCGGTCATTGTGCATGGAGTTTCTTTATTAAGGTTGCTTGGAATACATTGACTAATACAGGACAAAGAGTGTCAGATAGGGTTTTATAAAAATCAATAGGGAACCCATCACTGCCAGGTGCTTTACCGTTTTTTAATGATGATAAAGCAGTTTGGATTTCCTGTAAAGTGATTGGTTTATCAAGCACAGCTTTGTCCTGAGGGGATAGGTGGGGTAGATTCAATTTTTCCAGAAAATGTTGTATTAGGTTGCGAGTATAGTTGATGGTAAAAGGATTGCATAATAGGATTGATTGAAAGGTTGTCTGTGTGTGTCTGACCTGATGGATCTTTTAGACCTGCTACATGTCTCTGCATCTGTTGAGTTTTTAGCTGGTAAGAGAGCAACTTTCCGCATTTATCCCCTTGTTCCCAATAACCGTGTTTAATTCTAAAAAGGGCAAGTTCAGCTTTCCTGGATATCAACTCGTTAATTTTAATTCTTAATTGTAGAATTTCCAGATGAAGCTCTGAATTATGATTGGGTTTATTTAATTTATAATATTGGGTTTCTTTTTCTTTAAGGGATTTTTCTAAATTAGCTAATTGTTGTTCTCTTAATTTCTTTCTATGCGCTGCATAACTAATAATTTTACCTCTAATTAGTGGCTTTTAATGCTTCCCAGATAGTACCTTGAGACATATCTGGAGCATCGTTATGAAAGAAAATCTTGAATCTGGGTTTTAATCCAAGGAGTGAATTCAGGGTCTTGAGTAAAAGTGGGTCTAAACGCCAAGATGGGGATTTAGAAGAAGGTGGACCCTGAGTAAATGCAAACTGATAGGGAAATGATCAGATATAACAATAGGGAGAATCGATGTATCAATAATTTTTTCAGTAATGAGGGGAGAAGAGAACCAATAATCAATCCTACTATATGATTTATGTAAAGAGGAATAAAAGGTGTAATCTCGTTGTCTGGGATGATGCAGTCTCCAAATGTCAGAGAGACCTAAATCCTTCATAAGCATTGATAGAGCATTAATACTACGGGGGTGGGCATCATGTGATGAGTTACTTCTGTCTAAATATGCTTGTAGTGCTAAGTTAAAGTTACCACCAATAAGAATAGGTGAATTATTTTTATTATTAATCATAATTTGTTGGGATAGATTATGGAAGAAAATGGGTGAATCAAAGTTGGGTGCATATACATTCACAAACATAAGCGGACCTGCTGTGGTGTTTAATAGGGTTATAATCCACCTACCATCCGGTCTCTAATGATTTTTATGGGGGGCCAATTAAGAGATTTATGTATTAAGATAGCAACCCCATGTTTTTTGGATGGAGAAGATGACGCATATACTTGACCGACCCAGTCCCTTTTAAGTCTGTCGACATCCTCTGATAAAAGTTTAGTTTCTTGTAAGAAAGCAATATGTGTTTTATGCTTTTTAAGATAGGTAAGTACTTGCTTACGTTTACAAGGTGAGTTGAGTCCCTTGACATTCCATGAATGTAAGATTAGATCACTCATGGTACTAGGATATAAGGTAATTAGTTACAAATAGGAATGAGGGACTCAATACCATTAATTTGGAGGATGTCACAGATTCAAAAGGTAAATATATATAATAAACAAATGTATGCAGGGCCCTTAACTTGTATGGGTTCTAGATGATTGAGTATTTGTATTCATTTTGTCTCAGAGAGGAGAGTATAGAGATAGGAATATCAAGTAATTAAACATTAGAACCAATAAACGTTAGTATAAACTCAGTAACAAGAATATTAATTTGAAACTTTTATAAAATGCAGAGCAATAAGAGTCGGTAAATATACCAGGACTCTCACTCTACACTACTAGGCGTGTAGAGTAATTAGTGAATCTCAAGATACGGTTTACCCTATAATCTTAAGATACTAAACTTTATATAACAGTACATTAAAGAAGTGTAATTGAGATTTGTGCTGAGATAATTAAAGTGTTACCCTGGAAAAAAACAAAACATCATTCTACCAAATAAAAAAGGATAATTATGTAATAGTATTAAATTCCAAACATAATGAATTAGCTTGGACCTAGCAATAAGTCCAATATTAAATAAAGTATACCAACATGATGGCAGATAATGCTGAAACAGTGTGAGCCAGATAAAAGGATGCCCGATGTGTATTAATCCACATAAGCTAGGTTAGGGAATGCAGTATATACTATAGGTTCATAGTGCATCAGTGTATTGTGGAATCATTTTTATAAGTTCCAATGATTTAGAAGAAAATGGGATGAAGAATAATGTGAAAAGGTGGAAAAACTCAATGTATAGAAATAGAATTGGAAGCATACTTTGGTGCAAAATCTGTGAGATATAATGGGAATGCACCTGATGCACTACATACCAGAAGTGATGCAAAATAAATATTAAATAAGTAAATGATTTTAGAGTATTTGTCTAATCATCCTCCACATTCCAAATGATAGGATTTATGTGGAAAAATGCTATAATAGTAGGGGTTAAGGGCACACTGATATGAAATACAGAACTCTATATATGTATGTATGCGTTCTGACCACATGGTGGCACCAAAGCTTATGAAAAATTAGAGTGTAAATAGCAATTATATATACTAATGTCTGGCACCACACAAGGATTAATTAGAAGAGATCTTACAAACATTGTAATATTTATTCTTTCTCTCATTTATTTATTTTTTTTCCATTGAATACATTGAGAGTAACTCCCGCATGGATTAAATACCTCCAGTGTCAATTGGCTCACCTCCCACAGACAGATACAGGCTTCTCAGCAGCGATAGCGATTTACTGCATTTAAGTGCTCCAAACCTGTTGTAGCGATAGAGACTGCGCTTATGTAAACGCATCAAGGAATCTGAGTGAGGTGGTGAAGAGGAGGGATCTCTGGTGAGAAACTGCTATATCACATCTAATTATGGGCCATAGTATTTATTACAAATTTTTTTTTTTTTTTTTAGTGGGAAAAGCCTCAGGTAGCCTTGTTCTTCGATTTTCTTCCCCTTTTCTTTTTGGGTGGTTCAGATGATTTAAAGGGAGAGCTGGACACAAGATCAGCCCAGGAAGAGTCGGGAGAGTCATTACCCGTTGAGAGCTTCTTCTGGTCTTGAGTAAAGGGGTCGGATACAGTCTGTCTCAGATCCTCCGTAGATGAGTGCAGATCTTCTTGGAGCGGGGAGAATTTGTTAGACAAGGTAAGAGGAGTAGAAAAACTGATGTGACGTTCCACATGGGAAGCTGGAGAGGTGGAAATATTATTTAAACAGCAGGTATTATTATTTAGAGAAGAACCAGATGCTTTTTTTTCTTGTATGCGTGCGGAGCTTCTGGCAGGAGCTACAGTGGCAGATATGATGGCTGCAGATTTCTCAGGGACCTGAAGGACAGTTTCAGCAGGAAGGGCAAGACATTGTAATTGCAAAGTGCTTGTGCTGGAGCAAGAACGAGCTGCATTAGCATCGCAAGGCAATGTAAGTGCAGGCTGTGTCCAATTCAGAAATTCAGAGAGAGATTCTGGGGTACTGAAATCTCTGGTAGAATCATTCAAAAAAAAGACACATTGTTGCAGGGTAACGCAGTGCAAACTTAATTCCACGCTGATGAAGGATTGTTTTAATGGGGTTGTAAGCTTTTCGTTTGTTAGATAATTCTTTAGAATAATCTCTGAAAATTAGGATTCTGTTTTCTTGCCAAGTAAGTGCACCTAATTGCCTCGCTTTTTGAAGAATCAGCTCAGTATGTGTGTGGTTTAGAAATCTGGCAATGATGGGCCTGGGTTTCTGGTAGGGTCCAGGCCTCGGATTTAAAGGTGCGGTGAGATCTCTCGATGATTAGGTCTTGGCCGGCTGGTAATTTAAGCAAAGAAGGAAATACATGAGTTAGAAGAGCACTGGTGTCTCCTAGTTCAACACCTTCAGGAAATCCGAGAAATCTAAGGTTGTTACGTCTGTTTCTATTTTCAATATCACCTATTTTGTCCTGAAGGTTCCTAATAACTCTGTCCTGCTCCCCTATGGTAGCCTGTAATGTGTTAATGGAATCTTCATTTTGAGATGCTTTAACATCAGTAGCGTTGATTTTTTGATCAAGTGCCTACATATTATTGATATTTTGTTGAGATGCAATTTTTAACACATTGATTTCACTTATTAGTTGCTGAAACATTGCCTCCACTCTATTAAGAGAACTGTTACGTGGAGATTGGTCTGCCATTATTGTAGGCCTTAATAGAAAAATTGAAAAGCTGTAGATAACTCATTCAGTAATTATGAGGCAATAAAAATACTGTACCAGAGCTGTTCTACGATGTACATATAGTAAGATCTCAGATGTTGGTGAAGGTAGGAAGTCTGGAATCTGTAGGATGGATGATGATATTTGGTGAATCCAGGGAGATGAAGAATCAAGCAGCCATCTTCAGCACAGCGCCCTCTGGCTCAATGTTTTATATATAACAGCTTCCTTGCTCTTGAAGCAGGCAGCTTATGACAGTGGTGCAGTAAAGCCACTACACTCAGGGTTGAGTAGGGTGTTCAGTGTTAAACCCCTAACTTTGCACATTAATATCTTTGGCATAATTTGACAAAATGAGCTGAAATGTTGCATGTGTTGTCTGGGAGGCAAGGTCCTGATCTGTGGACATTTTCATCACGGCAGTTTGCGTGGTTTCTGAGATCCGCATGTGTCATTTTTCATAAAAGGCTAACTTTTTTCCTATACTTAACATAGATTTTGTTTTGCTCTCGCCTACAGCCTACATAGAATGGAATTCTCCCCCCCCAAACTTGCAGGAGACATGTTTCCTGTCATAAAGTGGTGCCTTTGATAGGTCTGGTGAAAAAAATATTAAACAGTCCCAGAGTTATAAAGCTTTAAAGTTTAGTGTTTTCCCTTCTCAGCATGCGTAGTAGGGTTTTTGTGATAATGTTCTGATGCAAAATGAAAAAAAAAAATGATCTTGCAGATGCCCGTCTTTGATTTCTCACCACTTGCTTGGCACAGCACCAAGCATTTTTTTGTGTCATGCCAACCACCATCTTGTTAATTTTTTCCAAAAACTAATTTATATTTATATTTATTTTTTGTTGGCAGGGAAGGGAGGACTAGACAATTCTATGTTCAGCCTCGGCCGGGGGCAGATGGATGCTAACTGACATTGAACCAGACTAAGCTGTTGGTGGTATTTCTAGTGAATGGGGAAATTTGGCAGGACACTGGGAAATCCTACTTTTTTTTAATTCAAGTTTATTGAATGTCCAGAATCTGCATCCATAAATCACATTTTTATGGCATACATAGATTTCATAAACAGTACATTTCAGTAAGAGTGTCTTATTCAAGTTCTTTCCCATAAGGTGTTTTCTTTGGCATTCACCTTTGCATTTTCTTAGTTTAAACTATGTCTCATCTAGAATTTGGGCTGCTGACACGCCCCACCTAGTCCACCTCCTGGTGAATGTTCTGACCCTATGATCGACCTTGTGTGTTAGTTCCTCCATCTCCTGTATTTCATGTATGATGGAGAGCCATTGTTTTAAATCAGGGGGGTTGGTAGTAAGCCACTTTCTTGTGATCAATTTATGTGCAGCAACTAGGAGAATGTTCCACAAATAAAGGTCATCAGCTCCCCTGATCTCATCAGGGGGTATGCCCAGGATATTTTTTAATGGAAGCTGGGTGTCACAGGAAAATAGGCCTCCCACCACCTGGGTGATCTGTCTCCAAAAGGGTTTGAGGATCTCACAGTCCCAAAATATATGTGAGTGGTGTGCCAGTTGTGTTCCACATCCCCTCCAGCAGTGTGGGGATATCCCATTGGCCCACTTGCCCTGAATTTGAGATGTGTAGAAGTACCTCACCTTCCAGGTGAATTCCTGCCAGTTCAGAGAGAGAGAGAGAATAATCCTGTTGGTTAATTTAAATATCGTCTCCCATTCCTCTTCGGATATGTGCAAGTCTGCCTCCTCCGCCCATCTGGTGTTGATTCGAAGTGAGCTTCTGGCTTGAAGCTGCCCGATTGTTTTATAAAGGGCTGAAATATGACCCTTTAAGGTCTCACCTGTGAGTATTGATTAAGTTGCCCTAAGAAGGGGTTCTGTGTGGTTCTCCGAGCTTGAAGCATTTTTATTGTTTTGCATATATGTTCTCAACTGCAGATATCAGTAGTGGTCACTATTTCTTAATTGAAATTTCTGTTTAAGAGTTTGGAAGTCTATTATAGTGTCTCCAGATATCATCTGCCCCAGTCTGCACAAGCCCAGTCTACCCCACATCCTGAAGATGTAATCTAATCTAGTTGGGGTGAATCTGTCTGTCCATGCGAACCATTGAAGAGGCCAAGTTGTACCCTCCAGGCCATACTTGACCCACAGTTTGTGTGTCATTTTTAAAGTACCCCCGACTGCTATTAGTGGGTGTTCCTGTCTTTTATTTAGGGAGATATCTGCCACCCTTGCCCCCAGTGGGGGACCTGACGTTAGGTGGGTTTCAATGTCTATCCAGAGGGCCTCAAATATTCCTAAACTCCACGGCAGGGCGTTTCTCAGGTTCGCAGTCAGGCAGTAGTCCTCCACACTAGGGATTGCTCTCCCACCCCTCTGCTTTTCTGCTTGCAGAATTTTCATTTTTTTTCCTCGGTTTCCTGGACCATATACATTTTGTGATTATCTTCTGCCATGATATAAACTGTTTTCTGGGGATATTTATTGGGAGCGCTTGAAAGAGGTACAGAAATCTTGGGAGCATATTCTTGGATATAGTTTGAATTTTTGAATACATTGGGAGTCTTAGTAAGTGCCATTTATCTATGTCTTGTTGGAGTTGTGTGAGCAGGGGACCATAGTTGGCACAGATCAACTGCCCTAGGTGCTTCGGTATTTGAATTCCTAGGTATTTAATTTGGGGTTTGTTCCAATTTAGGGGAGGATTTTAGTTATTTCCTGTGGGGGGGATTATAACAAAACCTCAGGATCTCCATTTTGCCTTCATTTAAGGAGTAGCCGGCATGGATGTTCCAGACTTTAGGCATGGTTTTAGTAGGGTTGGAGATATATAGAAGCATGTCATCTGCGTATAATGAGATCTTGTGCTCTATGTCCCCCACTCTCACTCCGGTGATATTTAGGTCCGTGCAAATAGCACAGGCAGAGGTTCTATGTAGAGGGCGAATAACAGGGGGGACAGGGGACATATCTGTCTCGCACCCCTCCCCAGTGGGACTCCATCCGACACACTCCCATTGACTCTGATGTATGCCTGAGGGGCCACATATGGGGATTTCAAGGCGTTTATCATGGCCTGAGGGAAGCCGAATTTTCTCAAGACCATGAAACTTTGCTGAATGCCTTTTCAGCATCGAGGCTCATTAGGCAGGAAGGGGTTTTGTCTAGAGTAATCTTATTTATGATATTTATTGTACGTCTAACGCTGTCTGACCCCTGTCTACCAGGAATAATGCCCGTCTGGTCATTATTGATCAACTGGGGGAGAAAATGGTTTCTTCTGGTGGCTAATATAGATGTGAACAGCTTGTAGTCTACATTTAGTGGCGAGATGGGTTGATATGACCTACATTCTATCGGGTTCTTACAAGGCTTGTGCAGAACTGTTATGGTGGCGTAGTCCCATGAATGGGGGGACTCTTCCACCCTCCTTCCAGATCCCGTTCATTGCCTGTAATAGGTGAGGTGCTAGTTCTTTATTTAAGGTTTTATAAAATTCCCCGCTAAACCCATTTGGTCCTGGACACTTCCCTGTTTTTAATTGCTGGATGGCAGACTTAATTTTCGATAGTTTTATGGAGGCCATTATAGTACTTTATTGATCTTGGGTGAGGGTTGGAAGGTTTAAGTTGCTTAGGAAGTTATTTTTATCCTGGGGGGGTCTCCTCCTGACCCTTATACAGGTGTTTGTAATAGCTAACAAATACATCTATTATTTGTTCGACCTTATAAGTTAAGGTCCCAGATTTGGGATGTTTAATTTTTGTGATGGTAGCCCTAGCCTGCCTCAGTTTAAGCCAGAGTGCTAACATTTTTAGGGCTTTTGAGACACCCCCCCCCCCCCCAGGTAATATGACTGTTTCAGGTAGTGGAGGAGATTTCTCTGTTTCCAGTAGGTGTAGTTTTTGCAGTTGGTTTTTAATTTCCTTATCTATGCGTTAGTTCCATTTTTGTTTCTGTTGGGATTCTAGATTTCTCAGCTGAGTGTTGCGCTGCTCTAAGTGGAGTTTCCTCTCTTTTTGCTTGTGGGATCCTATCAAAATTAGTTTCTCTCTTAGCATCATTTTCAGCATGTCCCACAGAATCTGGGGGGTTATATGTGGGTGGGAGTTATGGGTCAGCGTCTGGACAATGACATCTTTAAGTTTCTCTAAGGTATCCTTATCTTGGAGGAGGGAATGGTTTAGGCGCCACTGTGTGCATTTCTGAGGTAAGCTGCGTTCTAATTCAGTGAATGGGATTGATGATCTGAATGTATGGCTGTTCCTATCCAGGAGTGTCCAAATCTGGACAAGTCCCTCGCTTGGGTCAGGTAATAATCTATCCTTGAGTAGATTCTGTGCCTTGGGGAGTAGCATGAGTAGTCTCTTGCCTGGGGGTATCTCTCTCTCCATATATCTATTAAACTCATCTCAGTTATCAGCTCCTGGAATCTTTTAGCTGTTTTATTGCTGGGGAAGGGATCTGAGATGTAGAATCCAACCGGGTTTAAGGTAAGATTCAGTCCCACCCCAACCCCATGATTAAAATCCTCTGCCTTTTCCGCCACCAGCCTGATCAGATCAAGGTAGAATCCAAAGGAAGAGCCTGAGGGCGTCAACATTCACCAGGGTTACTCTGGTTTCCTGTATCTTCCCAGCAATAAGGACATACCTCCCATCCGGGTTGGTTAGAACCTGTTCTGTCTCAAAGGGGTGCGTGTCAGACAGAAGCACCACCACTCCTCTTTTCTTACACTTGTCCAGCGAAGCATAGAAAAGCTTGGACTAAGTTTTATTTTTGAGCTTTTCTGCTTCTGCGTGGGCGAGGAGAGACTCCTGCAAGAAAATTATTTGGCAGTGTTGTTCCCTAATGTACTTAAACACACTCTTCCTTTTATTCGGGCTGTTCAGCCCATTGACGTTATATGATAACACTTTAGTATTCATAGGTGGCATAGTAGCGTTTATTTAGTGAGGTGTATTCAGGGTAGGTGCAAAACAGCAGCAAGTTTTTTTAAGTCTATGGTTAATGAATGCTAATTCTCAAGCGCGATGCAGATTCAATTTGACACAAACAATGTAACAAAATAGACCAAAAGTTCAAATACTAACTATTTATAATCTGACAAAATATGTCACAACTTCAAGAACTTATTATAATAACTATAATAGTCTCTGTATTAAATGAACTTAGAAATAGGAATACTAACATACTATTTGCCAGCAGATTAGACCTTACGGTCTATTGAATCTGCTCGAACCTCAGATCCCTAGTTGGGTGCTGAGGCCCCCCCCCCTTTGTGTTCCAGAAACCCCTATCATCCATCCCCACCCCCCCTGGGACAGGCCATCATCTGATACATCCACTTTCATGCCTGTCCCACCCCTCTTGAAGCCCTCCACTGTGGATCTCTGAACCAGCTCGCCAGGCAGTGCATTCCAAGGTCCACCACCCTCTCAGTGAAAAACTCCTCCTCTTTTCCCCTCACCCTTCCACCTTCCAACTTCAAACCCTGCCCTCTGGTGATACCTCCCTGCTTCAGTCTAAAGATCCCCTCCATGTTTACCCTATTTATTCCCTTGAGTACTTGAAGACCTCAATCATGTCCCCCCTGTCTCTCCTCTCCTCTCCTCCAATGAAAACAGGCAGAGCTCCTCAAGTCTGTCCTCATCGTCAAATCCCCTAGCCCTCGTGTCATCTTAGTTGCCCTCCTCTGTACCCTGTCCAGGAGCTGTATGTCCCTCTTCAAGTGTGGTCTCGGTACTGTACACAGTACTCAGGTGTGGTCTAACCAGTCCATTGTACAGCAGCAGAATCACTTCCTTGCTCTAGAGGTGATCCCCTTACGATGCATCCCAACATCCTGTTTGCCTTGCTAGCCGCTCTCCTGCACTGCTCAAGAGTTATTCATACATGCATCCACCATGACCCCTAGGTCTTTTCCCTATTGAGGCCTCAGCGCCTCCTCCCAGGGTGTGACCTGTGTTTAGGTTTCCACCAAGATGTAAACACTCACACTTGGTGATACTGAAATTTAATTTCCATGTGATCCCAGCTTTCCAGGGTGTCCAGGTCTTGCAGGGCCAACCTCCCTCTTCTCCCTCAACTACTGCTCCCATCTTGGAGTCATCAGCGAAGAGACTCATTTCACACCCTATACCCTCCTGATGTCCGATGTATGCATTAAACAGGATCGGCCCAGGACCGAGCCCTGCGGTACCCACTACCAACCTCTCTGGGGTTGGGAGCTCCCCACAGACCACTACTCTCGGAGTGCGTCCAGCTAGCCAGTTTTCAATCCATCTGACCATCAGAGGGCCTACTACCAACCCATACTGTTTCTTCACCAGACCACTGTGGGGACAGAGTCAAACCCTGCTGAAGTCCAAGAATAATACATCCACGGCTTTCCCTGTCCAGTTCTGATGTTACCCATTCAGAGAACTCCACAAGATTGGTTTGACATGATCTACCTGGCACAAACCAATGTTGCCACTATCCAGACCTCCCACCTCCTCCAAGTACACCCCAATGTTCCTTTAGTATACTCTCATTAATTTTTCCCACCACCGAGGTCAAACTGATGGGTCTATAGTTACCTGGTACTTCCTCGACCCCCTTTATGGATTGGCACCACATGTGCCTCTCGCCAATCCTCAGCCCTCCCCTGTCTCAAGTAACCTGCTGAAGAGCTCCGCCAGGGGTGCAGCCAGTATGTCCGCCAATTCCCATAGTACTCTCAGATGAATGCCATCCGGCCCAGGAGATTTGTCTTTCTTTAGGCCCTTGAGGGCTAACCACATCCTTTTGGCGGAGATAGCATCATCCGTCCCCTCCACCTTACGAACATACGAAATTTGCCAGCAGATAAAGGCCTAGAGGTCTATCAAGTCTGCTCGAATGTACAGCTAGCACCCCTTATTCTGCAGCTGCCCCTCCCTTCTACCCTTCCCCTTCATTAACCCTCCCCCTTGTCCTGTCCCATCCTCGTTTGAAGCAGTCCACTGTTCTACTGCATACCACTTCAGCAGGTAACGCATTCCACCCAGCCACCACCCTCTCTGTAAAAAAGTGTCTCCTCATCTCCCGCCTGAACCTTCCTCACTCCAATCTCATATCATGGCCCCTGGTGGCCCTCCCCTCCCTTACTTTGAACAGCCCCTCTGTACCCGTCTTGTTTATTCCTTTCATGTATTTAAAGGTTTCAATCATGTCACCCCCGTCTCTCCTCTCTCTCCTCCAGTGAGTACATGTTCAACTCCTTCAACCTCCTCTCGTATGATAAGTCCCCCAGCCCCTTGATCATCTTTGTCGCTCTAGCCTGCACCTCCAGTAACTTAATGTCCCTCTTCAGATCACGGACGCCAGTACTGCATGCAGTACTCAGGTGTGGTCTAACTAATGACCTATACAGTGGCAGAATCACTCCTCCCTCCTCGAGGATATACCCTTGCAATACAACCCAGCATTTTGTTGGCCTTTGCAGCTGCCTTCCTACATTGTGCCGAGTTGTTCATTGACCCTGTAATGAGCACACCCAGATCCTTCTCCTCCTCTGTCTGGGCTAGCTGCACTCCCCTAGCTGGTAACTCCTCCTTGGGTTCTTCATCCCAAAATGCAGCACCTTGTACTTTTGGCATTAAAGCCCAGTTGCCAAGTGTCTGACCAGGTTTCAAGCTTTGCCAGATCATCCTGCAACCCCTGCCATCCCCTAGGTCATCCACCACCGCGCCTTACCTTGGTATCATCAGCAAACAGACTGATCTTGCTCTTGATGTCCCATGATATGTCTGCAATGAATATCCCAAACAACACTGGTCCCAGCACTGAGCCCTGTGGAGCACCGCTCGTCACTGCCCTTGGGTGTGAGAGCTTCCCACCCACCACCACCCTCTATTGCCTTCCCTGCAGCCAGTTTCCTACCCATCTCACCAGCTTTGCACCCGCCCCTGTGCCTACTAACTTCCTTCCCAGCCTTCCATGTGGCACTGAGTCGAATGCCTTACTGAAGTCCAGATACAGGACATCCACTGCATGGCCCCTGTCCAGTTGCCTAGTTACCCAGTCATAGAACTCGACCAGGTTGGTTTGGCAGGATCTGCCACGTATGAAGCCATGCTGTCTGCTGTCCTGTAGTCCTTTGGCCTCTAGGAGGGCCACCAGCCTCTCCTTCAGGATAGTCTCCATTAGCTTACCCACGATGGATGGCCTTACTGGCCTTTTTATCCTTATCCTGATGTGACACCCCTGGGGTACCTCTCCCTCCCTCTTGCTCCATTTCTGTTGCTCCCCTAATCCCACTCACTGCCGCTTCTATCCCCATCGTGCCTTGCTTTGTAGATAACCCATCCCCCTCCCTAGTGAACACAGAGGCAAAGTACTCGTTAAATACCTCTGCCTGGTCCTTCGCCTCTTCCACCCACCCTCCTTCTGATCTCAATCTGCTGAGATGGCCCTTAGTTTTTCTCCGCTCCCCAATGTACCGGAAGAACCCCTTTTCCCCTCCATGTATCCCCTGTGCCAGCCGCTGCTCTTTACTGGACTTTGCCCCCTCACCATCCGGGTGACTTTTCTAGATGCAAGATAGTACATTTCCTTATCCCTATCCCCTCTTGTTGTTTTATATTTTCTGTAGGCCGTCTTCTTTTCTCTGACTGCTACCTGAACCTCACTGGACCACCAGCAACGTTTATGTGACCTTGTTCCCTTACGTTTCACCTTAGCGCAGTTCCTGACTGCCTCATGAAGTCCCCGTTTTATGACCTCCCATCTCCTTTCCACATTTGTCATCAATGTAATCCCCTTCAAGTGATCCTTGAGAGTATTTCCCATGCCCACAAAGTCTGCCCCCCTGAAGTCCACTGCCAGTGTCCTACATCTCACCCCCCTCCCCCCATGCTTATTTGAAACCAGACAGTATTGTGGTCGCTCCCAGTAAGGGATCCTCTACAACCAGGTCCCTACAAGATCCCCAATCTGCCAGAACCACGTCCAGGACATGCCCCTCCCTTGTGGGCTCCATCACATGCTGTGTTAAGAACACATCCTGGAAGCCGTCCAGCAGTCTCTGCTCCTTGGCCACCTTAGAGGACATGGTTCCCCAGTTTGTACCTGGCATATTAAGGTCCCCCATCAACACCACTCCTTCCCCTTTTGGTCCACACTGGGCAATGATGTCCAGCAAACCATCCTCCACGGTCAGGCAGACTAATCTAATGCCTGGGTAGTGCCTTTCTGAGGCGCTTGTCACCCTATGGTGTGATTAGGGGTGAAGTACGCACCAGGAGCGGTGGGAAACCAATGCAATTATGGTAAAAGGATTTCAATCTGGGTGATGGTAGACCGAGTCGATCCTGAACTCTACTTAAAGGGCTTATAACATGTCGACCTAGGTCTGTGACCACCTCCGATTTTAAAAGTATTGTGGGGATGCAGGCTTGATATTTAGAAAGAGCCGCCAGCGTCAAAGTTTCCAATCCATCTATCCGTTCCGTGCTGAATGCGGTATAAGATCTGAAAGCTCCGGTCAACCACTCCTGGATGATGAGGCAGTGACCCCCGCGAATCCCTGATAGAAGATGGTGGTCAGACCCACGCTATAAGCGACGTTGCTGTTTCTCTGTCTGCTAGGTCCACACATTGAGGGAGAAAATATGCCAAGCATCCTTATGTGCAGGGCCACAGTAATGGGTGGGAAGTGGGAATGTTGTCTGAGGCCTCGATCTCAGGAGGGACCCACCTGAGGAGTTGGCATTACCCCTGGCATTAGCTGGTTTGGGAAATAGGGGCCCATTTCAAGAGACTTATCGTGGGCCCCAAAATTAATAGCTGCAGCCCTGCCTACGTGAGATAAGTAACTATTTCTGCGGTGGCCAACAGTAAACCAACATCTTTACCAAATAGTAACTTCAAACTACACAACCGCTAATACAACTCTTGTTCATGCAAGAAAGTGTGATGCAGTCCGATACACCATGCGGTGCAGTGCATCTCTTGTATGAGTCTTGTTGTGGCCTATACAGGCCTCTCACTCTGTTTCTGTCTGCTGGAGGTTCCGAGATGTCTCAGCGCTCCCCCTCCCTGATTTCTCCTTCAATCTGCTTGCATTTCACTGGTGTTGTAGTAGAAGTCAGAATGAGCCAGCGACGTCAGTTCGATTTAGCAAGTAAGAATGACCCCGCTAACTGAGCTTTATGGTGATGGAGCGCAATCACTACGCTCTGGCGTGAGAAAGGACCGGGGTGTAATTAGTCTTCGGGTGGGGGTGGGGACGCCATCAGGAACAGAAGAGAGGTAAAAAAATGTTACTTGCGGCTTGCTGTGTGAAGACGAACAGGTATTCTGTGGCGTGGTGAGATCTTGTTGGATCTGCTCCTCCATGTCAGGTGTGTTCCCGTCCACTGCATCGGCAATTCCTTGCAGCAGAGTCATTGAGGCTGTAAGGTTTAAGCATTCCGATGATGTCCGAGTGCAGATTTATGTGGGGAACAGCTTGTTGAGTGCCTTTCTGTTTCAGACCTTTTTGGGCTACGGACCAGGTGGATCTCATTAGCTCTCTCCATGCTCTCCTTTAATAATGCTGGTGCTGTGATTCCAAGTCCATTCATAGAGGATTTAGCTGCAAGAAGGTCAGTAAACACCTGAGTACCCCTGTCGGTTCCCACTCACAGGCGGGCGGGAAATAATATCTGGGCTCTAATACTTTTCCCTCTCAGCTGTTTAATTATTGGCCAGAGTGCTTTCTTTTTCTCTTCTCTTGGACCTGTGTTGTATAATCGTTGTCGAGGGATATTTTGTTCTGTTGAAAGGTAATTTCTCTCTGCCTCCAGGCCCTACTGAGGAGTTCTTCTTTAGTGGCACATTGTCTGAGCTTGACTATAAAGGACCGAGGCCTGGAGCCTGCATCGGAGGGTTTTGGAGCTAGTGATCTATGGGCTCTGTCCATGCTTAAATCCATGTCAGCCGGTAGGTGGCAGGGCTTCTTTTAGGACTAACTGTAGGAAGGTTATGATGTTTGGAGTCTTATTTTCAGCACCGTGGGGGATACCATAGATTCGGATTTTTGTCTCCTGCTGCGCCCCTCCAGATCGTCCAGTTTGTGGTTGAGCTGTCTCTCCCTAGCTAGAAGGTACAGTAGCAAGTGATCATGGCGGTCTGTTTGCTCGACTATGTTCGAGAGGCCCAGTTCTAGTTGGTCTGCCCGATGTTCGATGCCGCTTATGTCAGAGTGGAGGTCCGAGAGTATTTTGTCTATTTTAGAAACATTTCGGGCAGTTTGTACGATGGTAGCAATGAGATCAGGGCTGTCAGACTCCTGCTGCATCTTGGAGGCCTCGATTTCTCCTGCGGTCTCCGCGGCTGAGGGATTGTTCGTTTTTTCTTTGTTGAGAAGCTCCCTAAGGTTAAATGATGGCGTTTCTGATTGCTTGGCGGCATTAACTTTGGATCGGGTTGCCTTTGTTGGTGATTGCATGCTGATGGCTATTAATGACTTTTGATTTTTATCAGAGTCGACCCGGAGCGCTGAAGTTAGGCAGCCATTGGTTTCCTGACGTAGCCAGAAGTCAGCCCTGCTCTTTTTGAGAAGTGCCATGGGATCTTTAACATTCACCTAAACTACCACCAGAACAGGCAGATGGGACCTAGGTTTAACGTCTCATCTGAAAGATGGCACCTCAGGAGTGCAGCACCCCCTCATGCTGCACCACAGTGTCAGTACTGTGATTTAACCCAAGTGCCTGATGTGGGGATAGAACCCACAGCCTTCTGATCTTCTGGCCTCAGAGGTGAGTGTACAACCTGCTGAGCCACTGGCACTGCCAATAAGTGTGGAAAATACATAAAAATGCTAGCATTTAAAAAAAACATCAGAATCTAGCTAAACGGGACTCGTAACAATGACGTTTATTCATTTTTATCCTTTGTACTCACTTGCAGAACAATGCTTGTGGTGTATTGATTCAAAAGTCAATAAAATTTAAGTAAAAAAAAAATACAGTACCAGTTCCACATGGCTGTTGACACCAACTACTCTGCTTCACTGGTCTTAGCTAATGCAGTGGCATTGAGGAGGTTTGCCTGACTAAGGGCTACCACCCTTTCCCAGGACACCTAGATGAAAGCCACTGATTTCTCCTTTGAGGGAAATTCCTTATTTGGTAACAAAAGAGGCATACATGAAAAAGGTGGACACGTACAAGACCACTTATAAAAACAACACTGAAAAGGAAAAGGCTTCCACTTCCTACAGGCCCTACAGAAGGGGTGGCGGGGTAGAGGCTACTATCCAAGACTCTGTGCACCCAATGAGTACCCAATGAGTACCAAACATTACCCGCTATCTCCCGGTTCAGTTAATCTGCCAGGGAATATAAGTAACCCAGCTGTCCTGACTTAAACACCTACACTTATGTATAATATGTACAGTATGTAGCTGATCTGTTTATGCGCAGCCAGTGAGCATTGCTGGTACCCTTGCACGTTCCTCGGTATCACAAATGTATATTGTTTGCTCTCCTTTCCTGCATATCTGTTCCCTATAATGTGCTCGTTCATTTATACAGTTTATTATCCTGAACTCCATAAATGTTATTAACTTGTCCCTATATGTAAACTGGTGTATGGTTGTAAACTTAAATCCCTACTGACTGTAATTAACTCTGGGTCACCCCTGAAAAAGGGACTTTATGTCTCAGTGGGCCTACCCAGTTAAAAAAAAATTCAACTAACAATAAATAACTCCAAAGAGGCTACTACAGACATCCTGCTGCAGCACCAGCTCCCAAGCCACTGCCAAAACAAAACTCTTGACAATTTTTCCCAGTTCACCAGTCACCCGCTGCCAGTGGAGCAAAGGCTGATACACCGCTTTCAGTAACAAGATAAAAAATACCCCAGACAAGTGGATCCTGGAAGTAGCGAGTCAGAGACTGGCTCTGCATTTCAAAAGGTTTCCAAAGTTGCAGTGACCAAAAAGCTTCCCAGCCCTTCACAAATAGAAAGAATTCTGCTGAACTTGGAAGTAAAGAAACTGCTGCAAGCAAATGCAGTAGAAAAGGTCCCTATCAGACAGTGGGGAAAGGGCCCGTTTTCAAGATACTTCCTCACTCAAAAGAAAAAATGAGGATTGGTGACCTCCTTTATATATAAGATATCTAAACGAACATATCTAAAAGGAAAGGTTCAAGATGGCCACACTGGTCACAATTATATATGCCTACAATCAGGAGATTGGCTAGTTTCACAGGACCTGAAAGTCACCTAATTTCACATTCCAATCAGACCAAACCACAGAACATATCTCAGGTTCAGACTGGGAAACTGCCAGTAACGGTACACAGACCTTCTCTTCCACCTCATCTCAGCAACAAGTCAAAGTGCCCAGCCGTGGTGGCAGCACACCTGAGAATAGAAGGTGTGGTGGATTTTCCCTACCTAGATGACTGGCTAATCTCAGGGAAACAGGGCAGGAGGCAATGTCCTCTGTCCAAAAGGTAAACAGCTCCCTCGAGACCTTAGAATTTCTGATAAATCTGCAGAAGTCTCAGACAGAACTATTTCAGGTGCTGGACTTCATAGGCACAGAGCTGGATACCCTAAAGGGAAGGTTTTCCTTCCACGAGAAAGGGTACCAAAACTGAGTGCTGCTGTAGACTCTTTCACACTGGGCCACCCAAGGTCTGCAAGGGATTTCCTGCAGTTGCTGGGGCACATAACCTCATCCACAGCAGTGGTGCCATGTGCCAGATTTCAGATGAAGGATATTCAGTATCACCTAAGGGACCACTGGTCTCAAAGATGGGATTCACTGTCAAAGATAGTGACAGTCACAAATACCATTGTGAAAGCACTGGAGTGGTGGAAAGACAAAAGCAACCTCAGACAATGCATTCCGTCCCTCAAGCTATCCCAAACAAGTACCCTCACAACAGATGCCTCACTCCTAGGGTGGGGCACCCTCCTGAAGAACTTTACAGTAAGTGGCATCTGGAGCCCACAGGAAACTCATGAGCACATCAATCTCCAGTGGCATCTGGAGCCCACAGGAGACTCAGGGGCACATCAATCTCATACAACTCAGGGCAGTATTGCTGGCAAATCATTTTCTCTCCCAGCTACAGGGTCAGTCAGTTTAGATCCGAACAGACAATACTACAACAATGCATTGCATAAACAAGCAGGAACAAGATCATAAAAACTGTGCACAGAAGCCATGAGGATCTGGGATCTAACTTATTCCTTGGATGCAAAACTTTCTGCTGACTACACCTGCCAGGCAACGACAATGTCCGGGCTGACTCCCTAAGCAGAATTAGGCAGGGAAACCATGAGTGGGCCTTGAACCAGGAAGTGCTGACTTCAGTCTTCAGAAGATGAAGCACTCCAGAAATAGATCTGTCTACCTCTTGGGAGAACAATCAGGTCCCACAGTTTTGTTGCAGGCCACCAGCAATGGCTATAGTCCCACAGGATGCCATAGTTCTGGACTGGACTGAGAGGTTCCTGTATGCCTTCCTACCATTCCAACTCATTCAAAGAGTGCTCATAAAGCTCAGGAGACAGCCAGCAACAATAACCCTGACAGTCCCGAACTGTGCCAGACAGGCTTGGTACTCGATGTTTCTGGCCCTGTCCAGCTGGACCCCAAATCAACCTGCCACTGAGATACAAACTGCGGACACTGTCTAAAGGCAGAATAACATTCCCCAACTTCAGAACGTTATGCCTGAAGACACAGATCTTGAGGAGCTAGAATTCTTTAGTTGAAATCTGTCAAATGAGTTGCTGAAGTGCTAAAGGTTTCCAGAAAACCTGCAACAAGGAATGCATACTCTAATAAGCAGAAGAGATTCTCATGCTGGTGTGCTCCCAGGAAGATAATCCCAATAAAGGCAGGATTGCCTACAGTTCTGGACTACCTTGTACACTTACAGTCCTTAGGTCTGAGACCCTTAACCCTGAAGGTACACCTAGCCACGGTGTCAGCCTACACATCAGCAAGCAAGGACAAATCCTTGTTGGCCTCACAACCTGTTTTTAAAAGGTTCTTTAGGGGCCTAAATCACCTATACCACCCCCCCCCCCCGTAAGTGACCCTGTCCCTCCATGGGACCTAAATAGCTGCCTTGCCCAACTGATGGAGGCTCCCTTCAAGCCACTGGCTACTGCTGATTTAAAATGTCACATGGAAAACAGTTTTCACAATTGCCATGACATCTACCAGAAGGGTAAGCAAACTGCAAGCCCTCTGTACAGATCCAAAATACATAATCTTCCACATGGATAAGGTAGTCCTTGGGACCAATAGGAAGTTCTTACTTACGGTGGTATCTGAATTCCATCTGAACCAGTCAGTTGCCCTCCCTGTGCTGTACCCTGAACATTCCAGTACAGGTGAACAGAAGCTGCACTGTCTGGATGTACAAAGAATACTAGACCACTACCTAGACCAGAGAAGGGATGACAGGTCTCAGGGTTCAAAGCTTTTTGCTACCTATGGAGAGGTGGGCAAAGGTAAACCAGCAGCTAGGAGAACTATCTCTCATTGGATAGTCTCCTGTGCACAGTTATGTTACGAAAAAGCTGGTAAAATACCTTCCAGAGGCTTAAGGGAACATTCAATAAGGGGTACCTCTGCCTCAGTGACAGCTATACGGGGCACCCCCCTTCTAGACGTATGTAAAGCAGCTACCTGGAAAACAGTGCACACCTTCATAAAGCACAACTGTCTGGATGTACAGTCCAGGAAGGATGCCAAATGTGGAACTGCTGTTTTGCAGAACCTTTCTCCTAAATAGATTCTGGGCCCATCCTCCCAAGGTTAGAGATTCTGCTATTGTAAAGCATCACTGATTGATTCCTACTGTTTGAGGAAAAAAATTACTCACCAAAATGTTGTTTCTTCTCAGGGGTCCGTCGGTAAGATTTACAAATCCTGACCCTGCTTCCCTATCCAGAAGCTGAAAACAGGTTCAGACAATAATCGGTTCATATCATAAGGTTGCTTGAGCATTCCTTACTGCAGGTCCTTAGCACTTCCCTCAATGTGATCAGTTTCAAATGTTACGTGATGTCTGCTTCAAGTCTGTCTGGTAATTAAAAAAAAATAAATAAAAAAAGTTTTCATAAAGCCAGCCCGATGACGTGGACAGCTGAGGCGCTAATGCCTTACCTCCACCATGCCAGTGACCCAGGCTCAGGAATGGGCCAGGGTAGCTCAGGGGCCGGCCAAGGGAGGGAAGGATTGAGCATCCCAAGAACAACTCTCCTCCCTCAGGGAGGGGACACACTGACTCTTGCTACTTGCCTGTCACCCAGTGGAGGTTAGGCAACAGAATAGCAGGGCCAGCAGACATGGGCAGGAGGTGTGATGACGCAACCCGCATGTGCATCAAGATGCATGCATGCGGTTGTGTCACACGCAACTGTCCTGGTTCATTCAGCGTTCCACGCAGACCCCATGCAACCCTATGTGACAGGTGACCCGTCAGACATGGCTCGTATAAGTGGCGGTTAACCTCGAAGTCCACAAGATGGGTCAGTGGTGGGTCTGCTGGGGACACCAGAAGATAAAAAGGAATACATTTTTGAGAATTTTTGGTAGCCATTTAGCTAGTGTTAGTGGTCACATCTCCCCTAGCTACAGAAACACATCTGACATTAGCTCACTAAGGGGCGTGTGACCACAGTGCAGAGCATGAACTTGTTTTCCAAGTTCTAGTAATTAGCATGATGTTCTAGTTCCGAGACATTGCACTCTAGTGGGATGATGCTACTGTAAATCTCACTGATGGATCCCTCAGAAGAAATAACATTTCTACTGTAAGCAGTGCTCCAGGTACGGTAAGTACTGGCCTATTCTACTCACTTATTTTTAAGGAATATTCTTTAAGTATTTTTTTTGCTGAGTTCAGATACTTATCCCAGCCCTTGAAAATGCTCCATAGATACTTCAAAAGAACTGTTTTTCCAAGTCTATAGCACTTTTACTGATCAAAAATTATATTTTACTTGCCTAATGTCAAAAATTATGAGTACAACTGTTTTTGAATGCCTCTGTTTTCTGCAGCTCTAATAGCGAGCAATTTTTATTTCTCCACCCCATTACAAAGTTTGGTGTCATCTGCAAAAAGGAATACCTTCATCTGCAAAAAGGCATACCTTCCCCTCCAGTTCTTCTGCAACATCCCCTATGAAAACACTGAAGAAGACTGGTCCCATTAACCAGCCCTGTGGCACTCCACTGGTCACTCTCCAATCCTCAGAGTGAGTGCTGTTAACCACAACCCTCTGTCTTCTATCCGTCAACTAGTTTCCAACCTAATTTACCACTTTGGATCCCACTCCTAGGCTGGTCAACTTTCTAATCATCCTCCTGTGCGGCACAGTATCGAAGGTCTTGCTAAAGTCCAGATAGTCCACGTCCACTGCCCTCCCCAATCTATTTCCCTAGTCACCCAGTCAATGAAATCCACAGATTAATTTGACACAACCTCCCCCCACCATGAATTCGAGCTGTCTGTGATCCTGTAGCCCACTGGATTCTAGATGAACAAGCACTCTTTCTTTCAGTAGGGTTTCCACTAATTTTCCCATCACTGAAGTAAGACTGACTGGCCCATAGTTGCTAGCCTTCTCCCTGTTCCCACTCTTATGTAGCAGGACCATGTCAGCCCTTCATTCCTATGGAACCATGCCCGTTTCCATGAACGCTGAAAAACACTGACAGCAGGACAGCTAGCACCTTAGAGTTCTTTTAGTGCCCTGGGGTGTAACCTGTCTGTTCCAATTCCACAGCCTTCTCCACCTTCGGGGCTGCAAATCCTTTCAGGATTCTTTTCTCTGAAAAGGGACTGTGTCCACCCCCCATTCCTTGTTCTCCATGGTGGTCCATTCCTCTCTCTCTACTGTGAAGACCAAGCAGAGGTACCCATTTAAGATGTCAGCTTTTTCTTGGCCCCTTTCTGCAGTGTCCCCCTTCCACCCTTCTGATCCTCACTATTCCTCCCAGTGCTTGCATCTTCTCCATTATATACAGAAAAATGACTTATCCCCTTCAGCAGGCTCTCTGGCAATCCTTTCTTCTGTCTGCTCCCTTAACTCTCTCACCTGCTTCTTTTTGCTTTGCTTGGTATAACTCTCTGTCCTCTTCCCTCTGCATTTCTTTGTACTGTACCTCTTAAATATCATCCTTTTCTTCTTCCACTACCCTTGTCACTTTGTAGAAGAATCACAACAGTCTCCTTTTCCTTTTGGTTTTGCCTACTTCCTTCATACAGAGGTTGGCTGCCCCAACTATGCCTTCCCTTATTCTTCCCCATTGTGCCACTACTCCTCCCTGACAATCCCCTTCTGAGGCAATATTTGAGGCAGTCTCCCATTTCTTTAAAATCCACCATCCTAAAGTCTAGGACCCTAGTCCTCATAAGGCTCCTCTCTGCTCCAGTCCTTACGCTAAACCACACTGTATGGTGATCACTTGCACCTAGGGACTGCCCACTGTGATGTCTACAATGTTGTCCCTGTTTGGAAGCAACAGGTCCAACACTGCTCTGTTCCTAGTAGGTTCTTTGACTTACTGCCTGCAAAAAGCCTCTTGAAGGAAGTAAAGGATGGCCCTTTTCCCTGCCGAACTGCAGCTGGAAGACTCCATTTCACATCTGGCAGACTGAAGTCTCCAACTAGCAGCACCTCCCACTTACTTGCCATCTTGACGATGGCTTCTCCAAGTGCTTGAGGTCTGTACACTCCCTCAGTATTGCAGGGTTTTAAATAATTGATTAGCAGTTTTTTTCTTGGGACAATACTAACTGTACAGAAAGCGTTTATATAGGTTTTCTAGAAGTGTTATGTTTGTTAAACACAGTGAGGCAAGTGCTATGCATTTTCACAATGTTTTAGCACTTTTATGAGCAAAACGCTAATCAATTTTTGGAGTTAAATAAATCCCTGGTATTGATAGCAGTCTCTGAGCCTGTCTCCAAGTTCACCTAAAGTCCTTCTAGCCCCTCCTCTTGGTGCCCCTCTACCTCCGTGGCCTTAATTCCCTCCTTCACATGTAATGCTACCCTCCTCCCCGCCCTATCCTTCCTTGACAGAGTAGTTCAGTATGGCCATGTACTAGTTGTGATGCTCAGTGCACCATTATTCTGCTACAATATCCAGGTTAGCCTCTGCCATGATAGCCTCCACATCTGGAATTTTGTTTCCAATGGTCCTTATGTTAGCACTCATGGCTCTTCACACCTTCTTAACCTTCTGCCTGATACCGTACATCCCCCCTCCCTTTCTTACGGTATCACGTGAAATGAGCGAGTATTATTGAGCAACTCAATATGAGTGACTCAATAATACCGCTTCTACTTTCAGTGAGTGGTACAAGAGATGGAGCTATCCTGTATAGTGAGTGTAGCAGGGAGCTACACTCGCTATAGCAGGATAAAGGAAAGTTTTTGGCCAAAACCTGCTGAGCTGGCTGTTTGGCATAGTGGCTAGAGCCACCGCCTATGAAGCTGGTGGTCCTGGGGCAGGATAAAACTTTTTTTTTATTCAGTTTTTTTCCATTTCTTACAATTCCGCCCCCCCCCCCCGGAGTTGTTAATTATTTAGTTTGGGGAGCGGGGGGCATAGCCCCCACTTAAAAAAAGTAATTTATGTTTTCCAGTAAGAAGGGTAGCGACTGTCGCTGTTTGTGGCGATGTTATTTTGGCTGCCTATTTGACGTTGGGCAGTTTTTTGTTTACAGTATGTGTTCCGCGAGATAACGGAATCACCCTTATCACATAAAACCCTTTCTTACTTATGTTGTTCCCTGAAGCCCCTTCTGACTCACCGCTACCCGTTCCATTTTCTCCATTCCTGGTACTCGTTAATCCACTATCCTTCCCACCCAAACTTATTTACCCCTTTCTTTTATTCTTGTTCCATTCACTGTCTTCCTGCACCTCTGTCCTAGGGCTGTTTTACCCCTCATAGAAACATAAATAATGACAGCAGAAAAACACCATCCAGTCTGCTATTGCTCCTTGCCATGTTACCATCTGGGGGGCAGATCTTACCTTGTCAATCTTCACCATTCATTACTGCTCGGTTTAGCCAGAGGGGAGTCATATTTTTTTTTTTTTTTTGAGGGAGGAGTCGGCGAGTCACATTTTTTTCCTGCGCCATCAGACCTAGCCGTCAACTCAATCTCTCTCCATCCCGTTCTCATTCATTTGGCACCGTTTATTTGGACCCGGTAAGATCTTTTCTTATTTTTATTAAATGGTGCTGAATATTTTGCTTAGTTTTACTTCTTATTTCGCATCATGTCAGGTCCGTGGGTTAGTAAGAAATCCAAAGTGGGCCATGCCCCCATGTGCAGGTGCCCCTGTGGCCAGCATTTTTCCATTACGGACCAGCATGACGTTTGCCTGCAGTGCCTGGGACCCAATCATGACGTGGACAACTGTGATACCTGCTTCTCCATGGACTGCTGTGTTCTCGAAGTCTGCGCGTTTAAAGTTGACAGTGCTCCGCTGACTTTCAGAGGACGGTGTTGCTCGCGAGTCGCCAAGGCAAGAATTCTTGACCCTTCCTCTGGGTCCCCTCCCGGGTCTATACGGCCCGGTGAGGAGGAAGCCTCCTCTGATTTTAGCCTTGCCAAGGAGGAGACCTCTTCTGCAGTGCCGGAGAGATGACTCGGTTCCCTGCAGAGCCGGGCCACTGGCACCACCCTGGCGGTCACTTCCACTGAAGTGCAGGCTCCCCCAGTGTCGTGGCCCACGGCTGATGGGCCTGGCACTGGTGGAACCATGGCGCTGCCTCAGATCCCGGCGCCGTTTGCAGCACCGGTGATCAGGGCGGCGCTGTGGATGGTACTGTGTCTCACGGCAGCGCCGCGCTTGTGGTGAAGTCACCAAGGGCCCTCCCAAGATCTCGAGTCTGGAGGTCTGCCTGATCTCTTCCTCTTCAGAGAAGGACGACTCGCAGGCTGACCCAGACTAGTGTCCCGACTCCTTGGAGTCGGAAAGCCCTCTGAGAGGCAGCACCAGGAAGCCCAGCGTTTCCCTCGAGCCACTGTAGTCAGGCGGCTCCTGCTACCACTGCTGGCCATGGGGGTCCATCTGGGACAGCAGCCTGGGGGTGCCGAGTGGTAGATCCTCTCCTGGGGTGGGCGTGGCAGACACCGTTTCTGGTGCTGCTACGTCCCTCCAGGTATGGACCGGGACACCCTCTTCGATGGCCTTCCTTGGGGGGCCAGTGGGACTGGGAGGGTCCTCATTCGCTGGGGCCAAGGAAGAGGACAGCTGTGGAGTCTGAAGGGTTGAGGGGATGGTGTGAGGCGCATGGGCCCCCCTCCACTACCCTGCGGGGAGTGGGAAGGAGTCAGAGCGCTGATCCCCACCTTTCCCATGAGGTCGCTGAGACGCCCTTAGTTGGCAGCATGGAGGGAGGCCAAAGCAACCCCAGTCGTGCCACAGGGGAGATTCTCCCTCAGGGTTCATCCAGGGTTTGTTTCCAGCTTCGCAGTCTTCGCTACCCCATCGAGCCCTGGCTCCCCCCACGAGGCAGGACCAGTGGCTGGGTCTCAGAGCCCTGGCAGAGGCCGGCACTGTCAGTCAGGTGCCCTTCTCCCATCCCTCTGCAGACACCCCCCCCCCAGGCCATGTGGGTCCTACTGGTCCCTTAACCTGTGAGATGTTCAGGGCCACTGCGGCGGCCTTCCTCAAGTACATGAGAGCCATGGACAAATAGGTCTTCCACCTGTGTCCCACGCCGCTGGAGGACCCTGATCATTCAAGCTCCTTTTCCTCCTCGTCTCCCTCCTCTGAAGGAGAGGAACGTTTTGTCCACCAGTCATCCAATGCTGATTTCACTGAATATCAGCAGTTCCTCTCCAGGCTGGTTCAGGAGCTCCACATATCTCACATGATCAGAAGCAATACCGAGCGGGAGATGCGCCAGATCCTGAGCAAGTTCAGTGCTCACCACCTGGTGGTGCTCCCCTGGTGTATTCCCTTCCAGGAGGCATCTATCTGCACCTGGCAGTCTCCAGCCGCCTTGGCAGCGCAGTTGCAGCTGCCACTTCGAAGAGTACAGTTATTCTAGATGCCCTACAGGGGGCATGCCTTAGACAACTAGTACTGGAGCCCACTCGAGAGGGAGCAATATTAGACTTGATACTCTCAAATGGAGATGGAGAAAGGATCACAGATGTAGAAGTGGGTAGCCATCTGGGAACTAGCACCATCGAACAGTATGGTTCACAATAAACACAGCAATAGAGTCAAGCCATACAAGACAAAAAGTACTGGACTTTAGGAGGGCTGACTTTGCAAAATGGGCGAGTGCCTAAGGAATGCACTAGCAAATGGGCAGGAAGGAGGGTGGAAGAACAATGGGAATAATAAAACTGCCATCACAGAGGTAATCTGCCTTTGTGTGAAGCAATAAACAAAACAAGACGATGTAAGAAACCACTATGGTTCTCAAAGGAAGTGGCAGTGAAGGTTCAAGAGAAAAGAAAGCATTCAGGAAGTACAAGGAATCGCAGCAGGAGCAGGACAGAGAACTGTATCAGTTAAAGCAAAAGGAGGCTGGGAAGGCAGTCAGAACAGCAAAGGCCCAAACTGAGGAAAGACAGCCAACTCAGTTAAGAAGGGAATAAAACCTTTATAGGTACATCAGGGAGCAAAGGAAGACCAAGGGAGGGAGGGTGGGCAGAGGGAGAATGTGAAAAGGCAGAGATACTAAACAAATATTTTTGCTCAGTATTTACAAAGGAAGAGGGGAGGTACATAAAACAAACAGTAGTAACACTCTGGATACAGAAGTTGATACCAGCCCATTTACAGAAAAAAGGGTTCTGAAAGAACTCTTAAAACTGAAGGTGGACAAAGCAATGGGGCCTGATGGGATTCATCCCAGAATTCTAAAGAACTAAGGGTAGAACTAGTGACACCACTGACTACCCTCTTTAACAAATCATGGGAGGATGGGGTGGTACCGAGGACTGGAGGAGGGCGAGATGATTCCCCTTCACAAAAGTGGGAGCAAGGCAGAAGCAGGAAACTATAGACCTGTTAGTTTAACCTCAGTGATAGGGAAAATGATGGAATCACTTCTAAAGGAAAGAATTGTCGCGTATCTGGAGGCCAGAAGGGCACAGGACCCTAGGCAGCAAGGATTCACAGCGGGAAGATCATGCCAGACGAATCTGATAGATTTCTTTGACTGGGTGACCAAAGTAGTAGATCAGGGAGGGGCTGTGGACATGGCCTACCTAGACTTTAGCAAGGCATTTGACACAGTCCCACACAAAAGATTAATATATAAGTTAGCCAGCCTGGGAGTGGGTCCCAAGATGACAGCCTGGGTAAAGAATTGGCTGGAGAATAGGACACAGAGAGTAATAGTAAATGGAGTCCACTCAGAAGAAAGGAGGGTTACTAGTGGGGCAAAGGGTTCAGATAGACTAGTCCTCTTCAATGTCTTTATAGCTTACATTGCAGAAGGACTGGAAGGAAAAGTATGTCTCTTGCAGATGACACTAAGATCTGCAACAGAGTTGATGCACAGGGTGGGGTGGAAAGGATGAGAAGGACTTGGCAAGGTTAGAGGAATGGTCAAATGTATGGCAGCTTAGATTCAATGCTAAGAAGTGCAAGGTAATGCACCTGGGAAACAAAACCCAGGGAAGAGTACACAATGGGAGGTGAGATACTAACAACAACAAAAATGGAAAGGGACCTGGGGTAGTCATATCAGATGACCTAAAGGTGGGCAAGCAATGTGAGAAGGCAGCAAGGAGGGTTGGGGGATACTGGGATGCATAGGGAGAGGCATCACCAGTAGAAAACAGGAAGTTATTATCCTCTGTACAGACAGCTGGTGAGACCCCATCTTGAGTACTGTGTGCAGTTCTGGAGACCCAATCTCCAGTAAAGACATAGACAGGATGGAAGCTGTCCAGAGGAGGGCAACTAAAATGGTGCAGGGTCTGCACGGAGGACATATGAAAGACTTAGGAGCTTAATATGCTATAGCCTCGAGGAAGGAGGAGAGGGGACATGATAGAAACTTTCAAGTACCTCAAGGAATCAACAAAGTCCAAGAGGGTAGCATCTTTCAAAAAAGAGGTGTGCAAGAACAAGAGGGCACAATTTGAAGATAGAGGGGGGCTCAGAGGTAATTTAAGGAAGTATTTTTCACAGAGAGGGTTGTGGATGCATGGAATGGCCTTCCGGAGGAGGTTGTGGAGTCAAAATCAGTGGTGGAATTCAAGCATGCATGGGATAGTCATAAGGCAATTCTGGGGTGGGGGTAGGAAGAAGTAGGCTGCTGGTTAACTAGGATCTGCAGCTTATCCAGTAGGTAGGGAAATGGGCAGACTGGGTGGGCCAAGCGGTCCTTATCTGCCGTCACATTCTATGTTTCTTTCCCAGCGGACTGCAGGAGATGGTACTGCGCCCCCAGGAGTCTCTAGGTTCACCACCTCACCCGCCTTCAGGGCTGACGTCCTAAGATACTCTTTCCAGGTTCAGCGCCTAGTGCACGACAGACCCCGGATCCGGATTCAGCATAATTTGACCGGTGGGGCAGAAGAGTGTTCTCTTCAGCTCATGCGTCACTTTGTATTGGTTCTCATCAGGCTCACCATGCTGCCTATAACAAGCACCTGCAGTCGATGCTAGCACAGGTGTTAGCATTTCTCCCTGCTTCGGAGCAATCTAGACAGGCCATTGCCCTCACTGCACAGGGTCTGGAGCTTACATGGCACCAGGCAAGGGCATCTTACGATGCTAATGAGGTGGCAGACAGACTTGCAGAGACAGCGATCTGCATTAGGCGGATGGCATTGCTTTGTCTATCCAGACCGTCACCCGTTGCCCTGCGCTTGGTGATCTCCTCCGCCTTCTGGGGGACCCGTCTCTTTTCCAGCAGGACACGGAGGACTTTACAGGGGCGCCTCACATCCCCCCATCCATGGGGGACACCTCCTTATCCTGACCAGCCTTAGACTTTGCTGGTCTAGGATGGCTTAGGGTCTCCCCCTCCTGCACCTCAACCGCAGGAGGCTGAGCGAACCTGTTCCCTCAGGGCTGTGCCAGGTCCCCTCTGGGGGGCTTGGTACTCACCCAGCAGTAATGAATGGTGACGACTGACAAGGGAAGATACGAAAATTACATACCTACTGTAATTTTTGATATTCTCTTGTATCTTCACCATTCATTACTGAATCCCACCCACCATCCCCTCAGGGCCCTCAGTTCTTGGGCGTCCCTCCACCCTGCTTGCCTTCCCCCTCCTAGAGGCCAACTGGGTGCCAAGTCCCCCTGGTACCTCAGAGCTCTCTGTTTTCTTCCGTGAAAGTCCCAGAGAGTTCAACCCAGAGGATGGCGAGTAGGGTCTCCACCTTAACCTCTGAGGGAACTCCCTGGGATTCGATTCACAATACGCTGGGGTGTCCCCTTCTTGGGACTTAGATAATCCTCTTGGATCACCTTTTTTTTTAATCTTCCTCTTTTATCCTCCTTTATCCTACCCCGGTGTCCACTCCTTCAGACTGCTCATCCCCCTTACGCCACTTACCAGGATCTGCCCCCTAGAGTGCCTCTCTCCTCCCTCCTTCTGCACACTGGGGTCTGTTCTGGGTTCGGTGGTCTTGGGTGGAGCGGTCTTCATCTAGGACCACCGAGGGTTTTTTCCATTTTCTTCCACTGGCCCCCGGAGGGCGTCGGCACGTGGACTGACGCTCCAGACAGACGGCGTGCATCAGCACGCCTTGTCAAAATGCCCTCGGCGTCCTCCCGGCTCTTGGCTGCCTTTGCCTCGGTGCCCATGCTTCCACCAGCCCGGGCGTCGGGTGCACATATAGCACCCTGGAACCCACCCCTGGAGGAGAGAGCATCCGTTGGGGCGCTCGATCCTCTTCCTCCCTCTGACCCCGGCAGCCCGAGTCACGCTCCCCGAACTGGCCGCCAGCGTGGCGCGAGGTGTGGCGTCCAGCGCCTCAACCCTCAGCGCCATCAGGCCGGCCTCTTGGATCACCTTTTGGCTGTTATCTGCATCAATGCATTCCTAGAAAAGTCCGTGGGGTTTTCCTCCCTCTCCATCTCTTATGGTACAAATGTCCCGTGGTCCCCTTCTCCTGAAGTGGGGACTTCACCAGTACTCAGTGGGGAAACTATAAGCTGACTTGTCTTTCCCACTTCATTTTCCTTCATCTGAGTCTGAACTCATTTCTCTTCTGAGCAGGACCGCCCGCCCTCCAAGGGTCAGTTGGTCAGACCTAGGCTCCAAGATGTTCAAAACAAATACGGATAAACGGTGGGAAGGGAGATCTTCTCCATCAAGGCTTTCAAGGCCATTTAATCTCCTCACACCTTGGTTCAATCACCCCTGCAACAGGCGGGATTCTTGATACCCTGTCTTCATTCCCGTAGGGGTTTTGAAACTATTTCAGGCCAGTTGTCTTCCAAATTACAGTGGCAGAGAGCCCCCCTTCCCCCTTTATCCTCTGCTTTTCTTCTCTTCTTTCTATCCTTTGTCTCCTCTCTTCTTGAGACTGCCCAAGGATTGAGGCCCCTTGGCCACTTAGGGTAGGGTTCTCTTCTCTCTGTCCACTATTTGGCTTATGCCTTTTTAAGTTTATATCCTTTCCTTTACCTATCCCTCGGCTCTCTTGCCTCGCTTTACTTCTCTATAACTGTTTCTTCCTCTCCGGCCAAACAGAACTGGGATGGAGGAGGAGTCTGCCGCGCCTAACGGCCAACCCGCGTGCACCATGCAGTGCGTGAGTCACATGGTCATCATCATCATTGGCACTGACTCCTCCTTCCACAAAAAAAAAAAAAAAAATTCCTCTGGAGGGTGTGCGCCTGGCTAGTACCCAGCAGTAATGAATGGTGTACAAGAGAAGATCAAGAATTACTGTAGGTACGTAATCTTCATTTATTGCCTCGCTTGTCTCTCCCCGGCTAGTTTAAATGCTCATCCAAGTAGCATCTACCTCCCACCAAGGATGTAGACTGTCTCCTTTACAGAGCTCCGTATTTTCCCAGGTTGGTACCCAATCCCCAATGTAACCAAAGCCCTCCTCCATGTACGATGTCTTCAACCAATCGTTAAATGTCCTGGTGTGGAGTACCCTTGCCTCCCCGTCCCTTTACAGGTAGAACCTCGGAAAAAGTCACCCCATACTATCTGCTTGAGGGCCTTCTCTAACATACTGAAATGTTCCCCTACAATTACTACTACCTTCTCCCTCGCTAGGTCAGTTCAACAGCGGAGGGGCTGTCACATGTGGTAGCAGTGAGTCATAGACACACAGAAATTGTCAGCAGATAAGGACCGCTAGGCCCATCCAGTCTGCCACACTTTTCCAGAGAGATGCCTAGCAGGCATAGCTCTCAACTTCTATGAATTTCACAGAGCACCATGATTTTTACACTCAAATTTACCCTTGTTCCGCAAAGGTTTACTGACTTTTTTAATAAATATAGGATAGTGCATGAGTACCAGTTAACAACTGAGCTATTCTTTCACTACGTTGGTACTATGTGACAGAGTACCTCGAGGGCGCAGCTCGAGAGGTAATCTGTCGCCATAGTACCAACGGCGGAAAGAAGAGCTCCTGGGTTGCTAAATGGTACACATGTACTGTTCTGTACAGTATATAGGAACGTTGTTGCCTCCCAAAAAAAAAAAAATTTACTACATCTTTCTTTTTAAAATAAGACTGTCAGATTGCTGCTCGAGGACACCATGTGTGACGTCCGCACTGCAGCAGAATGAAAAGTCGTTCTGCTGACCTGTGGATGTCACTTTTTGGTTCTGCTGCACTACGGACATCACTAGTGCAGCAGAACAACATTTTGAGAGCGCTAGATTTCAGTGAACAACGACGTTCCACTATACACTATATATAGGATAGTGTATGGTTACCCATGCACTACAAGGCTATTTTTCCACAGAGTGGATACAATGCCGACTTATGACCTCGACAGCGAAGCTCGAGAGGTCTCCAAGTTGGCATTGTATCTATGAGGTGAAAGAATAGCCTAGTAGTGTATGGGTAACCATATACTGTTCTTTATAGTGTACGGTGCCCGAAAAAAAGACAAAAAAAGACTCACTTTTCCATATTTTCACTCGGTTCTGCTGAGGCCGTCGGTTCACAACTGCCGCTGCCCAGCACACTCGCGCGCCCCTCTCACACAGCAAGGGACGAATCAGCACGTCTGCTGTAGCCCATTGTATTATGATGTCCTCAGTAACGCAGAACGAAAAGTCGTTCTGCGTTAGTACTGAGGACCTCACTACTGCAGCAGAACAACTTTTTGCACTGTATGGATTTCTATACACAACTGCATTCCACCATACACTATAGAGCTATTTCTGGACACACAAACTATTAAATCATTTAACTAACTTGATACAAACATATCTTAATACTAATACGGGACTCACTATTTAAAGCCATACTATTCTTTAAAATAAGAAAATGCTACTTGTTCTGGCCATTTGCTCTGATATCTGAAGGCCAATGCTATGCATTTTACTTAATGCTGAGAGAAGGTATAGAGCGAGGTATGCTGGCGGGCGGGAGCATCAACATTTAGCACTTAAAAAATATTGCTTGTCAAGGGCTGCTGCGTACATCAAGAGTGTTTCATTTAAATATACTTGTCTTGGAAGAATACTAAAAGTTCTCAATACAGGTTACATCCTCTAGCTCGCAAATACAGCTGGCTATGTCTGTACCTAAAACCATACTTTACTACTTGGAAAAACTCCAGCGCATCACTAAACAAAATGCACTAACTTTGTTTTGGAGGCAAACTTGTTCAGCAAATTTTTTCTCCCACACAATACACACGCGCTGTGTAGGTGTCTGGACTGAGATGCGCCGGGCACAGCGCAGCTCCCGCGTGCAAATAGAGTCCCCGGTATTTCTAGGTGAGCCATGTTAATCCTCTGTTGTTGCGGGGCGTCCTGTTCCGCCGCTGCCGTAATAGATCCCAGCAAACAAGTAAGCGACTGTGGCGGCCGCGTTTTGTAAAAACTCCCCATAATTCGAGAATTCCACATTTTCGCGATCTCTAATTGTCAGCGAACACAAAGAGCGCCTAATCGCGTCTACAAAGTCGAGTTGTCGATTGCCGAGTCATGGATTGTTAATAGCTGGGGTAGTCTCTAAGTCTGTACTCTGCCTGCAGACTTTATTTATTTACTTTATAACAGAATCGGAGAGTACATTTGAGTCACAGACTCATTTACAAAGGTTCCACGGCGCATAGGTTATAAACAGACATTACAGTGATTACAGCACATATATCGCAGGGAAGATACAGCTTGGTTACAGGGTGTCAGCTAGTCTAACATTCAAGATATTAAGATTACTTAATGGGGTAATTTGTACAGAACACATTATAATGTTAGGAGTGACTCAGGATGGACACTATGGAGAGTACACAATGGGGGGTGAGATACTAACAACAACAAAAATGGAAAGGGACCTGGGGGGAGTCATATCAGATGACTTAAAGGTGGGCAAACAATGTGAGAGGGCAATAAGGAGGGCTGGGGGATACTGGGATGCATAGGGAGAGGCATCACCAGTAGAAAACAGGAAGTTGTTATCCCTCTGTACAGACAGCTGGTGAGACCCCATCTGGAGTACTGCATGCGCTCTGGAGACCCAATCTCCGCAAGGACATAGACAGAATGGAAGCTGTCCAGAGGAGGGCAACTAAAATGGTGCAAGTCTGCACCGAAAAGAAATATGAAGAGAGACTAAAGGAGCTTAATATGTAGAGCCTCGAGGAAAGGTGGGGGAGACATGATAGAAACTTTCAAGTACCTCAAGGGAATCAACAAAGTCCAAGAGGGTAGCATCTTTCAAAAAAAGAGGTGTGCAAGAACAAGGGGGCACAATTTGAAGGTGGGGGGGCGGCTCAGAGGTAATGTAAGGAAGTATTTTTCACAGAGAGGGTTGTGGATGCATGGAACGGCCTTCCGGAGGAGGTTGTGGAGTCAAAACTGGTTGAATTCAAGCATGCATGGGACAGTCATAAGGCAATTCTAGGGGTGAGGTAGAAAGAAGTAGGCTGCTGGTTAACTAGGATCTGCAGCTTACCCATTAGGTAGGGAAATGGGCAGACTGGGTGGGCCAAGTGGTCCTTATCTGCCGTCAAATTCTATGTTTCTATGAGGCAGGCCAGGGCCATTGTCATAGAACAAGGAGGAGATAGGGGTCTGGGGTCTGTTGCAGTCGCAGTCGCAGTGATTTGTAGACAGGAGGTGGGTCCTAAGGAGGGTTTTAAATTGTCCAATGCTTTGCTCATTTGCCAGGGTGAAGGGAAGGTTGTTCATGGGACTAGTTTACTGTTATTTAGTTGCTGGCACTGGCAATAGTGCTGCCAGATTAATCTGGCACTTCCTCTGTAACTCCAGGGAAACTTTCCTGTGTTTCCCTGAAGATTACATTATTTACAATGGAAGCCAAATTTCTCTGTTTCCCCGTGTAATCGCGAGTCTATGGGAACAATTTGCCTGTAGATAGCACCATTTCCCTTTAAAATACAGGAATCCCTATAAGTGTGACAGCCCAGAACAGAGCAGCTTCTTTTTTTTAAGGTAAGCATTTTTTATTGGTTTATAAAATGCACTACATAACCAATTAAAACAATTGATACAAAAACAAGACAGCAAATACAGTGTATGCAGGTAAATATCATAGACCACAGTTACCACTATTAATGTCATTTTTACCACCTGATATTATATATCTTCTTTGAGGCAATCTCTTGTAGCAGGTCATAACCAGTGGGATTCAGCCGCCGGCGACCTCATCTTCGGATGATTTCACTGCAGTCGACCCAAGGGCCTCCCCCCAGCACCACCATGTGTCATACACCTGGCAGGTATAATAGGGTGAGGTTCCAGGCATTCCTCAGTTCTTTTCAGCCGTGATCTGCATGCAACAAGTCCTCCTTCGGAGTTGTTTTTTGAATAGTTCAAAGAACAAATCAATTGACTTTGCTTATTTATTTATTTTTTTGGTGTGTTTTTGTTTTACCATCAAACTTATATCTTTGGATACTTTGTTCCGAAGTTGTGCTTGTGGCCACAGTATTGCATGGGAAGACATCCACACAGTCTGTGTTCATTGCCTGGGTCCTGAGCACAGTGCTGTGGGGTGTGTCTTCTGTCAGAATTTCTCCAGAGCCACACAACGCCGATGATTGCAACAGCTCTGTGAGTACCTCATGGAGCAAAAGGTAGCCCTCTTGGAGCAACAGCAACGTAAACTGTCCTCTGTGAGGGATTCCTCGGCGTCCTCTTCAGGGTCTCACCGCTCCACAGGCCCCTCCACCTTGGCAGAGGGTCAGGATAGGAAGCATGCTTCTAAAACCAAGCATGTCTCTTCCACCCCTGTGTCGTCCTCTACAAAAATTGTGAGTATGGAGCAGGCTGTCCCTCTTATATCGTATTCTCTATCGTCGATGATTGTGGGCTCCTCTCTGGATTCATCAACGGCTCTTCCGTTGACGGGCACCTCTGGGGTTGTTTTGCAGCTGCCAGTGCTGCCCTTGCTATCACTGCTGCATAGCCTTTGTCTGTCGACGACGGCCTCTGGCTCGTCGACTACCCTCATCAACGGCCCTGCAACATGGCCCGTCGATGCCTCTCGTCCGAGCAGCTCAACGCCCCACCCATCGACAGCTCTGTACTAAAGCCTATCAACGTTACTCAGCGTTCCATCACTGCCTCCTCCATTGACAATGTTCTCGTCGATGATTGGGACTGGGACCACATCAACTGTCAGCCTGGCACCGTTCTCGACGTCTTTGGGGTCCTATGTTCTCATTTCATCCCTCAGCCGGCCGCTGTTCTGTCTGTGGTGCTAGTTTGCTCCACTAGATCTACCACCTCTGGACAGATGGCCATGATTGACATCCAGGCTCTGGTTACCTCTATCCTGGACCTCACTCAGCCTCGCTGCCCCCCTAAGGAGGGGGTCACCACGCCTCTCTGCTCCATCTCAGCCCCCTTCGGCCCAGCGTATGGCCATCTCGTCCCCTGTCTCCCCGGGTCTGTATACCCAAGAAGTGGACATGGAGGACCCTTTCCTGCGAGACTGGGGTCTGGAAAGCAGGAAGGAGGAAGACAGCATGGACCAGGAGGCATCCCTTTGGTCCTCCTCTTCTGCCTCCTCTGTTCAGGAGGACATTACCCCGGTCTACCTTGTCCTCTGCCGGATGATCCGACATTTGCGGACATCATGCTCCACCTCCAAAGAACCTTCGGGTTCCAGAGCTCGGTACAGGAGTCTTCTTGCAAGAAATTGGCTCAGTAATCTGGTTATCCCCGATTGGTGAACGCCTTTGAAGAGGCTACTATGGCTGCCTGGAAGCAGCCGTTCAAGATTCCTTCCAATCCGAGGAAGGCGGACATGCTTTATCAGGCTCCGGTGGCTCACCCGTATTTCAAGTCTCCACCTCAGGTAGACTCTAAGGTGATTAATGCCGCACATGATCGGTCCACCAGGCCTCAGCACATGAGTGCACAGCCGCCACCTGCTATGGGCCGCTCACGATGCCATGGATACTGCGGCTCGTACGTCCTCTGCTGGTATATGTCTCAGACGTCACGCCTGGCTTAGGGTGTCTGGTTTTTCTCAGGACGTCCAGCAATCCATTTTGAATGCTCCCTTTAAAGGCGTGCAACTGTTCGGTCCACATACACAGGACATCTTAAAAGACCTGCAGGACTCTGGTCATACCCTACAATCGGTATGGACCCTTTACTGCCCTAAGGCCAAACAACCCTTCAGGGGTTCCTCCAGGGGCCGCCCCTACAGAGGTCGTCCCCCATTCAGCCAGTAGCCGGTCAATAAAAGGAAACCTCAGCTACAATTGCCTGGCCCAAGAAATACCTCTAGGCCCCAGTATGTCCCTGCTGCCCCTCAGCAGGGTCTGCCTCCCACCTGAGGGTCTTCCTTCAGTCATGGATATGGAGGCCCCACCCACAGCCATCAGGGGCAGGTTTTCCCTGCACCTGCAAGAGTGGCAAGCCCTCTACTCCGACCAGTGGCTACTGCAACTGATCGATACCGAACACACACTAGAGTTCAGGGAGTTGCCTCTTTCATTGCCACCCAGGGTCTCTCACTACCCCCAAGGCCAGGCACTGGTCCTAGGGAATGAGAGCGCTGCCTTACTATCAAAAAGGCCTAGCTAACCAGTTCCCCTTCCTCAGAAGGGGATGGAATTTTACTCGCACTTCTTTCTGGTCCCCAGATAGACGTGGGATTTAAGCCCCATTTTGGATTTGGGGGGTCTCAACCTCTACATCGTTTATCAAAAGTTCTGCGTGGCGTCCCTTCCGACACTGCTTCCTTTGCTGAATAAAGGTGACTGGCTCTGCTCTCTGAATATGAAGGATGTATACCTTCATATCATGATGCACCCAGCTCACCGACGGTTTCTCCTTTTCCTGTTCTAAGGGTGTCATTACCAGTTCAGAGCCCTCCCTTTTGGTCTTTCCTCGGCCCCGAAGGTCTATACAAAATGCCTTGCAGTGGTCACAGTGGCCTTCAGACAGGAAGGCCCCTATGTCTTCCCCTACCTGCACGACTGGCTCCTGAAAGCGTCTTCCAGGCAACAGTTGTCTACACACTTTCTCGCACCCTGCAGTTGTTCACCCAAGGTGGGATTGAGGTAAATTATCCAGTCCAAATTGGACCCTACTTAATGCCTCCAGTATATCAGAGCCATGCTGGATTCCTCTGTGAGATGGGCATATCTACCCCTCACTTGGGCGGATTCCCTGATCACTTTAGTGCGCGGTCAGGAATCCTGCAATCGGATCTCTGGAAGAGACTATCTCCGTCTCCTGGGACATTTGGCGGCCACAATTCCGATGGTCCCCAATGCCAGGTTGCATATGAGAGTCTTTCAGTGGTCCCTCAGAGTCCAATGGGACCAGTATCTGGGTGATTTCGATGCCCCAGTCCTGCTGTTTTCCCCGGCTCTTTGAGCCCTGCGGTGGTGGAAGCCAAAGGACAATCTCCTCCGGGAGATGCCTTTTCATTCATCCGTCCCAAGTCTCATTCTGGCAATGGACGCCTCCTTGACTGGGTGGGGTGCTCACCTCCTGCACGTCCAATCACAAGGATCTTGGACGTCAGTAAAGGCCCACCTTCACATCAGTGCCTTGGAACTGCGGGCGGTCCTCTATGCCTTGCAGGCATTCGAGGCGCACATCCCTCTGGGTTGCCTACAGGTGCGATCAGACAATTCTGTGGTAGTTCACTACCTAAACAAACAAGGTGGCAACCATTCCTACCCTCTCTGCAGAGAATCCATGAGGGTGTGGTATTGGGCGTTCCAGAGACGTATACATCTTCTGGTGGTACACATCCTGGGAGTGTCCAACACCCTGGCCAATGCCCTGAGCAGATCTTCTGCCCTGGTCCACAAGTGGGAATCTTTCCCGACGTTCTCAATGATGTCTTCCACATCTGGGGCCAACTGGAGTTGGACCTGTTTGCCTCTCCACAAAATGCGAAACTGCCGCTTTACTGCTCTCTCGTGCGAGGTCCTGGAACTGTGTGGCGGGATGCATTATCTCTTTCCTGAACAGGAAGATTTCTATATGCCTTCCCACCCTTTCCACTTGCCCAGAGAGTACTACTCAAACTGGTCCAGGACAGGGCATCTATGATTCTCATAGCGCCATTCTGGCCGAGACAGATTTGGTTCCCTCTGCTTCTACAGCTCTTGGATGCAGAACCAATCACTATGCCTATTTACCGAGCCTTGCTGTCCCAGGCACAAGGCTTCTTGTTACACCTGAGCCTTCGCTCCCTCCACCTGCATGCCTGGCTCCTGAGAACATAGTCCTCTCATGCTTCCAAGTATCCCCGCAGGTAGCGGAGGTTTTCTGGGCTGCTAGGAAGCCATCTACTCAGTCTTCCTATTCTTTGAGTGGAAACGCTTTTCTACTTGGGCATTGTCTCAAGCCTTGGATCCTTATGAGTGTCCCCATCAGCGCATCCTAGATTATTTACTCTACTTGCCCGACGGTGGACTACAATATTCCTCTGTGAAAGTCCACCTTTTGGCTATTGCCGCATTTCATTTGCCTGCGGGCAACGTTCCTTCATCCCAGTTGCCATTGATTCACACCTTTTTAAAAGGTATTCTACACCTGCATCCCCCTATTAGGGATCCCGTCCCTGTCTGGGATTTGAATTTTGTGCTTGAAAAATTGGCCACGAGTCCTTTTGAGCCCACTGAATCCAGCAATCTCTGATATCTCTCTTGGAAGACTATGTTTTTAATAGCCATTACATCTGGTAGACAGGTCTCGGAGGTGTATGCCGTAATGTGCAAACCCCCGTATATTCAGTTTCATAACGACCGGATGTCTTTACGCACTAACCCAGCGTTTTTGCCTAAGGTTGTTTATGTGTTTACTTTAAATCAGATCATCCAACTGCCAGTTTACTTTGCAGACCCTAAGAATCTGGGAGAAGTCTTGCATCATACACTTGATGTGCAAAGAACATTGGATATTTACCTTTTCTGCACTTCACAGTTGCATCAATCACAGCAACTTTTTGTTTCTTTTGCCCCTGATTGCCAGGGCGTCGGTGTCTCCAAGCAGTGCTTGTCCACATGGTTGGCCAACTGCATTACGTTTATTTATGCTAAATATGACGTCAATTTCACAGGTGTTGTCAAGCCACACTCTACCAGAGGCATGGCCGTCTCAACGGCCTGTTTCTGAGGTGTTTTGGCCTTGGATATCTGTGAAGCCACCATGTGGTCCACTGTTCATGCCTTCACTAGGCATTACAGTCTGGATATCGCTTCTATAAGGTGCACCACTTTTGGACGGGCCGTCCTACGAGGCCTCCAGTCCTAATCACTCATGATACACTGCCATCCTCCCACTGGGTTTTACAACTGTTTGTGAATCTTCCCACTGGTTATGACCTGCTGCAAGAGATTGCCTCAAAAAAGATAGTACAGTTATGTAAGAACTTACTGTAACAGTAGATCTTCGAGAGTCTCTTGCAGCAGGTCATACAGCACCACCCTCCTTCCCCCTTGCTGTTGCTTCACAAGGGTTACTTGGTCCTGTCTCTAATACTCCATGAGCTGCTGCCTTTACTTTTTTCCTCCTCAGTTCCCCTCAGAGACCCTCAGATATGGTTACACATACGGTCACTTGGGTGGGAAAAGAACTGAGGAATGCCTGGGACCTCCCCCTTTTATACCTGCCATATGTATGACACATGGTGGTGCTGGGGGGAGGTCCCTTGGTCGACTGCTGTGAAATTATCCGAAGATGAGGGCACCTCCGGCTGAATCCCACTGATTATGACCTGCTGCAAGAGACTCTTAAAGATCTACTGTTACAGTAAGTTCTTACACAACTGTACTATCTTATGCATTGTGCTTTAAATTAGGGCCCTGTTTCTCACTTTCATTGTTACGCTTATGTAAGCACCCCCCACTTCCCTGTCTAGGGGTATTTAAGATATTAAAGTTCATGGGGGAAGGAGGAATGCTGTACAGCCAAGAAAACACAGTCCAGAAATAAGACAGGAAAACGGTACCCGATTGTCCACGGGTGGTGATGGTGATGGATGGACTCCATCAGAGTGTCTCAGACCCCCAGGGTGCTGAGCTGAAACACAGGAGGGGTGACGCAGATCTCCAACTGCCTGGACTTGCCCACTTCGCCCGGAGGCCTTTGTAGACAGTTTTCACCAGACAGGCCTCTTGACGTCTTCTTTGGTGGTTCTCAGGTCCCTGACACTCTGGATGCCACCCTGGAACACACTGGATGCAAGGTTGTGGAGGCTACTTCTTTTAAAAGCAGCAAACAGTTTCTTCAAAACACAAGAGGCTAACGCAAAGTTGCAAAACCGGATCTCATTTAATAAACAGTCAATAGAGCAGACAGTTACTCCACAGAGCAGTAAAGCAGGACCAGGGGGTCACATTATGTAGCTGAACGGTAGAAGGTAAACTGTACTCTGAACCCAGGGGTCCCAATTCAGAACTTGCTCCAGTACTCCATACAGTCACAGGCAGCTACCACAAAATTACATGGGCAGCTCACAGTCCAATGCAAATGCACACTTGAGGCCGGACAGGCCATCTCCAAGCAGTAGAACAAGCTGCAGATCACTTTCTGGCTCCCTCCAAACACTGCCACGAGGAGCATGCATACTAGGGGAAACAACTGCCTGACCCTCAGTTGCCCCAACATACACTTCTCCTAGCTGCTGGGTACGAAGCCCAGAGTTGCTATTTAGGCACAGGGGAATGCTTCACTCTAGGGCTGCCCATCCTCAGATCCCACACATAACCCACTACCTCATGGCTCCATTGCTAGATGGCAGGCAGCATCTTCCCTCTCTGGATTCTCTGGCTGAGAATCCTAGGGCTTTCCCAAAATGGCAGCCGCTGCTCCTCCACATTTCTTCTGGTGACCGTACTATTTACAATTTTAAAAAAATGCAGCTCTCGACGTCTTCTTTTGTCGTTCTCAGGTCCCTGACACTCTGGCCAAGCAGGCAAGCGCCCCATTCCGGACTCCTCCTATCTCTCAACCTCTTGAATCTCTTGTTTTCTGCTCAAGCTCTCCCCTTAGAGGGTTTGGCACCTAAAACATTGGTCCAATCACGGACCAATTATACTGGCGCCAAACCTGCTGCTTATTTTGGTGCCCCATGGGACTTGTAGTCCTGATTTCAATATTTATTTTGTGCCTCGTGGTGCCAGCTGGCATCAGAAACTACTGACAACCAAAAGGAGCCACTACTCCTTTAAATGTCTACTTTTGGCAGTATCTACACATGCGCATTGTGCGCAGGACCGCCATCTTAAAAAAATATTTATATATTTACAAAGAGTGTTCCGGAGCCCAGTCCTCCTCCAAACTGGACCCTGGGCCACACTTCCTGCACCCGACAGCACGGACCATCAATCTGGCACTCAGCCCGGCCCTAAATGGGCCGAGACACCATGACGAATGGCCGCAGCTCGCAAGTCGCACAGGGAGGTCGCAGGGCGTGACTCCCACCAGTGCCCCTGGGAAAAATGGTGCTGCGGAGGAGCCGGGGAACACGGAGCCCCAACAGGTGAGCCCACTTTGGGAGGCTTACACTTACGTTACAGTACAGTTGTACATCTTTATACAAACATTAATTCTATTGTGCTGAGATAATCTATTCTCATATCGTTAGTCCAAATCTTCTTAAGACGTATTGTGCTGTGCTTGGATATTCTAAGTAGTATGCATATCAGGGCATACTATATAGAGAATCATGGATATGCAACTGTGTATTATGGATTATGTTTACACATTGGAGGTGTGTAATAACCCATAAACCTCAAGAGCGAAGTTCGAGAGGTTTATGAGGTCATCACAGAATCCACAATATCCATTATTTTTTGTAATTACTGGTGCAAGGAGTTAGTGCTGAAGACAGTTTCCAAGACTGTCAATGTGCTGCTGACAGGCACTTTCTCTCACCCCCTCTCTCTCACACACACACACACACGCACCACACATTCTCACTCTCACTTTCAGTCTCTCTTCTGCTGATAGTCACACACGCACACACACACACACACCATCTCTCTCTCTTTCTCTCATGCTTGCTTGCGCACTCTCTCTCTCTCGCTAACTGACTTTTTTTTTAAACTGTCACAGCGAATCATGGATTGCACTCGGTGTCTCCCGATCCGGACAGGTGGTGGGAACAACCAGTTATTTGTTTTATGTTTAACAGGCAGGATCAGTCAAATAAAGAATAAATAAGTAAATCAAACAAAGTTTGGGAGGGTGGTGAAAAATAGCAGTTCGTTGGTAAGTGGCAAGGGGAGCCACCATGTTTTTCATACTTTTCAGTCCACCCACACACAGAGTTCGGGTCAATGAAGTGGTGTGGCAGAACTAAGTGACAACCGAGAATGGTGCTAGTGAAAGAAAGTTTCCAAAACACCGTAATAACTTGTTTTTGGGTTATTACTGCATTTGGAAGAACCTTGTAAACGGGGTTTATGTAACATCCAACCCTTGGGTATGTGTAAACTTCTGGTTACACACACTGACCCATTTTTTATTTTATGTAATTGCTGGGTTTGCTTTTTTCACCACAGCAATTATATAAAATGAAAGTCTGTGCGGCCCTAGTGTGGTTATATTTAACGTGCGGCCCCTGACTCGCCGGTTCCTATTCTATGAATTGAAACACGCTTTTTGTTTATGTAAGAAGCACTAGTTTTGATTCCCCTTGTAGAAATTCTTTTTAGATTTAGACTCCCGCTGAGTCCGAGTGGCGGTTCATTCTTGTGGGGGAAAAACACGCGGTCAGCAATCAGAAGGGAAAAGCTGCAGCAGGGCATGCGAAGAGCGAGGGAAACCATGTGCATGTTTGCCGTTATAAATGCTCCTTTATGACAGCAAATTACACCACAGTTTTCCTATGGGAAAAAGGCTGAGCCAGTTATTATAACATAGTAAGTGATTCATAGCGAAATGCCACATGCTGCTGATTTTCAAAAACCTACTGTATATCTTTAACTGTGTACATTGAATATAGGTTGGATCAGTTTCTTTGATATCATACTTAGTACCTATCAACCACTTATCCAGTAAATCAGGGACAGAGAAGTACTTGAGGAGAAAAAAACATGAAGGAGCAATGATTGAAATGAGGGACACATCTTTATAAATGGTAACAACGTTCGTGTATAATTCAGTTATTTACATAGCATAGTGTAAAACACATTTTCTGAAGTGGAACTGGCCTGCAAGTGTAACAACCCTTGGGCTGCCGACAGAATGAGAACGTATAGGAATTCTGAACTGATATAGCAGTCTGTGGCACAGCAAGGTCAATGTATAACATTTTTTTTTTTTTAGGAGAGGCAATTTTTTTTTTCGGGGGGCCGACATAAAATTAGGGATGCCCTTGAAAATCAGAGGCGGTTGAGATATGTTTATTTTTCCATTCCAGTGCTTTCTCAAATCAATAACATTTCACATGTGAAGAAGGGCCCTGTGTGCTGAAAGGTATTTGTTCTAAGATAGCTCAAGGGAGCACACTACCAAAGTGCTCCTTTCCTCTGTGCGTGAGAAATATTCTGTGAAAAGTGTCTCATGCGCAGCTGCCCTGGAAACAGGTACAGTAGAGTAAGGTTTAAAAAAAATGAATATACTGTTGCTCAAGCTTGATCAATAATATATTCTTTGCAAAAAACTGTGTTAATGCTACATTTAGGGTTGAAGCTAAAGCGACAATAGTAGGGAAATGTGGCTTTAGGATTTCTAACTCTGAAACCCCACCCCCGCCCCTTAAAAAATTAAGGGATGCTATCTTACTTGGGGTTGTCAACCCTACGGCTCTCCCCATTCCATACACTCCGGAAATGTCCACACCTAATGAGGTGAGCTTTAGGGTTGACAACCCAAAGGAAGACTGCACCCCTGATTTGTTTTAGGGATGGGGTGGGGTTTTAGAGTTGGAAATCCTAAAGCCACATTTCCCTACTTTTGTCGCTGCAGCCTCAAGCCTAAATGTTGCATTAACACAGTTTTTTGCAAAGAATTTTCTTACTTTTTGAGACAGTATAAGCATATCCTTAGTAACCTGAGAGGGTCCTGTGCTCCCATCCATTCATACTTTTTCAAATAGTGTCATCGTATCCTTATTTCCCTATGGCGATGTGTAACTGCAGCACCATCCAGGCCCTGTGATTGCATTTTTTTTTATTTTTTTATATTATTATAACTAGGATTACAAGTACCTTTAAGCCACTCTCTTTTACAAAGTTTCTGCATCATTTTTAGGAGAACAGGAACAAAATTGTCAGCATAGCCTTGTTATGACCCCACCTCATGAATGCAGTACTAAAAATTTTGAGACCCCTGCCAAAACATCATTCTGTGCCACTGCAAAGTCATTCCATGTCAGAGGTGTGTAAAGACATTTTTGTTGAGATTTGAGAAATGACAGTTGTCACATTCATGAGGTGGTCTAAAGAAATGGCTATGTTGAAAATTTGGGGTCAAAATATTTAAAATTAATAAAGCTATGAGGGAGCATAACAGAATTTCAATGGACACATATAACTTCGGTATTGTTACATATTTGGACCCCAAAATTTCAACATAGCCTTCTTATGACCCCACCTGATGAACAAGGGCAATGAAAATGTTTACGTCCTGCTCAAAAAGTGATTTTGACAAGCAACTATGAAAACATCTTTCTGGCTGGATTGACATAATTCCACCAATATTGTTCATGAGGTAGGGACCCAAAAAGGCAATGTTGAAAATTTGAGCTCAAAATATATAAAAATGACAAAGTTATGCCACAAAGCTGAAACCCCATTGAAATACATTGAACAGCACTTATTTAGTTTTCTATATAACAGTCACTGGTTCCAGCAGCAGGACGTATCTTCCATCAGAGAGTGAATCTTCACCCTGGGACCTGTTTAGGTGAGTGAGAGTGTGGAGGGGGTGCAGGGTGGGGGTTGCTCAGTGGGAGATTGGGGGGGTCGGATCACCAAGGTACTGTTTTCTTTTTTACAGGTTTAAAAAAAAAGACATTGAGGGACCATTTTCTTTATTTCAGGAAGGAGGACAAATGAAGGGTGGAAGGGTGCCACTAGACACTAGGAGAAAATTTCACTTACGACAGAGACAATGATTGGAGTGTGGGGTGCCACTAGACACCAGGGAAAATTAGAGTAATAATGGGGAGGTGATTGAAGGGGTGGGGGGCAGTAGGCACCAGGAAAGTTATCATTACAATGGGACTGTGATTGGGGGGTGCCACTAGACACCAGGAAAACTGACATTACAATGGGGACAGTGATCAGAGGGTGGGGGGGTGCCACTAGACACCAGAGAAAATTGCAGTTACAATGGAGACAGCGATAGGAGGGTGGGGAGTGCCACTAGGCACCAGGGAAAGTTAGACTAATAACAGAGACGGCAGTTGGAGGGTGGAGAGTGCCCTTAGACATCAGGGAAAATAATTACAATTTGGACAGTGATTGGAGGGTGGGGGGTGCCACTAGACACCAGGGAAAATTATAATAATAATAACGGGAACTGGGATCAGAGGGTGGGGTGCCACTAGACACTAGGGAAAGGATTTTGCCCTCATGAAAAAGGATCTTTTTTCGTCACTCGTGATATAAAAAAAGATTATTTTTTTGTATCACGAGACATGAAAAAATATTTATCAACTTAAAAAAAAAAAACACATTTGAGTGCATTTCTTGGACAAAGGGTATCTCCATAAGCAAGCTACATACGAACATACGAAATTGCCAGCAGATACAGGTCTTACGGCCTGTCTAGTCTGCTCAAGTGTGCAGCACTTCAGCTATTTAAACTGTAGCTTCTCTCCCTCACCTTCCCCCTCGCTCTATATTTCCTCCTGCTTTCTTCACAAACACCCCCGTCCACCCTCAGTTTGGACCCTTCCTTTGATCCTGTCCCACCCCCTCTTGAAGCTGCCCAGTGACCTCAATGATACCACCTCCTCCGGCAGCACATTCCACCCTGTAACCACCCTTTCCATGAAATAATGCCTCCTTACTTCCATCCTGAATCTTCCTTCTTCCAGTTTGAGACTGTGTCCCCTGGTATCCCTCCCACCTTTTAATCTGAACATACTCTCTGTGTTTACTCTGTTAATGCCCTTCAGTTACCTGAAGATCTTAATCATATTCCCTCTCCTTTCTATCCTCCAGGGAGTACATATTGTGCTCCCTCAGTCTGTCCTCATATGTTGTATCTCTCAATTCAAGGATAATTTTTGTTCCCCTTCTCTGTACCTCCTCCAGTAGCTTGATATCCTTTTTTAAGTAGGGGCATCAGTACTGCACACAGTACTCCAAGTGTGGCCTCACCAGGGACCTGTACAGGGGCAGGACGACTTCCCCTCTCCTAGAAGTAATTCCCCTTGCTATGCACCCCACCATTCTATAAGCCTTTGCCGCTGCCCTCCTGCACCAGGCTAAGTGGTTCATTTTTCCTGTTACCAGTCCTTCCAGATCCTTCTCCTCCATTGATGTGGATAACTGCACTCCCCCAACCAGTAACTATTCCCGGGATTTCTGGCCACCAAGTGCATGACTTTACACTTCTTGGCATTGAACCCTAGTTGCTATGGGTTCGACCAGCCCTCCAATCTTGCTAAATCCTCCTGAAGTACTTTACCTAATTCCCCCATCCACTTCCACACAGATCTTAGTGTAATTTGTGAAGAGGATGATCTTATTTTAGTCCCGTCCAAAATGTCAGCAATGAAAATATTAAACACTGGTCCCAGCACGAAGCCCTGTGGGACCCCACTTGTTATAGCTCTGGACTCCGATAGTTCACACCCCACGGCTACCCTCTGCTGCCTATCCTGTAACCAGCTCTTAACCCATCCAACCAGTTTCTTCCCCAGTCCCAGGTTACCCAATTTGCTGGTCATTCATCCATGAGGCACGGAGTCAAAGGCCTTGCTGAAGTCCCGGTAAAGGATGTCCCCCGTATGGCCCTTATCTGGTGCCTGCGTCACCCAATCAAAAAAGTCAAACAGATTTGCCTGACAGGATCTGCCTGAGACAAACCCATGCTGTTTGCCATCATGGAGATCATACTCTTCCAGTACATATGTGTACCATACATGTGTGGATTGCTCCCCAGAATGTCATTTTGGGGGGTTCTGCATTTGAATGTTTAGGAAAAATGGAAAACAAGATGGCAGCCAAACAAAAAAGGATTTTCACCTCACGAAAAGGATTGAGATCAATATGAAAAAATAATTATTTTTCCATTTCATACAACCTCCCACCCCTCTCCAAAGCTCTAGCGAGAATAGCCTCTGAACAACTTACTGACTTCCTGGACAGTCACCAACTACTCTGCAGCAATCAGTATGGTTTCCACAAAAAACACTCTACCATCACCGCACTGGTAGACTACACCACTCAGCTCTACAATGCCTTTGGCCTAGGGATAGTGGTGGGGTCAGTCTTCATTGACCTTACAAAAGCGTTTGACTCGGTTAATCACCAGCTACTACTGAACATACTACTCTCCATGGGACTGGCCCCTGATACAGTCACCTGGTTTCGTAGCTATCTGATGCAAATAACTCAATGCAGTAGAATTGGCGACTCACTCTCTGACCCTAAGGTAGTGGCCCTTGAAGTACCGCAAGGGTCTACACTTGGACCGCTCCTTTTCAGCCTGTTCATTAACTGCCTCCCTGAAGCCTGCCCAGCTAGCATCGTTTTGTATGCAGATGATGCCGTTATATCGGTCCCAGGTAGGGACCACTTGACCATCGAGGAAGGCCTACTCGATAGTTTCCACAAACTTGAAACCTGGTTCTGTCAACATAAACTGCTACTAAACCATAAAAAAAAAAAAAAAAAGCATGCTGTTCTCGGTCTCACAGAACAAAAGGAATTTCAGCCTCCTTCGAATTCTGAACCAAAAGGGCATCACACTTGAACAAGTGTCCTCGTTTAAATATCTGGGTGTTTACCTTGATGACACTCTCAATTTCTCCCACCACATTGATCAAGTTGTTAAAACCACCAACATGAAACTGGGCATCCTCTACAGAAACACTCAATGACAGCTGCAGCCCTCAAATTAGCCACAGGCAGCACAGTATTATCATCTGTTGATTATGGCTTACCAATATACATCGCAGGATCAGACTCTGCCCTAAACAGGATACCAAACCTTGTGAATAGGGCTTGTCATCTGGCACTTGGGGCAGATCGATGGACTCACACCTGTGCACTGTACTCTGAGACAGGCTGGCTCCCACTGTACCTAAGAGCCGAATACCAAACATGCCTGATCATAAAAAAGTGCAGCTAGGTCTCGTGCTGGAATCCATAAGCAGTCTGTTCAAGAAGGCTGTGCACACTAAACAAACAAGAAATGTGACAGAAGGAGGACTACAAGTCCCTTTCAAGCGCACATTACCGGCCCAAAAGTCCACTACTTTTAAGGGACCCAAATGGTTTAATGAGCTGCCCGAAATGCTGACAGGAAACACAAAGCTGAGACTGTTCATAAGGGGGCTACGGTCCCACCTTAAGAATGTAACCACCTGTAACTGTGCATGAAAATAATTTGACATATTCCTCCTGCCTTATCCCCCGCCTCCTCACCTCTTTCCCTCCCCACTCCCCCCCCTTCGACTTACAACCCTCCTACACCACCTTTCCCGTTTACTCCCGTCCCACACCACCTCTAGCTATTTTGATAACACCAATCTGGCTGCTTACCTTTCCTCCCATTATTCCCAAAGCTTAACATGGACCTATTATTGACATGCCCCACTATTCCCAGTGTATCCCTACCTTGCAACAACTTGATGTAATGTAATTTACTCTACTTTTAAGTGTACCTGAAACTAGCAAGTCTTGTACCTCATGTGCCATTTTAATGATGTTCATGATGCCTACCATGTTTTTATTTTTTCACTGTTATCTTAATTTGTACTTATTGTATTGTATTGTATTTGTGTTGTTATGTTTTGTCCCTGACTTGGAACCTTTGAAATTGAGTCTTTGACTCAAAGGTATTAATCCCAATCGAAATAAATAAATAAATACATTTTTAGTGCTTACTGAGCATGCCCAGAACCAAATATTAAAAATTTAAAAATTAAATAACTTTGGAACAGATTAATATTTTTTTCACCAAACAAGCAAAAGGCACATCTGTGGGCCAGCCTATTTCTACCCAGAAAATTTCACACCAAAATTCCAAACCATCTGGGATCTAGCCAAGTTGACAGAAAACCCATTTAAACTAATGGGAAAAAATTCAGAAAAATTCACTTTTTGCACTATCCAGAACTTGGAGTCCATACATCTGACCAGAACAAAACTTGGTACAACCAGAGAGCTACCATGCAAGACCACGCATGCAGAATTTCTTCTAAATCCAGTAACAGTTTCCAAGTTATTAAAGTGCAGAAATTGGGGTTTAATATTAAATTGACTACTACACTCTAAATATAGGGGCACAACCTCACCCCTATTAAACCACCACTGAGACCATTCTTATGGTTAAAAGAGTGATTCTCATCATGGCAGGATTAACCTGTATGCAAATTACGCCATGGCGTAGGGCCCCATGGTTCAGGAAGGCCCCCACTGTTAACTTCTTTGTTACTTTCTCTCCCTAGTACTGGGCGACAGCACGGTCGCCGACCAGCTGAATTGCCCAAAAAGCACCCCCCCATTCAGAGTCAGACCCTGACCATTGTCCAGACCAGTGTCCCCCCCCCCGACCTCAGAGTCAGCCTGGTCCGCCACCCCCACTCCACAGCCACTGTGAGTGAGTGAGCCTCTCAGTCTCTCCAATGGGAAGCTCTGGCTCCACCTCTGATCCACCCTGACCCCACCACACAACCAATCATGTCCATCAGAGGTCCTCTGGTGTGGCTGCTGGGGAAGGGGAATCAGTGCATGCGTGCATGTGCATGGCATCAGGATATGTGGCCGGGCAGTGAGAAATCGAGGAGGAGGATGAGACAGCTGTCGTGGACATCGATGGTCAGTTATCGGTCTCTCTCATCTCGATTGAAGACACAATAATACAAGTACAGAGAGAGAGAGAGGGCTGCGGGGGGGGTCACCTGGAGTCGGATTCGGCCTCGCCACTGTCCAACTCCAGCCACCAGGGCTTTCATTTTAGTTATTTGTCACTGCAGATGTCATGCAGTCAGCAGGCTGATGTGCAGCATCACATGCTGTGCTGCTGGTGTTAGGTGTAGCCAGGGTCAGTCATAGTCAGTGCTGCTAAAGTTAGACCTCTGGTCCTGCTGTGAGGAGTCCTCCCATGCCGGACCGAGTCATGTTGCTGCTGCCTGAGTGATCTTGAGAATCTCAGACATCACATCTGTCTACCACCAGGCTGGCATTTATCCTCTTCCTCCAGTCCAGTCATCAGAACAGTCATCACCATCGCATAAATCAGTCAGGCCAACCAAGGCAGACCACACCAGGTATGTTGATGTTGTTATCTAAGGTTACCACCTACTCGGTTTTTGACCGAATGATTCGGTTTTCTAGGTTCAGATTCGGTCCTCCTGTTTTCACCATTGCAAATTCGTTTTTTATGGTGGGTCAAGCAGCACCTGTTAGATTCCCCACTAACTGTTTCATTTTCTTCTCATCTGACTGTAAGCAAGTGTCTGACATTTTAGTGTGATTGCTTGCTTGCAGTGCATGCTAATCAGGAAGTGCCTTCAAGAGCAGGGCACTTAAAGAGCCAAATGTGTCCCTGTCCGCTCAGTTGTCACCTCTAACTTCACACCAGCAAATTGGAAGATTATTCATGGGAAGGGTAAACAATACCACCTTAATTAACACCTTCATTTTTCTGAAACTAGACAGGTACCACATTAGGGTAGCCTCCCGTCCCAGTGTGGACTGTAAAATCTGTGTTTCAGAAACTTTACCTGCTAATCCAGTTTTATTCAGAGGTAGTACTTTTTCAGTCATTTTGAATGCTCACGTGCTTGTAAAACAGATTCTGTTAAATCCTTCACCATTTTACTTGCATGGTCAGATGATAAACAAATTCTGATGTCATGCAGACCTTTGTCTGTATACCAGTCAGTCTGAGAGGTGTAAAGTAGGACTATTAAGACCATTAGCAACAAATCAAACTAATCCTTTCCAGGCTGCACTGTGAGTATGGTCTTTGACTGCTGTGATAAGGAATACTTTTATACCTTTAAATGTTCACCATTTTTTCTTTTAGGGTCTGTCCTATATTTTAATATTTGTTACCCCTTTTGTTGTTAAATTAATAATATAATATTCTATTTCATTTCTAGCAATACTATGCCTCTCTCTCCCCTCAGTAGTTATTGTTGTCAATTTTCATACTACTTGGATATTCCAGGAAGACCAATCCAGGCCTTTCAGATGAACTGCACAGAATAACGTGGCTAATGTCATGCTAAACAACAGAAATGAGAAAAGGAAGAGAGAGAGCAGTAGCTGGTGATGAGATGACAGGAACACAATCTAGATTTGATGGCACTGCAAATTTAGGCAATTTATCAAACATTTTTCAAAACATTATTATTTTCTTACCGTAAGGGTCACAAGGACCCTGCATCGCAAACTCGGCACCTTGTACCGACTCAGGGACCAGCTCATCCCTGAGGCCAGGCTCTCCATTGCCACTAGTGTCCTGCTTCCTACTCTGACCTTTGCGGCCCCGATAACACAGGGCATGGGAAAGCAAGAGATAACCAGGATGCAAACCCTGTACAATAAAATAGCTCGATTTGCCACTCAAGACCACCCATGACGTCACCACTGCGACACTCTAGCCCAGGTCAGCTGGCCTTCATTGGTTGCTCGCCTCCAATTTCCTCTGCTTGTCCAGGCCTACAAGCTTCTCTCACCCCATGCTCCGCCTAATATTGCCAAAACCATAACTCTCAAGCTTAACCCTAGGAACCTAAGGACCTCAGCAAGAACACTATTAGAAGTCCCTAGGGTAAGGACAAACGCCGGCATTAGGTCCTTTTCCTCCCAAGCACCTTGTCTATGGAACAAGCTCCCCCCCTCTGTCCAAGACGCCCCCTCACTCACTACCTTCCGCACCAGGCTCAAGTCCCATATGCTGACCTCAAGCTCATGCCACTGCCATGGATCATAAGGCTCCTTAGGCACTCCCCTCCTCCCACCACACCTTCTACTAAGAAATGCTTACCTATTGCTCTCATTACCTGGGGTCAAATGCTTCCTTCTGAATTAAACCACATACTGAGAATTACCTACTCAAACTGTGTCATGATGATAACCATGCCTGTACCCGCTGTGTCCTTGAACTTCCACATGTTGTAACAAACAGTATATACAAATGTTCTTTTTGTTTTGCTCTTTCTGTATATTACTAGTATTGTTATCCCGGGTCGCCCCTGAAAAAGGGACCTTCGGCCCAGTGGGCCTACCCGTCACCAAAATTGAATAAATAAATAAAATAAATAAGAGACACTCTAAGCTAAAGCTTGTTTACAGGTGCACCCTGAGAGCACAAGGGAATTAAGTGATTTGCGTAGGGTCACAAAGTATGCAAGTCTGGGCTGTAGGATTCAAACCCTGGTCTCCAGAATTGCAGCTCAGAGCTTTAAACCACTGTGCTATACTGCCTCCACGCTACGTATCACATATCATGCTATCTGCTATGTATGACTGACATGGAAAACAAAATAGGGTATTTAACAGCATAGAATAGTGCCTACCACTTTTAAAAACTTCTCTGACATTACAAATATCTTTAGGGTGGGAGCAATGGGAGGGACAGTAGCACATCTTAAAATGGCAGATGATATTTGTAATTACATCTCGTCCACCATTACTAGTGTAGTTTATTTATTTATTGAAAGAGTTTTACCAGAAAAGGCCACCTGATCCAAACTAGCCAGTTGTCAGAGGTGTCCTTGTAGTCACTCGATTTGTCAGCTATGCTGTGTACACAGGATGGAAAGTCCCCTGAACCCCCAACCCCACCAAATGTTAACACACACTGAAATTTAAAATATTTAAATCTAAATCAAATAAACCAAAAATAATAATCATGATGTAATTTAAAGAAGTTGTACACAATGTTAAATCAGCAGCAATTCGGAATAAATCAAGTGAATCAGAGTCCAGGCGATGCCCTCATTAGTCATAAAAGGGGTGGGGTTAGGGGTGGAGTTTGGGGGTGTGGTTTAGTATTCGTTTTTCAGCTCATCCAAAGGTGGCAACCCTATTTGTTATCTTCCCCTATCCCCCTCACTTTCTTCTTTGTTTGCAGCACTACAGTGAATATCGAAAACATTTAGAGTAAGTGGCAGCATTAAAGTGGAGCTTTTAAGCTAAAAAAAGGTCAAGCCACAGTGAAGTGGTCCAAAATGGTCCAAAATGGAGCAACTGCCTACTACTCATTATTGCAGCCCTAAGATACGCTCCATTTTCGAGAGCCTAGGTCAGATAATATTTAAGATTTTAGCTCCTGAGGCAGTTACTGTTTAGGACTCTATCGTAAATAATGAAAGAGCAAGCCACTGCATATTTTTATTAAGATTATACTTTATTTATTAAGAAAGTTCTGTTATGGAGCCGCTGCTTGCTATACCACTAAGTTGATTTCAAATCCGCTCCATTTTCAGGAGTCTATTTTCCTTAAGAGAGCTGTCTAGCTCATTTTGGACGGCACTTCTTACAAATTATAAATTGCACATTTTTTCCACAAGAGGAGGGAAAGAAAAATGATTTTTATACTTAATTCAGAAGCATGGAGGGAGTGGTTTTTCATGTTCCCTGCCAGTACCTCTAAAACAGGGAAACTTCACAGTTTCAATGGAAAGTGGCTGCACTTCCGACAACGAGCCACGAAAAATAGATCCTTATCTCATTCATTTCTGTACACTAATTAAAATGTTTAAATGTATTCCAAGACACACTATCCAATATATCACATCTAAGGGCTGCAGAACAGCATGTTAGGAAAAAAAATGGCTTTTACTTAAAAAAAGTGCATACAGTTATACTGTTATAACATCCAGGTCTTAGTGTCTATATTTAATAACAAGGCACTTGCTAGCTAGCTTTTTCATCAACCCTAGGCCATTTTCAGATTGTATCTCTTTGAGCCATTTCAGGATAAGGCACTGGGGCAAAGTAGAGGGACTGAAATGAAAAATGGAGATTATAGAGGTAGATAGCAGAGGGGGGTCCTGTAGGTGGCCATCCTGACAGAAGAGACAAGGAATACGATATGATAGTAAAGGATAGTGACAACAAAATGGTACTGTAACAGACATTTTTAAAAAGAATACAGAAAAGAGTCCATATGATGCCTAGGTAGGACGTTTAGCCCTACCACTAGTTTGTGTGCTGCAGTGCTGCATAACAAACACTGTTTATTTAGTTATTTTGTCTTTCTTTTGTTTTTCAAAAGTTCAACGATTTTGTCCCATGGCGGAGTGGGATATTGGCACTTAGGGGCCCCCAGGTCACAAAATGTGACTTTGGAGTAGGGCCCCCACATGCATTAATCTGGCCCTGATTCTCATACCCTAAGAACACACATGAGACCACTCTTACCAGTGTAAGTGTGGTCTCAGTGGTGGTATTAACATACAGTGGTGGCCCAAGCTTTAACTTTTCCAGTTTGGGGTCTCTACACTCCATAATCAAATGTTTTAAGTGACATATCTTGTCATAGCTCTGGACAGCAGCTCTGGGTGTCAAAGCATCTGAAACATGCTTGGATTAGTCTATTGACCTCAATAGTATAAGTAAGCAATCCCATGATGGGATGTGGGTTAGTCTGGATAAACACATGCCTAGGTTCATAGTGAGGCACAAGGCTGCAGACAAGTGTCCTAACTGCCCTAGAAGAGTGTTTATCCAGATTAACACACACCTCAGAGTGTGTTTTGTGCTTATAAAATAGGTGCAGACTGAGAAAGATGATAAAGTTTAAAAACTGTTAAAAAATAAAAAAAACAGCATTTTATATAAATATATGTGATTCACCTACTTTGTCTATTTTCTAAACTATAACAATGTAATACAATAAATGTTATTGCACTCTTTCTTTTTTCAATGTTTCCTTAAGTCAGACCTAAAAAATGTTGTTTTGGTAGCTATTGAATTCATCAACAATAATTCAACCACACATTTTTATTTCTACTTGTTATTTTCAGACTCGCTTTACCAACAGAGCCGGACCACAACCACCCAGCCCTGTCACCCTTACATATGTGGCTACTCCTTAAACAGACTGTATATGTCTAAGGTCAGCAGGAGGCAATGGAGGGCTCACAAGTGGTATGCCTGGCCCTATCAGTTTTTGTAAGCATGTTAATTTATTACTAGGGAGGACTGTGCCTTTAAAATGCAGCATGTGGAGCGAACAGTGTTAATTGCTAATCACCCTCTCCAGGGCATACATAGTGTCAGCAGAATTTTGGAAAGTGAAGGCTTTGATAGTGTTGGTAAAGGTGGGCTAGGGTCATGGCATACTGATTTTATGAGTTAAGTTACAGTGGTCAAACTTTAAAAATGAAAAAGAAGGGCCAGGCCTTCGGGGGGGGTGGGGCAGCATGGAACTAGGCACAGGGTGATCCTGTCAGTTGTTAGGGGTGTTACACCATATATTACAAATTTGATTCAGAACAAAATAAAGGTGTGGGTGAACCCACTGAGTGGGGGGGGGGGGGATTTACTGCTTATGTCCTTGGCCTTACCAGTTTTCATACCCTTTTGCCACCAATGCAGGCAGGTTGAGCAGGGCCCAGGTGTAGAGAGGCATTTGGGATCTCATAATCTTCTGCCATTTCACTAGCCTAGCTGCTGTAACTCTTTAATGCTGGATTTTATATTTGTTTTTTAATTTTTTATTCATAGTACTGTTTTCATTCATGCCTGTATCCTGTACAGTGCCCTAAGCCCCAAAGGAAAGGGTGAGCAAGAAAGAAAACCTTACTCACTTGCTTATACTGCTAAGAAGGGGCATGTTCCATTTTTCTGTTCTCCACTCCCCAAGGACCTTGCCTTGTATGATGAACAGAGTGCAGCTGTACACACAAAGAGTGACGTCGCAACCACCATCAGGCAGTGTCCACCAACTCTATTTGGTTTCTCTGAGTGGAAGACCCTCTGGGATACCCAATCCTCCTTCCCCCATGGAAGCATAGAATTTTCCAGCAGGAAAACATCATTTGGCCCATTGAGTCGGCCTACTTCTATTGCTTTGATGGGGAATGTAAGAGACCTAGTGGCTCCTCACACCTCTTCTCCCCCCTCCTATTTTGATCACATGTTACTAAGCCCATATATCCGTTCCACCCGCTGCTTTTGCACAGACCACCTCTTTTGACAGCCTGTTCCACCCATTCACCATGCTTCCCATAAATAAATACTTTCTAGTATCTCTCTTTAACCCCCCCCACACCACCAGCTTCATGGACTTTCTTCTTGTGTTTGTGTTCTCACTCAGCCTGAACAATTCCCACCATGTTTACTCTGCAGAGGTATTTATATATCTCAATCATGTTGTCCCAGGTGTGTTCCAAAACTCAGGTCACCAGGACGACGAGTGGTAAACCTACTGCTGCATGATAGGTTTGACTAATTTAACTTGTCATGATTGAGAATTATTTCATTATGGACTGAAGGAGCTCACCTGACCAACTGTGGTGCTCCTTTGACCTGTGCATAAGACACTCTTAAGTATGTTACTACTCCCACGAATGTAAAAGTAGTCACACACATGGTGCGTGGTTCTATATGCTAAGAATGTAAGTAAGACCATTGAAGAAGGGACCTGTGTAGTAAAACTTACTTGTTGCAATATGAATAGAAAAACATATGGTTCCCTATTCATTATGGTGCCGGAACTCCATCGAGGGATTCCTGTGACATCATAATCCACAAGAGCGAAGCTCGAGGGGTTTATTACATCATTGGAATCCCACGATAGAGTTACAAGCTCCATAACAGGTAGAGAGCTGTATGTTGTTTACTAGCTCCATAACAGATAGGGAGCCATATGTTGTTTTGTGTAATACATAGCATCCCTATCTGTTAAACGCCACTGATAAGAGTCTATTACAGTACAATTATTGCTGCCCCTCCAGCATTTTTTTCTCACATCAAATCTGATCTCAGTTTCACTTCCAGACTACACACCCCATCCCTCCCATCACGCACAGTTATTATCAATGATAGGCCCCCCCCCTTGCATTTGCCCTCCACACACAATTACTGTTAACACTGACTATGCTGCCCCAGCATCCACCATCCACACAAAATTACCATTAGGCCTGACAGCCCCCCGCCACATTAGATTCTTAATTTAGTAGTAATCCACAGAAGCCCTGTTTGTTTTATGCAGTTAAAGCCCACCATGGCAGCTTACCATGTGTTTCGTCACAGCTAAGCCAGAGATTTGAAGCAGTGCAAGAGTATGAGCTGCACAGTGATTGTAAATCATAATAAGACTGAGCTGAAGTCAGATTGATGGTATTATGACTTCCTGATGTCAGATTAATGTTTTTATGAATTTAGACTGTTATACATTCCTATGGGCCAAGTAAGCTAGCCATGTATTGCATATAGAATAATGTATGGGTGACTGTGTGATATGAGTTTTTTTACACATCTGTGGTGTGTTTTGCCACATAAAACATGAAAACAAAGCTTGAGTGGTTTATAAAGGCAAAACAGACAAAAGGTGTGTTAAAAAAAGAGTAATCACATAAAAAATAAAACATGGGTATTATCTGATCTTACTTCAAAGTGCAAGTAAGCTGACAGATGCTGTCACAGCTGTTTTCAGTTAGTGTGGCAGCCTAATGGTTTCCCAAAGGGGTGATTGATCAGCTGTGACTTTTCCATGTCAACCTCCTTGTAAAACAGGAACAAGGTCTGGCAGTTGAAATTCAGTTACAAAAAGTGCATGGTGATGTACATAGGGAACTAGAATTCCAGGATGGAATACTGGATGTGATGGGTTATGCTGGTCACTTCAGAGAAAATGGACCAAGGGCCATCATAAGTGACTCCCTAAAATAAACTAGCCAATGTAACAAGGGCTACATCAAGGCAGCTAGAATGTTGAGGTGTACTGGAAGGGGTTTTGGTAGAAGGAGAAAAGAAGTAATACTACCCGTCTAAAGATCACTGATGAGACCCCATGTGGAATACTATGCCCAGTTCTAGATTCCTCACCTGAGGAAAGACAAAGAGAGGCTAGAGACATGCACTGTAGAGTGACCAAAATGATACAGGGACAACTGGGCAGGTCCTATGAGGATGGTCTCAGGGCACTGAACATGAATGCAGTGGAGGCCAGATAGGAGAGGAGTAACATGATACAGACCTTCAAGTTCCTAAAAGGAATGGACGAGGCTAACTGTAAGGAACAATTAAGCAGGAATGGTAGGTCAAAAACAAGGGGGCATGACTATAAACTGGTGGGGTAGTGTGGGAGGGGGAAATTCAGAAGGGTTGTGAGAAAGTGTTACTTTACAGAGAGAGTGGTTGAGCTGTAAAACAGCCTACTGGCAGAGGTGGTGGGCGCAAAAAATATTAATGGTTTTAAGCATGGCTGGGACAGAGTAAGGACATAATACTTATTCAGGGGGATAGCAGTAAGGCAGGGAGCAAGGCGGGGAGGCAAGGGCAAAAACCCTGTCTAGACAGTAGGTCACAGGGTACGGTAGGGTAAAACTGGGCAGACTGGATGGACCAATGGTATTTTTGTGCTGACATTGTCTATGTTTCTGTGTTAACTTGGTGTGATGTTACAGCAAGTTGATAAGGAGAATGTAGAGCCTGGTTTTGGGCTGATAGTATCTCCTTTCAGTTGTTATAAGGTACTATCAAGTTAAAATCACCTACTTTCTCCAGTCACCTACTTGACCCTGTCCTCAGCACTGGGGGATAGGATCAGGGCAGAATCAGTGTAAAAGTCAAGGTATCAGTGGGAGGCAGTGACCATAACTGGTTGCCTTCATACTACTAAGGTTCATACTAAGGTAATAGAAAAGAGCTAGTAGACCGAAGCCCATAATGCTCTTATACTAGGCCAGAGAATAATATAAGTTATGCCCAGAATCAATTAGTTTATCCAGATGATATTTAAAGGTATGCTTAGTATCACTCATTACAACAATAGATGGAAGGTTTATTCCAAGGTCCTAGTGTATGGAGAGTGAAAAAACATTTCCGATTGTTATGTTAAAAAGATTTCCCAACCAACTGAAAAGGATGGCTTCTGATATTATATGAAGAGGACCCGAATCCAAGGCCTTCTCCCTGATGACAGGATAAACTAGACCTCAGCCATCTGGACCAAAAACATTAGAAAGCTAGACTTTGGCTTGATGAAGGGCTTGGTGTCAAGTGGTCCAGAGCAACTGGATGGGGTTAGTAATGGTAGTGCAGAGCACATGTGGTGTTCGATGAAGAAGGTGCTTAACTCATTCTATCTGATGCCGCCATTTTGGGTCAGGTTAAGCAATGGATGGTTCTGGCACCATATGGCGCTAATGGGTCAGAAACAGAATTTGAAAATTCCACACGGCTCTTCCTCCAAACCAAACTGAGGAGGGGGATGGTACCCTAGGGGGGGAAATAAAGAAGGTATTTGCACTGGAAAATGTAATCCTGACAGTGATCTCAATATGCCAGATGTGGTTTGGAGTATACTTGTGGTGAGAAGCGCCCGAAGCAAGACCCTGGTGGACATTTCCAGGATGGCTTCCTCTCCCAACATGTGAGGGAATGGACTAGGGAAGGGACTGTTCTGGACTTAGTGCTCCTGAACCAGGTACTCATCAAAGATGTAACTGTTAAAGCTTCCCTTAGAACAAGTGACCACAACTCTATGTGCTTGAAAATCCCCAGTAGGAGAAGGCACCACAAATCCAAGACAGTGGATTTGGACATCAGAAAGGCTGATTTGGGGAAGATAGAGGCAATCATTAATGACAGGCTCAGAGAGGTAGGTCAGATTGAGGAGGTACAGGAAAAATGAGAGCTTGTCAAAAGGGAGGTTCAGAAGTGTTATCTGAGGCAGGTCACGAAGAATAAGATCAAAAAGTGTAAAAAGCCATTTTGGTTCGCAAGGTAGGTGAGGAAGCCAATGAAGGTACAAGTAGGACCATTCAGAATGTGCTGAGGTGATAGCCTTTTTTTTTTATCATCTACTTTTTTTTCTGTTAATGTCTTTTTCAGCACCCTATGGGTGTCAACTTTCGGATAACCCCCAAAATGGGTGTGTATGGAGTAAAGTTGCCTGCACCACAAACACCCATTTCAGGAGGGGATTTGAACATTGGCACCCAGAGTGTGTTCATCGGAGTGGGACTAAAAAAATACCTTGACAGAAAAAAAGAGGTTAAATATTAAAAAACAAAAATGTTATCACTTAAAGATATATACCACTTTGAAATGAATGGGAAGTGTGTGCCCATTCATTTCAGTGGGGATTTTTTTTTTTTTATCATTTAACATTTTCTCCTCTGCAGCCATGGTCCTGCTCTACATCCAGCCACCGCTCCACTCCGCCACCGACCCCGAAGCCCGCATGCCCAGCTGGCAGACACAACTACATTCTGCGGTGCGGCCTCAGCCCCTGCACCCGCAAGAAACCAGCACCGGCACATGCCTCCAGGCATCATCGGCCAGTGGAGCTGCGGCTATCAAGCTGCCATGGACCCGTGCTGCCATTTTCCCCAGTTCTTTTCCCCATCGGGACCACGGACGTGCAATGACGTCCACGCACATACGTGCTGTCATCTGCCATGGTCCCCCCTCCATTACACCACTGCATACGGTACCTCTGGGCATCCCCAGGGGTTGCTGCAGCGTGGTGTAGAGTCCCCAGCCCACCCCAGAACCAGGAGAGCTCTCTACTGATGCTCAATCCCAGTCCTCCCCTGCTGACCCCCGATGACCCAAGCTCATTCCGAACCCTGGTCGCTGGCATAGCGCGAGGTGTGGCGTCCAGCGCCTCAACCCTCAGTGCCACCGGGCCAGCCCAGTGGTGGATTTTTAAGACATAACCTTTTTTGGTTTTTAATATTTTTCATACTTTTTTCTGTCTAGTTTTTTTAGACCCACTTTGATGAAGGATGTCAACATCCCCCCTAAAAAAAATTGGCATTTGTGGCATACACCAGAATACACTACAAAAAAAGTAATTTCAGGGTGTGTCATAGTGGCATAGGTCAGGAAGCATAGGCAGATCAGAAAATAGCATGTTTTTATTATTAATAACAATAAAATAAACAAAATTGTACAGGATAGTGCTTCAAAATGGCAGGCCAAACAAAATATCCTCCATCTGAGAGTCCCCCTCAAAAAAAATTGCTCTGATTATATAAGATGCTTTTGCCTGGCAACTGTAACTCTGAATCCTGTTCTTGTAAGTTACATTTCCTGTTTCTTACAAACTGTACCAAAACCAAAACTTTGTAATTATCCTTCTTGAGACTAGCCTGATGAGCACATCTAGACTTAAGAGGTACAACATAATAATACATTTTGTCCCAGAGCTGGGTTTCTGTTGACAGTTCGTAAACAAGCTTGAGGAGGTCAAAACGTCTCTCAAGTTCAACCCCCTGTGTTCCAGATGGTTATCTGTTCTAGTAAACCCAAATAACTTTCTACAATCATTTCAATGATATACGCATCTGCAATCCAAGGGATCCCAGTTTCTCATAAAGATTCACATATTTTCTAACCACAGAGAAGCAAGGAAAGAAAGAAAGAATAGAAACAGTAAGTGACAGAAGGGAGATAGTTCAAGTTCAAGTTTATTAAACAGGAAGAACTCCATTGAGCAAGCTCATTTACAAGGAGGTCCTGAGAGGGACACTTAAGGTGCATACAGCATACATTAGTACAATAAACAGGATGAACAGGATGGATATAAAACATTGTAAGCAATCAAAATCAATTGTACAATATATACTATCCCTTTGAATTCAGGTACACATGTGAGGATCAAAGTGCATGATATTTACAAAAAAAACTCACCTACTTAAGAAAAGTGGAAGCATTTAGCAATAGAATAAATCACAGGAATGGAGCGTGAGACAGACAGGTTAAGAGCAAGAGTCAGGCAGGAACTTGTGGGACCATCAGAGTGGCCAGTTCCTAGGTGTCACAAGGAAAATTTGATTGTGCAATCAGACAGGAAAGAGACAGACAAGTGGCAGAATAGGAGAGGACAAAGTAAATCCTTGCTTTTAATTCTCTCTGCATAACAAATGGATCAGGGTCTTACCCAACCCTGTCACACATACCCCTGTTTAAGAGGGAACCCTTATAACATTTACAGTTCTTGGCATATGCAGTATCCATTTTTTTCATAATACCTTTTACAACACACATTTCAGTTAAGCACACACATTTTTTCAACTTTCTGAATTCTCAATTCCTGATCCATATCTTGACAGAAAATCAGCATTGACATTCTCTTTATGAATTTGTGTATCACTTTGAATTTAAATGGCTGTAGTGCCAGGTACCACCTTGTGTTTCTGGGATTTTATCCTTCATTTGATTAAGCCAACAGACAGGACTGTGATCAGTTAAAAGTAAAAAGTCATCTCCTAGCAGATAAAACTTAAGGGACTTTATTTCTCATTTCGCAGCAAGGCATTCTTTTTCAACAGTGGAGTACTTTTTCTCTCTATCATGCAGTTTCCCACATGGAATGCTCCTTCCCATCTATATTTTGACTTAGGACTACATCTAGACCTACCTGTGATGCATCTGTCTGTAACAGAAATTGTTTCTCAAAGCCTGGACTTCTTAAAACAGTGACCGAACATAATACAGCCTTGATGGCTTGAAAAGCCTCATCACATTCTGGGGACCATTTCACATTATTTGGGTACCTTTTTTTGTGGGATCAGTGAAGGGAGTAGCTAACTGGGCAAACTTGAGAACAAATCTCTAGTAGTACCCAGTCAGACCTAAAAATGATCTGACATGTTTCTTTGTTTCAGGGACAGTGCTGTTAGCTACAGCTTCTGTCTTGGAAATCCCTGGCTTTACTTCTCCATTTCCCAAAATATAACCAAAATGTATGTTTTCCTGCATGCCTAATGCACACTTGGTAGGTTAAATGGTCAGACCTGCATTTTTGATAGATTGGATAACTGCTTGTAGGAGTAAGAATTTGTCATGAGTCCTGAAGTGAGTGCAGGTTACAGGCAGGTTACAGGCTGTGTATTTGACCCAGACAGTGCCCCAGGGGGTGGAAACTGTTTTTTGTGTTTATCTCTGTATGCCTTAAAAGGCCAGACCAGACTGTGTCAGAAAGTGCTTACATCACAGCTACTTATCAGCCAATAGCTTTGGAAGAGTCTTACAGACCTGATAATAACAGTACTATAAGCAAGTGGTTTATAGCAGGTCATCAGACAAGCTAATATTCTTCAGGTGAAGCTACCTCTGGCTGGAAGCTGCAATGCTGAATTTAAGATCTGCAAGAGAGCGAGTTGTGCTCACAACAGAGGGAGATGAACCTTACAATTTACAATTGTCTTTGGTTTGTAGCAGTTCATCAGAAAACTAATATTCTTCAGGTGGAGGCTACTTCTAACTGAAAGGTGAAATAAGGAACTTAGAATTATCAGGAAAGACAGTCTTTCAATCAACAGAGGGGGGTGGACCTTGTTTTACTTTTGTTACAATTGTTAATGTTTTCAGTGCAGGAAGAGTTTTAACCCAGAGGAACTGAATACCTTTATTGTGTCTGTCCTTGTGCACAGCTGACTTGATTGGAATTATTGATTGACTGTTTGCATTGCAATATTTTTAATACTGTGAGTTATTCACTGGGCTAAGAATTTGTCATAAGTCCTGAAGTGAGTGCAGGTTACAGGCTGTGTATTTGACCCAGACAGTGCCCCAGGGGGTGGAAACTGTTTTTTTGTGTGTTTATCTCTGTGTGCCTTAAAAGGCAGTTTTGGGGCTGACTGCTTTCAGATCACAAATCACCAGGCTGTTTTGGGGCTGGGGAGGTTTACCTGTATCTGACTTGGATGTTTGGATTTTTCTCTGTTTGATTAGCAGGGTATTTTCTCTGTCAAATTGTCATGTAGGGCATCTTGCTGACAGAAAGGCACTCATCACAGCGGTGGGTCAGAGCTTTTAGCTGATTGTTCCATGAGGGCACAGTTTAGGCCCAAACCCTACCCACCCCTCACCCCACCCACCCCTGGAAATAGTTCCTTTATACCTGGGGTTCTGACATCATTTCCTCAGGAGGGCAATGTGCATATCACTGTCATATCCCTTCTAGCACACTGCACTGACAATATAAGCACACACATTGTATACTATATATATTTCTATATAACAAACCAATCACACACACACAAAAAAAATTATAAACAGGATAAACAAGAAGATAGACAGACATGTGGTGAGTAGTGCAATGTAATGGATGTGGGGCAGCAGTCTTCTGGGAGTCTTTCTGGAGGCTGAGATGCTGCACTATTTGCAGACAACTCTCTGCCCTGAGGGAGGAAGTTGCTCGTCTTCAGGCCTCACTGGACAGTAGTAAGGGAACCTCCCCCAGGCAACACTGGACAGTAGTAAGGGAACCTCCCCCATCCAGGAAGCACCAGAGCTACCACCACTACCTCAGGGGTTGCGAAGGAAGCACAGCAGTTGGACCACTGGGCTCAGGGAGGATGAGGGTGGTGGAACAGAGGCACACCCAGTCAGTTGTTCCACTCCATAATCCATACACCATTCTGGGGGGACCATAGTTCCTCTATGGATGCACTCGTAGAGAAGACTAAGGAGGTTGCGGACAACTGTCACAAGGGAGGCCCACAGGAAGGAGGCAGAGCACACCACAGGGAAAGGAAGCAGCTCCTGGTGGGGGACTCAATTATCAGGGGGATAGAACCGAGGGGAGCAGGGAAAACTGAAGTAAGGTACCTGCCTGGTGCCATGGCTTGGAGGGACAGGAAGCACATCCTCAGGATCACGAGAACAGCTGCACAGGAGTCTGAGCTGGATGTCATTGTCCACCTAGGGACAAATGACTTGGCTCATCATGAGATTAGAGCAGTGCAGGAGGACTTTGTAGAGTTGGGGAGGGGCCTAAGACAAGTAGCACACACAGTATCCTCAGAGGTGCTGCCAGTCTGTGGCATGGGTGAGGCGAGGGTACTTTGCACCATACAATTTAATGAATGGTTGAAGAAATGGTGTGGTGCACAGGGATTTGGCTTCATTGGGGACTGGGGTTCCACCTGGAGGGACACCAGCCTATGCTGGCAGGATGGTCTACATCTGTCCAGGAAGGGAACAAGTCTTTTGGGCAATTGGTTTAAATGCTTCATTGGCAAGCTTTTAAACTAGTCAAGGGGGAAGGCACTGATAAGCAGCAGGAAATTCCCAGCCCGCCCCTACAAAAGAGGGTACTAAATGAGAAAAAGACCAAGGTAGAAAGAACAGTGGGGGATACTGCTACAAAAGGTAAAGCCATCAAAAAATGGAGAGCAATGAGAACCAATGCCCGTAGTCTGGGTAACAAGCTTCCTGAATTAGTGGCCTTGATGGAGGAGGAACATTTGGATATCGTGGCAGTCACAGAAACATGGTACACACAGAACCATGACTGGGACATAAAAATACCAGGATACACTATCTACAGGAGGGACAGGGAGGGTAAAAGAGGAGGAGGAGTAGCTCTCTACATAAGGGAAGGAATGAAAGCAACAGAACAAAAGAGTAAACAGGGAGGAGACGAAGCAGTGTGGGTCAACTTGGAGACAGGCAATGGCACCACAATCCGCACAGGGGTTGTATACAGACCCCCCTCTCAGGGGGAGGAAATGGACAAGGAAATGATAGAAAGTATACTTAGAATGGCAGAAAAAGTGGAGATATTGCTGATGGGTGATCTGAATATGCCAGATGTTAACTGGAGTGCAGTTGCAGCAGCCACTTCTAAGAGTGGGGTTATTCTAGATGCCCTACAGTGGGCATGCCTTAGACAACTAGTATTGGAACCCACTCGAGAGGGAGCAATCTTAGACCTGGTTCTCTCAAATGGAGATGGAGAGAGGATCACAGATGTAGAAGTGGGTAGCCATCTGGGAACTAGCGACCATCGAACAGTATGGTTCACAATAAACACAGCTGTAGAGTCAAGCCATACAAAGGCAAAGGTTCTGGACTTTAGGAGGGCGGACTTTGCCAAAATGGGTGAATGCCATGAATGCACTTGCAAATGGGCAGGAAGGAGGGTGGAAGAACAATGGGGAATAATAAAACTGCCATCAAAGAGGTAACAAGCCTTTGTGTGAAGCAAATAAAACAAAATGATGTAAGAAACCACTATGGTTCTCAAAGGAGGTGCAGTGAAGGTTCAAGAGAAAAGAAAGCATTCAGGAAGTACAAGGAATCACAGAAGGAGCAGGACAGAGAATTGTATCAGTTAAAGCAAAAGGAAGCTGGGAAGGCAGTCAGAACAGCAAAGGCCCAAACCGAGGAAAGATAGCCAACCAGTTAAGAAGGAGATAAACCTTTTAGGGACATTAGGAGCGTAGGAAGACCAAGGAGGGATAGTGAGGCTTAATAAAGGGAGGGGTGGGCAGAGGATGATGGTGAAAAGGCAGAGATACTAAACAAATATTTTTGCTCAGTATTTACAAATGAAGAGGGGGAGGTACCTAAACCAAACAATAGAAACACTCTGGATATAGAAGTTGATACCAGCCCATTTACAGAAGAAAGAGTTCTGAAAGAACTCTTAAAACTGAAGGTGGACAAAGCAATGGGGCCTGATGGGATTCATCCCAGAATTCTAAAAGAACTAAGGGTAGAACTAGTGACACCACTGACTACCCTCTTTAATAAATCATGGGAGGATGGGATGGTACCTGAGGACTGGAGGAGGGCAGATGTGATTCCACTTCACAAAAGTGGGAGCCGGGCAGAAGCAGGAAACTACAGACCTGTTAGTTTAACCTCAGTGATAGGGAAAATGATGGAATCACTTCTGAAGGAAAGAATTGTCGAGTACCTAGAGGCCAGAGGGGCACAGGACCCAAGGCAGCATGGATTCACAGCGGGAAGGTCATGCCAGATGAATCTAATAGATTTCTCTGACTAGGTGACCAAAGTAGTAGATCAGGGAGGGGCTGTGGACATGGCCTACCTAGACTTTAGCAAGGCATTTGACACAGTCCCACACAAAAGATTAATATACAAGTTAGCCAGCCTGGGAGTGGGTCACAAGATGATAGCCTGGGTAAAAAATTGGCTGGAGAACAGGACGCGAGGGTAATAGTAAATGGAGTCCACTCTGAAGAAAGGGGTTACTAGTGGGCACCGCAGGGTTCAGATGGACTAGTCCTCTTCAATGTCTTTATAGTTTACATTGCAGAAGGACTGGAAGGAAAAGTATGTCTCTTTGCAGATGACACAAAGATCTGCAACAGAGTTGATGCACAAGGTGGGGTGGAAAGGATGAGAAGGGACTTGGCAAGGTTAGAGGAATGGTCAAATGTATGGCAGCTTAGATTCAATGCTAAGAAGTGCAAGGTAATGCACCTGAGAAACAAAAACTCAGGGGAAGAATACACAGTGGGGAGTGAGATACAACAATGAAAATGGAAAGGGACCTGGGGGTAGTCACATCAGATGATCTAAAGGTGGGCAAGCAATGTGAGAGGGCAGTAAGGAGGGCTGGGGGATACTGGGATGCATAGGGAGAGGCATCACCAGTAGAAAACAGGAAGTTGTTATCCCTCTGTACAGACAGCTGGTGAGACCCCATCTGAGTACTGTGTGCAGTTCTGGAGACCCAACTCTGCAAAGACATAGACAGGATGGAAGCTGTCCAGAGGAGGGAACTAAATGGTGCAGGGTATGCACCAGAAGACATATGAAGAGAGACTTAAGGAGCTTAATATGTATAGCCTTGAGGAAAGGAGGGAGAGGGGGGACATGATAGAAACTTTCAAGTACCTCAATGGAATCAACAAGAGGGTAGCATCTTTCAGAAAAAGAGGTGTGCAAGAACAAGGGGCACAATTTGAAGATGGGGGGTGGCTCAGAGGTAATGTAAGGAAGTATTTTTTCACAGAGAGGGTTGTGGATGCATAGAACGGCCTTCCGGAGGAGGTTGTGGAGTCAAAAACAGTAGTGGAATTCAAGCATGCACGGGACAGTCATAAGGCAATTCTAGGGGGTTGGGGTAGGAAAAAGTAGGCTGCTGGTTAACTAGAATCTGCAGCTTATCCATTAGGTAGGGAAATGGGCAGACTGGGTGAGCCAAATGGTCCTTGTCTGCTGTCAAATTCTATGTTTCTATGTTCCAGGTGGCCTTTCAAGTCTAGACTGTACACCACAACATCATCCAGGTAAGCAACACAGGAACAAGTGTGAGGAGGTAGAATTATATCACCAAGTAATCCAAACAGCATGACGGTGAAGTGATAAAATCCAACTGGAATGGAAAATGCAGTTTTGTCTCTGGATGCATTAGCTAGAGGAATTTGCCAGTAGCCCATGGTGAGATCGAGGGTACAAATGTGCTTAACACCTCCCAGTCTGTCCACCAAATCATCTATCCCGGGCGTATTATAGTTGTCAAATATGTACACTTAAGTTTCATAAAATCAAGGCAGAATCTTACACCCCCTTCTTTTTTATTTACAGTTAACATTGGTGATGACCAACCACTTCTCAATTCTTCAGTAATACTCAGTGCTTTCATTTTTTGTGTTTGCTTAACCACATCTGCTCTTAACCATGTTGGTAATCTGTTATGTCTTTGTTTGATAGGGCAAGCATTCTCCATCACTGTTACATGCTTGACCCCTTTTGCTCGGCCTGGCAATGTAAGTAAGTTTATTTGTTTGGTGCTCTATCCTGGAGGCTCTGGGTGCCTTACAGTAAAATTCAACAGGGTGATATAAAACATTCAAACTACATAAATAATAAATAAACTAATTCAAATAAATGAAAATTTGGTAAGATTAAAATACCTCAGCAGGAAAGGTTATGTTAAAAAGATGAGTCTTGAGGCCCCTCTTAAAAACCTGCACCATAGGGGCCTCCCTCAAAGATCTTGGCAGTGAGTTCTAGAGGACTGGGACAGCCACCCCAAATGAGCGATCACCCAAGGTTTTCAGCCTGGTCCTCGGAACTGCCAGGAGGCCCTTGGTGGAGGAACGGAGGTTGTGAGCGGGGATGACAGGAGTAAGGAGGTCTGACAGGTAGCCAGGGCCCGATCTGTATAGAGCCTTATAGGTGAGCAAGCCTAACTTGAAGAGAATCCTCCACCTGACCGGCAGCCAGTGCAGACCCCACATGACTCAGGTCACATGACAGGACCTTGACAGTCCTGTTAGTAGCCTGGCAGCTGCATTCTGCACTAGCTGCAGTTGGCTGAGGTTCTCTCCACTGACCCTGAGGTAGACAGTATTACAGTAGTTGAGCGTGGATGTCACAAAGGCATGCACCAGTGATGACAGGTCTTTGGGCAGAATTAGGAGTTTAATCCAGTCGATGTTCCTCAGATGGTAAAAAACACTTCTGATGATAGCCAACACCTAAGATTCATATGTCAGCCTGTCGTCAAGGACAATACCTATATTTCTCACCCTAGTGGAGGCCATTAACGGGGTTGATCCCAGGACCAAGCCTGTTGTCACCCCAGAGGTACCCTCATCACGCCTGCATCCTGGCTCAATCACTAGTACCTCCGTCTTGTCCTGGTTAAGTCTCAGACAGTTAGAGTTCATTCAGTCCTGGATCTTGGCAAGGCATTTATTCAGGACTTCGATGGCACTGTTTGTTCCTGGCACAAAAGTTGTGTACAGCTGTGTATTATCTACATAGCAGTGAAAACCCAGACTGTACTGTCTAATGAGCCTTTCCAGGGGCAGCATGTATACCGTGAACAGCATCGGCGATAAGATCGAGCCCTGAAGAACTCCACAGGTCGTTAAAGTACTTTGAAATGTCTTTACCAAGTTAGGAATTTCTACGGTTTGATCTGTGGGTAAGGAAACATTCACCTTTACAGGGCTTACTCCTCAATATTGTGGTATTGCAGATTATTGGCAGAGGATTGTGAATTAATGCATTTACAATTGAATATAGTTTTTAAACATTGGCAGCAATTGGGGATCCATTATGTATTTCAGTTTTTAAATGAACAAGGTGTACTTCCCTTTGAACAACTACGAAAAGCATATGGCCTGACAGGGCGAGAGCATTTTAGATATTTAGAAATCTGCATGTAACTTAGACATGAACCTCACTACTCTCCTAGAATTCCCTCACCCTGTCTGCTTCTTCTGGGTATATTTATGGGCCTGTTGCATACATGTGATAATATAAAACTGTGTGACAGGGAGGTTTTGTGAAGTTAGGAGGGAGATTGGCCTTTTAGGAGGGAGAATACATAAATGTACCAAGTTGGCCATTATATAGATATATATATATATATGGAAGCATGCTCCCAGTAGGGGGCTAGCTTCCGAGCAGACACGATAGACCATGGCACCTATTCTGCTGGCTTATATATATATATATGCATATATACATATATATATATATATATATATATATATATATATATATATATACACACACGATATATACGCACACACATATATGCATCTATATATGTATCTATATATATATATCATATTTAAATACACACACATATACATAATAATTCTCCCACTGATACACAGTTGCACTTGCACAAACAGAGCTTCCTCCCTTGTTCCTGTTTCTCATCATCACAGTCCATTCTCCTTAAAGTATTCTTCCAAAGCATACTTGTTAAAATAAAAGCCTACATTTACAGCTAATTTGGTACATATATATATATATATATACTATTTACAGCAGTAATTTCCCAACACAAATGAGAGAAGGACCATTTGAATTGTCGCCATTTTAAGTGGGCGCTGCCAGGGGCCGTAAGAAGGTGGAGCGGATAGTTCTCTCAGTCACGGCATGGCTGCCAGGTACGTTATTGCGCTCCTGATCTGTTTCTTGTTTGTCCCTCTTGCCCAAGTTTTCAGGTGGCCGCTGCAGTCCGAGAATTCCGATTCTTTTCCTGTGACTGTTTAAGTCAGGAGATTTGCTTCCCTGTGCAAGGGGTGGGAGTATAATTTAAAAAAAAGGACTCTCCCAGGCAAAACGGGAGACATCACATGTATGCTGTTACGGGAGAATAGTTGGCATCATTTAACAGGTCATTTATATAGAGGCATTACAGCCTGAGTCCTATAGATCTATCCTAGAAAAATGGAATCAAGAATTAAATACTTCTTATACTTGTGAACAATGGGTTGAGTATTCCCTGTCGCCACTGCAGGCTACTGTCTCAATGGGTTGGAGGAAGTTTGCCTGGAAATGTCACCAGGGATTTTTTTATTACCCCAGGATACAGGCAAAATTTGTGGGAGATCCATTTGACTTATGCTGGTATGGATGTGGAGAGAGGGGCGTAGATCAAATTCAAATTTTTTGGTCCTGCCCTATATTAAAGGAATTCTGGCAACAGTTACGAACTCAGTTGTCTCTCCTCTCCATAGACCCCCTGGTGCCATATTCTGCTACTTCCCTCTTGGCCATTCTAATGGAGGGCCAGAGGTATTGGTCAAACTTATTGCTGCATGTCTATTTTCTTGCTACAGAGAAGGCTGTGGTTGAAGCCTGCCCCCCCCCAACATACCTCAGTGGCTGCAGACTGTGTCCCAGATTTATACTTTGGAGAGGTTGTCTTCTTAACTGAGAGGGAATCTCAGTAGTTCAGGGATTGATGGCAACCTTGCGTAATACATTACACATCACAAAATTCTCAGTTTGTGCCCTAGAGTTCCAGGATTCTGCAGATAGGTGAAATGGATTTCTTCCTATTATATGGCTAATGTTTTTTTTGAGACATCACCTGATCCTGCCATTACCTATAGATTTTAAATGTTTTTGATATATCCTGTCACCAGTTATCAGTTTTATGGCCCGGTGGTGCTGAGGGCTGAGGCACTGGTTGCCTTATCTCGCGTCACATCGGCAACCCTAGTTCGGGAATGAGCTTGGACACCGGGTGTGACCAGGGGGGAGAGAGAGAGAGAGGAATAAGCACCCAGGAGACTGCTCTCCTCTCCTCTCCTCTCCTCTCTCTGGGGATGGATCCAGCACCCGCTCGGCAGAGTGGCAGCCCCTGGTGGCAGCCGGAGGCCTAAATATGCTTAGAGCTGAAGTAGAGGGGAGGAGTGTGGGGGACGTCCACAGCATCACCACACTGACATCATTGCACTGCCACACTCCTGGGGATAAACAAAATGGAAACTCCCCCACCACAGCACCATGGAGATGAAGGGGGCTCCAGGGACAAGCCCACATCCCACCGCTAATCCATCACTGCCGAGACTCCACGGCCAATCCGGCGCCCAGGTACACCCTCTCTAATTCCAGATAGGCCACCAAGGGAAGGTGGACCTGCCCTGGGGGGGGTGATCTGGGGAGCTAGGCCTGCCTGGGTGGTCAGGGGAGTCCTGCAGATGAGGGGTTCAGGCAGTGAGTAGAAGGTCTAGTAGAGCAAGCACCCGGAAGGATGCCCAGGCTGTGGAGGGAGCAAAAATAGAATATACAAAAATTAAAAAATATCAGTTTTATGATGTTTCCCATACTCTGTTTGAATAATCAATGTGTTGAATTATGTAATGTACCCAACACAAAACTCTTTTTCTTTAATAAACTTTAAATAGATATATAATAAAAGAAACATTCGCCTTTACAGCATCAGAAGTTACAGTTTGTTCCAGTCTGTCATATGCTATATCAGTATCTTCTTCATCAGTTTCTGATACTAGTAACAAAGCAACCTTTGGTGTTTTTTCAACCCATTTCTTCAGGAGGTTAGCATGGTATATCTTAGTAGGGTTTTTCCTATGAGGAGACTTAGTCTTATAGTCAACTGTACCAGTACATCTAACCACTTTATAAGGCCCTTACCGCTTCATAAAAATTTTTTTTCTGTAGCAGGTAACAGTAACAAGATGTTTTCACCTTGCTCAGATACTTCTTTACTCCATGGTCGTAATATATCTTCTGCTGTGTTGGGGCTTCTTCCTCATTACTGTGGGCAATTTCAACATATTTTGCCAGCTTCTTTCTCAGTGCACACATATAAGATGTTATAGATTCCTTCTGAGTAGGGTTATCTTCCCATGTTTCTTTTATTACATCTAGTGGCCCTCTAGGTTGTCTACCATACTACATACCAAAGGATGAAAAACATTAGGGCTTTGCGAATACCATTTCCTGAGTATCTGGCCGAATATTCAGTATTTGGGTCCCAGGTATTCGTTATTCATTATTCGGGTATATAAGTTGCCTTAATGGAGAATTGCTACAGAACTCCTTAAAATGGCTTCAGGAGGAGGAGGAGGAAGATGAGAGGTAATGGCACTTTGGTTTGTGCACTGGTGCCCAAGGCTGTCTTCTGCCACTGGTGCTTCACAAGGAGGATAAAGAGGTCACATCACTTTGGCTTGTACACTGGTGCCAGAGGCTGTCTTCTGCTGCTGGTGCTTCAGGAGGAGGACGACGAGGTCATGGCACTTTGGCTTATACACTGGTGCCAGAGGCTGTCTTCTGCTGCTGGTGCTCCAGGAGGAGGATGCAGTGGTCATGGCATTTTGACTTGACCATTTGTGCAAGAGGCTATTTTCTGTTGCTGGTGCTTAAGGAGGAGGATGCAGAGGTCATGGCACTTTGCCTTGTACAGTGGTGTCAGAGGCTGTCTTCTGCCACTGGTGCTTCAGGAGTAGGATGAATAGGTCACAGCACTTTGGCTTGTACATGGGTGCTTGAGGCTGTCTTGTGCTGCTGGTACTTCAGGAGGAGAATGAAGAGGTGACGACACTTTGCCTTGTACAGTGGTGCTAGAGGATGTCTTCTGACTCTGGTGCCTAAGGAGGAGGATGCAGAGAAAAGGAGTTCATCAAGGGCATGCAGTTTCCCATAGGATAACACTGGAAGTATAAGATGCCATAACCTCTGTAAATATTTGGAGTTAAGTAACAATCTATAGATGGTCAGAAAGGTCTCAGCGGCCACTACCAGAATGCCATATGCAAGAACCTTAAATAATTGTGGCCATGAAGAAAAGCAAGTAATAAAACATAATTATTCCTATAGAATAACTCTCTAACTTCAACAGGCCATAATTCTGGCAATATTTGGAGCTAAGTAACAGTCTATATATGGTAGGAAAGATCTCGGTGGCCACTACAAGAATGCCATATGCCAGAGCCTGAAATAACTGTGGCCGTTAAGAAACTCAAGCAATAAGACATAATTAAGCCCATAGGATAACTCTGTAACTTCAACAGGCCATAATTTTGGAGCTATGTATTTTCTTTCTTTCTTTATTTATAACTCTCTGTAGTAACACTGTAACTTCAACAGACCAACATACAAATTCACATCTTACCTAGAGAGCTGAGAGATACAGCTGTAAGGACGGCACTCAAGCATGAAGCCCATTCAGCCTATGATGTGCTACCCCAAAAAGGTCTTTTGATTGGATGCTACCTGTGAGGGAGACATAATGAAATGCAATGCTTTTCCAAAATGGCCTACGTACATCCAGGCAGTCTCCCTGTTCTATTTTAATAAACCCCCCACCTCACACCCCAAAACAGAAAGAAAACAATTAACAGATTAAAAACTTTACTTACCTTTGCTGTTCGTACCCGATATATCACCAAGAGTTCATCACCCTGGTGGGAAAATACCTGTATACCAAAAAAAAAAAAACACCCCAAAAACAGAAGAAAAACATGATTAGAGATACAGTAACCCTCGCTATAACGAACGAGTTGGGAGCCACAATGAGCATTCGTTATAGTAACTTGTTAGTTACAGCGAGGGATGCCATTTTGCATAGTGCAGCTGAGCAGTCGAAAGCTGTGACTTTATGGAGAACAAGCTGTAGCTATTCATAATTTCAAGCTTCATACTGCTTCCTTTTAAAAGTTTTTTTAAAAAGGAAAAAAAGGATAAATGAAACTGCCCTTGTACCTGCAGGTATCTGAAAGCTCTTTTATTTGGCACACCCGATATCACGTTTGTCTTTATGCAGGTCTCTCTCTCTCTTACTCCCTCTCGCTCAGTCTCTCTATCCCTACTCTCAGTCATGCCTCTCTCAAAATACACCTTCATTTACTTCTTCCTTATAAGCAGGGCCACTTGAAAATTGCGGAAAAGGTTACCCAAAATTGTGGAGCGTTTTGCAAAAATTGCGGGAAATTGCAGGGGTTCTACTATGGACCCTGAGTGCTTCACAATAAATCTTTTAATGTTTTCTGCAGCATATATTAGTCAGCATTAATTGCTAAATGAATACACTGACACCTGACTATGTTTAAAATATAAAGAAAAGTGTATGTTCCCAAAGAGAATGCTAAACTGATAAGCTACTGTAAGCATTGCCTATCTTCCAAAATTTAAAGCATCTGTCTCATACAGTGTTTAATAGATTCTATAAAGTGAGCCACAGCAAATCTATATTAAAGCCAGAAGAAATATTTTTTTTTTTGTTTCTGGCTGTAGAATAATGAAGTCTAATCAACAGCTGTTTACAATGCTCTGCCAACTATTCACCCACTTTGGTACAAGAAAAAATAAGCAGATAGAGTGGTGAATAACTGAGTTTTAGTAAAATGTTGTTAAAGTGTTTAATGGTCATAATTTGTACTGTACACTATTTTTGAAATCACATATTTAAACATTAAATCTGTGTGTTATTGTGGCTAGCAGTATAATCTAGAGGTTAGAGTAACAAACTCTGAATGTGCTGATGACATCTAGCAGACCTGGGTTTGAATCCCACAGCCTCCACTTGCATACTGTGTGATTCTGAGCAAGTCACTTAACCTCCTCAGTGCTCCTCGGTTGTACCTGAAAACAGACACTTGTGCCTAGTGGGCCTTACGCTGTTACCAAAAAAAAAAAATACCAACATATTTTTACTGCATCTTACAGTAGTCAGGGTATCCTGTAATTTACCTTTGTTTTCCTCTGGCTGCAATGATTTTGTTCAGTTAAAGATAAATGTTCAGATACATTTTGTGTTTTATAAGCTTGTTTTTAGACTTTAGTCAGGTTTTTATTGTAGTCTTTGCATTTGAGCATCTAGGGGGTAGTTACTAAGAGTGAGATCACTGTTAGCAACTAGCTTATTCAAGTTTAAAATCTGCAGGGCCATCCAAAAATCCTCAGCTGTTTTAATAAAAAAACAAGTCTGAATGAAAGTATGCTCACAAGGAAAAACTTGTCCTGCCACTTACAAAAAGGCTTCATAGTTAGCGCTCTATTTAAGTGAATGGGATAATTTGCACCTTTTCTCCCATCTTTTGTTTCAGTCTGTATGGCAGCAAAAAGTTTTCTGATAGACTGCTTCAACACAAAACACATGTTAAGTGTTTAAGTGTACTTATGCTTGGCCAGTGGATTTTGAAACCAAACAAGACAAGGATTCAAAAGAAAGCAATGACCCTTGCCCTACCTTGCACTGCATTGTTTCTGCCAAACCCAAGTCTGCATGCAAAATTGTCAGTATATTTGAGATTATTTTATTAAAAATGTTAAAACGTTTTACACTGTTCAATATAAAAACTAAAATTGCAAGAAATTGCGGAACATGTCAATTTTTGAGGAGAATGATGAAAATTGTGGATTCCGCAAGAAAAATTGCAGGCGCAATTTTCCAGTGGCCCTGCTTATAAGTTGTACAGCACAGTTTAGGAGCTGGATGCAGCAAGTACTGTACTAACACAGCAAATTCCATAACAAATTCTATCGGGTGCGGCACTGAGTAATAAGGAAGGAATGTCAGATGCAGTAGCAGTGGGGAGCAAGGACCTTCTCTCACTCACTTGCTTTCTCTCGCTCCATCTCTCTGTCCCTACTCTCAGCTGTGCCCCTGTCAAAATACTGTATGCTTTCATTTACAGCTTCCTTTTAAAAGTTTTTTTGCAACTCTGATATTTGGCTGTTTTTACTACCAGTATTCTGGTATTCTGTTCATGCTGACGCTGTCGACGCTGCAGATCCAAGTTGTACAGCACAGTTTGGGAGTTGGATGCAGTAAGTACTGTACCAACAAAATAAATTCCATAACAAATTCTATCGGGTGGGGCACTGAGCAACTGGGAGGGAGTGTAGTCAGGATGCAGTAGGAGTGAAGAGCAAGGACAACAGTCAGAGAGTATAAATGATACTGTCTATTGTTGAGAGCCATGCACCCCGTTCATTATAACTGAAATTTCACTATAGTGAGGTTCACTATAGCGAGGGGTTACTGTACACTGTTCAATCACAATTTACCTCCCCCTCCCCAAAACACAAACAGAAATAAAACCATTAAAAGATTGCATATTTCACTTACTTTTGCTGGTAGTACACAATGTGTTTATCGAAGATGAGAAGCATCAGACTTTGGCTTTGACAATCATCGGTCATCAGTAATATATTCCAGATTTTTTCAGAATCATTGTCATCATCATCATCATCATTGGCAGCAGCATCAACAACGTATTGCAGGAGTGCACTTGAAACAAAGGTACAAACTGGTGGTAATCAGGCAACCAGAATATTTTAGGCATGTGAAGTACTTGAGACTGGTGATGTCACACTGGTAACTAGAATATTTCAGGCAAGTGAAGTACTTGAGACTGGTGATGCCACACTGGTAACCAGAATATTTTAGTCATGTGAAATACCTGAGACGGGTGATGCCATGCTGGTAACCAGAATATTTCAGTCATGTGAAATACTTGACACTGGAGATGCCACACTGTTAACTGCCATATTTCAGGCATGTGAAATACTGAGACTGGAGATGACAGACTGTTAACTGCCATATTTTATGCACACTAAATACTTGAGACTGGTGATGCCACACTGGTAACTGGCATCTGGAAAGCTGTTAAAGGGATGGATGGAATATGGGCACCAGCAACACAGGGGATGAGAGATGTAGCAACACCAGTGAATGATTTTACATTAGGAACAGCAGTCAACAGGTGGATGGCAGTTTTAGGCACTGGGAACTGCAGGGCATGCACTTTCAAAAGAATACACCATCACAGTGGAAGTAATAAAGAAAAAGGGTGCTAGCCATAGATTTGTGTTAATATGACTGTGAAGATGATGAACATGTTTGACTAAATGTTAACATGTTGTACTTATTTGCTAACAGAACAATGATGGTTAACACAGAATGGATTGTGTATGGGTCCATGCTACAACACAAATGTATCCAGTACAAGACAATTTTTTAATGCACTTTTTACTGGCCACATGTGTACCCAAGGTGAGGTAGATTTATTTTTATAAGCACAAGTTGTTCCACATGTGCTGGGTCAAGTGAGGATCAGTAAGGTTCCACCACATCCCCAGCAGTGCTGAACATTCGTTCAGATGGTACACTGGTGGGGGGGGCAACAGATATATTTAAGGGCCACTGTGCCAAGTGCAGAGATGCTTTCATCCTTTTGATCCAGTACTCCACTGGATTTATGGAGAATGACTGCAGAGGCTCATTGAAATAACTGTTCAGCAGATTGGGTGCCGACTGTGGCTGCTGTTCTGTTCTCTTCCGCTGCTCGGCCTGTAGTGATGAGCTGAGTTCAGCCCAACAGTCACCCTCCTTCACAAGGTTTTCCATACTGCTTTCAGTTTGTGATTTTGACACTGGCTCATCAATAGGATTACCTGCTGATCTCATTGACCCAAGCATGTGGAAATTAAGTTCTGAGCACATCTTCTTCAGAAACTCTATAACTCTGTGAGTGGGAATCATAAGGTGTTGTACCTCACACTTGAAACATGGATACAACATAGTGGCAAATATATGCTTTTTATTGGAACAGAGATCAGAAAATCTAACTTCTAGTTCTGTGGTGAGATTTTCCACAAGGGATATCACTGTTCCTGGTGTTTGGTTTGGATCTTTCTCAGCATTTCCACGGAATCTCCTCATGGCTTTTTTCAGGATCTGTGCAGCAGGAATTACCTAACTTAGCAGTGCAGAGTCAGAGCTAAGGTCACGAGTGCTTCTTTTAAATGGAGCTAAAACCTTTACCAAGCCCTCAATCACAACCCAGTCCTGATGTCTGAGGGCTCCCCCATATCAGTTTCCATGCTTATCTCATGAAGGACCTGCTTCTGCTCCAGAAGCCTTTGCAGCATATAGTAGGAGGAATTCCACTGGGTCTGTACATCCTGGATGAGATGATGCTGCGCGGCATTTAAAGATGCTCTTGTAGCTGAATCAGATGGTTGGTGGCTTTCACAGAGTGATGGAAATGGCTACATATGCTTCTGGCTACTTTGACTGTGTGACCTGCCTCTGCTGTGTTTGCCAAAGCCTTTGTCAACACCAAATTTAATGTATGAGCAAAGCAGCATATCCCCTCAAAATTGCCATCTCTAAGTGCTTTTATCATATTTGTGGCATTGTCTGTGACCACAAACCCTACCTGCAAATTGATGCCATCGGTCAATGAGCTCAACATCTCTTGCAGGAATGACAGTATGTTTACAGCCCGGTGATCCTTTTCCATAACACTGACATTTAGCAAAGCAGACCTGCAGGGGGGGGGGAGAGACAGAACCAGCACCAGTACCACCAGTGACTACCACATCTGCAACACATCAGTGTGCTGTCAGTGACATGTATGCATGATTTGATTCATCCTGGTCCATATGTCAGTTGTGCAGCGAAAAAACTCCACCAATAGCCTGTGCTAGTAGTCTGGCAACTTCTTTTCTCAAATCATGGTAAATGTTGGGTATTACAGTACATGAAAATGTGGTTTGTGATGGTATATTATACCTGGGGTGCAAATGCTGCAGCAGCCTATGGAAACCTGTGTTTTCCACAATGGAAAATGGCTGCAGATCCAAGGCCATCGTCTCACCAATTAAATTGGTGATCTGCTGATCTGTTGGGTGTGACACCTGGTATTTAGTGCGGGCATGGAAAGCTTGCATGATAGGTGTAGTCAAAGCGGTACCACATCGCATTGATTTTGATTTTGAACCCATGGTGGAGGGTGTTACAATAATAGACAATTGAGCAGAATAAGGCAGAATGGGTGATGCTTCTGTACAATGATGTTCTACAAGTGGTGTAGCGGGACTTGAGGGCACACTGTCTGTCTCAGTAATAGAATCACTTCCAATACTTTGTGCATCTACTGGACCAGCACTAGAAGAGGGGCTGACAGGCACATGTTGTGCAGGGGGAGGAACTGCTGTGGATCTTTGAAGTGCACAGGGATGTTTCATTCAGAGATGGTTCATCACTGATGTTGTTGTGTGATTTGAAAGGTTTTTACTGCGCCTTATAGTACAATCTCACACAGAACATACTGCCTTTGTTGCATCATCTTTCACAACCCTAGAGTACAGCCACACTACACTTTTCCCCCCACTGACAGTGGAAGTACTGGCCCCAATAGGGTCACCGTGGCCATGTTTTGCCCCTTTCCCCTTATCAGACCTTGGTGCAGTGGATGCAGTTGTTCTGCCTCTTTCTTTCTCCACAACAGATATAGTTGTAGAACTACTTTGTGTATCAGATGGAGTTGAACTTAACACAATTCTTTGAAAGGATACGGTGGACTGTTTGTTTTTTTTAAGAGGAGGAGGAGGGTGACCCTCATTGATCTGCTTGCCATGATGAGCAGCACTGCATTTTTGGGCAGCTGCATGTTCATGCTTCTCACACAGATATGACGCATATTCGGCCGCATCACCAAATTCGCTTAGATGGGTATCACTGTCAGATGATGTACTGAGCAAGTCTTGTGGCTCTGGTAAATATTCAGAACCAGATAAATGCACTTCCTCAGAATCCTCCACATCTGCAAAAGGAAATGTGGTGAGAGGAAACTCATGAGGCTGAGCAACAGTATGTTTTGGCAACACAATTGGTGCAGTCATTGTAACAGTCTCGTGGTCAGTACTGGTCACACTACCTATGGTCATGGGCACAGTTGGCAAGGTAGTAGCACTGTCGACAGTAGTCCTGGTGACAGAATTACTATCAGGAGCTATAGTCAAAGAAATTGGCATCATATTACAGCTAGCTGTAATACTGGCAGCAGTAGTCATGGTGACAGCAGAACACTCAGGACTACTAATGGAGGCAAAGGTTGTGGTGACAGTGGCTGTGCAAGGAACACAAATAACAGTGCACACTGTTATGGCAGTGGTAGTGTCAATAGTACACAAAGGATTTGCTCTGATTGCTGAAATTGTGGCAGTGGTGGTGGTGGGGAGGAGCACACTGATAGGCGATGTTGCCTCTATGGGGTTGGTTGTGTGAATAGCACTACCATTGGTAGTGGGGGTTGGTTCTTGTTCTTGTTTGACTGGAGATGTCAGCTGTAAAGCCAGCCTACTTTTATAAAATGATGGTGCTGCAAATGCAGTACTAGTAGTAGTAGTGATAGCAGTTGTAGTTATAGTAGTACTAGTACTACCCGCAATCCTATTGACATCAGAACCCGAAGGCTTATCAGGGGAGAAAACTATTTTAGAGTGGCGAATACGAACAGACCTTCTCTCACCCTGTTCCTCACTGCTTACAACTGGTGGTGAAGATGGCTTGCTTGGGCTGGACCATGCATGTTTATGGGATTGATGAGATATGGTCTGTAACTTACTGGTATTTTATTTGTGAGTTGTGTTTTTGTTTATGTTGGTGCTTCTTGCAGAAAATAACAATATCCACACCACTCAAGTAGCAGCTAATAAAGACAGGCCAATACTAGAGAGAGATGGAGTCCGCAAACAATTTTTTACTCATACGGTGTCAGTTGTACAGTCATACAGTGCAGTAATTCAAGGTGCACCACACAACTTACAACACACAGAACCCAGTGAGTCACACCTGACACACACTGAAATACTAAAGCAGTTCACAGAAAATTTACGTGTACACACTCTCAACAGTGCACAGGGGGTGAAGACACTCAAAAAAGGAAAAAATCACATGCACAGAAGACCACTCAGGTGCAGTGAGCTGTGGAGGGAGGAGCCACCTGCGACACTCTCCTCACTCAGTTGTACAGGGAACTGAGCCAAGAACCAGACCCCAGTCAGTAACAATTCAATGGGCCAAGCCTGACCCAATGAGAAAAAAATACAATGATTTATAAATCACAAAAAAAAAATGGGTGCAGACAACTGTGCATGCACTTGTAGGACACAGATTACAAAAACAACAATACAACACACGCACAGACGATGTATGTGCCACAGTGAGCTGCGATGCAGACAACAGGGAGTCAGATGATAATCACTTATGCAGGGAGCCAAGCACAGAACCTGATGACAGCAAAATACTAATTTGCTTCACAAAAGAAATAGAAAGTACCACAGAGGCTATGAGTGGATTTGGAAGAAAAAGCTAAGCAAGCACAACAGTGGGGATGGGGCAGTCAGCAAAAACTTGAACCACTCACTGTTACTGAGCCCAGTAACAGTTACTCACTACATGCAAAAGCCAAGCTGCACTTTGTTTACAAAAAAAAAATAATCCTGATAAGAACTAATAATAGAACAGAAAGGTTCTTAAGCAAAAAATCAAATCACACTTCTTCAGCTGAGCTGTGAAACTGTAAGCAGTGGGGGAAGGGAGGCAGCAGCACACACAGTCACACACAGATTCACTCACACACAGAATCTCCTTTTTCTTGAAACTGAGCCCAGTTTCAAGGATGAAAAACAAAACTGCAGTCAGATGCAGTCACAAGGTGATCAGATGTCAAAACTGGATCACACACAAAATGTTTTTTAAACAGTTATAAAAGTCACAAGTTGTAAACTAAACAGAGCTAGCTCTCTCCGAAACAACCATCTCCTCTTATCTACACACTCAGAGTGAGGAGATCACATGGTGTTCCTGGCTGTGAGCTCCATAAACAGCCTCTGATTGGCCAGCAAAGCTCTGTGAAATGTTAAAATCTCACCCACCGAATAGTACATCCCAAATAGCAGCTGAATAGTGGACTATTTGGGACATCCATCTGAATATTCGGCAAGCCCACTATTCGTGTTATTCGGAAAATGCTATTCGGACCATGCATAGCCCTAAAAAAACTGTTGATGCCTGTGGCACTTCTGTGTAAGCAAAAAGCAGGTAAGGTGAGTATTGGTCCCAGTCTTTCCCTTCACCTTTTACAAACCTTTATAACATGCCTTTTAGGATTTGATTAAAACACTCAACAAGTCTGTCTGTTTGAGGGTGATAAGAGGAGGTTCTTATGGTAGTGATATCTAATAGTCCGTACAGCTCCTTCAGCAATGCAGCACCAAAATTGCTACCCTGATCAGTAATAAAGTCTTTAAATATGCCCACCCTGCTGAAAATTTTGGCAAGTTCTGCTGCCACTTTTGGGGCTGTAACAGTATGCATTAGAATAGCATCTGAGTATCAAGCAGCATAGTCACATACTACCAAAATGAATTGATTACCCTTTTTACTTTTGTCTAAGGGGTCAACCAAATCCATTGCAATTCTCTCAAAAGGCACATCTATCAAGGGTAGGGGCACCAGGGGCACCATCTTTTTTACAGTCACTGGGGTTACTTTCTGACATTCAGCACAAGAACTGCAGTAAGTGGCAACATCCTCATGAATCCCCTACCAGTAAAATCTGTACAACAGTCTGGCAAGGGTGCGGTCCCTTCCTAAGTGACCAGCAATAGGACTATCATGTACTATCAGTAACAACTCAGTTCTATACTTCTTTGGTATAACCAATTATTCTATCTGTTCCTGTGTCTGCAGATTAACACAAACTCTATACAGTAGTCCATTACATTTTTTAAACATTGGTTCACCATAGGTTTGTTTCACCCCCCCCAACTGCTCAAAATAACTTCAGAGAGAAACCTTGTTGATTTGCTGAGAAACAAAATCATAGTCAGTTATCAGTTTAGTGTCAGCATTTTCATGTATCAACCCCATATATTCATCAGTCTTTTGTTGTCACTGTTTTTTCATGCATCTTCTTTCTTTCCTGGACTTCCAGATATTGGAGCTGGGCTCAAACAAGTCCAAATCACAGTCACCAAAAAGAAAAGAGTCCCCAACATCTGAGATTTTCTTTGCCTGTGCTCTTTTTATAACAACTGCTGAAACAGCAGGGTTTACTCCCTCTGTAATTATTTTAGTTAATTCTGGAAAGTCATTTCCAATGATCACAGGTACAGGTAACTTTGATACTAACCCCCACTTTCATTTGGTGTGACATCCCATTAATGTTTAGAGTCACTTGGATGGTGGGATAGTATCAAGTGTCCCCATGGATGCAGATGATCAAAGTACCTGATCCTTTTGCACAGTCTTTTCCCAGAGCATCAACATGCACCAGGGTCTGTTTACTTCCTGAATCTATAAGTCCCATCACAATCTTATCTCCCACCTTGACCTCTGTTAAATACTTGCCCCAATTTGCTAAGGCCAAATTTGCTCCAGTGTTACCCTCCATATTTTTATGGCAGTTTGTTGCAATATGGCCTGGCTTAGTACAGGTACAGCAAATAGAATCTTTTGGGGCAGATTTGTTGCCTCATCATCTTATCTGATCTGGAGTTAAATCAGGAAAAAGAGGGTCTTACCATTCCTTGGCTGTTACTTCACTGCTGCAGTGTCTGTCTGACCATCTGATAGTCCTTAGCCAAAGAAACAGCCTTTTTCTCACATTCTGGTAAGTGCTCTTTTACCCAAAGCTGCACATCTGTATGAAGGATGTTGATGAATTTCTTCCTTGTAGATATGTCAATGATCTGTGGGACCTTGCCCTCTAGTTGGAGCCATTTGATGAGGAGTTCTCTGAGTCAGCTGAAGGCTTCTCAAGGATTGTCAGCTGGCTATTACTTTAGGGACTGGAATCTCTGCCTGTAGGTCTCACCTCAGATGTCATATCTTTTAAGGATTTCTATTTTCACAAGGTCACAGTTTTCTGACTGTTCAGTGTCCATATTGCTGTAGGCAAGTTGGACTTTACCTGTCAGATAAGGTACCAGCCTGATTGCCCATTGCTGTTTTGGCAACTGGCAGACTCCAGTGACTCTTTCAAAAGTGGTCAGGTATGCATCAATATCATCCAAGGGATACAATTTTGTAAGTTTAATGTCTTTTAAGCTGTTTGTGTTTTGTTGACCTACTGTACAGTATCTGGTTAGAATAGTGCTTCCTGAACCCCGCAGTATAAACCACATGATCAGGACTACACAGGAAGGAATAGTGATGGGGTAGAATAGCGTCCAGCAACTAGCACTACCCCTGTCACTATTCACCCTATACAGGAGATAGAGAAGAAGGAGAAGGAGAAAAGTCAGGTTGCTGACTGAGCTGCCCCTGCCAGTACAGATTGGGAGACCAGGGTTCTAATCCTGGTCTCCTCTTGACAATTTTAGATTTCTGTTGGGGAACTTAGTGTTTTTTTTCCGGGGGCCATTGAACCAGTAATTCCACAGCCCCGCAAATGTCAAATGTTCTCTGGATCTTTTAGTATGGGGGCAGAGCCCCTACATCAGGGGTGTGAGGGGTGGATCCCCCCACATAAAATTAGATTGGTGCATATTTTGTTTTACAGTGGTAGTGGTCATCACTGCAGTGTCCGACCGCTACCACTGGTGCTGTGTTGGGTGGCTGCATTCTTTCCTGCCACTGTAGAGGAGAGCACTGTTAATATAGCACTGTTATGGACAGCACTGTTATTGACAGCGCTTTTCTGACCTAGTGCCGTTCTGTACTAGATCCTCCAGGTTTGAAGGCTTGCAAGGCATCCAGCCATCACTGCTCCTGCTGTTGCATCTCTTCTCTGTGCCTCTAGATGCTGCTTCTCTTCTCTTCTCTTCTCTTCTCTTCTCTTCTCTTCTCTTCTCTTCTCTTCTCTTCTCTTCTCTTCCTTTTTCTGTCTGTTTCTCAATCTCTCTTTGTTGTATAGCCCACCATTTGAAGAAGGCAGACATGCTTTCAGGTTCTGTCCCTGCCTGTTCTTCTTCTTTCATCATTGGTGCCAGCTGTACAGTCTCAGTTTAGACTTTTGTATCTGCTTCTAGTTTGGCTGCCATTCTTCATGTAATCACTCCTGGGCTTGCTGTTGCAGGATCTATACTTTCTTCTGTGCCTCCTGGGTAGCAGATCTAATACCCATGCACAAAATTCCTGGTGTACTTTATGCACAGCATAAATCCCACTGTTGACACCAACTGTCATAGTGGCATAAGTCAGGAAACATAGGCAGATGAGGAGAAGTTCTAAAGCTTGCAAAAAGCATGCTGTTATTATTAATAACAATAAAATAAAAAATTAAATTGTATAGGATAGCTCTTCAAAAAGGCAGTCCAACAGAACATCCTCCATTTGAGACTCCCCATTGGGAAAAAAAAATATTGCTCTCATTATATAAGATGCTTTTGCCAGGCAGTTCAAACTCTGTATCCTGTTCTTGTATGTTACATCTCCTGTCTATCACAAAATGTACCAAAACGTTTGTCATTATCCTTCTTGAGGCCAGCCTGACGAGCACATCTAGGCTTAACAGGTGCAACAAAATAGTACATTTTGTCCCAGAGCTAGTTTCCTGTTGACAATTCAGTAAACACGTTTGAGGAGGTCAGACTGTCTCTCAAGGTCAACCCCTGTTCCAGATTATCTTTTCTAATAAAATGAAACTGTTTTTGGCAATTATTTCAACAATATCACCACTCTGTCACCACTCCCTCCTCCTAGTCTTCACAAGAGCGCCTCTGCCTTTCTCTTTGAGCTCTCTTTTTCTTTACTGTTAATGGTATTTCCATGTAACAATGCACTGTCCTGACCTATGTAATTACTTATTCTTGACAATGTCTGCCTACTGCTTGCTGTTTTGATTCCCATAGCTTGCATGTAATGTATTGATCTTGTTACTTTAGCCATTGCTCTGTAAACTTCAATATACTGTACTGTACTCTACAGGGTTGTACCTGAAAATAGGCATATGTATGCCTAGTGTACCACACCTGGTAAATAAAAGTTAAATAAATAAATATAATTACATACTTTTGCAAACCAAGGGATCCCAATTTCTCATAAAGATTCATGTATTTTTTTTAAGCACAGAGAAGCAAGGGGAGAAAGAATAGAAACAGCAAGTGAAGGAAGGGAGATAACAAGGAGAAACTGTGGGATCATTGGAGTGGCCAATTTGTAGGTGCCACAAGAAAAACTTGATTGCACAATCAGATAGGCAAGAGACAGACAAGTGGCAGAACAGGAGAGGACAAAACAGAACCTTGCCTTTAATTCTGTCTCTGCATAACAAATGGGACAGGGTCTTATCCAGCCCTCTCACAGGGGGGAATTGAAAGTTGACACTGATAGGGTTTCAGGGTAGGGCTAAAAAAGACACCAACAGAAAAAAGTATGAAAAATATTAAAAACCAAAAAAGTTACAAACTAACAAAAAAAAAAACTGGATCCCTGCCTGCACAGGGTGTGGATCATGGCAGGACATAATTATTCATGAAATCAGTGGCCTGTAAAAGCAATGACCCCAGCCTACTGAGGAGGCTTCTAGGGCTTGGGCTGGAGTTGAGAGGGCCATTTGGGCCCAAAACTGTGGTCTGTGGCTGGGCAGGGGCATATAGCAGCTATTTCTGGTCCTAGACAAAATGCAGCACCCATCTAAAAACAAGATATTGCATCTCAACTGGGCTATCCGGGCTAAAAACAGGGTAAACTGAGTAAATGCAAGACCCCACTTAAAATGAAATATTGCCTGTCAACTATGCTATCCTGGTTAAATATATAGCAAAAAGATATTGCTTTCCAGTAGGTGTATCCTGGGTATATACATTGTAAAAATGTGTAAAAACAGGACCCCACTGAAAACAAGATATTACATCTCAGCTGGGCTATCCTGACTAAATACATGACAAACATGGGTAAAATCTTGACCCCACTGAAAATAAGATATAGCACCTCCGCTGTGCTAGTCTAGAAAATATAGTTTTAAAATGTGTAACAGCAGGACCCCAGTGAGATATTACCTGTCAGTGTGCCTATCCTGCATAAATACAATGTAAAATGGGTAAAAGCAGGACCCCATTGAAAATGAACTATTGCATCTCAGCTTGCCTATTGCGAGTAAATATATTGCAAGAATTTGTAAAAGCAGGACCCCATTTAAAATTAGATATTGGATCTCAGTTGATCTATCCTGAAAAAGATACACTGAAAAAATGGGTAAACCCAGGACCCAACTGAAAATGAGATATGCATCTCCACCAGGCTGTTGTAGATAAATACATTGTAGCAACTGGTAAAAAAACAAGACTGCACTGAGCATAACATACTGCATCTCACTTGGTCTACACGGGGTAAATACACTAAAAATGGCTAAAAGCAGGAAGGACCACACTGAAAACGAGATACAGTATTGCATCTCATATGCTCTATCTTAGAGAAAAGACAGTGTAAATATGTGTAACAGCAAAACCCCACTAAAAAGAACATATTGCGTCTGAGCATGTCTGCCCTGGGAAAAATACATTGTAGAAGTAGATGCCGTTGGTGCTGAACATACTGTACACCCTTTCTGTGTCCGTGTGTGCACATGCGGCTCTGTTCATCAGTGCACTTGTGTGGCTATATCGGGGGGGGGGAGTGTTCTGTATATCCAGAGCTAACAGCACATGTGCCTATATTATTTTGACCTTAAATGTTTTCTTTTTTCTATTATTGCGATGTAAGTCTGGAATTTTAATATCAAAATAATATAGCATATTAAAACCCAGCCAACACTTTAATTATGTATCTTTTATCAGGTTAATGCATTAGCAACCATTTTGGTTCTGATCAGAGTTTGTTTTTGCACATGTATATATGTTTTTGCCACTTTTGCATTGAACTTTTTACTGATTGTAAAATAATTTTATCTTGGTGATAACCGATTAATTGTAAAATATTTTTATGTTGGTGATAACCATTTGGTCACAGTAATAAACATGAACTAAACTGAACATACAAAGATACATAGGAGGATATGAAAATGCCAGCAGAAGAAAGCCTTGCGGTCTATCGAGTCTGCTGGATTGCAGAGCCCTTAAAGAGGAACTGTCATCTACAGGATTTCTTAATGTTTGAAAGCCAATAAAAAGCTAATTTGAGTGAGCCATAGTGTTTATCTGTGAGTCTTTGCAGTCCAGAGTTATTCATATGTAAATCAGCCTGTAATTAAGGGTGGGGCAGCCATATGGTTTAGGCTGCTGACAGGAAATGATGTCACCTAGGGTCTTGGTCCTCCATTGACTGTAGGTTAAATAGGAAGTCGTCTGTTTTATTAAGTATGTTGTAAGGTGTTATTACAATATTTTCTACATTATGATATTTGTTTTGTATGTGCATTGAAACTAGTGAGTTATCACCTTTACATTTCAAACTGTTAGTAAAAATAATCCATCTTTAGGACTGCATTAATCTCTAGGCTATACTTCCAGCTGATCATTAAAAACTACACATCTCAAGGCTGACTCTGTGGTGCCAACAGGTACTGGGGCCCAATATCAGGATTTCTAAACCCTGGCTGTGTTCCATGTCAGTACAGATTTCTGGGGCTACCACAGCACCAACTCCTGTCATATTCCATTCCCTCTCTTGCAACCTTTTCTCTTACAATTTTGGGTGTGAACTCCGGTCTACAAGATGCAAATATGGCTGTGTACCTACTGGCCTGACATCATGGGGCCAGCCTTGAAATGTGTAGTTTTTGATTAACACCTGACAGAATAGCCTAGAGGTTAAAGCAAAGAGTTGTGAACAAGCTTCATTCATCCAGCAAAAGGTGTTTTGATTCCAACATGCTCTATCTTTATATTGTGTGACAAGAGCAAGTCACTTAACCTCCCTAGTCACCCAAAAACACCCTGGAACAAGCTGTAGCTGTGTGCTTTTCCTGGACAAAGATAGTAAAAACAATCTGAGCATGTGTTATGATTCTGAAAATATTATGCTCTTTCTATCCAGATTTGACTTGAAAAGAAAAAAAATAGAACACCATTACTTGTTTAATTGCAAAAACACACAGATTGTTGTGTTACCTTGTTACCTTGTTAAAACATGCATAGTCTGAACTGCATTATTAAAATATAGGATAATACATGAGTGTGTGTGTGTGTCATCAGAATTGTACACGTACCCAAGGTGTGGGATGCTACATTAACCCTGAGGGCAAAGTCCGAGGGGGTTTATAAAGGCATTCCACACTGATGGTGTGTGTGTAAAATTCTGTTTTTTACACTCACCCACCCATATATTATTTTATTTAATTAATGGTGATAATTTTTTCCCTTTCAGCACAGTTCAGTTAGTACAACACTTCTGTCAGAGATAGAGACACACATTTCACACACATGACACACACACACCACACTTCACACACAAACACACACACGCACACTCTGTCCCTTTTTTTTTTTGCCCCCTTTCTTTTTTTACATTACAGTGGGAATGGCATTCTGGAAAGTTGCAGTCTGTCGGCATAGCTGTGGAATTTAAGACACGCTCGAAGGGTATGAGCGGCAGGATCAACCAGATTGATTTTTTTCCCTTACGGTAGAAAATCCCATTCCAGCCAAAGTATTTCAGTAAGAAACTGATATACTTTTAACTTTATTAAAAGAAGTAAGATACTCTTTTAGTAATGCACTTCAGGTAATGCATGTTTTAACTGTGTTGTCCATCTATGTGTGTTTGCAATTAATAAACAAGTAATGGTGTTCTATTTTTTTTCTCTTCAAGTCAAATCTGGATGGAAAGAGCATAATATTTTCAGAAATATAACACATGCTCAGATTGTTTTTACTGTCTTTGTCCAGAAAAAGCACACAATCCTAGCTTGTTCCAGGGTGAGTTTTGGGAGCACAGGGAGGTTAAGTGACTTGCTTTGGTGGCACAATATACAAGTAGAGCATGTTGGAATCAAAACCCATTCTGCTGGATAAAAAAAGCTTGTTCACAGATCTTTGCTTGAACCTCTAGACTGTACTGCCAGCTGATAATCAAAAACTATACATTTCAAGGCTGGCCCTACGATGCCAGGCCAGTAGGTACATAGCCACATTTGCATCTTGTAGACCTGAGTTCACACCTGAAATTGTAAGAGAAAAGGATGTAAGAGAGTGAATGGAAAAAGACAGAAGTCGGTGCTGTGGCAGCACCAGAAATCTGTACTGACATGAACACAGCCAGGGTTTAGAAATCCTGATATGGGGCCCCAGTACCTGTTGGCAGCAAAGAGCCAGTCTTGAAATGTGTAGTTTTTGATGATCAGCTGGCAGTATAGCTCAGAGATTAATGCAATCCTAAAGATCGATTATTTTTACTAACAGTTTGGAATGTAAAAGTGATAACTCACAAGTTTCAATGCACATATAAAACAAATATCATAAATGTAGAAAGTGTTGTAATAACACCTTAAAACACACTTAATAAAACAGACAATTTACTATTTAACCTACAGTAAATGGAGGGCCAGGACCCTCAGTGACATCATTTCCTGTCGGGAGCTTAAAACATATGGCTGCCCCCGCCCTTAATTATAGGTTGATTTACATATGAATAACTCTGGACTGCAAAGACTCACAGATAAACACAATAGCTCAATTAAATTAGCTTTTTATGGGCTGTCAGACACTAAGAAACTGTTTTGACAGTTTCCATTTAATCAAAAGATTACAGAGGACTCAGCTCCCTCTTCTCCAATCCTGACCTTCCCCTTTGTCCTGTCCCACCCATTCTTGAACCTCCCCAACCATCTTTTAAGTGATGACCTCAGCTAGGAGTTCATTGCATCCCGACACCACTTTCTTTCTATAAAGAAGTGCGTCCTGACCTCTTTCTTGAATCCCCCCCCTCCATTTTATAACAGTGCTCCCTGGTGGTCTGGCTTTCAATGAGACAAACAAAAGTCCCCAAAATCCACCATGTTTGTACCTCTAATGTACTTCAAGGTCTCAGTTGTGTGACCTCTCTCCTTCCTTTTGTCCACTGAGTACACATTATGTTCTGCCAGCCTGTCCTCATATAGATACATAGAAGTTGTCAGCAGATAAGGACCTCTTGGCCCACCTAGTCTGCCCTATTTTCCCTACCTATAATGCCACCACTGACCCTACTTGGTCTCTGCATTTCACCCCCCTTACTTCTAAGATCCCCTTGTGTCTATCTCTACCTCATGCTTTCTTGAATCCTGTAACCATTTTAGCCCCCATCACCTCCACTGGGAGGCTGTTTCAAGCAGCCATCACCCTTTCTTTGAAGAAGTATTTCCTCACATTCCGTCTCAACCTCCTCCCTCAATCTTCATAGTGTGACCCCTGTCCTCGAGCATCTTTTCCCTCTGGAAAATGCTCCATTCCTGTACCTTGTTTATACCTGTGAGATATTTAAATGTTTCTATCATATCCCTCCTTTCCCTTCTTTCTTCTAGGGAATACATATTTAATTCCCTCAGCCTTTTTTCATAGGGCTTCTGATGCTCGCCCAATACCATTTTGGTTGCTCTCTTCTGTACCTCCGACACCCTGTCCATGTCCCTTTGGAAGTGGGGCCTCTAGAACTAGACACAGTACTTGAGGTGTGGTCTCAGTAGAGATCTATACAAGGGTATTATCACCTCCCTCTTTCTGCTAGTGATACCCCTGCCAATGCATCTGAGCATCCTACTAGCCTTTCCCACTGCCTTTTTTTTTGTTGACTCTGTTTATTCACCTTCTGCATGGTGGGACTTGCTCGGCCCCAATCCGCCCTATACGTGGGAGCTCAACTGCCCCCCACAGGCCAGCCTCCACCACAGAAGCATAGCGGGAAGGACCGTGGCTTACCCTGGTGGCACTAATCCAGGAGAGGGAGACTGCATCACCCTTTGAGTCCCACCCTGACTTACTCCAGGCTTCGTTTGGCCTGTGAGGTAGGTTCCCCCATCGTGGGCATCACTGCGCTCATTCAGGAGGGGTTTTACCTTGGTTACCCCTCAGGACATGGCATACAATGTCTCCTGCATGGCTCCATGCTTCTGCCACTGGAGACTGCCATCATCCCTCCCTCTTCTGCATCCCGTGCGCTTAGCGTTGCCACTGGTTTCCACCAGAGGCCACTGCAGTGCTGGGAGCTCCCTGGATCCCACCCCAGGAGAGGAGAGCAGTCCTCTGGATGCTCAATCCACTCCTGCCCCTACCGACTCCGGATGGCCCAGGCTCATTCCCGAACCTGGGTTGCTGCCGTGGTGCGAGGTATGGCATCCAGAGCCTCAACCCTCGGTGCTACCAGGCTGGCCTTTTCTCACTGCCTTGTCACACTGTTTAGCTACCTTCAGGTCATCAGAAATGATTGCCCCCATGTCCCTTTCCTGTTTTGTGACTACTAGTGCTTCTCCTCCCAGATGATACGTTGTCCCTGGATTTTTGTGCCCCAAGTGCATTATTTTGCACTTTTTTTTGCGGTGAAGCCCAGCTGCAAAACCCGTGACCATTCTTCCAGCTTTTTTTTAGATACTCTCTCATTCTTTCCACCCCCTCCCTCGTGTGTCTAGTCTGTTGCTAATTTTTGTGACAACCATGAACAGGCATACCTTCCCTTCCAGTCCTTCTGCAATGTCACTTATAAATACATTGAAGAGGACTGGGCCTAGTACTGACCCTTGTGGCACTACACTGGTCACTTTGCCCTCTCTAGAGTGTACACCATATACCACCATCCTCTGACTCCTATTGTCCAGCCAGTTGTCTACCTATCCTACTACCTTAGGACCCATTCCCAGGCTTCTCAGTTTGCTCACCAGTCTTCAGTGTCAAAAGCCCTACGGAAGTCTAGGTAGGCTACGTCAACCGCTCCTCCCTGATCCACTTCCTTGGTCACCCAGTTAAAGAACTCGATCAGGTTTGTCTGGCAAGACCTCCCCCCTGTGAACCCATGTCACCTCAGATCTTGAAGAATATTGGAAACAAGTTATTCCCCAATTATTTCCTTCAGTAGTGATTCTATTACTTTGTCCACTACTGAAGTCAGATTGATGGGCCTGTAATTTTCAGCCTCCTCTCTGTTTCCATTTTGTGTAGTGGGACTACATCAGCCCTCCTCCGGCCTCCTGGGATCTCTTCCGTTTCTCGTGATAGGTTGAACAGGGCTGTCAGAGGTGCCGCCAACTCCTCCTTGAGTTCCCTCATTAACCTGGGATGTACCCCATCTGGTCCCATTGCCTTGTCTACTTTTAACCATGACAATTTCCTTAGGACTCTTTCCACTGTAAAAGGGCTAGTGTCCATCTCTCTTCCCTTAATGATCTTGTCTTTTATCATTGGTCCAATACCTACCCCCTTCTCTGTAAATGCAGAACAGAAGTATTTGTTCAATAAATCTGCTTTTTGGTGGTCCTCTCTACACGCACCCCTCCTCCCCCTTTCAGCCTTACTATCCCTCCCTTGGTCTTTCTCTTTTCACTTATGTATCTAAAAAAGTCTTATCCCCTTTTTTTACTGATTTGGCAATATTCTCCTCCATTTGTGCTTTTGCGCTCCTAACTGCCTTCCCTGCCTCACTTTGTTTCTCCTGATAATACTCCCTATCCTCCTCTTTCTGTGTTTTTCTTATACTTTCTATATGCTCTGCTGACAGTAAACCATTGTTGTTGCCCTCCTCGGAACTGCCTCGAGCTAATTACTATTCTTTTTTAGGTATGGGCTCCAGTATTGCATGCCATACTCCAGGTGGAGCCATACCAAGGATCTGTACAGCGGCAGTATAATCTCCTCCCTTCTGCTCATGAACCCTCTACCAATACATACCAGCATTATATTTGCCTTGGCTGTTGTTTCTACATTGCATAGCTTACTTGATGTCACTAGTGATGGCTATCCTCCAGTCCTTTTCCTTGTCTGATTCATTATTCTTGACCGCTCTATACTGTACTCGGTACTGAGATTCTTTCTTCTTATGTGCATAACCTTGTACTTCTTCACATTAAACCTGAATTGCCATATGCCAGACCACCCTACCAGCATTGCCAGGTCTTTCTTTAGGTCCTGCACCCCTTCATCTGTGTCCACCTTCCCACAAAGTTTGCAGTCATCTGCAAAAAGGCAGATTTTGCCTTTATTGCCTTCACCAGTGTCATTAATGAATATATGAAACAACACTGGGCCTATCACTGACTCCTGCATGTCCCCACTGGTGACTTCCCTCACCTGATAGCTCTCCCCCCACAACCACCCTTTGTGTCCTACTACTGAGCCAATTTGCCACCCACTTTGTTAATTTGCTTCCTGCTCTTAGGTTCTTCAGTTTCTTGATCAGCCTCTCGTGGGTTACTGAGTTGAAGGCCTTGCTGAAATCCAAGTATAGATATCAAATGCCTGTCTCTTGTCTGCTGCCTTTGTTACACAGTCAAAGAAGCTGATCAGGTTGGTTTGGCAGGATCTCACTGATATGAACCATGATCTCTCTTGTCCTGAAGCCCTTTTTGCTCAAGGAACTTGACCAGTCTTTCCTTCAGAATGGTTTCTATCAGCTTACAGACAATGGAGGTTAGACTGGCTAGCCTGTAGTTCCCAGGGTTGTCCCTAGGCACACTCTTGCATAGTGGTACCACATGTGCAGTTCTCCACTCTGGCGATACTACCCCAGTGTTTAATGAGCAATTGAACAGATCTGCCAGTGGACTCACCAGTCCCACCATCATCTCCCTCAACATTGGGAGCATGCCATCTGGTTCCTGGGATTTATTTACCTTCAAAGACAGGAGCCCCTTCCTAACCCTGTCTTCTGTTATCATGTCAATGTCCATGTCCCTCCTCCTCTTTTTCCTCCCCTCATCCATCCTTGCACCACTGACTCATCCTTTTCCTTAATAAAGACAGCAGAACTATTTACTGAACACTTCTGTTTTCTCTTTACTGCTTCCACCCACCCTCCCCCTTTTTATGTCTGCTTGCACGCGCAGTGCACAAGAAACATATTCAGATAGTAGAGCATTACAGAGGTGTGGCAGTGTTGTGGTCAATCCAGTGAACACTTTAATGGGCTCATCCATTGGCCATTAATTAATGCTGAAACTGCTGATAACGGCAGTTTCAGAGAGAGCACCACACTTGAAAAAAATCTGCCGTTGCAATTAGGGGCAGTTTCATCACTGCAGCAGCAGTCCCCCCTCCCTCCCAACCAGTCACACTGCAGGACAACAAATTAGCTCCCTCCCACTGCTGCTGCCTACCCCACACCCTCCATTCTCCATCCCCTGACAACATCGGGGTGCTCAATCCCCATGTCAGCATGTATCCCCCTTCCCCCCATTAATGTGGCACACTGGGAGACCCACCCCAGTGTGCCATAAAATACTTATTTGATGTTTCTGATACTAGGATGCCTACTCCTGGTGTCAGATGCGCGCCCCCCCAAGCCCCTATGTTCTCAGCTGACCTCAGGGTGCCCAATCCCCCAGTACTCTGGCACACTGGGAACCCACCCCAGTGTGCTGAAATTCATTTTGTAATATTTCACCTGTAAAAAAGAAAACAGTCCAACAACGCATTTTTTTTTAAATCTGAAAAAAAAGAAAATGGTCCCTTGTCATTCCCACCGGCCCCCTTCTCCCAACCCGCACCCTCCCTCTGTGCACCCCACCTCCCCGCACTCCCCCACTCATACTTACCTCTGGCAGTCAGGAGCAGCGATCTTCTGTGGACTGGGAACACGTCTGCACTTTTCAAAGCTCAAGGGGGGGACCGAAGAAATGACGGTAAGCCCTATAATAGCAGTCAATGGGGGGGTTCAATTTAGGTTGATAGCTCAACCAATTTTGGGAGTTCTGCTCCCAAATTTTCAACATTGGGTTCTTGGTATCCCACCTCATGAACACTGTCACTGTCATTTAGTTTCTCAGGCCCAAAAGGTGATTTCGTGGTTGCAGTGCGTAATCATCTTTTGGGGCCAATTAATGAAATGCCAGTGCCACTGTTCATGAGGTGGGGTCCCAAAAAGCCCTTGCTGCAAATCTGGTGAAAAACTCTAAAAAATGACTGCATTACGAGTGTCCATTGTGCAGTTTCTACATACGCTTGTAACTTCATAAATTTGTAATATTTTCACTCCAAATTTCCAACATTGCCATTTTTTCACACCCCCTTATGAACTGTCAGCTGTCATTTTTCACATCCTTCCCAAAATGTGTTTTTGCACCTGTGGTGCAGAATGGTGCAGTCACTGTGCAAAATCAACTTTTGGGACAGATTAACTAAATCCAAGTTCCACTGTTCATGAGGAGAGGTCCCAAAAAGGCCATGCTGAGAATTTGTTGAAAACATTCCAAAAAAATGACTGCGTTATGAGTGTGTGTTGCACAGTTTCTACACACACTCGTAACTTTGCTACTTTTTCATATTTTCACTCTAGATTTTCAACATTGCCATTTCTTCACACCTCATGAACAGTACAGCTGTCATTTTTCACATCCTGCCCAAAATGTGTTTTCGGGCATGTGGCGCCGAATGGCACACTCACTATCACCTTTTGGTATTAAGTAACAAAATGATACTGCCACTGATCATGAGTTGGGGTCCCAAAAAGTCCATGTTGAAAATCTGGAGCACAAATACCAACAAATGCCTGGGGCATTAGGGTTCCCAACCATATCGCCCACCCTGTATAGACTGACAGGCGTCGGGGGTGTGACTTGGGGTCGTCAGTTGTAATGCTCACCCCATTCCACCCCACCTTGCAACCACTGACAGGCATTGAGATGTGCCTTGGGGTCTTCGACCCTAATATTCACCCCATTCTCCTATATTGCACCCATCTCAGCTTATTTCCTAATGGAATGGGGTGAGTATAAGGGCCAAAGACCTCAAGGCACACTGCGACATCCGTCACTGTCTGCAGGATGGGGTGAGGTGGAATGGCATTAGTGTTTTGGCTGACGACTCAAAGTCACCCCTCCCAATGCCTGTCAGTCTCTGCAGGGTGGAGGTGGGGGTTGGCGTTACTTCAATACTTCACTGCCATTCCTATTATGCATCTCTCTAACTCCTGCACTACCAAAGCCAATACCAGCAAGCAAACATTCGGCATTGACAAATGCTTGTTATCTTTACTATGCCCACCATTGTGTCCCTCCTTTCACTGATATACCAGAAGAAGGCTTTCTGTCCTTCCTTGATCCCCTCTGCAGTTTGCAGCTCTTTCCTAGCCTTGGCCTGCCTGGCCACCCTACTAGCTTCCCTAGTTTTCTCCAGGTAGTCTCTCTCATCCTCTTCCCTTTGAGATTTCTTAAGCTTTCTGTATGTAGCCCTCTTTTCCCTCACAGTCTGGCTCATCTCTCTATCAAACCAGATTGATCTCCAGGCTTTGGAATTTTTCTCCTTTTGCCTAAGGCAGGTTTTAGTGGCAGCCACTGTCCCCTCCTTGGTCCCTGTCCACATTTGATCCATTCTAATGCTATTCTTAAGACTGACTAGGTGTCCCTTCAGTATCTCTCCCATCTTCCTGTAGTTGGCTTTCCTAAAGTCTAGCAATTTAGTTTTAGTGCATGCTCTTTCCTTCCCCATATTCACCTGGAACCACATTGTGGGGTGGCACTACTTTCCAAGGATGGCTCCTTCTTTGGTAGGTTCGGTCTTTCCCTGGATCAGTAACCCATTCTGGACTGTGTCCAGGATCAACTGACTCCTGGTGCAGGAGGTGTCAGGACATGGCAGTTCACCTTAGGCAAATGAAAGTCCCCCATTAACCACTACCGTGCTCCTTTTTGGCTGCCATCCTTATCATGGTACCTAACTCCCATCCTTGTCTTCATCTTGATTTGGTTGCCTATAGACAACCTCTAGCCTCACTTTCCTTCCTGTTTCTGTTTCTATCTGTACCCACAGCACCTTTACATTCTCTTTCTCAAGCTTCTACCTGGTCACAGTGATGCTTGATCTGACATAAAGTGCCACACTCCTTTCCTTTCTCCCTGTTCATCTATGGAGAGTATACCCTAGTGTGGCGAGGTCCTAGTTATGGTTTGGGGTAGCCCAAGTCTCTGTGACCACTGCCACATCCACCTTCCTCTGCCATCCTGACCTGCAGGTCATCCATTTTCCTGCACACACTTCTAGCATTTAGGGGCACTACCCTCCACCACTCCTGATTCCGCTCATTCATTTATGGCCAGCAGTTCCCATTGTCATATGCTGTTCAGCCCTCCCCTTCCTTCATTGTCCCCTTTTTCTCTCCCTTTCATTCACCTACTCCTAATTCTCTTCCATTCCTCCCACTCACCTCCCTTTTTGACCCCTCTATGCTTTCTGCCTGACCACTACCTCCATCTGAAATCTCCACCCTGTTCCATTTTCCATTCACCCCGCTTCCTCCCTGTACTAACACCTTTGTGTTTTCAACCTGGGGTGGGACTGGCTGCATCTTCCTCTGGGATACCCTGGATGCTTCAACCGTTTCCATCCCCCATTAAGTTGAAATTCAGGTAACAGTTGATATCATCCCATATCCTTTCCCAGAGAAGCCTGGATCCCCTCTGACTTAATTGCAACCTATCAGGTGTATAGAGGGTTTTATCATCTCAGGGTCCTTCCCAGTTCCCTATGTACCCAAATCCTTCCTCCCTGCACCATTCCCTCAGCTATCCACTAAACTCTTCTATCTTACGTTCCCTAGATGGGCTGGCTGTAAGTACTGGCAGCACTTCTGAGAAGGTTACCAACCTAGCCTCCTCCCTACAGAACTTCCCCACAGCTCTAAACCTGTCTTGCACTGTACCTACCTCACATCCAGGTGAATCACTGGTATCTAGGTGCAGCTTCCACCTATTCCGTGTGTTTGGCCCTGTCACTGGGCCCATGTGCTCTGCTGAACAGTGCAACTGTTCAGTTCAAGTTTGTTGATCGACAGGTTATATCATTACAAGTATATTAGAACAAATCACCATACTATTTTGAAATATATCAATGTACACATTTGTATATAAAGTTCCTAGTACATAATCTTTAGATAAATATAAAAACTACCTAATTTTTCCATATATATATATATATATATATATATATATATATATATATATATATGTTAAATGCTTTTTATAGGACTATATAGATCAATATGTCATATGAAGTCTCATTGCTCAAGGACTGACTTTATCAACTATTAGGTATATATTTCATCACATAATGCGTAGTCTCTCTGTATCAATTACTTTACACTAAGAAATGACTGCTTCCAGTATCTTTACTGAATTTGATTTGAGTATATGTGTTATTAAAGAATTAGGTTCCACCTCCAATGGGGCCAAAATGTCCCCTCAAAGTAATTTTCTATCTTGGTTGTACAATGCACATAAGATCAGCAAATGTTTCAAGTCATCTTCCCCTTTTTGATATTTACATTTTTTTCTTATTGGATCCTTCTTATAGAAATTGTTAATTTGTTGACGTTCGTGATATTCTAAACAAAATCTGGTTAACACTTTTCTTCTTTTCGGATTCTTAATGAGATTTAAGTAATTTCTGAATCCACATTGTCTGTTATTTTTTGACATCCATTTGCTGATTTTATACTGTGCCCCTAAGCCCAGATCTTTCTGCATTAAAATTGCTTTTATTCTTTCCTTTGTTGGTGATCGTATTTCATGAATAGTTTTAATCAGAATTTTGGCTAAACAATTTAACAGACCACATGGTTTTTATTTTTTCCAATTATTTAACCAGGTGAGACACACTAAGCTGAAAGCTTGGTTACAGGTGCAACCTGGGAGCACAAGGAAGTTAAGTGACTTGCTCAGGGTCACACCGTATGCAAGTGGGGGCTGTGGGATTCAAACCCAGGTCTCTAGATTTGCAGCTCAGAGCCTTAAACCACTGCACCATACCGCCTCCTTGTTTTACAATCTTTTTGATAGTCAAGAGTCTTGGAAAAATCATATGGTGGTCCATATAATTGATAGTGTCTTCAATGGACATGTAAGGCAATCTATCGCCCTCCATCATATTGGTGGCCCCACTCTAGCGCAACACCCTGAAAGCAAAACCTGAAAACAGACCATTACAGTGACAGTCACTGTAATGGTCTGTTTTTACTGATGCAGCTTCTCCCGGTGTTCTGCCCCCTCCATGGAACAACTCTGACCTGAAGTAGATTATAATTAAATGCAAGTGGGGCTGCAGGGGGCATAGCCCCCTGCAAAAAACACTGTTTTCTGGGATGGCACAATACCAGTGTCAGTACTGTGCCGTCGTTGTACAGGACATTGGGGAATTTTATGTCGAGCACAAGTGGTGCTTCCCCATCATGTAAGCCAATAGTTAATAAGTCTTATCTGTATGTCACATTCTGTGGGTAGTTGGCCCAGCACCATTCTTTCTAGGGCTGAAGGCATCCCTTTCGGTGACCCAAGCAGTTTTTTATAAAATGCATTTAAGATAGTTTCCAATGGGCCATTTTGTTCCAAGGCCCATATTTCCATTCCATATAAAACCTGGCTTTTTTTTTTTTGTGATGATCAATTTTATGCAGCCCTTAATTGAACTTCTGCCAAATTAATAGGCAAATCTTGCCAATGCTGGTAAAAATTGTTTGACCTTGACTTCTATTTCTTTTTTTATTTACACTTTATGCCACCTCCTCCACGGAGCTGACAGGTGGCTCTGGCTCTCCCTTGGAGGGCTCCTCCTCTGGCTCTGGTCATCTTCTGTTCCACTGAGCCATGGGTCAGGAGCATCGGGTTACTCCTACCCCTTGAGCACAAATCCAGAAGTCAGGGGCAGCATTGTGGAGGGACGCACTGAGCCTGTCAGCTCCTGTTTTTTCCTCTGATTTTGTTCCCTGAGCCCACATGCGTGCAATGGGTGGGGCAACTGTCTCCACCTCTGTAGAGGCAGCCTAGCATCCTGGGCATGGGCCCACCCAGTGTATGGCTGTGCACCTGTGCTGACACCCAGTGACTGCTGGGTGTTAGGCTACAGCGCACAATGCTAATCCCCCCCTCCTTAAGGAAGGAGAGCTGTCTACGGATGCTCAATTCTTCCTCACCCTAACTGACCCCTGAGCAACCTGAGCCTGTTCCTGAACCCGGGTCACTGGTGTGGTGTGAGGTGTGGCATCCATTGCCTCAACCCTCAGCACCACCGGGCCAGCCTATTCTATTTCTTTTTTGTGTTTTCCCCAATTTAGTTTGCTTGTGAAGATTATTTCTAAATAGGAAAAACTGTTTACGGTTTCTGTTTCTTGCCCCTTGCTTTTTATCATGTCCCATCTTTTAAAGCAGCAGTACTAGATAAAAAAAAAGCATATCTTTTGCAGCAGTTTGTTCCCTATGCTCTGTTGAGCACTTACCTGGTAATCTTTCTTGTTTTCACTGTACTCTTACTCTGTAATTTGCTCCATTTTTGTTTTTGTGTACATTTCTCCCACCCACCTTGTTGAATTGGAACCCTCTGCTGCCAACCACACGTGCATGACTCGCAGCACTACATAAGGATATTGGGAACATGCAGCACAGGGTCCCATGGAAGTAAACAAAAGGGGGAGTTCTGCTGCACATTAGGCAGGAGCCATATTTACTGTGGATCCACAACAATGAAAATTAATTTTAAATATCTAAAAAACTAAAGTTCGCTAGAAAAAATATTTACAGATATGAAAACCTGAACTATGGCTGCATGCTTCCAGCCAAAAAACAGAATTTTGATAACCACTTTCTGATTATCTAGTAATGCTGCTTTAATAATCTTATTTCCACGTATCATTAATTTTGTCTTACTATAACGCATCTCTAGCTCCATATTCTTGCTTTCATTTTGTCATTTTAAAAAACTTCTTTTAATTCCCAAGAGACTTGTGGAAATCAATGCAATGTAGTTTGTGAAGATGAGGTAAGGGCAAAATCGGGAGTCTATTTTAGGCATGTGAAACTCTGAATTGTATAATGTTAACAACATCTGTAAATTAAACAATATTGGGGACAGGACACACCCCTGCTTGACCCCTCTATTTGTGCTGAATTTTATGCTTTTGTCTCCCTCTGTGTTATACCTGACACATGTCTTGTTATTGTCATATACTGTAGTGAAATTAAGATGTTAATGATGGCTTCCTCCATAATATATTTTTTTAATGTTGTCCAGATCCTGTTCCTATTTATGCTGTCAAATGCAACTTTTAAACCTCTGAATATACAGTAGAATTTCTGGTTTTCAAGTCTAGTATACTTAAATATAAGATGAGACAACATGAAGCAATGATTTATGGTCAAGTGTTTAGGTTAAAACCCCATCTAAGTGTCATCGATTATTTTATTTCTCCAGACCCAGTCTAATATCCTTTCATTTATGATTCTCGCATAAAAATCTTCTTTGTGTTGTCCATTAGACTAATTGGACTATAACAGGTTGTTTTTTTTATCACCTTTTTATATAGGGGTGTAATAATATTTTCTAGCCATGACTCCGGGATTTGTCCTGTTTCATTGATTATTTTAAAGATTCTGTATAAACATGGACCCATAGGTTTGTGTTATTCATGATAACATCAATGGGAACTCCATCTGGGCCAGGAGCTTTATGCCTCAAGAATGTCATGTCTGAGGTTAGAATTTCACCCTCAGTAATTTCCCTATTCATGGGTGTCAAATCTTATTTGCTTGTGCCCCTTACTGATCTTTCATTGTTAGGGTCAAAAATAGATATTTAAAATGTTTCACCCAAACATCTGGTTCTGTATATGTTTCTGGTTTCTCTGTATAACTTTCAGTTCCTGTCATGGTTATTCTCCAAAATTTTCTATTGTCCTTTCCCCAGACTGTCTTTTCAAATTTCTGCCAGATTTGTTTTCTGAACTCTTCCCTCTTTTTTTACTGATTCTGTTATATTCCTTTCTTAGCCTGTGTATAGTTATTTTTTTCTATCTGGGAGTTGTCTAGACTTTCTTACTTGTTTATTTAATTTGTGTTTGGCTATCTTACATTCTTTATCATACCATCTAGCTCCCTTTTTTAATATATTCCTTTTTCTTTGATTACCAAATTGGCAATGTTTTGTAATGTGTTTTCCAGGGCTGCTATGCATTGTGTTTGTTCTTTAATTATGATATTAACTTGATTTGCCCTGGTATCCCCTGTTCTTCTTAATTTTTCTCTAAACTGATTATTATTTATCATTTCCCATTTAATACATTTTTCTTTCTAATTATCCAGCTGTTTTTAATTTCCTTTCTTGGTTGTTTCATATTAGTTAGCTGCATTTTTATTTCTACTGATCAATGTGCGCTTTCAGCTTTATTTCTTATATTGATGTTTTCACATCGAGATATCAGATTTATGGAGACCCAAACTAGGTCTATCACTGATGACCCTGTGGGTCCACTAAATGTATATTTGCCCTCCACAGCATTTGACAGTCTCCCATTTAATAGTAAAAAGTTTTTATCTGATAGGATTTGTTACATTTTTTTGCCCTTTTGTTGTTTTTGTTATTCTGTGTTCTTCTTAAAGCAGCAGTGCAACGAAAATGGGTTAAAATTTGACCCCATCTTTTTTTTTCTGAATCAATGCCAAATGTCTTCCAATTTATTTTGGTGGTAAAATTTTCAGTTTTTATTGTCATTTAAGAATTTTATGAAAGGTCTAAAATAATTATTTCTCAAGAAAAAAAGATGGCAGCCTCATTTTTGCATAGAAATAATATTGAGGACCTGAGGAGGGTAAGAGTCCAGACAAAAAATTCAGATGTACAGTACACAGCACAGGAAGTGTCCATAAACCTCAGATCAACAGTTCTGCCAATATTTTTCATAACCATAGCAGAAAATTTGCTTTTTGGAATAACATTTTTCATTGCAGTGCTGCTTTAAATAAGCAATATGTCCATTGCCTCTTTCTTTTATAATTTCTGATACATCATTTTTAGGCTCCGGGTATTGCCCTACTCTTGCATTAAAATCACCCATAATAATAAACCTACTATTTATGTTATCATTTTTGAGTTTTTCGATTACCTTTTCTAGATAGACAATAGTGCTGAGGTTGCATTCATTAATAGGTGGAATATGCATTTATGATTATTCTTTAATCTCTTTTATCCACTATTTTTATTCCCAATATATTATTGTGTTCTATTGAGATTTCCTGTGTATTGATTCCTTCTTTTATTTTCCACAGAGTTGATAGTCCACCAGAGTATCTTCCAAACCTCTTCACTCTCTGCATTTTTGCCATAAGATTTTTACCCAATCATGACTATTTCCTTGTTTGTCCGAGTCTCTTGTAAACAAATACATTCAAACTTGTTTATGTACTTCATGAAGTCTGGATCTACTAACTTATTTTTCGACCCCAATACATTCCAAGATAGAATATTATAGTCTCTCCTTGATTTCCTGGTTTGACATTCAGTGCCCCTATTTTTATTTCTATCTTCCATGCTGGTAGTAATTTTTTCCCAGAATTGTCTAATAATGTGAATCTAACATTGGACCAAATCTATCCATGATTCTGCTTTAAAGAGGACAGGAAATCATTTCTAATTTGCAGTTGTTTATAAACTTCATATTCTCAGAAATGATATTCATTCCCCTAAATTATCCATACTGAACTGTACCGCAATAAAAAGTGATACAAAAACTGTATTTTGCATTGTTTTGTTTTTCTGAGTAGCATTCTGTTACAGTTGTCTTCATGAAACCAATAATTTGGAGTTTTAACTATGTCACATTTTGTGCACAGAACTCTAAACATAGTTCTGCTAGGTCAACAGCTCACGATTATCATTCTGTGCACAAACTATGACATAGTAAAAACTCCAAATTACTGGTTCCATGAAAAGAACTGTAATAGAATGCTGCCCATAAAAACAAAACAATGCAAAATGTAGTTTTTCATATCACTTTTTATTCAGATACAGTTAAATGCGAATAATTTAGGGGAATGTATATCACTTTTGAGAATGAGAACTTTATAAACCACTGCCAATTAGCACAAATTTCCTGTCCCCTTTAAACTTGTTTTTGTCTATTGTTTTTCCTGGTGCATCTTCATATATATGTATGTCTACATAATCCACATTTACTGCTTTAGCTAATAGCACATTACTTCATCATTTATCCATATTGTAATCTGTCTGTTCTTTTCTCGTCTAATTGCTTTGTTCAACGTAGCACTCAACTTTGGTAGTTTAAATAAATTCTGTAACATTTCTCCCACTTTCTCTTTCAGGTTCTTTTTGGTCTCCTTGACAAAATTATCCACACTAAACATGGATATGGCTCTGAGTCTAGACTGACCTCTATTACTTGGGTCCTCCCCTTTACTAAAGTATTCTGAAAACAAGGATGAAAGTATTGTCATCCTATTCATTTCCAGACCCATAATTTCATTTTATTTTTATTCCTTGATATTGCTTTGAGGATATAGAACTGGTCCAATACCATTGAGACCAGCTCTGTATCCTCCAAAGGTCTGGTCACACTCAAACAGTTTACCCCTTTTCATTCCCATCTAATAATGTTATAGACACATAGAAACATAGAAGTTGATGGCAGATAAGGACCACAAGGCCCATCTAGTCTGCCCATTTCTTTTTCTACCTTATAAATGTGCCATCGGCCTTTACTCTGTCAGTGGCCTATCTATTCATACTCATCTGTGTTGCTCCCTTATGCCTACCCCATGCCTGTTTTAAGCCCTGCACTGTATTCATAGCCACCACTTCCTGAGGTAGGCCGTTCCATGCATCCACCACCCTTTCAGTGAAAAAGAATTTCCTCACATTCCCCCTTAATCGGCCTCCCTCTAATCTCATGCTGTGTCCTCTTGTCCTGCTATTTTTCTTATATTTAAACATGTTAGACTCTTTCACCTTGTTAATGCCCTTAAGGTGTTTGAATGTCTCGATCATATCACCTCTCTCCCTCCTTTGCTGAAGGGTATACATATTGAGGTCCATTAATCTGTCCTCATATGTCTTCTGATGCGGTCCCTGCACCATTTTGGTAGCCATTCTCTGGACTGCCTCAATTTGGTTAATGTCCTTGTGAAGGTGTAGCCTCCACTGCTGCATGCAATACTTCAGATGGGGCCTAACCACTGTCTTGTAAAGAGGGATTATTACCTCCCACTTACGACTTGTGATACCCCTACTAATACACCCTAACATCCCCCTAACCTTACCTACTGCTTTAGAGGTCTGCATGGATGATTTCAGGTCATCGGTGATGATGATGCCCAAGTCTCTTTCTTCCTTTGTGACTGCCAGCAACTCCCCTCCCAGCCTATAGGTGGCTTCAGAGTTTCTCTTCCCTATGTGCATGATCTTGCACTTCTTTGCATTAAATCCCAGTTGCCACTCTTCTGACCATTTTGCTAGTTTATCCAGATCTCTTCTCATTCTGCCCACCCAATCTGGATCATCTGCTCTGTTGCAGATCTTGGTGCCATCTGCAAACAGACAAGCCTTACCCTCTAGTCCATCTGCAATGTCACTAATGAAGATATTGAAGAGGACTGGCCCCAGGACTGGTCCCTGAGGTACCTCAGTTGTGACTTGCATCTCTTCTGACTGTATACCATTTACCACCACTCTCTGTTTTCTGCCATCAACCAGTTTGTCACCCAGTTGACCAACTTCTGACCTACCCCGAGCCTACCCAGCTTATTTATCAATCTTCTATGTGGAACAGTGTTGAAAGCTTTGCTGAAGTCAAAGTAGGCGACATCAACTGCTCCCCCTTTGTCCACCACTCTGGTTACCCAGTCAAAGAAAATCTATGAGATTAGTTTGACAGGACCTTCCTTTTGTAAACCCATGCTGTCTTGGATCCTGTGCCCCTGTGGATTCCATGTGTTTCACTATATTTTCCTTAAGGAGTGCCTCCATAATCTTGCCCACTACTGAGGTAAGACTGACTGGTCTGTAGTTTCCTGCCTCCTCCCTGCTACCACTCTTGTGGAGCGGGATCACATGAGCCCTTCTCCAGTCTTCTGGGACCTCTTCTGTGCTCAGAGACTCACTAAACAGTTCTGCTAATGGCTCTGCTAGTTTCACCCTTAGCTCCTTAAGTACCCTGAGATGTATGCCATCAGGTTCCATTGCCTTGTCCACCCTGAGCTTATTGAGCTATTGTAGGACCCTTTCTTTTGTGAAGGGAGTAGTGCTCACCTCCCTTCCCCCTGTGTCCATGGTGCTGAGCTGTGGGCCCTGTCCTACCTTCTCTTCAGTAAATACTGAGCAGAAGTAGATATTTAGGATAGATGCTTTTACAGGGTCCTCCTCCTCCTCCTCACATGCCCCCTTTTCTCCTTTGAGCTTAGCAATACCCCCTCTGGACTTTCTTCTTTCACTAATGTATCTATAGAAAGTCTTGTCACCTTATTTTACTGTTCTTGCTAGTATTTCCTCAGTTTGGGACTTTGCCTGCCTTACTGCCTTCCCTGCTTCCCTTAGGGCAGTTTGGTGTGCCTCCCTATCTTCATCCCGCTGTGTTCCCTTATATTTCCTTAAGGTCAGCCATTTGGCTCTGACCTTTTCTGCTACCGTATTTGCTAACCAAAGTGGTTTCCTTCTTCTTTTGCATTTCCTTTTCTGTCTAACTCAATGGGATGTCGCTTCAAGTATTGCATCCTTAATACTTGCCCACTTTGCCTGTATCCCCTCACCTGTGTTTCTTTTTGCCAGGGCTAGCTTAACTCTGTTGGCCATCTTATCAAAGTCAGCTCCTCTGAAGTCTCATATTTTTGCCTTGGAATTAAATGATTTAGATGTAGTGGTGAAATTAAACCATACCATGTGATGGTTACTGGCCCCCAGGTGACCTTCTTCCTGGAGATATGTGATCCCTTCCTTGTTAGTCAGTACTAGATCTAGGATAGCCCTGTCTCTTGTGGGTTGTTGTACCAGTTGTTTGAGGCCCTCCCCCTGCAGGGAATCCACCATGTGTCTAGTTCTGGCAGATGTTCCTGCTGATATTGACCAATCTGTATCTGGCATGTTGAAGTCTCCCATTATCAGAACCTCCCCTTTAGCTGTCATGTTTTGTATATCTTCTAACAGTAATGTGTCTATGTCCTCCCCCTGGTCTGGGGCCCTGTAGACAACCCCAGTTCTTATTGCTGTACCATTTCCTGTTTCCAGGGTGACCCACAGTTCTTCTGGCTCCTTATGTGTATTCTGAATTTCTGTAGCTTTGATATTTTCATTGACATACAGGGCCACTCCACCACCCCCCTTTTTGCACCTCAGTCTCTTCTGAACAGTACATAGCCAGGTACTGAAGTCTCCCAAGTGTGGTTACTGGTAAACCATGTCTCATTAATTGCTACTATGTCCAGTTTAGCCTCTGACATTATTGCCTGCAGGTCTGGGATCTTATTTCCCAGGCTGTGAGCATTTGTGTACATGATTTTCCATTAGCCAGATTTCGGTGTGTTAGTTGTTGGGTGAGGTTTGGCATTTCCCCTATGCGTCGTATGGGGAGACAGACCTTTTTTCTTACCTGGTGATGCAAATGAACTGCAAACATGCTGAATCCCTGTTTGACTGCTAGATGAGGGGAGGTGTTCTTCCTATTCAGCGTGATGGGTGCCACACTCTCCCATTTGCTAGTTTAAATATTCTGCAAAGACATCAAACTTCTGCCCCAATGCACTGACTCCCTCCTTAGTCAGATGCAGTCCATCAAATTTAAAGAACTTTCGCTCCCAGAACTGTTGCCAGTTCCCTACAAATCTGTGTCCTTTTTCTTGGCACCAGCCCTTGAGCCACATGTTTAGCTCCCCTATCTCCCCTTCTCTGACCTTCCGTCCATCTGCCCCCCCTCTCCCAGACTGGCAGGATCTCAGAGAAGGAGATGCCGGACGAAATGGATGACAGTTTGTCACCCAGCCTGGTCAGGTGTCACTAATAATTTTTTAAGTGCTATGTTTAACATCTCCTCATTTTCATTTGGTAAAATATCTACCCTATACAGTGGTAGTACATCATCAGTTTTAGCAGTTTTTCTTAGAAAAATCTTGAGGGATTCTACGTCTTTATTCTCTGTTTTTATATTTTCTAACACCTTTTTGTGGGCCTCTTTATTAACTTTCCCATTGCAAGGTACTGTATGTCAGCAGTTATCAATATTGGCTTAACCTCTGCCATATGATTCACTTATCATTACAGGAATTATATTCTTGGCTTAAAAGGATTGCTGTTTTATCCTCGCTAGTTTGCATGTTCTTGTCTTTGGCAGGATTATTTTTTACCTTAATTCTTTTTTTGTTTTGTTTTTATTTGTTGTTTTGTTTTTTGTCTCTTTTCTTTTTCTTTGTTTGTTTTTCTTGGTTTTATTGACTTTCATTTTGTCTCTTTTAATAGCGCTTTCATCTTTGTCAACCATTTCATTTCCAGTCATTATCTTTTCCCCTTTTATGGGTTTTATTTGTTTTTCTTGCTTTCAATTCCCTTTCGTGTCTTTCCCCCTTTTCCCAAATGGAAATGTTCCCTATTTTTAATTCTTCTACTATATTTGTCTGTCTTATATCTATATCAGTTCACTTTCTAGTTCTGATCCTATTTCTACCTCAAGGTCTAGTTTTGATTCTGAATTTTTAGTATGGGTCTATCATATTTTCTTGTTTGGTTGATTTGATTGTTGAATTGCTCAGTTGCTCTTCTTCCTTCTTGCTGTCTTATGGGGACCATTCAGGTTTCCTTGATCTTGGATTGCCATTTCTTTATTTGGCTCTTCCCAGATCCAATCCATTTTTTTCTATTTCTTTTTTTAGTGCACACAACTTTATTTCTATTGTCTATGCATTGTCCTTGATAAACATAATTTCTTGTTTAATATTAATTAATTGTTCAAATACCAAACTATTTTCTGTGTACAGTTCCTTTAAAGAGCTAGTGGAGCCAAAACAGGTAGACAGGAAAATAATACAAATTTAAAGTAGTAGCCAGTTGTAGCTTTTTATTTCTAAAGTATTTTTATTTTTTAATTTTTGCTTTTGCTTATCAGAAAGTATTCTATGTGATAATATTGTGTTGGATGTGTGGAACAGCTCTTAGCCTGGCAGCTGGCATATCTAACTCCACTGCCCCACACTACATCGTTATCATTATGATCTCACTGACAGTGACATCACAGGTGAATGACCTGGCAGTCACTCATTTGCTGTTCCTAAGTAGTAGTAGTGATGTCACAGTCAGTGAAGTCACAATACTGATGATGCAGTGTGGGGGCAGTAAAGCCGGATATGTCAGCTGCCAGGCTAAGAGCTGTTCCACATGTCACACCTGCTAACATCAAGAAAACAATCTTGTAAATTAAACAAAGGGGAAAGAATAGGTACCACAGATATAAAAGGTAATGGTTAGCTGCTTTTAAAATCTAATATTAGTTTTAGGCAGTACACTAGCTGTTTAAGGCTATAGCTGCATCTTTTGTTATGTTTTCTAAATTTAGTAATGATACATTTTCAGGGCTCATTATTTGACTATACTCCCAGCTGTAAATTCAAGGCAAGGGGAGATGATGAGGGATGTGTCTTCTCTATCTTCTTTTCTAGGTATTTTTTGTTCACTTTCATTGACTATCTCTCTGTTTGTTTTGATTGAGTCTCTTATTGAGTTTCTCACACCACCCACTGTTTTGCTCAAGGTTTCCAGATTTTTGAATAAATCTATATCTAAAGCTGAGTTAGGAACAATACTGGCCATGTAATTTGTGATTTTTTGTTTCCTGCTTTTTTCTTTGTCTCTGGGCTTAATATCTGTGTTCTTGTTTCTTTCTAGAGGAGTTAAAGTTAAATCAACAGTTTTATTTATTTTCCTACTTGCTGGTCTCCCCTTTTTCCCATAAGTCCTGGCAATTTCTTTGTTGTATTTAGGGTTTGCAGTGCCAATTGCTGTCATGTTTTAGGTGAAAATGTTTTATTCTATTGAACCTTCAAAACATGTGTTTTCCCACTTCTGGTTTCTACTGACATTTTTTTTTCTTTTCAAGAGGAATAAGCCACACAAAACCTAGATAAAATAACAACAATAAAAGAACAGTGACCAATGGTCAATAAATAATAACTATCTATTTGTGCTGGTTGATTTCTGGCATTCAATAAATATATAAATAGTTTCCCTGTAACACTGAACCAACTTACCCTTAATTAATTACTTCAGATGTTCTTATTCTCAAATGTAATAATTCTCTAATGTAATAAATAGTTGCAAGATAGGTATTTGCAAGATAAATACTTCTACAAGTACAAACACAATTGCTAACAATTGTGTTTATATTTATACATATACTTATTAGGGTTTTTTTGTCCATAAGTTTGCACTATACTGTGCAACATTTTGCTTGTCCTCCATTCATTCTTCTTGAGAAAATTAAAGCCTTCTATCCAGGATATTAAGAAGGATAACTTGCGCAGACTTGGCAGTGTCTTCCAATGCTGAAAATTGGGGCTAGAGGTGCTGGCCCGGTGGCACTGAGGGTTGAGGCGCTGGACACCACACCTCGCACCACGCCAGTGACCTGGGTTTGGGAGTGAGTTCAGGTCACCGGGGGCTGGCAGGGGAGGAGAGGGATGGAGCACCCAAAGGACTGCTCTCCCTCTCCGGGGAGGTGGGTCCATGACAGTCAGTGCCCAACTGCCACCTGGCAGAGGCTGGGAGGTGGAGGCACACGCTGTACTTAGGGGTGGAGTTGGGGGGAAGACACCTGGACGTGGACACATGCAGATGCGTGCACACTCCCGACTGCCGGCATCACTGCACGCCCACCAACTCGGGGAATCCTGGAACAGGGAAAAGAGTGGCGCCTCCTACGGCTTGATGGCTGTCTGGGAGTGTTCATCGGGATGCTGGCACCCTGAGCTGGATCCATCTGGGTGGGGAGTTAGGGGTCTCCCTGTCACCCTGCTGGGGGGATGTAAGCCACAGGTCTATAAGGGTGCCAGCAGTCCCAGGCAGGATGGATGGTGGCCGAATCCCAACTGACGGGCTACGAAAAGTACAGCTGGGGTGTAGAGAGGCAGCCACAGGAGGATAAAATAATAATAAAAAAAAAATTGGGGCTAGAGTATTTCTGTGCTGTGTGAGTGTTATTTTATAATGACTTCTCAGCTCTGATGGTGCTGTTTCTCTCACTGTTAGGTTGCTTTTGCCATTCCCCATCTTTTTTCCAACTTCAGCTAGAATTCTTACTCCCCTCTCGGTGCCTAATTTGCTCACTCCTTGGTAGAGTGCATTTACTCCCGTAGACCAACTCTATAGACAGTTCAAGACAATACAAAATCAAGCAAGAAATCACTAAGAAATCTCTAAACATTATATTACCTTATATTATATCTTATGTTATATCTTCTAAAAGGTTAAAAAGGGAAAAATCCTTTGTCTTTGTTTCTTTAAAAGCCCTGATAGTATTTCTATTCCCCCTTTTACATATATAGATGTCGACTTCAACTTCTACACTAAAATGTACTAGAATATACTAAAATAGATGTGAATCATTGGTTAATCTATTATTCTAAAATTCTAAATTTTGTTTCTCTACAGTCTAGAAGAATATATTAGGAAAACTCTAATACTTTTAAATTCAGTCAATTTAATAAATTTGAATTTGGTTATTTTTGAAATACTCAGTTTTCAGTGCTTACTTTGTATGCCATTGGTCCTATATATCGTCTACAGGAGATGGTCCATACTGACCTAGAGTACTCTGTTTAGCAGCTGGAGCAGCTTTTTGTAATGTAACACTGCCGATAAATTGGACAAGGTTAATGGTCTACTTGTTTTGCTGTTGCTTGTTGCCAGTTACTTATCAACTGCCACAGCCAAAAATACATGGAACAAAGTATGTACTAGCATTTTTCCTTTGTTCTCACTGGCTATGCTATACATTTTCTGGTAGTTTTGTGGCTGTCTTTCATTTGTATTCACCCTGGGCTCTCCGATTAAGTTGACCTGCCTTCATGCTTAGAATCTGATAGCTAATCCAAAATGGTAATTCTGATAACAGAACACCAGAGCTTGCACATTAAAGTCCCCAAGAATGTGATCTATATTGCACTAGTTTGTTAGTTAAAATGACCAATGAGATTAATTCTAGGTGTAATTCAAAATATAATATAAATTTAAAATGCAAGTTACAAAAACCTAATACTCGAAACATGAAACGTAAAGTCAGAGCTAAGTTCTTGTGTGGTTGATACAGTTCAGCAGTACCTATTACTTTTCTCAATCTGTTCTGTCCTTTTTTCTTTTTTTTTCATTATCCTGTTCACCACTCTTCTCTTCTCCTTCTGTCTCCTACTGCTTATATATATTTAAACTAGCAAATGGGGACAGGGTGCAGCACCCCATGCGTCAAATGAGAAGAACACCCCTCCCCCCTCAGCTAGTGGTCAAACAGGAGTTCAGCATATTTGCAGTTCATCTGCATCACCAGGTAAGGAAAAAGGTCTGTCTCCCCATGCGATGCACAGGAGAAATGCCAAACCTCACCCAACTAACACACCAAAATCTGGCCAATGGAAAATCATGTACACAGATGCTCGCAGTCTGGGAAACAAGATCCCAGACCTGCAGGCAATAATGACAGAGGCTAAACTGGACATAGTAGCAATTAACGAGACATGGTTTACCAGTAACCACACTTGGGAGACTTCAGTACCTGGCTATGTACTGTTCAGAAGAGACTGAGGTGCAAAAAGGGGTGGGGTGGAGTGGCCCTGTATGTCAATGAAAATATCAAAGCTACAGAAATTCAGAATACACATAAGGAGCCAGAAGAACTGTGGGTCACCCTGGAAACAGGAAATGGGACAGCCATACGAACTGGAGTTGTCTACAGGCCCCCAGACCAGGGGGAGAACAGAGACACATTACTGTTAGAAGATATACAAAGCATGACAGCTAAAGGGGAGGTTCTGATAATGGGAGACTTCAACATGCCAGATACAGATTGGTCAATATCAGCAGGAAAATCTGCCAGAACTAGACACATGGTGGATTCCCTGCAAGGGGAGGGCCTCAAACAATTGGTACAACAACCCACAAGAGACAGGGCTATCCTAGATCTAGTACTGACTAACAGGGAAAGGATCACAGATCTCCAGGTAGAAGGTCACCTGGGGTACAGTGATCATCACATGGTATGGTTCAATTTGGCCACTAGAACTAAATCATCCCATTCCAAGGCAAAAATATGAGACTTCAGAGGAGCTGACTTTGATAAGATGGCCAACAGAGTTAAGATAGCCCTGGCAAAAAGAAATACAGGTGAGGGGGTACAGACAAAGTGGGCAAGCATTAAGGATGCAATACTTGAAGCAACATCCCATTGTGTTAGAGAGAAAAGGAAGTGCAAAAGAAGAAAGAAACCACTTTGGTTCTCAAAAACAGTAGCAGAAAAGGTTACAGCCAAAAGGCTGGTCTTTAGGAAATATAAGGGAACACAGCAGGATGAAGACAGGGAGGCATACCAAACTTCCCTAAGGTAACCAGGGAAGGCAGTAAGGCAGGCAAAGACCCAAACCAAGGAAACACTAGCAGAAACAGTAAAAGAAGGTGACAAGACTTTCTATAGATACATTAGTGAAAGGAGAAAGACCAGAGGGGGTATTGCTAAGATCAAAGGAGATTAGGGGGCGTGTGAGGAGGAGGACCATGTAAAAGCATCTATCCTAAATAGATACTTCTGCTCAGTATTTGCTGAAGAGAAGGTAGGGCAGGGCCCACAGCTCAGCACCATGGGCACAGGAGGGTGGGAGGTGTGCACACTAGTCCCTTCACAAAAGAAAGAGTCCTACAAGAGCTCGATAAGCTCAGGGTGGACAAGGCAATGGGACCTGATGGCATATATCCCAGGTTACTAAAGGAGCTAAGGGTAGAACTAGCAGAGCCATTATCAGAACTGTTTAGTGAGTCTCTGAGCACAAGAGAGGTCCCAGAAGACTGGAGAAGGGCCAATGTGATCCCACTCCACAAGAGTGGTAGCAAGGAGGAGGCAGGGAACTACAGACCAGTCAGTCTTACCTCAGTAGTGGGCAAGATTATGGAGACAGTCCTTAAGGAAAGGATAGTGCAACACCTGGAATCCATAGGAGCACAGGATCCAAGACAGCATAGGTTTACAAAAGGAAGGTCCCGTCAAACTAATCTCATAGATTTCTTTGACTGGGTAACCAGAGTGGTGGACAAAGGGGGAGCAGTTGATGTTGCCTACCTTGACCTCAGCAAAGCTTTCGATACTGTTCCACATAGAAGATTAATTAATAAGCTGGGTAGGCGCAGGGTGGGTCAGAAGTTGGTCAACTGGTTGGCAAACTGGTTGACGGGCAGAAAACAGAGAGTGGTGGTAAACGGTATACAGTCAGAAGAGATGCAAGTCACAAGTGGGGTACGTCAGGGATCAGTGCTGGGGCCAGTCCTCTTCAATATCTTCATCAATGACATTGCAGAAGGACTGGAGGGTATGGTTTGTCTGTTTGCAGATGACACCAAGATCTGCAACAGAGTAGATGATCCAGATGGGTGGGCAGAATGAGAAGAGATCTGGATAAACTAGCAAAATGGTCGGAAGAGTGGCAACTGGGGTTTAATGCAAAGAAGTGCAAGATTATGCACATAGGGAAGAGAAACCCTGAAGCCACCTATAGGCTGTGTGGGGAGTTGCTGGCAGTCACAAGGGAAGAAAGAGACTTGGGCATCATCATCATCACCGATGACCTGAAATCATCCAAGCAGACCACTAAAGCAGTAGGTAAGGCTAGGGGGATGTTGGGATGTATTAGTGGGGGTATCACAAGTTGGAAGAGGAAGGCAATAATCTCTCTTTACAAGACACTTGTTAGGCCCCATCTGGAGTACTGTGTGCAGTACTGGAGGCCACACCTTCACAAGGACATTAACCAAATTGAGGCAGTCCAGAGAAGGGCAACCAAAATGGTGCAGGGACTGCATCAGAAAACATATGAGGACAGATTAACGGACCTCAATATGTACACCCTAGAGCAAAGGAAGGAGAGAGGTGATATGATCAAAACATTCAAACATCTTAAGGGCATAAACAAGGTGAAAGAGTCTAACATGTTTCAATATAAGAAAAATAGCAGGACAAGAGGACACAGCATGAGATTAGAGGGAGGCCGATTAAGGGGTAATGTGAGGAAGTTCTTTTTCACAGAAAGGGTGGTGGATGCATGAAATGGCCTACCTCAGGAAGTGGTGGATATGAATACAGTGCAGGGCTTCAAACAGGCATGGGATAGGCATAAGGGAGCAATACAGAAGAGTATGAATAGATAGGCCATTGACAGAGCAAAGGATGATGACAGATTTATAAGGTAGAAAAAGAAAGGGGCAGACTGGATGGGCCTTGCGGTCCTTATCTGCCATCAACTTCTATGTTTCTATGTTTCTATTATAGAGAAGAAAAATCTTGTTTTAATGTGGAGTCTTTATCACTGCTGCTTCTCTCCTTCACTCCTTGGTGTATTCCTTCTCTGGGGACAGCTCTCCTCAGAGCTCCCTGCATGCCCCTCCACTGTGCGGGTTTCAGTTCCACTGCACGCTCCAAGCTCCTGTGGGGGGACAACAGAAACAAAGAAAGATATACTGAACCAAGCCACAACAAGTTGGAATGGTAAGAGACTCTGTCTGATTTTTCTGTTCAAGGCAATGGTGGCATACATTTCCAAAATAATTTATTTACCTTCAGAATCCCCTGATCTATATGCTGCTCCTCAATGTCTAAGCATACAATGGCTCCTCTGCAGCAGCAGTATGGAAACCAGCTCCAGTGCAACTGTTAGGAAGTCCAAGGAGAAGACCGCGCTCCAGACAGCAGAAGACAAGCAAATCAATGAAAAGGCCATCTTCAGTTTCATAAGTAAGAAAAGGAAAAAAAGGAGGGCACAGAAAGGCTGGCAAAAGGGTGTCAATGAAAGGTAGATGACCCAAGTAAAGTGAGTATGCTGAATGAGTACTTTAGACTCAGTTTTTGCTAAGGAAAAAAAATTGTCTGCTGCCAGACTGTGGAGCAACTAAGGCTCAAGGTTTGGGACACAAACTAAAGGTGGGGCATATTTCCATAGACAGGGTATTTAAAGGTCTTAGAGCATTGAAAGTCAGCAAATCCCCAGGCCCAGATGCATTGTAAACCAGGGTATTGAAACAAGTAGGATGGCTACAAGCTGCCCCTCTGGTAGACAACTGCTAGTTAGTGATAGGAATAGTCCCAGCTGACTGGAGGGGGGCGAATGTGATACTTCTTCATGGAGAGGACAGGGTAACCCCAGAAATTACAAGCAAGTGAGCCTGACCTTCATTATGAGCAAACTGCTTAAGACATTTAAAAGGAGCAGATGGTGGAGTTCCTAGGGGCAAATGTCCTACAAGACATGCAGCAGCATAATTTTGGAAATGGAAGGTCATGCCAGGCAAATCTAATTTTTTTCTTCAGTGTACAATAGTGACACAAGCAGTAACAAACATCAGGCTGTTGACATTTTATATCTGGATTCTAGCAAGGCACACAATTAAGTGCCTCATAGAAGGTTGGTAAAGAAATTAGGGGACCGAGGGCTGAAGGAGGGCTTCACAAGGTGGACTGGGAATTGACTGGGGGGGGGAGTACACACACAGTAGTGGTAAAAGGCCAGCACTCAGGGGAGATGGAAGTCACCAGCAGAGTACTCCAGGGATCAGTCTGGGGACAGGTCCTGTTTAACCTGTTAATTTATGACATGGGTAAAGGGATACAGGGCAAGATCAACTTGTTTGCTTGCAGATAACACTAAGCTGTGTGGGAGAGCTAACAGCAAAGAAGATGTCAGAGACATGAAAATGATTCAAGGTAGGTTAAAACAGTAGTAAGGTGTATCGCAGTTCAGGTTCAATGCTAAAAAATGCAAAGCCATGCATATTAGTAGAAATGATCCCAAAAAAGTATTAGCTTGGGGGTGTCAAACTAGCCCAAATATTGGAGGAAAGGGAACTGGGAGTAATCATAGCAGAGATGCAATAAGGCATTTGGGAGAGCAAACTGAATGCTGGGTTGCATAGAGGGAGTGTTCTCCAGTAGGACTGAAACAACAGTAATTATACCCCTTTACAGATCCCAGGTGTGGTCACATCTGGAGTAATGTGTACAGTTCTAGAGCTACAACTTGAAGAAGGACAAGGACAGACTGCAGTCTGTACAGAGAAGGGCGACCAAGATGATTCAGGGGTAGCAGGGTGAAATCTTACGAAAAGCACTTGAGCAGCCATAATATGTACTCACTGGAGACCAGGAGTGAGTGAGGTGACATCATAAAAACATTCAAGTTTCTCAAAGGTATAAATAGTGTTGACTGCCAGCAGCTCTTCCAAGTGTTGTGAGGGTCTATTAAAAGAGTACATGAGTACAAGCTGATGGGAAGGGGCTCAGAAAGGATGTAAGGAAAGATTTCTTTATGGAAAGAGTGGTTGATGAGTGGAAAATGGCAGGTTGCCCAGAGCGGTGGTGGAAATGGAAACTGTGGTGGGCTTTAAGAGAGGGTGGGACAGACATAAGGGTCTAATAAGGAATGGGGTGGAGGGGATGAAGGGAGGGGTCTGAGTTACCACAAGAGGGCCCAGCCATGGATGCATAGCATTAGGCTGGTGGGGCATGGGTTAGGTAGGAACATAGCAGTCTGGATAGACTTTGGTCTTTTTCTGCCTGTAAACATTTATGAGGGGCAGAGGATGCCAAAGCAACCTGCTCACCTTTTGGAGAGGGAGGAACACCAAGGATGTACTAGTTAATTCAATGCAACCTACGCAGTACCAACCAGCAAGCCCACTGGGCTCCCTCTACAACCAGATGCGTACTTTTCTTGTGTGTGGGGACTTTCATGGTAGCTCAACAGGGCACTTCTGGAGACTAGCTGTTACCAGCTCAGTATGTCTTTCTTGATAAAAGCTTTGATATAAATAAACATATACATAAATAGGGAGTATTTAGTGGTATCACCAGGAGGGTAAGGGAACCCAAGGAGGGGGTCTTCCCTCAAGAGCAACAACCCAATAGCCAGTGGGCCTGTGGTGGGTTTCCCAGAAGACATTGTGTAAGAGTCGAGGAGAGAGGGCAGACTTGGTAGTGCTTGTGTAGAAGTTGCAGCACCTGAAGATGACAGGCAAGACTTTGGCAGAAAAGAAAGCTTCCAGACAGGGTAGGGAACTTGTCTCCAGCATGTACGAGGTGACCCTATGGAGTAGGTCAATCAGTATTGCCACCACTGTTCAGCTCCATTGGGGAGATGGCCCATGAGGCCATGACATTTGGTATGGTTGGGTATTGCACATGGCTGTGTGTGACTGTCAGCTGAGCAGTGCATAGCTTGTGCTAGGTCAGGGGAGCATCAGCTGGTAGCTGCACAGGCAGGTACTGAGCCCCAACCCCTTTGCCTGGGATGTGGAAAGTGAGAACATGAGAATCTGTGGCACACACCTTCATGGTGAGACAGCATTGACAGAATCAGGAGAATGAGACAAAAGTATGAAGCGTGTAACTGCTCATACAACTACAACCCCGGGTTAGGAAGGTGAAAGGTGGGGCTGAACCCTGCAGCTTAATGAGACAGATTTGCTTTGTGGAGCTCCTGCTTCTTTTCAGCTTTTTATTAAGTTTATTTTCTAATAAAACTGCTCTGGTTCTTGAAATAACTTTACAGTAGGGTGCAGCTTTTCTGAGAGTATTGGTAGTCTGAATATGGAGAAGCCAAAAGATTCTGCAGCATCCCAACAAGACTTTTTCAAGCTGAAGGAACAGCAGGCCAGTGGAAAAGGGAAAGCTGATAAGGCAGTTTCTAAACAGGAACGGAGGTTTCTTTGCATTCCTTACAGTTGTCTATAAATGCCTCAATTAGATCTGTCCAACAAATGGATAAGAAGATATATACAGGAAGAAAAGAATGGCAGTATGAGAACAGTCAGTAGACACAGTAAAGCCATGGCTGGGGAAGCACTTTCACATGCTGATAAAGCTTTAGTGACAGCATCGGAGTTGGTTACAGATAACAAGAATGTAAAATTCAGGGCTGACCGATGCCCCAGCAGGTGGAACACTGCACTCCTGCACCAGTGACCAAAGTTTGGGAGCAAACTTGGGATGCTGGTAGGGTGGCCTAGGGCTGGGGGATGGCACAGCTGCTCCTGGCAGCACTCCCAGCCTGAGTGGGGTAGGTGTCATATTCTGCCTCTCGAGCATCCCTTGCAGTTGGGCCATGGAACTGTCTCTCTGCAGGTGGGGGGGCAAGTTTGCGAGGCTGGAACACAGCTTCACATGATGTCCAGTGAGGTGGGCAAGGTGAAACCTAAGGAGAAAAACCCTGTGAGGACAGGCGCAGATTAACTCATTGCTATAAGAGGTGCTATACGGGGTGTACCCAATTTAGAGCTCCATTTCTAGGGGCAGGTCAGCGGCAGGCGAATCAGTTGGCAGGCTGGTAATGACTTCTTTTCAGCTGTTGGGGTGGAGTTGGACAACTTTTCAAAGGACAGAGCCACACCAATAGTGGCACGGCTCGGTCCTTTGATGTTGCATTCTTGCATTGCATTCCTGGTAGCTTACAGCAGTGTGAACGCACTGAGCCCAGGCTGTCAGCATGCCCTCTTGCTGTTAAAAAATAAACTGACGGGGGTACCCAGTCCCCCTGTCAGCATGCCCTCTCCCAGTTCATTTGCCGGTGGGGGAGCCCACTCCCCATTGGCATAATGTCCCCCCCAATTTGTTGTGTGCCGAGGGGGGTGCCCAACTCCCTCGGCTCTTGTTCCCCCCCCAACACTCAGTATAAAGCAATGGGAGTGCCCAGTCCCCATCGGCCACAGCACCCTCGACCAACAAACACTCAGGTGGCACACTGGGAGCCCACCCAGCATGCTAAATGTACCTGAAAGAAAGAAAACCTTCCTGTGATGTTTTAAAATTTTTTAAACCTATAAACAAGAAAAATGGTCCCTTGCTGAGTCCAGTGCCCTCCCAACCCACACCCACCCTTCAAGCACCCACTCCCCACACCCCCCACCCCATACTTACCTCCGAATCAGCGCTGATGATCTTCGTGGAGTGGGAACACGTCTGCACTCTTCAAAGCCAACCATGAACGGAAGAAATGCCGGTAAGCTGTATAATTGCATAAATTTGTTTTTTTTCAGCTTTGGTGCATATCTCAGCCATCTGTGCAAATTTTGGCACCAAATTTTTAACATGGGGTTCTTGGGACCCCACCTCATGGATTCAAGTGACTGTCGTCTGGTTATTCGGTCTTGAAAGGTGATTTTGCGGTCACTGCGTGGAATCACCTTTTGGGACAGATTAATGAAAAAACAGTGTCACTGTTCATGAGGTGGACTCCCAAAAAAGCCTATGTTGAAAATTTGGTGAAACCATTCCACAAAATGACTGTTATGAGCGTGTGTTGCGCAGTTTCAACGAATACTTGTAATTTTGCGAATATGTAATATTTAAACTCCAGATTTTCAACATTGGTATTTTTTTACACCTCCTCATGAATGGTACAGCTGTCATTTTTCACATCCTGGCAGAAATGTGTTTTCGCACTTCTGACGCAGAATAGCGCGGTCGCTGTGGGAAACCAGTGTTCAGGACAGATTACAAAAATCACAAGTGCACTGTTCATGAGTGGAGGTCTCAAAATACCTATGTTGAAAATTTGGTGACAAAAGTCCAAAAAATGACTATTTTACGAGTGTGCATTGCGCAGTTTCCACGCACACTTGTAACGTTGAGAATTTGTAATATTTTCGCTCAAGATTTTCAACACTATCAGTTTTTCACCCCTCCTTATGAACAATACAGCTGTCATTTTTCACATCCTGTCCAAAATATGTTTTCGAACATCTGGCACACAATGGCGTGGTTGCTGTGGGAAATCAACATTCGGGACAGATTAACAAAATTATAGTGACAGTGTTCATGAGCAGAGGTCACAAAATGCCTACGTTGAAATTTTGGTGAAATTATTCCACTAAATGACTGCTATGAGCATGCGTTTTGCAGTTTCCACGTACGCTCATATGTTTGGGCATTTTTAATATTTTCACTCCAGATGTTCAGCACTGCCATCTCTTCACACCTCCCTATGAATGGTACAGCTGTAATTTTCCACATCCTGCCAGAACTGAGTTTTCGCACATCTGGTGCAGAATGGCGCGGTCGCTGTGAGAAATCAACGTTTGGGACAGATTAACAAAATCACAGTGCCACTGTTCATGAGCAGAGATCCCAAATGCTTTCATGAGGTGGTGGTCACAAAAAGCTATGCTGAAAGTTTGTAGTGCAAATACCAATAAACGCCCTGGATGTTAGGGTTTCTAACCATAACATCCCCCCCAACCCATGGTGGAGCTCCAGTGCCCTCATCTTCTCTGAACTGCAGACACATCTTCAGTCTTCAAAGCCAGATCATGAACTGAGGAAACAGGTATGCACTTCACTGTATTTCAATGGGAATATGAACTTGGTGGCATAACTTGTTCTTTCTGCTGGGAACTGTAGTTCTGCCAATTTGTGCGTATGAACATCAATTCCAACGACGAACTTTAGCATTGACAAATGCTTGTTTGCAGTGAAATCCAACTGCCATTCCTTGGACCAGTTTTCTAGCCTCTTCAGATCCCTCATCATTTTTTCTATACCTTCCTCTGTATCTACCCTGTTACATAGCTTTGTATCATCCACGATCAGACTAATACCCCACCCTCTGCAATATCGCTTATGAAGACATTGAAGAGCACTGGTCCCAGCACCGATCCTTGGGGTACGCCACTTGCCCTTCCCTCCTGTGAACTAACCCCCTTTACCACAACTCTTTGTGTCCTGTTACTCAACCAGTTTCAAACCCATGTGACCACCTCTGTCCCCACCCCCAGATTTGCCAGCGTGTGGATTAGTCTCCTGCGTGGGACTGTGTCTAAGGCCTTTCTGAAGTCCAGACAGGCCACATCTACCGCTCTGCCCTGGTCTATTTCCTTTGTCACCCACTGAAGAAATCAACCAAGTTGGTCTGGCATGACCTCCCTGCAGTGAATCCATATTGCCTTGGGTCCAGCAGCCCCCTTGTCTCTAGGTATTCCACCAGCCTTTCCTTAAGTAGGAAATCCATAATTTTACCTACTATCGAGGTCAAACTTACCAGGCAGTGGTTTCCTGCCTCCTACTTGCTACCACTTTTGTACAGGGGTACCACTTGTGCCCTTCTCCACTCCTTGGGAGCCACGCCTGTTTCTAGTGATCCACTGAACAGCTTAGCCAGAGGTTTAGCCATTTCCTCCCAGAGCTCCTTTATGATCCTTGGGTGTGTCCCATCGGACCCCATAGCTTTATCCACCCTAAGCTGTTCTAGTGCTCTTTTTACTCTATCCTCTGAAAAAGGTCTAATGTCCACCCCCTCTTCCTGTTTGCCCATCTCCATTAATGGGGGACCATCTCCATTGTCTACTTCCATGAATTCGGAGCAGAAGTATTTGTTGAGGATGGTCGCCTTGTCAATGTTTTTCTCCACTACCCTGCCTCCCTCTTCCCTAAGTTTCACAATCCCTCCCCGTCTTCCTTCTCTCGCTAATATACCTAAAGAATGCCTTCCCTCCTTCCTTCACTGATTTAGCTAGCTTTTCCTCGGTTTCGGCCTTTGCTGCCCTTACTGCCTTGTTTGCTTCCTTTCATTTTTCCAAGTATCCTTGCTTGTCCTCCTTGCTTTGTGTTGCCTTGTACCTCAGAAATGCCATATTTTTTCCTCTTACTAGCTCTGCTACTCCCCTCGAGAATCACAGTGGTTTCCTTTTTCTTTTGCTCTTGCTGCAGGGCCTGGCACAATGGTTTACCACCAGGTGAAGGGCTTCCCTTATCTTATCCCACTGTTCCACTACCCCCTTATGTCATTGTATCTCTGCATAGCCTTCCTGAATTCGTCCATCATCTTACTGAAGTCTGTCCTCCTGAAATCCAGGATTCTAGCCCTTGTGTGGCTAGCCTCCTATGACGTCCTGATGGTGAACCCCACAGTTTGATGATCACTAGTCCCTAGGATTTCCCCCACTGTGACTTCCTTTATCCTGTCCCCATTGCTTAGGACAAGATCCAGAATTGCATTCTCCCTCGTAGGCTCCCTCACTAGCTGTGTGAGACCTGCCCCTTGCAGGGATTGCAGGAATCCCTTACTCCTGGCTGAGGCTGCCGCCGGGATGCTCCAGTCCACATCTGGCAAGTTGAAGTCACCCATCAGCAGCAATTCACCCTTTATTGCCATGTTCTCTATAGTCTCCTGCAGTTCTCTGTCTACATCCTCTGCCTGCCCTATTCAATACAAGTTAGCCATTCCTGAAGCTGTTTAGAACAGGGGGCCGATCAAGGACACAAGAGGAAAAGTCATTTGACCTGATTCAAAAGAAACTATGGAAGTTGGAGTTGATACATGCTTTCTTACCTCCCACTAAACTTTGGTTTACTGCAAAGGGACATACAGGGTACCTACATCTGTTTGGATCCAAAGGATGCTGGTCATCTAGCGAGCAAGTCAGAGGTAGAGGCAGCAGCATCTTCATTAGTAGCGATCGTGGAGGACAGTAATGCAGGAGATTTAACTGATTGTCATGTCAGTCTTGCTATTAAATTGCTGATCTTCACCTGCATCCTTTATCTTTTAATCTGGTCATGAGTACTGGGACTGATGATGGGGAGACAGCATCTCGGACATAGGGTTTTTTAATAATGTTATGTACTGTTATCAGGGGAAGGGGCATGGCTAGCCATCACACAGAGTGGCAGAATTCCTGAAGACCTCCTGCACAGCAAACTAAAATATCTACTTTACGAGAGACAAACTGCAGAAACTGAAAAAATTAAAGGTCGATCCAGATTACCTGCACTCTTGTGAATATGTGGATACTAAACTTTATTTTCTAACATGAGGAATCCTTGAAGGAATACAATGCAGCAATGGGAAGCTCAAAACTTTTCCAGCCTCATGGTGCTGGCTCTGATACTTCCAAGGCCTTGGACTTGGCTGCTGTGGATGACCGTATTGGCACAGAATTGGAAGCACTGGATAATCTCCACAATGGATAAAAAGCTTGATACTATCACCACCAGGCTGGCAATGGTTGTACAGAGCATAGATGCTATTAAAGCTAATACCACCAATGCCAACAACCATGCGGCCAAAGCCCTAGCAGTAGCAGATACGCTGATAAAAGAAAAAGCACACTTGCGACTGAGATTGAAACAATCTGAAAATCTCCTACATTCACAAAACATCAGAGTTCTGAGCTTTCTGAAGGGTCTAGATGGAACAGACATCATGGCATTTATGGAGCAATGACAGCAAGCATAATTAAAACTTCTGGAGCCCCCTCGACTGGAGCAGGCATATCACATCACCCTTGGAAGATAGGTTGACAGGTCAAAATGTCTCAAGGCCATATTGCTCTCCTTTCTATCAATTTCAGACAAAGACAGAATTTTTCAAGGAGTAAAATGAGTACTGCTTAAACTGGATGAACAAAAATGATTGCGTTTTCAAGGCTGATCATATGTGATATGGCAGAGGCATAAAGCATTTGAGGGAGTCAAACAATAACTGTACTAAAGGAAACTCCCCTTCGCTATGATCCCCCCCACCCACCTTCACCGTATGATCCAGAACAAACCTTATTCTTTCTCGAGCCAGATGATATCAGGAAGTTGTTACCGTGGACAAGCCGGGTGTTACCAGTCGGGGTCTGGTTGCAGAGGCTGAAGAAGAGGGTGAGAGTGATTTGGGAGAAGAAGAAACATAGTTGGACTTTGATAATAGTGAGACTCAATGTTTAATTGGATGTCTTTATTATTTCCCTAATTTTCTCTACTTTACTACAAACAGGTTCATTATGCTAGCGGGTCTGTCATAATTTGGGTAAGAATGAGCTGGGGTGGGTACCCAATGTCCCTGATCTAACTGTTTTGCTGGGTATTCCCTGTGCATCTATAAGATGTAAATTAAGAGGTAAGAATGAAGCACAGCATATGCCCTCCTACTCCTGGTCTTTACGCCCCCACCTTACTGCACTGCTGTGGACCCTAAAAGGTTAGAGACTGGAATTCAGTTAGACCAGTTAGACACTGGTCCCCCTAAACAGAACTCCAAACTGAACTCTGTTGAATGAATGTTACCCTGGACTTACAAATAAATCCAAAGCAGTTATACATCCTACTACAGACCAGATCCTAATCACATATCCACCCAATTGACTCACGGAATGTGCTACAATACCCAAATGGCTGGTGTTACTAAACTCCACCAACATATATATTTACCTAAGTGTGGGTATTTTGTTATGCAAGGGAACAATAGGCCTTTTACCACAGTCTTGTCATTGTTCCCTTGAGCAATAAATTCACAGGGGACTAGATCCCAGGGTAAATATGTATTTAGAATTCTTTTATTTAAAAAGGCAATTGGTCAATTATACTACTGTTCGATGTGCTTATGCAACTGGATGAGATAATATGACATGATGCTTATGTAACTTGATTTGCTTTGTGGCTTTCTGCCTCTCTATCTGTGTGATATACCACCCTGTAGGGGTATGACGCAAGGAACCCTAGAGGAGGGTTCCCCCCACAGGTGCCAAGGGAATGAATGCGTCAGCTAAAGGTAGGTTAGGAAGAAGCCCACGGGTAAGAGAGACAAGCCACTGGAGGAGGAGGGGTGGATAGTGAGCAACGAAAATGAATCCTGAAGTAGCCCAAGATGTGTGACCCTTTAAGCCCGATGGGGAGTGACGTTGTTGCTCCGACCATTGAACCTAGGGCTTAAAGCCCTCCCATTCAATGTGCTTACACAACTGGATGAGATAATATGAGATGATGCTTGTGTAACTTGATTTGCTTTGTGGCTTTCCACCTCTCTATCCATGGGATATACCACCCTGTAGGGATACGACGCAAGGAACCCTAGAGGAGGGTTCCCCTCTACAGGTGCCTTGGGAATGAATGCGTCAGCTAAAGGTAGGATAGAAAGAAGCCCAAAAAGAATACCCAAAGATGTCGAGCTTTGAAGAGGAGAGGATGATGAATGAATTCAGTGAAGAGAAGGGCAAACTTCCTAAAGAGAGAGGGGAAAGCCAGGGCCACCATCCAACAGCGGAACCTAACTAACTAACCAAAGAAAGCACCAACTCTAACTAATATTATGACCATTGGCACAGAGGAGAGGAAAAACCCCCTTTGAGGAGGAAACCTCTGGGGATCCAAGGCCTGGGACACCTTCCCTCCAGGCTGACGACGTTTGATTGAGGAGTTGTTAAAGAGAAGGGTTCGGTAATGAGAGGGATATGAGTAGGGAGGATGATGATGGAATAAGGAATATCTCCAAAAGAAAGCACAGATCAAAGCAGGAACATGAGGCTGCGCACAGAGAGAAGAAGGAACATGAGGCAATGATGAATACTGATGGAGATCACCGCAGGAGGGTGGCAGTTCGATGTGGCAACATAAGATCCAATGAGAGGTATGTTTGATTGAGCAAGGTGAGAAAGTAGACACTGAGGCCAATAAGGCATGATTATGCGATGTGAACGAACAGACCCTAATGTTGTGGTCAATGAGGTAGCATAGGATTCAATGATAGGAATGCTGGAGTAAGCGATGGAAATAGGTAAACCTTGAGGCAAGGATGAGTGAATGATGACTGGAGTAATGAACTCGAAACATGTGGGAGGATGGCCATGGGCCGATGATGATGGAGTGAAGCCATGATTGGAGTGAATCCTTGATGGCTGGTATGAGATAATAAGTGGTGAATAATGACCGGAGCCATGAACATGATACATGCAGCAGGAGGGCCACGAGCAGATGAGGCAGCATATGAATAATGATAGGTATGCCCAAAAGAAACATTGATTGCAGGCCAGATGGAGGCAGCCGAGGCAGATGAGTCAGCCGAGGCATAAGGATTGAGTGACTGAATTAGATGAGCAGGTTGAGACGAGGTATCGTGGATCTGAGAGGATTATGGAGTCAAAGGATCTTTGATGGAGGGATCGAGGAAGGATGACAAGGAATAAATAGGTTCCTTGAGAGGAGGTAGACTCCGAAGGGGGGCACAGCAACAGAGAGAGCCACATGAGCCAGAAAACATCCCACTCCAAGGAAAGGAAAAGTCCAAATGAGAGGGCATCCAGATCGCTCCCCATGGATTCTTGACAGATATGCTCAAAAGAAATATTGATTGCAGGCCAGACGGAATCAGCCGAGCATGAAACAGAGAAAACAACGGTGTAGAGACAGTATGAAATACACCCCCCCCACACACAGTGGAAACCCAAACATTAAAGCATCCGAAAACATAGCGTAGAGAGAGGTTAATAACGTCACAAAACCAGAATCAGTGACCATGAAATAAAATGTAACCCCCCCCCACTGAACAGAGCACCATAAATGAATGGCGAAATGGAACAGAACTTGTATGAAGTATGGCTGATAAGGAGTGTAAAGTTGGCAAAATGATGGACGACATGCTAGATGAAATCCTGAGCCATGGGAACAGAGAAAATAAAAACCAATCGGACCAAACATTGAAAGCAAATCGCTCGCACTGCAGCACCCTGCAATGAACAATGGTACCTGAGAAGGAGCTGCCAGAGACATCCCGAGTAGGCGGCAGCCGAGTCCAGGAATGACCCCCAAACGAAGAGGTAACAGAAGAGCCGAGAGATTGAGGAAGGGTTGTTGAGGGCAGCAGCAAGCAGTAACAAGTGAGCCATGAGGATAGAGAGGCATGAAGGGCCGAGCAGGATTGGGAGCAGGCCAATGGGGAGCCAATAATCTGGTGAAGGAGTAGTTGATAGCGGGGGCTGAGGCATGGGAATCCCGGAGCTGCCGCACAACATGACTGCGGAGGGCTCGATGAAGGAGCCGGGAAGGGAAGCTCAGGAGTGTGACAGGCAGATCGAGAAGAGAGGGAAGCTAAAGGAATGCAAGGCAATACGGGGCAAGAAGCAGACGGAGGACATACGAGGAGTGAGGAAGATCAAAAGGCGGGCCAGGGAGGAAGAATGTGTTTCAGGCAAACAAAAAGAAGACGGCCGGGAGGGAAAAGGTACCGAAGCGGACAGGGGTAAAATACAGGAGTTCCGCATTGTGGCATGTAGAAATGAGCTACCATCCCCATTGGTATGGCTGCAGCACTGCGATTGGGATTGATAAGGCACGGCAAGTGTAGCAGGGATGGAGTCTGGAGATTCAAGGATCGAGCAGGACTCAGAGGTAGACATACGAGGAGGAGGAAACAGTGAGTGAGTAAAACAAAACAAAATGACATAGGCATGGCTGACGTGGCAAAATGAATGACGCTGGCAAATTAAAAAGAAAAACAAGGGCAACCGTAGTGAGAGGACCTAGGAGAGCGCTCGAGGGAGTGAGAGAGAGAGAGAGAGAGAGATCCAGTGGTTATAGGTGCCCCAAAGCAAGACAGCAGCTGAGTGAAAGGAGCGAGGAGGAGCGGCATCTCTGGCTGCAACGAAAATGAATCCTGGCAAAGCCCAGGCTGTTTTTTATTTTTATTTTTTTTTATTTTTTGTTAACCGGGTAAGTGCACTAGACAAATTCTGCCTATTTTCAGGCACGACCCGGGGGAGGGGAATACAGATGAATGCCAACTGACCTTGAACCAGATTAAGGTGTTGGTAGTATTTTTAGTGAATGGGGGGAAATTTGGCCAGGACCCCAGGGAAATTCCTCTACTGTTTTTGAGAAGTGCCATGGGATCTTTGACATCTACCTGAACTACCACCAGAACAGGCAGATGGGACCTCGGTTTAACGTCTCATCCGAAAGATGGCACCTCAGGAGTACAGCACCCCCCTCACGCTGTACTACAGTGTCAGCATTGGGATATTAACCCAAGTGCCTAAGTGTGACCTTTTAAGCCCGATGGGGAAGTGACGTTGTTGCTCCGCCCATCGAACCTTGGGTTTAAAGCCCTCCCATTAGAACCTTTAAAACCAGATTGAAACAGTGGCTTGTCTCAATGAATAAATGAACTTGTACTTCATGTTTAATGTGTGTGCTATTAAATGTAGATACTTTTTATATGGTATCTTATTAAGTATGTTTGTATTGTACTTATGGTGTACCGTTTTAGAACTTGTCGCTTGTGAGAACGGGCAGTTTTGCTCATCAGCTAACTAGATGGGGCAAAAAAGGGTAAGACCATCAAAAAATGGAGGGTAATGAGTACCAATGCCCGTAGTCTAGGTAACAAGCTCCGTGAACTGGTGGCCTTGATGGAAGAGGGACGCCTGGATTTTGTGGCAGTCACAGAAACGCGGTACACAGAGAACCATGACTGGGATGTCAACATACCAGGGTACATAATCTACAGGAGGGACAGGGAGGGTAGAAGTGAAGAAACATAGAAATATAGACTTTGACGGCAGATAAGGACCGCTTGGCCCACCTAGTCTGCCCATTTCCCTACCTACAGGATAAGCTACAGATCCTAGTTAACTAACAGCCTATTTCTTCCTACCCCCACAAGAATTGCCTTATGTCTGTCCCATGCATTCTTGAATTCTCCCACAGTTTTAGACCCCACTACCTCCTCAGGAAGGCTGTTCTACACAGCCACCACCCTCTCTGTGAAAAAATACTTCCTCACATTGCCCCTTTGCCATCCCCCCTCTATCTTCAAATTGTGTCCCCTTGTTCTTGCTCATCTCTTTTTCTGAAAGATGCTACCCTCTTGGACTTTGTTTATTCCACTGAGGTACTTAAAAGTTTCTAGCATGTCCCTCCTCTCCTCAAGGGTATACATATTAAGCTCCTTTAGTCTCTCCTTATATGGCTTCTCTTGCAGACCCTTCACCATTTTAGTTGCCTCCTCTGGGCTGCCTCCATCCTGTCTATGTCCTTGGGAGATGGGGTCTCCAGAACTGGGCCAGTACTCCAGATGGGGTCTCACCAACTGTCTGTACAGAGGCTAACAACTTCCTGTTTTCTGCTGGTGATGCCTCTCCCTACATCCCAGTATCCCCAGCCTCCCACTGCCTTCTCACATTGCTTCTAACCTTAAGGTCATCTGATATGATTACCTCAGGTCCCTTTCCATTTTTGTTGTTGCTAGTATCTCACCCCCCATTGTGTACTCTTCCCCTGGGTTTTTGTTTCCCAGGTGCATTATTTTGCACTTCTTTGCATTGAATCCAAGTTGCCATACATCTGACCATTCCTCCAACCTTGCCAAGTCCCTTCTCATCCTTTCCACGCCTCCTTGTGTATCAACCCTGTTGCAGATCTTTGTATCATCTGCAAAGAGGCATACTTTTCCTTCCAGTCCCTCTGCAGTTTCACTTATAAAGACATTAAAAAAGACTGGACCCAGTACTGAATCCTGTGGTACCCCACTAGTAACCCCTCTTTCTTCAGAGTGGGCTCCATTTACAATTACCTTCTGTGTCCTGTTGTCCAGCCAATGTTTTACCCAGGCTACCACCCTGGGACCCTCTCCCAGGCTGGTTAATTTGATTATTAATCTTTTGTGTGGGACTGTGTCAAACGCCTTGCTAAAGTCTAGGTAGGCCATGTCCACAGCCCTCCTGGTCTACTACCTTGGTCACCCAGTCAAAGAAATCTATTAGATCGCCTGACATGACCTTCCCGCTGTGAACCCATGCTGCCTTGGGTCCTGTGCCCAACTGGCCTCTAGGTACTCAACAATTCTTTCCTTCAGAAGTGATTCCATCACTTTACCTACCACAGAGGTCAAACTGACAGGTCTGCAGTTTCCTGCGTCTGTCTTGCTCCCACTTTTGTGAAGGGGAATCACATCCGCCTTCCTCCAGTCCTCAGGTACCACGCCATCCTCCCATGATTTGTTAAAAAGGGTAGTCAGTGGTGTCCCTAGTTCTCCCCTTAATTCTTTTAGAATTCTGGGGTGAATTCTGTCAGGCCCCATTGCTTTGCCCACCTTCAGGTTTAGGAGTTCTTTCAGAACCCTTTCTTCTGTGAAAGAACTGGGATCGACCCCCCTATCCAGAGTGCTTCTGTTAATTGGATTAGGCACCTTCTCCTTCCTCCTCTTTTGTGAATACTGAGCAGAAGTATTTGTTCAGTATCCCTGCTTTTTCACTGTCCCTCTCTGCCCACCCACCGTCCTTTCTATTCAGCCTCACTGTCCCTCCCTTTGTCTTTCTGCGTTCCCTGATGTACCTGTAAAAGGTTTTATCCCCCTTCTTAACCGAGTTGGCTATCTTTTCCTCAGTTTGGGCCTTTGCTAGTCTGACTTCCCTCCCTGCTTCTTTCTGCCTTAACTGGTACAGTTATCTGTCCTGCTCCTTCTGTGTTTCTTTATACTTCCTAAATGCTATCTTTTTCTCCCTAACCTTCCCTGCCACCTCTTTTGAGAACCATAGTGGCTTTTTCTTTCATTTTGATTTCTTTATTTGCTTCACACAAAGGCTTGTTGCCTCCGTGATGGCAGTGTTGATGTTTCCCCATTGTTGCTCCACCCTTCCTTCTAGCCTGTTTGCTAGTGCTTTTCTAAGGCACTCTCCCATCTTGCCAAAGTCAGCCCTCCTGAAGTCCAGTACCCCAACTTTTGTATGGCTTGACTCTAGCTGAGTTTATCGTGAACCACACTGTTTGGTGGTCACTTGTTCCCAGATGGCTACCCGCTTCTACATCTGAGATCCTCTCACTGTCCCCATTTGAGAGTATGAGGTCTAAGATTGCTCCCTCATGAGTGGGTTCCAAAACTAGCTGTCTGAGGCATGCCATCTGTAGGGCATCGAGAATGGCCCTGCTCTTGGATGTGGCTGCAGCAAAGGTGCTCCAGTTAACATCTGGCATATTCAGGTCCCCCATCAACAGTATCTCCCCTTTCTCTGACATCCTAAGGATGCTTTCTACCATATCCTTGTCCATTCCCTCTCCCTGACATGGGGGTCTGTATACAACCCCTGTGCAGATTGTGGTGCCATTTCCAGTCTCTAAGGTGACCCACAGTGCCTCCTCTCCTCCCTGTTTACTCTTTTGTTCTGTTGCTTTTTCCCTTCCCTTACATAGAGAGCTACTCCACCCCCTCGTCTACCCTCCCTGTCTCTCCTGTAGGTTGTGTACCCTGGTATATTAACATCCCAGTCATGAGACAAAGAACCTCAGTGCGAACGCACTGAGGCAATGGTCACCCCAAAGGGCATTGGCCGGGAAGCCAAGTTTCAAAGAAATACAAAATCACACATGCCCCCATAATGCAAAGCATCATGGGCTGCATATGCAAATCACCACAGAATATTATGCTGATTCAGCTTTACGCAGAAATGCATGGTGCCGAAAGGCCTCTCACACAGTTTGCAAAGGGTGTCAACAGAAGACACAGACACGTGTTTCGTCCTACCAAGACTCATCAGTGTGCCTTGTCTGTTTGACACCCCAGTGGAAAGAACCAGCTACCCTAAGATGGTCTGTCTGGGTTATGTTGTGGTGAACCCAATTAAAACAAAAAACAAGTTAAAAGACAAAGAACCTCAGTCATGGTTCTCTGTGTACCATGTTTCTATGACTGCTACGATATTCAGGCATCCCTTTTCCATCAAGGCCACAAGTTCAGGGAGCTTGTTGCCCAGACTATGGGCATTGGTACACATTACCCTCCGTTTCTTGATGGCCTTACCCCTTTTTGCCCCCATCCCTGTCCTTATTGCCTGTGTCATTTTCTCCATTTACCCCTGCCCTTCTCCCTATCAACAACTCTATCTTGGTGTTTACCTCACTTACTACCCTGATTTTTTTTGGGGGGGGGCTAGGATTTCCCTCCTCCTTTCCAGTGCCCCCCCCTTGGCTAGTTTAAATGCTTGCCAATGAATCATTTAAACCTATCACCTAGGACCCTCGTTCCCCTCCTGGACAGATGCAGACCATCACACCAGTATAGGCCTGCATCACTCCAGAATGAGGAGGAGTAGCTCTCTATGTAAGGGAAGGGATCAAAACAATTGAACTAAGGGATAAACAGGGAGGAGACGAGGCACTATGGCTCACCCTGGAGACTGGAAATGGCACCACAGTCTGCACAGAGGTTGTATACAGACCCCCATCACAGGGGGAGAAAATGGACAAGGAAATGATAGAAGGCATCCTTAGGATGGCAGAGAAAGGGGAGCTATTGTTGATGGGGGACCTGAATATGCCAGATGTTAACTGGAGCACCTTTGCTGCAGCCATATCCAAGAGCAGAGTCATTCTCAATGCCCTACAGGGGCATGCCTCAGTCAGCTAGTGTTGGAACCCACTCGGGAGGGAGCAGTCCTAGACCTGGCACTCTAAAATGGGGATGGAGAGAGGATCTCAGATCTAGAAGTGGGTTGCCATCTGGGAACAAGTGACCACCAAACAGTGTGGTTCATGATAAACACAGCCGCAGAATCAAGCCATACAAAAGTGAGGGTACTGGACTTTAGGAGGGCTGACTTTGTCAAAATGGGAGAGTGCCTCAGAAAAACACTAGCAAACAGGCAAGAAGGAGGGGTGGAGGAACAATGGGGAAACATCAAAACTGCCATCACAGAGGCAACAAGCCTTTGTGTGAAGAAAATAAACAAATCAAAATGAAAGAAAAAAACACTATTGTTCTCAAAAGAGGTGGCGGGGAAGGTTAGGGAGGAAAAGATAGCATTCAGGAAGTGTAAGGAAACACAAAAGGAGCAGGGCAGAGAACTGTACCAGTTAAAGCAGAAGGAAGTGGGGAAGGTAGTCAGAATAGCAAAGGCCCAAACCAAGGAAAAGATAGTCAACTCGGTTAAGAAGGAGGATAAAACCTTTTATAGGTATATTAGGGAGCAAAGAAAGACCAAGGGAGGGATAGTGAGGCTTAATAAAGGGGAGGGTGGGTGGGCAGAGGACAATGAAAAGCAGGGATATTGAACGAATACTTCTGCTCTGTATTCATAAAAGAAGAAGAGGGGGAGGTACCTAATCCAATCAATAGAAGCACTCTGGATAGGGGGGTCGATACCAGTCATTTCACAGAAGAAAGGGTTCTGAAAGCACTCCTAAAACTGAAGTTGGACAAAGCAATGGAGCCTGACAGGATTCACCCCAAAATTCTAAAAGAACTAAGGCGAGAGATGGTGACACCACTGACTACCCTTTTAACAAATCATGGGAGGATGGTGTAGTACCTAAGGACTGGAGGAGGGCAGATGTGATTCCCCTTCACAAAAGTAGGAGCAAAGCAGAGGCAGGAAACTACAGACCCTGTTAGCTTGACCTCAGTGGTAGGGAAAATGATAGAATCACTTCTGAAAGAAAGAATTGTTGAGTACCTAGCGGCCAGTGGGGCACAGAACCCAAGGCAGCATAGATTCACAGCGAGAAGGTCATGTCAGATGAATCTAATAGATTTCTTTGATTGGGTGACCAAAGTAGTAGATCAGGGAGGAGCTGTGGACATGGCCTACCTAGACTTTAGCAAGGCATTTGATACAGTCCCACACAAAAGATTAATAAACAAATTAGCCAGCTTGGGTGTGGGTCCCATGGTGGTAGCCTGGGTAAAACATTGGCTGGACAACAGGACACAGAGGGCAATAGTAATTGAGTCCACTCCAAAGAAAGGGGGGTTACTAATGGGGTACCACAGGGTTCAATATTGGGTCCAGTCCTTTTTAATGTCTTTATAAGTGACATTGCAGAGGGACTGGAAGGAAAAGTATGCCTCTTTGTAGACAACACAAAGATCTGCAGCAGGGTTGATATGGGGGGTGGAAAGGATGAGAAGGGACTTGGCAAGGTTGGAAGAATGGTCAAAATTATGGCAGCTTAGATTCAATGCAAAGAAATGCAAAGTAATGCACCTGGGAAACAAAAACCAAGGGGAAGAGTACATAATGGGGGGAGGAGGGGGGGTAGTAACACCAACAAAAGTGGAAAGGGACCTGGAGGTAGTCATATCAGATGACCTAAATGTAAGCAAGCAATGTGAGAAGGCAGTAGGGATGGCTTGGGGGATACTGGGATGTATAGGGAGAGGCATCACCAGTAGAAAACAGGAAGTTATTATCCCTCTGTACAGACAGTTGGTGAGACCCCATCTGGAGTAGTGTGTGCAGTTCTGGAGATCCCATCTCCACAAGGACATAGACAGGATGGAGGCAGTCCAGAGGAGGGCAACTAAAACGGTGCAGGGTCTGTAACAGAAGCCATACAACGAGAGACTAAAGGAGCTTAATATGTATACCCTTGAGGAAAGGAGGGAGAGGGGGGACATGACAGAAATGTTTAAGTACCTCAAGGGAGTCAACAAAGTCCAAAAGGGTAGCATCTTTCAGAAAAAGAGACGTGCAAGAACAAGGGGACACAATTTGAAGATAGAGGTGGGGACGGCTCAGGGGCAATGTAAGGAAGTATTTTTTCACAGATAGGGTGGTGGATGTATGGAACTGCCTTCTTGTGGAGTTTGTGGGGTCAAAAACAGTGGGGGAATTCAAGAATGCATGGGACAGGCATAAGGCAGTTCTTGTGGGGGGGGTAGGAAGAAGTAGGCTGCTTTTTAACTAGGATCTGCAGCTTATCCAATAGGTAGGGAAATGGGCAGACTAGGTGGGCCAAGTGGGCCTTATCTGCCTCAAAGTCTATTTTTCTGTGTTTCTAAGTATAAAAAATAAAAATAAAAATGAAACATTAATGTTCAATGTTCATGCAACTGTAATCTTGTTTAATGTTTTCTGTTATGTGTATGTTTTTGATTAATGTTGCCTCTGCCCAGGCGAGCCTGAAAAAGGCCCCTCAGTCCAGTGCTCTTTCCTGGTTACCAAATAAATAAATACATACATATATACATAAATAATATAAACGTACCAAGCTTTACCAAATGTAGACTGAGGGGCCCCTATCTGTTCACATACAGATAACTTTAACATGTGTCCAGAAGGGGTCACTCAGTCTACAAAAGGACGGATGTGAAAATGGCACCTCGGGTGACAGCCTGACTTGCCTCTACCCTTCCCCTCCCCCGGGTTGCACCCAGGACTCCACCACCAAAGTGCTCAGCATAACACTGGGAAATAGATGACTTCAAGAAAAGTCCATCCCTGGGGACACAGAATATAAGGGCATGTAACACTACTGGATCCTAAACAGAGACTGCCCCCTCCACAAAGGTATAAAGAGAGATCAGAAGAGTGGTCTTCTGCTCAATGGGAGAGAGTGACCTAAAGCCACACATCAGATGCTCTCAGTTCTATTTACTCCCTATATATAAAACATGACACCATCTCTCCCTTACCCTCCCCAGGATAATATGACTGAAGATGGAACAGTCATTTTCTTACACTCCTTGAAAAACGAAAGTCTAGGGGAGAGGAGCAGCTGGCATTCAGTTGTTATTCCCTCAGTTGACGGCCTCCCTGGGAGCTGTGGACACATCCGAGGTGTCCACACCCCAGACCCCTTACCCCACCACAACAACATGTGGTGGTCGTCTGTTCCTTCAAATGAAGGTTGAAATCCTCCAGTACTACACTAGCCTGCCACCATATGGGTGGACAGATGACAGCAAGGGAGACAGTGCACACTGACCTCCCTGACTTTGGAAGCCACCTGTCTACAGTTGACCTGTTGGCTTGTAATTGTTTACTGTTTGAATTTACTGATACTGACACTAATATGATCTCTTCTAATTTTTCTAACTTTACATGCTATTTTACTTTAACAGTCCTCGTGAGACATAGACTGAAACAGGGAACTGAGAGGCCCTGGGCCAGAATTGGGAAGAATGAGTGAATTAGGTTCTATGTGATAATAGCTATTGCGGAAAGGCGATCGCCGGTAGGGTGAGAGTACACAGGCGGAAATCAATTTTGCCAATCTACACTCATGGAGCAGACCAAAAGGGCACTGAAAACATAGTTTTTTTTTTGTTTTTGTGAGGCGCTGTACCTCCCACACCCCCCTACTAAAGGATTCTCAACTCCAGGGGGTGCATGTCGGGTGGATGAAAACAAAACAAAAAAAATTCACGGACCAGCACAAAAATACCCACACGCCCAGCTTCAAACCCAGCACCCTCCCAACCCTAGCCTGCCACGAACCCACCACACCACACAGCTAGCTTGGCAACTCACTTCCACGCTACACCTCACAAACCCTATCCTTCCACCCGCCGCATGGCATGCTCACCTCCCCATGAGAGTGTATACATTTAGCGACAGGTTGTCACTATAGCTGTATTCACCCTCCTGTCCGGTAGCCCTGTGAACAGGCACTGCTATTGAGTCACCCTTTTTGTAAGCGCTCAATAGCAGACACCCTTATCACAGGATACCAATGAATTAATGGAGGTAAGGCCATGCAGAACAGGAAACATCCATGTGGAGTGGAGGGGAGTCAAGAATTAAAGGAAGATCTGGCTGGGCTAGAGAAATGGTCGGGCAACTGGCAGTTAGGATTCAATGCCAAGAAATGCAAGGTCATGCACCTGGGAGCCAGAAACCCAGGGGTCAGCTACTGGCTGGGGGAGTACAGGTGACCATCTCAGAGGAGGAAAAGGACCTTGGAGTGTTGGTCAGGGGTGACATGAAGCACTCTGCGAAATGCCTTAAGACAGCAGCCAAAGCAATTAAAATGCTGGGCTGCATTGCCAGAGGACTCACCTCTAGGAGGGAGGAAGTTATTCTGCCACTGTACAGCTCACTGGTGAGACCACACCTGGAGTACTGTGTACAGTTGTGGTTCCCTTATCTGAAGAAGGATGTCAGTCTACTGGAGGTGGTCCAGTGGAGGGTAACCAAGATGATCCGGGGCATGGAGGATAAAACATATGAGGAGAGGCTGAAGGAGCTCAACATGTACTCCCTGTAGAACAGAAGGGGGATGATAGAAACCTTCAGGTACCTCAAAGGCGTAATCAGGGTTCAATCGGAGAGTATAATCAATCTAAGAAAGGAGGGTACTACATGGGGGCATAGCCTGAAGCTGGTGGGAGGTAGATTTAAAAAAGTAAATGAGGAGACACGTTTTCAGGGAAAGGTGGTAATGGGGTGGAATGAGTTGCCAGAGGAGGTGGTAGCAGCTAGTACAGTAGCCAGTTTCAAGGGGTGGGGGAGAGACAGGATGAAAAAATGTGCGTCAAGCACCATCACATGAAACTTTTAAGAAAAAATTGCGTTCCTATCTTGAGTACTCCTGCATGTGCAGCTGTTTCAAACCCCCTTAGCTCTCACCTCTGCCCTACCTAGTCTCTCCCTGCTTTGCTACTTTTACTATACTATATTAATAGCACTTCCCATCCACCTGTCTGTCCCATCTCCCTCTCCAGCTTGTCCCCTATCCTCTTCCTGGTCTTCCTTGCTCCCTTACTCCTGTACCCCCTAGTTTCTCCCGACTATCAACCCCATTTTAACAGTACAGCATTTACATTCTATCTTTTTTCTCAACATATATATTTGGTAATCCATACTTCTGAATATGTTTCTGTTTTTACTTCCATCACACTGCATATTGCTTCTACCCTGTAGGTAGCCACTCTCTCTCTTCTGCATACTACCTTTCCTCATAATGTAAATACTTTCTACCTTGCCTATTACCACCGTTTTTCCTTTCTCTTTTCCCTGTCCAGTATTGACATACATGTCATACTTGTAAATAAATATATGCTATTGTCAATTTTTTTGTCATACTTGAAATGAAATGTATACTATTGTAAAGTATGTTGTACTTGTCATGAAAAGTTTTTCTGTATGCTTTGATGTATTGTACCCTCCCAGGTCTTGCCTGAAAATAGTCATTGCCATGGCTAGTGCACTTACCCGGTAAACAAAAACTAAATAAATAAAAAGAAAAAAGAAAATCAGAATGGGAGGAATCAGTACTGAGAAGAAAAAATTACTCACCTTAGTAATTGCTTTTCTTCTCATGGAGTCTTGCTATATTAGGACCATAGCAGTCATTCCCCCAGTCTTGAACTGCCCCGGAGAGGAAACGGTTAACTCCAGAGAGATCTGGAGTTCCACAGCGCGAGGGCGCTGTTCAAAGCTCTATCTGGCCAGTTTCAAATGAAACTGCCAGGTTCTTTACGGAGCTAAACTAACATAGCAAGTCTGTGTGGAAAAGCTCTACACTAGCCATTGGCTACCTATCATTAGAAGAATAAGAACAATCACAGAATAACAACAACAATATTTATTGTTAGGAACACTCCTTACAAGCACTAATAGGACCCTCTCCCCAAAAACTCAAGTCTAGAGAGGGGACCTCACCACTTAACAAAACAGAAATACCTAGTCTCTAACCCAACTAGAGAGACTAAAATGGCATGACACAGTGCTTGCACTAATTTTCCAACCCCATACCCAAGTAGGAGTTCTGAGAGGGGTAGGAGAGGGTTGTCCTATATAGCAAGACTCCATGAGAAGAAAAGCAATTACTAAGGTGAGTAATTTTCTTCAAACACCATGAAGTCTTGCTATATTAGGACCATTGCAGATTACACAGCAGTACCTCCATGGAGGAGGGTCAGAACCTCACTTAGGAAATAGGCTCTGAAGAACAGCTGTGCCAAACTAGCATCTCTCCTGGACTGGACGTCCAGGGAATAATGCTTGGTAAAGGTGTGAACTGTTTTCCAGGTAGCAGCTTGACAAATTTCCAAAATGGGAATATCTCAGCAGCCGCTAGAGATGCAGCTGTACCCTGGTGGAGTGGGCCCTCAGTCCTGAGGGGGCTCTTACCTAGTTTTTGGTAACAGAACTGGATACAAGAGACAATCCACCTTGCAATTGTCCTCTTAGTGGCAGGTCTCCCTTGCCAACCTCCATAGGTAAGGAAGAGTTGGAGGGATTCGAACCTGTGACCCTTGGTACGCTTCCACATAGTAGCTTAGGGCTCTTTTAACGTCCAGGTGTGTAGTTTCCTCTCACCCGAGGAAGAATGCTCAGTGAAAACACTGGGAGAAATGGACTGGTTCAGATGAAAATCTGAAACCACTTTGGGTAAAACTTTCTGTTAGTCCTGAGGACTACCTTATCCCTGTGAAAAGAAATAAAATCCTTTTCCACCGAAAGGGCTTGCAATTCACTTATACTGCCTGGCAGAAGTGATAGCCACTAGAAAACAGTTTTCCAAGTTAAATACTTGAGATCTGCAGAAGAAAGGGGCTCAAAGGGAGGTTGCATTAACTGAGCAATGCAAACATTCAGGTCCCAGGCAGGGGCTGGTTCCCGAAAGGGAGGGTTAGTATGAAGTAACCCCTTAAAAAACTTAGAAAACACAGGGTGAGAGGAAAGAGAAACAGGCTTCCCTGCGGAAACAAAGGCAGAAACAGCTGCCATATGAACCTTCAAGGTAGCTGGTCTAAGGCCTAGGGAATTTAGATGGGCCAAATAGTCCAGTAAAGTGGCCAGGTCAGCAGATTCTGGCACAATTTGTTTCTCCTAACACCAGAAGGAAAACCTCTTCCACTTAGAATTGTAAGTAGCTCTGGTGGAAGGCTTCCTAGAAGCCTTTAAAATATCCATGACCCCTTGAGAAAGGTGTAAATCAGCAATTCTAATTCCTCAAGAACCAAGCCTTGAGGTGGAGGGATTTGAGGTCCGGTACCACACTCTCCCTGTGCACAGGTCAGCAAGTCGTGGGTCCTGGGCAAGGTTAGGGAGGTGGATTGTCAGGGACAGGAGAAGAGGATACCAGGGCTGTCTGGCCCAGTCTGGAGCGATCAGAACCACTTTGCAGGGCTGAGTTCTGATTTTCACCAATACCCTGAAGAGGAGAGGAAGGGGAAAAGCATATAGGAATTTCCCTTCCAATCCAGCAGGAAGGCATCCAGGGGACTGAGCCCAGCACTGGAGGCCTGCAACAAAATAGAGGAAGTTGATGGTTGTCTGGGGCTGCAAGAGATTCATCTGAGGGTACCCCATCTGGCAAAGACCGACCCCAATACCTGAGGATTCAGAGACCATTCGTGATGGCCCTGGGAAATCCTGCTGAGAGCATCCGCCAGGACATTGTCCTTCCTGGAAGGTGAATTGCATCAGGAGGTGTTTAGGAGTAAGCCAGAGACCACAACTCATTGCTTCGTGCACAAGGCTGAAGACCGAGTGCCCCTTGCTTGTTGATGTACCACATTGTTGTGGTGTTGTCTGTCCTGATTTGAACTACTTTGTTCTGGACAACAGCTGAAAAGCCTGAAGAGCTAAAAGAACAGCTCTGAGTTCCAAAAGATTGATGTGGAGCAGAGATCTTGGGGACCACACTCCTTGAGTGGAAAGGTCGCCTCAGTGAGCCCCCACCCTAACAGGGAGGCATCCGTGGTGAGGGTGAGGGAGTGTGAAACGGGTAGAAAGGGAACCCCTTAGACAGATTGCCTTGATCCTGCCACCACTGAAGGGCCAGGATCAGGGTTTTGTCACCGAACTAATTTGGTAAGGGTCCCTCCTTTGGGACCAATAGGACCTCAAGTGGAACTGAATGTCCCTCATCTGAAATCTTGCTCCCTGCACGACAGCTGTGGAAGCAGCCATGTGCCCTAGGAGTTGCAGAAAATGCCTTGCTGGTCGAGAGACCCAGAGGGTAAAGGAGGATGCCAGGGCAATGAGCCTGTCCGCTCTTTCCGAGGGAGAAATGCCCTGGCTAACTTTGTGTTCAACTCTGCACCTATGAAAGTTAGAACCTGAACAGGTTCCAGAACTGACTTTGGTAAGTTCAGCAGGAACCCCAGGGAAGTGAGAAGCTGCTGGGTGACCTGCAAGTGAGATTTTACCTGGTCTGGAGACTGACCCACTAGTAGCCAGTCGTCCAGGTAGGGAAACACAGCAATCCCTTGCCTTTTAAATGAGCCACTACCACAGCTAGACATTTTGTGAATACCCTTGGCGCGAGGTTAGCCAAAGGCATTGCTCTGAACTGGTAGTGGCCCGAGAGCAGTTCAACCTGAGGTACTTTCGGTGAGAAGGCCTGATCATGACATGAAAATAGGCGTCCCTGAGGTCCAGGGAAGCTAACCAGTCCCCTGGCCTCAGGGAGGGCAAAATCATTGCTAGAGTTAACATTTTGAACTTTGGCTTTAATAGATGTCTGTTCAGGTACCTTAAGTCTAAGATGGGCCGCCATTCTCCTGTCTTTTTTGGGGTAAGAAAATATCTTGAGTACAGTCCCTTGCCCTGATGGCAAGGGGGAACCCTTTCCACTGCTTTGCAATTCAGGAGGGAAGAAACTTCTGCTTCCAAAGCAAGGGCTTCTGAAGAGTTTGTAGGAAATTGCCTGGCTCTCATCTTTGAAACTGTTTGAAGTTGAGAACCAGGCCTTGGCTTACTACTTCCAGAACCCACCTGTCCGAAGTTAAGGACAGCCAGTTCTGGCTGAAATAAGCCAACCTGCCCCCCACTGGTACAGGAGAATCGGCCCTGGGCACCCCATCAGGGTGCCTGCTTGGCAGGAGCTTTAGGCTGAGGGGAGGGCGACTGTCTCCCTGTGCCCCGTCTACCTCTGCTCTCTGAAAACCCTCTGTGAAAAAGCAGAGGAGGCTTGAGCTTGTAAAAGGCCTGTAGAAAGGCCTCACCCCTGCCCCTGGGGCATGCCTTTGTGGAGTGGCATGCCTTTCCTTAGCTTGGGCACTTTTGTAGGTAGTTCTATATTCATCCATCTTTTCATATAATTTTCTGTTTGATCACCAAACAGAGAATTTCCGATACAGGAAAATCCATAGCCTTTGACTGAGTATCTTGGGACAGATTAGTGCATCTGAGCCATGCCAACCCACGGAAAGCTACAGAAGTGGCCATGACCCTAGAGGAAACATCATTAACATCAACAGCAGTATGAAATTGAACTTAGAGGCTTCAATGCCATCAGCAGCCACTTGTTCCAACTCACTAGCCAGCTGGCCCTGGGCCTGCTTAGCTAACTGTAATATAGTGTCCTATCTAGATTTCTGATATCTAGCTACATAAGCCATATAATTTGCCTGCCTGAGTCCCAAAGAAGCTGCCATATACTGTTTTTTCGCCATGGCATCAATCTTCCTGGAATCCTTATCAGGAGGATGTGAGGCCAGGGGAATATTAGCCTTGTCACAGGCTGCAGCTTGTACCACACCTACATGACTACACTGCTCAGTGAGGAAGTCTGTATCCGAGCCTGACAAAGTATACCTTCTGTCCATTTTTTTATCTACAGGAGGGACAGAATGAGGATTTTTTAAAATCTTTGTTGTTTGCTTCCTAAATGACTTATGCAAAGGAATAGACAACCTCCTAGTCTCTGGAATATCCATCATTTCCACATAATCAGGCTCCTCTTGCTCATCCACAGCCTCTTCTAAGGGAAGCTGGAGGTTTCTGCCACCTTTTGTAAAACATAAACAGAGAAGGGACTCCAGACAGCATAGGGGAGATTCTAAAGGTCTATCTGGAGAGATGTCCGGTTCAATGGGCACGCCCAGACCTTCCCAATCACAAACATACTGATCAAAATCCTCCTCCCCTCATGTGGTTCATAAAACTCTCAACATCATAATCCTGAACCACTGAGACTGAACGAGCCACCCTTTTCCCAGATGCAGGGGCTCGACAGCCTGAGACAAAGACTGGACAATCTGAATGGCTTTAGTTATCTCTGCAGCAGTTGGAGAGACAATTTTGTACTCCAGACCTGCTGATTTCTTTTGTCTTTTGCTGGGACTGGTTCCTCTGAACCAGCCTTCCTTTTGCCCGAGGAAGTCTCGCCTGGTCAGAGGGCACCCTCTGGTCTAGTGGGTACTGGACCGGCAGGCCATCCGGTCAGCGGACTTTTGGCTCTCCTCGCCCTGAGCCGCCCAATCTCTTCCAGGGTGGCTGCAGGGAAATTTTACACACCTGGCAGTCTGACAGGAGGTGGTCAGCCCCAGACAATAAACACAGTGGTGTGTGGGTCAGCCTTGGCGAAGGCTTCCCACAGACATCACAGTGTTGAAACCCAGTGGGCCGGTTTTCTTTTGGGTTTCTCAGACATAATGCCAGCCTAACCAAAAACTTGCCTTTGATGGCAGTGCCAGGCAAGACCCTTATCGGTTCCTAACCGTGTCACGGTATTTGAAAAACCCCATAAAGTTAGGGTTTTTTAGAACCGATAAGAACCGGAACCGCACTCTAAAAGCCAACTAAACAGTTTAAAACATGTATTTCATCAACCGATCGGTTCAAAACCGAACCGATAATGACTTTCCACACAGACTTAATTTCTGTACTTACGTTACCAGATAGAGCTTTTTAATCGAAATGCGGTAAAATAAATATTTATTGCCGGTTCAATGAACCGAAAATATCCGCTTGAACCGCTGAAATGAACCGAGCTGAAGGAGCTGATATCCGAGCGACTGTTCAGTGAAGCGGAGTAAGAATCTGGCAGTTTCATTTGAAACTGGCCAGATAGAGTTTGAACAGCCCTCGGCTGTGGAACTCCAGATCTCTGAGTTAACCGTTTCCTCTCCGGGGCAGTTCAAGACTGGGGGAATGACTGCTATGGTCCTAATATAGCAAGACTTCATGGTGTTTGAAGGGGATGGGGAGTGTATGGGGAGAGAGTTGGAGGACTCCAAGAGGAGGGGGGGGGGCAGCTCCAGGAATCTAAACTGAGCTGCACACTTGAGCAGACCAGATAGATCATTATAACCTGTTTCTGCTGGCAATTTCGTATGTTCGTAAGTAAGAAATACCCACAAACCAGCTTCTTTAAATGGCACACATTGTGACACATATTTATTCCAGTAATGTCAGTGGTCTGAATAGTCTTGTCAAACAGTTCGAGGATATAGAAGCATTTCAAAAACAAAAAGCAGACCTAGTCCTAATTGCAGGAGATGCACCTCTCAGAAGAGGAACGCAAAAAACTAGGTAGATACGGTTATTTGCAAGTAATTGTCTCCACATATGGAGGTGGCAAACAGAGGGACAACAGTTCTCATCCCAGGGCACACCTCATTTAAAATAACTGACACCCTCATAGACAGGACAGGAAGGTTTGCCTTTTACCGCAGGCTACCTATTCACTGAAGAGATTACAGTGGTTAATATCTGAATGGAACCATAGTGGAAGCGACAAACCTTTGCATTAGGCAAGTAAACAATGGCCAGAGAAAGAGAAAACCACTATAGTTCTCAAAGGAGGTGGCTGGGAAATAAGGGCAAAAAAGATGGCTTTCAGAATGTACAAGGAAACACAGAAGGAGGAGGACAGGTCAGTGTACCTGGATGAAGAGAGGGAGGCAAGAAAAGCAGTCAGGAGTGCAAAGGCACAAACGGAGGAAAAAACAGCACAGGAGGTGAAAACAGAAGACAAGACTTTTTATAGGCACATTAGTGAAAAGAGAAAAAACGGGTGAGATTGTAAGGCTTAAAGGGGAAGAAGGGGAGTGTGTGGAAGGGGACCTGGAAAAAGCATTAATCCTGAGCAAATATTTTTGTTCTGTATTCATAGAAGAAGGAAAAGGTGAGGGACCACATTTAGGCAACATAAGCAACTATGGGAGGGAGGCGGACACCAGTCCATTTATGGAAGAGAGAGTTGTAAAAGGACTCACAAAACTAAAAGTGGACAAAGCAATGGGACTGGATGGGATTCATCCTAGAATATTAACGGAACTATGGGAGGTGCTGGTGGCACTGCTGGCAACCCTCTTCAATGAGTCACTCCATACGGGAGTGGTTCCTGAGGACTGGGGGAGGGCAGATGTAGTCCCTCCTCACAAAAAGTGGGAGTAGGCTAGAAAGCATAGACCAGTCAGCCTCACCTCAATAGTGGGGAAAAGTATGGAATCACTACTTAAAGAAAGGATTGTGGAACACCTTGAATCCAGCGGAGCACAGGATCCGAGACAGCATGAATTCACAGCAGGAAGGTCATCTGAAACAAATATAATTGAGTTCTTTGATTGGGTGACTAGGGAAGTGGATCGGGGGAGCAGTGGATGTGGCCTATTTGGATTTCAGCAAGGCCTTCTATTCTGTTCCACACAGAAGACTGGTGAACAAGCTGGGCAGCCTAGGAGTGGGTCACAAGGTGGTAAACTGGGTTAGGAACTGGTTGAGTGACAGAAAACAGAGGGTCGTGGTAAATGGAGCTCAATCAGAGGAAAGGAGGGTGACCAGTGGGGTGCCACAGGGATCTGTTCTGGGGCCAGTTCTGTTTCATGTCTTCATAAGTGACATTGCAGAGGGGCTGGAAGGGAAGGTGTGCCTCTTTGCAGATGACACTAAGATCTGCAACAAGGTGGACACTCTGGGAGGGGTGGAAAAAATGAGGGACCTAGGTAAACTGGAGGAATGGTCTAGAGTTTGGCAGCTGAGATTCAATGCAAAAAAGTGCAGAATCATGCATTAGGGGCGCAAGAACCCAGGGGAGGCTAGCATGATGGGGGGGGGGAGAGATATTGACCGTCACCGAGCAGGAAAGGTATTTGGGGATAATCATATCTGATGTCCTAAAGGGGGCCAAACAATGTGCTAAAATGTGGGGAGAGCCAGTGGGATGCTGGGATGCATAGAGAGAGGTATCACCAGCAGAAGAAAATAACTGGTGATGCCACTGTACAGATCACTGGTGAGGCCTCATTTGGAGTACTGTGTCCAGTTCTGGAGGCTGCATCTCCATAAGGAACTAGACGGGGTGGAGGCAGCTCAAAGAAGGGCAACAAAGATGGTGCAGGGCCTGCACCAAAAGTCATATGAGGAGAGACTGGGAGACCACAATATGTATACACTGGAGGAGAAAAAATATAACTCTTTCTCCCCCTCTGGCTGCTGGAGGTCTGAATCCAAGCACGGAAGAAGGAGACTACTGAAGACTACAGGAAGTTCCTGTCCCACAACAGAAAGGGCGAGAGTTGTAAGGACACATAGGCAGTAGGAAAGTAAGTGTAAAAATACATAGAGGGAGGAGACAGTAAGCATACAAAGCAACAGGAGAGGGGACAGAAAATAAGTCAAGATGGGAGTGGTGCAGTGCAATGGCTGTGGGGCAGCAGTGTTCCAGGAGACATTCTGGAGGCTGCGATGCTGCCCTGTTTGCAGGTATCTCTCTGGTCTGAGGGAGGAGGTTGCCCGTCTCCAGGCTGACCTGGCTAGGATTCGTGAAACCTCTTCCCCCACCCAGAGACCACCAGGGCCACCACCGTTACCTCAGAGGTTGCCAAGAAAGAGGAGCGGTTTGACCAAGGTGGGCTCAGGGAGGGAGAGGGTGGTGGAACAGAGGTGCATCCCTCCAGCTATACCTCTCCACAATTCATATGCTGTTCTGGCAAAGAGTGGTTCCTCTATGGAGGCACCTGCAATGGAGACCAAGGAGGATGCTGGGAACCTCCACAAAGGAGACCCACAGGAGGGTGGCATGAGACCCGACAGGGGAAGGAAACAACTCCTGGTGGGGGACTAGATCATTAGGGGGTAGAAGTGGGAGAGGAAGGGGATAGGGAGGTAAGGTGCCTGCCTGGCGCCATGGCTCAGAGGGACAGGAAGCGAATCCTCAGGATCGCGGGAGCAGCTGCATGAGGGAGCTGGATGTCATTGTCCACCTAGGGAAAAATGACCTGGCTGTGAATGGGATCAGAGCGGTGCAAGAGGAGTTTGTGGAGTTAGGGGGGGGGCCTTAGACAAGAAGCATGTACGGTAACCTCGGAGGTGCTGCCTGTCTATGGCAAGGATGATGCTAGGGTATTCCCCACCATGGGATTCAATGAATGGTTGAAAAACTGGTGTGGAGCTTAGGGTTTTGGCTTCATTGGGGACTGGGGAGCCACCTGGAGGGATGCAGGCTTATACTGGTGTGATGGTCTGTATCTGTCTGGGTGGGGCAGGATCCTAGGTGACAGGTTTAAATGCTTCATTGGCAAGCATTTAAACTAGCCATGGGGGGAGGCACTGAAAAGGAGCAGGGAAATTCCACCCTCCCCCCATGGAACACAGTAGTTAGAGTGGTAAACACCAAGGTAGAGAAGTCAGTAGGGAGCAGGACAGGGATAAATGCAGAAAAAGGCAGTAAGGACAGGGATGGGGCTAAAAGGAGTAAGTCCATAAAAAAATAAATGGAAGGTGATGAGTACCAATACCTGCAGTCTGTGCAACAAGCTCCCTGAACTAGTGGCATTGATGGAAGAGGGATGTCTGGATATTGTGGCAGTCACTGAAACATGGTACACAGAGGACCATGACTGGGATGTCAGCATACCAGGATACACAGTCTACAGGAGGGACAGTGTGGATAAAAGAGGAGGAGGAGGAGTAGCTCTCTAAATAAGGGAAGGAATCAAAGCAACAGAACTAAACAGTAAACTTGAAGTTGATGAGTCACTGTGGGTCACCCTGGAGACAGGAAATGGCACCACAATCTGCATGGGGGTTGTGTGCAGACCCCCATCTCAGGGGGGGAGGAAATGGACAAGGAAATGATAGAAGGCATCCTTAAAATGGCAGAAAAAGGGGAGATATTGTTGATGGGGGACCTGAATATGCCAGATGTTAACTGGAGTACCTTTGCTGCAGGCACATCCAAGAGCAGGGTCATTCTTGATGCCCTACAGGGGGCATGCCTCAGACAGCTAGTACTGGAACCCACTCGGGAGGGAGCAATCTTAGACCTGGTACTCTCAAATGGGGAAGGAGAAATGATCTCAGATGTAAAAGTGGGTAGCCATCTGGGAACAAGTGACCACCAAACAGTGTGGTTCACAATAAACACAGCCATAGAATCAAGCCATAGAAAAACAAGAGTATTGGACTTTAGGAAGGCTGACTTTGGGAAAATGAGAGAGTGCCTCAGAAAAGCACTAGCAAACGGGCAAGAAGGAAGGGTGGAGGAACAATGGGGAATAATCAAAACAGCCATCGCAGAAGCGACAAGCCTTTTGTGTGAAGCAAATCAACAAAACAAAACGAAGGAAAAAAACACTATGGTTCTCAAAAGAGGTGGCAGGGACGGTTAAGGAGAAAAGGATAGCATTCAGGAAATATAAGGAAACACAGAAGGAGCAGGACAGAGAACTTTATCAGCTAAAGCAGGAGGCGGCAGGGAAGGCAGTCAGAATAGCAAAGGTACAAACTGAGGAAAAGATAGCCAACTCTGTTAAGAAGGGGGATAAAACATTTTATAGGTACATTAGGGAGAGAAGAAAGATCAAGGGAGGGATACAGAGACTTAATAAAGGGGAGAGAATGTGGGCAGAGGGTGACAGTAAAAAAGCAGGGATACTGAATGAATATTTCTGCTCAGTATTCACAACAGAAGAGGAGAGGGAGGTACCTAAACCAAACAAGACAGAAACTCTGAATAGGGGGCCGATACCAGTCCATTCACAGAAGAAAGGGTTTTGAAAGAACTCTTGAAACTGAGGGTGGACAAAGCAATGGGGCCTGATGGGATTCACCCAATATTTCTAAAAGAACTGAAGGTAGAACTAGTAACACCACTGACTAGTCTCTAACAGATCATGGGAGGATGGGGTGGTACCTGAGGACTGGAGGAGGGCAAATGTGATTCCACTTCACAAAAGTTGGAGCAGGACAGAGGCAGGAAACTATAGACCAGTTAGTTTGACTTCAGTGGTAGGGAAAATGTTGGAATCACTTCTGAAGGAAAGAATTGTTGAGTACCTAGAGGCCAGTGGGGCACAGGACCCAAGGCAGCATGGTTTCACAGCAGGAAGGTCATGTCAGACGAACCTAATAGATTTCTTTGACTGGACGACCAAAGTAGTAGACCAGGGAGGGGCTATGGCTATGGCCTAACTAGATTTTAGCAAGGCATTTGACACAGTCTTACACAAAAAATTAATATACAAGTTAGCCAGCCTTGGAGTGGGTCCCAAGGTGGTAGCCTGGATAAAAAACTGGCTAGACAACAGGACGCAAAGGGTAATAGTAAACGAAGTCCACAGTGAACAAAAGTGGGTAACTAGCAGGGTACTGCAGGGTTCGGTACTGGGACCGGTCCTCTTTAATGTCTTTATAAGTGACATTGGAGTGCACCTAGAAGGAAAAGTATGTCTCTTTGCAGATGACAAAGATTTGCAACAGGGTTGATACACAAGGTAGGGTGGAAAGAATGAAAAGGGACTTGTTAAGGTTGGAGATATGGTCAAATATGTGGCAGCTCAGATTCAATGCAAAGAAGTGCAAGGTAATGCATCTGGGAAACAAAAACCCCCGGGAAGAGTACACAATGGGGGGTGAGTTTATAACAACAACAAAAATCGAAAGAGACCTAGGAGTAATTATATCAGATGACCTAAAGGTGGGCAAACAATGTGAGAAGGCAGTAAGGAGGGCTGGGGGGACACTGGGATGCATAGGGAGAGGCATCAACAGTAGAAAACAGGAAGTTGTTATCCCTCTGTACAGAAAGCTAGCAAGATCCCATGTGGACTACTACATACAATTCTGGAGACCCCATCTCTGCAAAGGCATAGACAGAGTGGAGGCTGTTCAGTGGAGGGCAACCAAAATGGTGCAGGGTCTGCACCAGAAGACATACGAGGAGAGACTAAAGCAGCTTAATATGTATACCCTTGAGGAAAGGTGGGAGTGGGGGACATGATAGAAACTTTCAAGTATCTCAAGGGAATTAACAAAGTACAAGAGGGTAGTATCTTTCAGAAGAAGAGATGTGCAAGAACAAGGGGGCACAATTTGAAGATGGGGGGTGGCTCAGAGGTAATGTTAGAAAGTATTTTTTCACAGAGAGGGTTGTGGATGCATGAAACAGACTTCCTGAGGAAGTTGTGGAGTCAGGAACAGTGGGAGAATTCAAGAATGCATGGGACAGGCATAAGGCAATTTTAGTGGGGGGGGTAGGATGAAGTAAGCTGTTGATTAACTAGAATCTGCAGCTTATCCATCAGGTAGGGAAATGGGAAGACTTGGTGGGCCAAGTGGTCCTTATCTGCTGTCAAATTCTATGTTTCTATGAGAGGAGAGACAGAGGAGATATCATAGAAACTTACAAATATCTAAAGGGCATAAATAGGGTACTGGAGGGTAACATCTTTCAGAACAGGAGATGTTCAGGAACGAGGGGGCATGACATGAGGTTGGAAGGGGGCAGACTAAAGGGTGACGTGAGGAAGTATTTCTTCATAGAAAAGGCAGTGGATGCATGGAATAGACTCCTGGTGGATGTGGTGGGGGCAAACACAGAGGGGGAAATTCAAAAATGCATGGGACAGGCATAGGGGAAACCTAGCGATAGGAACGAGAAGGTAAAGACAGTGATCAAGTAGGGTTTATGGCTTTTGCAGTAGGTAGGGAAAATGGACAGTCTGAATGGGCCTAGTGGTCCTTATCTGCTGTCAGTTTCTATGTTTCCATCTATCTTCCACCAGGAATTGATGCCTTGGATGTCCGACTAATACTAGGTTGGAGCGCCACAGCTGCAAAGGGGATGCTAGTGACTGCGGAAGATATATTTAACATTAAACCCACAATTAGGCACCACAAAAGTATCTCCTCCCAGACATAACATAGCCTGGAAAACCTTTCAAGGAATGCTGACACAGGCAGCCTGGGTAGAGCCTCTGGAGGCAAGCACACTCACAACAGAGAATACACAACAACCCCCCACTGACTGGATTTCTTTTCTCATGACCGAGCATACGCAGCTAGTCATAAAATAATCAGTCTTCCAATAATTTGATCCAACCATGCTCTGATTTCCCTATAGATCCAAAGCAAGCAGGTACATAAAAACACAGCCTGGAGAATAAATAGAGGATGGTTGAATGATCCAGAATGTAAGGCTCTAATAGAAACTAAGATCCCAGAAAACAGTAGGGAAGGTGTTTCTCCCTAAATCCCATGGGACCTCGAGGACACCTCATTGCTTACACAGCTGTAAAGAATAAAGCCAAAAGGGTAAGGCAGGAGCTCTTAGAACAGCAGCACAAAAAAAACTGCATTTCCAGCACATGAAGGGAGATATAACGTATTAATTGACCTACAGGCCCAAAACAAGGTGCTTCAGGGACTCCTGGATGCAAAAACAGAACAACTAAGATACCTAAAACAGAGATATCATGAAGGCAGACCTAGTGGCACAAGGCTACTGACTCAAAGACTACAAAGATGTATGGCAAAAGCCACAGTGCTAAAAATAATGCATCCACACACATGGCAGACTTTAAGGTCACCAGGAAATATTACAAGCTTTTAGGAATACTACCTGAAGCTGTACTCCAATCCAGACAGGGGAGGATACAGACAGTGGACACTACAAATGGCTTCTTTGAAAAGGCACAGCTACCACAAATACTGGACAGCCTCTTAGAACTTCTCAAGGCCCCCATCACATCAGTGGAACTAAATGATACAATTAAGAATCAGAAAAATAATAATTGCCCAGGCCTGGTTGGCTATATTGCTAAAAGAATAGGGACACAGTAACCCCCTTTTGTGCTGTGCAGATGTTTCTGTCGAGTAGATCACTGGTAAAAATCACTTAAATTAGTCCTAAAAAATTGAATCTGTGATTATTAACAAAAGGAAGAAATAGAAAAACAGCGGCTGGCCCAGTGGCGCCGAGGGTTGGGCTGGGCATACACCTGCGCCATGTCGGCGACCTGTTCGGAGAACAAGCACAGGTCATCAGGGTTGGCAGGAGGAGAAGGATCGAGCATCCGAGGACTGCTCTCCTTCTCCAGGGTGGGGGGGGCTCCAGGGTGTCGGTGTCGACTGCCCTCTAGCGGAGGCTGGGGGACAAGCACACCACACCAAGTCGTGGGGTGGAGCTAGGACAGACGCATGCACCCTTGTATCATTGCATGTCCTAGCTCCAAGAGGACTTTATCCACAAAATTGCTGGCCCCCGCGTATGAGCCAGGCATGGCGCCCAGCCCTTCAGCTATGGCAGCTCCATTTCAGTGGCCCCACTCCAGGGGGGGCTTCCTGGAGTAAGGGTCAGGTACCATGGCTGGGGCAAGCCCATTCATGGGGCTAGGGGGCTTGGCGGCCATAAAGAGAAAAAAAAAATAAAGACAGTGGGCTCGATTTTCAGTCCATTGGGGTAGGTGCATGGGACTTGCGTCAAAGGTGTTTGATGCAAGTTGTGATTTGCGTCACAGCTTGCATCAAATGAGATTTTCTAATGCAGCCTGCATCTGTTCCAGACACAGCTGCATCGAAGCCCACTTGCACCAGAATTGCGTCCAACAACCCAGTGCGGCAGGGCACAAATGGGCTAGCTCCATGGGGGTGGCAGGGCACAAGTGGGGGAATGCCTCATCAACTTTTTTGTATTTTCAAAACCCTGCCATGGACACAGTAGGGGCACCACTTAGACCAGCCAGGAGGTGGTCTAAGTGGTTGCGCCATAGGCTGTGAACAGTGGTATGCAGAATGGGCAGGGGAGGCACGCTGGGGGTGTGTCCAGCCATAGCTGCTGGTCACCATGGAAATCTTGCTGGTACCCCACAAACATGTTGCCTGCTAGTTTAGCCCCCCCCCTCCAATTCCCAATGGTTATGTAGATGCCAGTGGTGATATACTGGGCCCCCATCCCTGATTTCCTCAAGAAGAATGTGCTAGTTGCCCTGTAGTATAGTGCCCCCGATCCCGATCTACCGGACAAAAAAAAAAAAAAACATTTCGGTCATAGTCCCTGGTGGTCTAGTGGTCCTACCCCAACCCGACAGACAGTGGACAACCACCCGCTCACCCCCCACTCTCTCTGACATGCTTCTGTGACTGGCACAGCCCACCACACACCACCATAGCCAGCCGCAGAATGGATTGATTAAGCGCTAGAAGGCGTGAAATGCGTCAGGAGTGTATGGTTTTATCCTGAAGAGGAGGGGACAAGCTGAAACTGTTGTTGCTTGGTGGATTTTTATATTGAAAAATAAAATGAAATACCTTTTGCACCATTCCAAGATTCAAATAATCGTGTATGCTGCATGATACATGATACATCACTTACATGCATCTAGAGGTCTGTGAGTAGCCAGTGCTGGTAAATAATTCACAAAAATTGCTCTTGTCTCTTGCATGTGCACGGTAACCCCAGGTGCTACCCCAACTTCCTGCTTTCTCTTTTAACCATATTGAATTATGATCAAGACAAAGATCACATCTGAACAAAGTTTTTTCCTTTAATTTTTTACTTTATTTACTTTTTTCCCCCCAGAGTATGAAGAGGGATATAGCAATACAATTTGTACAGCTTTTTCTATAATTTACTTTGGACATTGTTTTGCACAAACTTTACATATAAACCATGAGCTTATGCAGTTAAATATCTGGATTGCAATAAAACTACAGTATATGTTTACTTTACTACAAGGGTTGCCATTGAAGAAATCCCACTTTACAGAAATCTAGCTCTAATACTAATATGTTAATCAGCTTCTGAATAGTTCAGTTTCAGTTCATAAACCACAAAATAAAGGGTACACTGCAATACATCTGATACCATGCTTTTTATATTTCAGTACACCATGGGCAATAATATGGTGTCAATATTATTTCAAATCACTCTTTTGTTATGAGTATATACCATTCTGTAACAAGTCCTGTCAGCATGTATGTTGTGCAGCTGATATATAAAATTTGCAGTTCAAAATGCGTTTGGGGAAATCTCAGTATTTGCTTCTGCTGTGCATGACATGGGACTCAGTTAACAAGTAGGGGATGTTCTGGGTCTGACAGAATCAGTTAAACAATACAAACAAACTCTGTGGGAGCTCTACCCAGTATTTTTCATAAATGATTTGTCGTATCACAACCATGTATTTTCAACTGTATTTCATTTTATTCTCTCACATTTCTTTCATACGTTGGTGCTACCCATACTACTTTTTACTTTTTCCCTCACCATCATGTAATGAATAGTTTTATACAAACTGACATATAGGGGCCTTCTAGGTCCCTTCTTCAGAGTACGGTGGTTATCTTAGTCAAAGTGATTATAAATAGAATAACACTTGTGACTATCTATTATGGTACTGTATCACCGTCGAGGGATTCCATGACATCATAAACCTCGACAGCGAATCACTGTCGAGGTTTATAATACTATGTAATCCCAATATGCTGTTACCAGCGCACTGGGTCATAACATAGCCGACAAGAATGCCATCGGCAGCAACAGTGTGGCAAAAATGCCGTTATTTCTATTTTTTTTGGGGGGGGCTCTGCCCCTCGTTCTCCCAACATGGGGGGGCTATGCCACCTGCATCCCCTGGACTTAAGAATTCTCACTCCGGGAGGGAGCGGATCACGGGGCAAGTTAAAATTTGTGGAATACTGTTTCTATGGCCCCTTGCAAAAAATACAAGTCCCAATTGTGATAAAATGGTAGGAGACCAGGATTAGAACTCTGGTCTCCACTGCCTCCTTGCAGAGCTGCTCCATGTCCCAGCCCTCCACACCACAGGAGCCGCTCAGCCAGCTGCTGGTATTTGGCTGCCCTTGTCCTTTGGCAGCACCATGGACAGTGACCAGGGGAGCACATATAGAAAGCGCTGTACATCTCTGCTCGCTGTCCGTGGTACCCCTAGACGGACTAGTGCTCTCTTGACTGGCACTATTAGTGTAGTGCTCTTATAATGGGGTACAGTTATCAGCACTGTACCAGATAAGAGCCCCATATGTTGTTTTTTGCGTAATACATTGGACTCCTTTTTGACCATTTTCTTGACCCATTTTTAAATGTACTCACTGCCACAGCAATAGTGCTTATTCACACTTGCATTTGATGCATGACAGCAGCACCCATCCCTAGATGCTGAGCATAACACCAGGGCAATAACTGGAGCAGGCACGCGACTGCCCTTTGCCCATTGGTGGATGGCCGGGTTGTTTGGGAAACGTGTCCTCTTTGCCGCTACGATGGGGATGGGCAGACATGGAGGCTGTTGCTGACCTCATGCTGCAGAGGAGAGCGGATCGGGGGCTGCTGATCATTGTGGCCGGGAAAGAAAGGAGTCGCCAGACTAACTGGCTGTATGAGTGTTCTGCTCTGAACATTGTTCCCAGTTCGAGCTGCACTCACACTTGACTGTCACACAGATTATTTTTTCATAATACTATTGCTCTGATGTCATATCGATATAGTATTATGAAAAAATTATTTTAGAATCAATGGTATTATAGGCTTGGAGCATCACTGTTTCGCTGTGGAAAATGTGACAACCCATGTATTATGAAAGAAGAATACAATTATTTTATTAAAGTCTCCTATCTGTGTATCCATTATTTAAATTTGAATTTGTGAAGGCAGGTGGAATTATCCTGCTTTTGTTCTCAGGACAGAATTTTAGACTACTCTCATATTTCCTTTCTGTGTTTGCCAGCTGGTTTATTTAAAATACTAATAATTATTTGTGATGTCGTTATGTTGCATGTAACATTTTAATTAAAAAAATAAAATGATTTCTTCTTTGCCTAGTTATTCATAGAATCATATAAAATGTCAGCAGAAAAGGACACTAATGCCCATTGAGTCTGCCCCTATACTCCCCCCACCCTACTATTGTTCTCAGATTTATTTACAAAAGGCTTTTCCTGATTCAGGCTGTATCAAACTTCTTGCTCTGCAAAAGATTTAGAAGCGCTATTATAATTAATGCACTTTTCTAGTAAAGAGATTTGAAAGTAAAAAAAAAAATCTACTATTTTGTTGCAGTTTTTCAATTAATTGTTCCCCAATCTTGTACTAATAAATGAGTGCTTACCCTGAACAGAGTTTTAATTTCTCAGTGGCTCATCTTGCTTGAAATGCTCTTAGTCTTTTAACTCTGCATATGTTAATAGAAGCACTGTTAATATGTGAGCTTTTTAAGAGAAAGTAAATGCAGATAAGCATGCTATTCTTCGAGTTACTGCTGCCCAGTTTTAGTATTCGTTCAGACCTGGTCTCATCTGGTTACTTTTAATAATATTATAACCAGGTCTAAAAATGATCCATTCTCAGTAAGTACCATACCCCACCCCCATTCACCACCACCACCTATCCTATTTTCATTATACAACATTGCATTGATTTACATACAAGTATTTGTGAACGTGTTAAAGTAGGTGGTTTTTTGGATATGATTAACTGTAACGGTGTGGGTGCAGTTTTTGCTGGATGGTAAAAAAAAAACAAAAAACAGATGAGACTTTATCTTAAGCGCTGATGGGAATGGAGCTGATCAGGGGTCTGTGACCCTAGCACTCTCACACACACACACAAGATTGGTATGTTTTGAGGGACAAAGCCCCCCCCCGAGCCCTCCTCCTACCACTACTGTACTTCTACTACTACTACTACAAATACTACAAATAGTTGCAGTGCCTAGGAAATCACAGTTGTCGTCAGACGATAAGTCATCATGACACTGAAATGTCTCTCGATGATGTCATATTCTTATCTGTTCAGCAGAAACTGCACCCAATCCACTGTGACTTTTGAAACTGAACCCCTAACACCCTCAACTATTGTTATCCACAGAGTCACTGTAGTGAGTGGGGGGACCATGACTGTGCATTCTCAGCACAGCTTCCACCCAGGAAGCATCATGGTTTCCATAGCAACCAGACTGCAATACATGTCTCTCCACAGTGACACAACCATGTCTCAAGCATGAGTGTAATGAGGCAGCCCAGCCCAATCATACAGGCAGACAGAAGCCTGCGGTCTTAAACAGTGTGCTAGCAAAAGCAGAGTGAGAATTAATGGCAGCATTATAAAGTGGCCACAGTGACTTGTTTCCACTGTTACACAGAGAGGGCTACTTTCCTGAAATCTCCTAACATTACAGGCAACTAGCAATATAAGTCTGGATAAGGTAAGCACGTCATTTTATATAGACTGAGTGATAGTAACGTGAAGAAATGCTGCAGGACAGCATGTTTATCTGCATTTACTTTTTTCTCTTAAAAAGCTAACATAGTAACAGTAATTCTATAAACTTTTTTTGTCATAAAGCTTTTTATACTCTTTAGGCCAGGTAGGTGGCTGTTCAGCCCTGTCCCCACCCCGTGACCGGCTACTGCCTCTCCTGGTTCAGGAAGCCTAAATCCTCTGTGGATTCATCCCACAGTGGGGCCTGAGAAGAGAGGGCTGGTCTTCCCCCTCCTGGAATACAATCCAGAATTGCCACATGGACTGAGCAGTGGTGCGGGCCAAGGGAGGGTGGGGAGTAATTAAGCCTGTCTGCCTTCCATTTTCTATTTTTTCTCCCCATCCCCCCAGCTGTAGGGCACACAAGTGCATGCATGTGGATGCATGCACATGCTGCAGAACTGCAGCACCCTCCTTTCAAAGCTTCTTGGAGCCTGCACTATTCCTGGGCCTCCATTCGGTGGAAGTCAAAAGTTGAGATGACTTGGCTACCCCTCCCCAGGAAAGGAGAGCTGTCTCTGGGATGCTCACTCCTCTCCCCTCCAGCTAACCCCCAGCAACCCAAGGTCATTCCCAAACCCGGGTCGCTGGTGTGGCGGCAAATAAGATGCAAGCGTCTCAGTTCTCCATGCAGTTGGGCTGGCTGCTTCTGTAAACTTTTACAGAGTTACAAGTCTGAGGCCATCTCAAGCAAGATGAGCCACTAAGAAATTTAAACTATGTCCAAGATAAATGCTCATTTATTAAAGGAAAACTACACCCCATATCTTGTAACTGTTGTATCCATGTTAACAGACAACTCTTTTTTTATGGCTGTTGGGGATATATGTGATTGTTTTAGTTTATTTTATCTGTTCATACTAGTCCTTGTAACCATCCTGGGGAGGGGTCTCCATTTCCTGGTTGCTGAAATCTTATTGTCCATGAGAGCCACATTAGCATATGAGAACGTACTGTGTCAACTCCCTTTAGACTCCACAGAATGCTTGTCTGCTTAATTAGAGTTCAACAAGAAACTTGTACAGCAACGTGTGAAATACCATATTTACCTTTTGTTAGTTTTGCAAACTGTGTGAGTTGTAATGCAGGGTTTTTCCCTTTAAATTGCATTCAGTTGTATTTCTAGAGAGTTTTTTCAGGGTATTTGTACTTTTAGCATAGAGATACATGGTATAAATGGTTGATATGACATCACATTCTCATATGCTAATGCAGCTCTCACGGACAATGAGAGTTCAACAACCATAAAATGGAGACCCACAAGAACGTTACAGGGGACAAACATAAACAGTGAAAAATTAAAACAAACACGTACACTGTATATCACCAACAGCTGCAGGAAACAGAGTTGTCTGTTGGCATGGAAACAAATAACATTTACAAGATATGAGGGTGTAGTTTTACTTTAATACAAGACTGGGGAACAATAAATCGATAAACTGCAAAAAGATAGATTTGTTTTTCATTCAAGCCCCTTTACTAGAAAAGTACATAAACTATGATAGTGCTTCTAAATTCTTTGCAGAGCAAGAAGTTTGATACCACCTGATTCAGGAAAAATCTTTTGTAAATAAATTTGAGAATAATAACTAAACCCAGAGGTAATTATTTAATTTTTATTTTGATTAAAATGTTATATATAGCATAATAGCGCTACAAAGAATTGATTATTAGCTCATTTGCTCCCGGTGGCCATTTTGGATCATATCTAGCAATGGATGATTCCGACACCATATGGCGTCTATGAGAACAAGTGTGTTTTAAGTACACCAACAGACTGACACATAAAAAAAGAAACAGGAGCAGTCTAAAATTCTGTCCTGAGAACAAAAGTAGGTTAGTTCCACTTGCCTTAACAATTCAAAATTTAAATCATTGATACAGAGAAGGTTAGGGAGAAAAAAAAAGCATTCAGGAAGTACAAGTAATCACAGAAGGAGCAGGACAGAAAATTGTATCAATTAAAGCAAAATGAAGCAGGGAAGGCAGTCAGAACAGCAAAGGCGCAAACCGAGGAAAAGATAGCCAACTCAGTTAAGAAGGGGGATAACATCTTTTATAGGTACATCAGGGAGCAAAGAAAGACCAAGGGAGGGATAGTGAGGCTTAATAATGGAGAAGGGGAGTGGACAGAGGGTGACTGTGAAAAGGCAGAGATACTAAACAAATATTTTTGGTCAGGATTCACAAATGAAGAGGGGGAGGTACCTAAACCAAACAATAGAAACACTCTAGATATGGGGGTTGATACCAGCCCATTCACAGAAGAAAGGGTTCTAAAAGAACTCTTAAAACTGAAGGTGGACAAAGCAATGGGGCCTGATGGGATTTATCCCAGAATTCTTAAAGAACTAAAGGTAGAATTAGTGACACCACTGACTACCCTCTTTAACAAATCATGGGAGGATGGGGTGGTTCCTGAGGACTGGAGGAGGGTAGATGTTATTCCACTTCACAAAAGTGGGAGCAGGGCAGAAGCAGGAAACTACAGACCTGTTAGTTTTACCTCAGTGATTGGGAAAATGATGGAATCACTTCTGAAGGAAAGAATTGTTGAGTACCTAGAGGCCAGAGGGGCACAGGACCCAAGGCAGCATGGATTCACAGTTGGAAGGTCATGTCAGACGAATCCAATAGATTTCTTTCACTGGGTGACCAAAGTAGTAGATCAAGGAGGGGCTGTGGACATGGCCTACCTAGACTTTAGCAAGGCATTTGACACAGTCCCACACAAAAGATTAATATACAAGTTGGCCAGCCTGGGAGTGGGTCCCAAGTTGGTAGCCTGGGTAAAAAATTGGCTGGAGAACAGGACACAGAGGGTAATAGTAAACGGAGTCCACTGTGAAGAAACGGGGGTTATTAGTGGGGTACTGAAGGGTTCATCACTAGTACTGGTCCTCTTTAATGTCTTTATAAGTGACATTGCAGAGGGACTGGAAGGAAAAGTATGTCTCTCTGCAGACGACACAAAGATCTGCAACAGAGTTGATACACAAGGTGGGGTGGAAAGGATGAGAAGGGACTTGGCAAGGCTGGAGGAATGGTCAAATGTATGTCAGCTTCGATTCAATGCTAAGAAGTGCAAAGTAATGCACCTGGGAAACAAAAACCCAGGGGAAGATTACACAATGGGGGCTGAGGTACTAACAACAACAAAAATGGAAAGAGGCCTGGGGGTAGTCATATCTGATTACCTAAAGGTGGGAAAGCAGTGTGAGAGGGCAGTAAGGAGGGCTGGGGGGATACTGGGATGCATAGGGAGAGGCATCACCAGTAGAAAACAGAAAGTTGTTATCCCTCTGTACAGACAGCTGGTGAGACCCCATCTGGAGTATTGTGTGCAGTTCTGGAGACCCAATCTCCGCAAAGATATAGACAGGATGGAGGCGGTCCAGAGGAAGTCAACTAAGATGGTGCAGTGTCTGCACCAGAAGACGTATAAAGAGAGACTTAAGGAGCTTAATATGTATAGCCTCAAGGAAAGGAGGGAGGGGGAGACATGATAGAAACTTTCAAGTACCTCAAGGGAATCAACAAAGTCCAAGAGGGTAACATCTTTCAGAAAAAGAGGTGTGCAAGAACAAGGGGGCACAATTTGAAGATTGAGGGGGGATGCCTCAGAGGTAATGTGAGTAACTATTTTTTTCACAGAGAGGGTTGTGGATGCATGGCTCAGCCTTCCCGAGGAGGTTGTGGAGTCAAAAAGAGTGGTGGATTTCAAGAATGCATGGGACAGTCATAAGGCAATTCTAGTGGGTGGGGGTAGGAAAAAGTAGGCTGTTGGTTAACTAGGATCTGCAGTTTATCCATTAGGTAGGGAAATGGGCAGACTGGGTGGGCCAAGCAGTCCTTATCTGCTGTCAAATTCTGTGTTTCAAACATTGGTGACTAACAGAATAATTCAATTTTTCTTTTATAATCACTTTGACTGAGATAACCACTGTACAGTTTGAAGAAGGGATCTAGAAGGCTCCAAAATGTTACTTCATATAAAAATATTTATTACATGGTGGCAAAGGAAAAAGAAAAAAGTATCAATAAAAATATGAATGTATGGAAAGAAATGTGTGAGAATAAAATGAAATAAAACTGAAAATATATGGACGTGACATGACAAGTCATTTATAAAGGAGAATACTGGGTAGAGCGTCCACAGAGTTTGATTGTATTGTTCAAATCATTTAGCCGGTGACTGTGAGGACTCCCCTATCTAATTTAACACAGATATGAAACAGTAAGGAACCCAGGATACAGAGTCTTTGTTCTTTTATTCTGACAGAATCAGGTCGGTGAGGGAGATCTGAGACTGGGAACTATTAGGGTATCATTTTGTCACTTCATGTCACTTGGGGACCACCTCATCAGGAAGCGGAAGTCCATTAACAGCAGCCAGTGCATTTTCTACCATCTTCTGCAACATGCTTCTTCTAGTATTATAAGTAGCCGATCCTATGTGAGGGGTCACAATGACGTTTTTCAATGTCAGCAAAGGATGATCTCTGCAACAAAAGAAAATAAAAAAAATTATTACTGCACCTGGAAACAGGTCTTTACACTAAGCTGTACTTGTGCAACAACTAATTACATATCTGACCCACACTGTCAAAAGTACTGGATATAAAAACATCCTTCAAACCAGCAACATTTCATCCATGATAGATCTTCAGGTTTACTGGGCTGAGTTTATCCTGGAAGTGCACTAGCTGTATTTTTGTCTATTTGGTTGCAAAAGCAAGTGTATTATTGTTTTATAAGCCTGTCAAGTCAGGTCAATTACTGTGAAATAGGAAAATATTGTGTTTGTTATAGTTTGCGCATGGCACAAATTGGACAAAATTATGCAAATTCCATTTTGCACAAAGATATTACAGTAGTACCTAATTCATTACTATTGAAAATGCACAATTTTGGCCAGTGGATAAATGTAACATTGTTCCGCTCCACTAAACATGTTCACTCTCTGCAGGAATTAAAAACAAAATTAATAGTATTTCATAATTCAAGGAAAGAAGTTGCCTGTCAATCCAGTTCTTCACTTATGTACCATGAAGGGGGAGTAATTGGTTGGGTAATATAAGTAAAATATCTGGGGCTCATCCTTGATAGCACCCTCTCCTTTGAACAACACAAACTTCATGACAAAAGTAATGCATCAGACTAGGGGACTGTATCGGTTAAATTCACTATTTATTCTCACCACAAGGATGCTGCTGGCACAAAGCTTTCTTTTACTGGTTACTGATTATGACATATTAATCTACCATGCAACTGAAGAGGGACTGCTGTCCTGGGTGAGGACACTTTATAATCAGGTGGCCAGATTTGTTGCACAACTGCCCTAACAGTAGTAGTACAAAGTTTTATTTCTGATGTCAGAAACAGGATAACCCAATTTAGCAGAAGCGAATTTACAATGGGTCCTACTGTACAAAAAAAGAAAATATCAGTTTCATTCTTAAAAATAGTATAACATACATGTAGATAAATTCATACATAGACAAAACAAAAATTATTACAATAAGTGCAAATCTCTCAAACACAACATCTTTTTGGAGACAGTGCAACCTTTTCAAGCCAAGATCTTAGTACATTCCAAGACGTTTTGTTAGTACAAGACCTCAGGTGACCTGGCAAAGAGTTTCACAATTTTGGGCCCTCATATACATAGCAATATTGGCCCCCTCGTAGTTCTCACAAATGGCACCCTAAAGTTTATTTACCCTGCAGATCGCAATCCCTCCTTGACATTCCACTCCTCCAAAAACTCCATTAGAGTTCCTGGTGCTTTTTTCAAGTAACAATGATGGGTCAAACACTGCACATGCATATTACACCGTTCCATCAGGGATATCCAATTTAAAGTTTCATAGAGAATACAACGATGTGTATTCCAGGGTGCATCTTAGATAAAATGCGCATATCTATTAAAAATAACATCTAACCTTCCCAAAGTGCCTCTAGCAGCCCCACTGTACAAAACATCACTATAATCAATGTGAGGAATTATCATTGAATTCACAATTTTTAATCTGGCTTCAGATGGAAGGCAATCGCTGTGTTTATACAGTACCCCCAGCTTCTTGTTCAACTTCTATATCAAATTATCAATATGAAAGTCCCAATTACAATGGGAGTCCATACAGATTCCCAAATATTTCCAACAATCCACAAGGGCCAGGCTACTCCCTTCCAATGTTTTTATATCTAAATTCAGGGATACTTTTTTATTTGAAAATAGCATTACCTGTGACTTTAGGGGGTTTAAGACCAACCCATGTTCCCAAAAATATGTTTGCAATATATTAAAGTGTTTTTGTAGTTTTTCCTGAATGTACCCCACAGATTTTCCTGCAAGATACAATATTGTATCGTCAGCATACAAATGGTGTCGGACATCATCAGGTGTCCGCCACCATTTGTATATATATTTAATAGAACGTGTCCTAACACTGACCCCTGCGGTACACCAGATTTAATATTCAAGTAACTGGATACAAAATAATTACACAGTTTAACCCCTTGTTATCTCCCATCCAGGTAGCCATGGAACCGATCCAGGGCCCCCTGGCTGAGGCCAACAGATCTCAAATTTTAAATTAACACCGGATGGTCTAACACACTTACCATTGTTAACTGTACAACCAAGAGAGGTGTCTGCCATTAGAACAAACTTATCTACTGCACCCGACTTACAGATTAAGTCTTTGCTGTATTGGTCCTTGTAAGAACAGATCCAGAAGCAAATGGTTTGTTACCTTTTATTGGACCAACATAGATGTAACAAAAAGAACAAAGTGCTTTAGCTTTCGGACCAACCAAGTCCATCCTCATAATCTTAATGACAGTTATTTAGAAAATACCATATTTTTAACACCCAGATCATGCAGACCCCCCCCCAGAAAAAATTCCCATTGGTTTAAAATATTCATTTAAAAAATAACAGAAGAAACATCAGAGAAGCTGAATGGTACCAGTTCGCCTTCAGCTGAAAGGGCCTAAAGGTCAGATGTGCTTAGAGCATAACAACAAGCAGGGAGTACACTGCACATAAATTTAAATGTCTTGGAGATACCTTCAGAAGAAGATAAGAACCTCTCAAGCAGAGAGCTGCCCAATCCAATTATGAATGTCCCAGTGTGTTTAAGAATGCAGTTCATGAAAAGCAAAACCCACCTGGATTAAAGACATGCTAAAACGTGACATAATTGTAAGTTAAAAACAAGTCCCACAAAATAGAACTACAAAAAGTATCTACATATGGCATACAAAGAGTTTAAAGTAAAGTTTACCTAATGTGAGCATTAGTTTCACACTATATGGAATGTAAAACGTAGCTGGAAAAATTACCCAACTATACTCTCAAACTAGTTATTATGCTCCATAAACCTTAAGGCCTTTAGTGTTGTAACAGGAGTTTATACATGACAATATAAATTGGCAGTATAAGTGCCAAACAAAAAGCCGCTTGTCAAGGACCACCAAGAAGCTAAGACCATGCAGCCTGATATGTACAAATGTCAGTAAATTATCAGTGTGTAATAAAACTACATGATGTACTGAAAATGTTTTAAGGAATCTGAATAAGAAATCATAGGAATTAAATCCCCCCCCCCGTCAAGCACTTTGGTATCAGCGTATCTGTTCAAATGCGGAAGACAGAGATACACATTTGGCTATGTTGAAAAAAAACACCTTTATTGAGCAGGGACAATCTTCCAGAGAAATTGACTGGACGATAGAATGTGCAACACAAGTGCCAAGACAACAACTACTTCAGTATAAGGAAAGAACAGCTACCAACACAATACCCTTAGTAGTCACATATCATCCTGACCTTGAACTTCTGCATAACATTATTAAGGACCTCCACCCAATATTTAGTGAGGATGAGACCCTAAATTGTTTTTTTAAGGAACTACCACTACTATCTTTTAAACAACCACCAAACTTAGCCAACCTAATTACTGGGAGTAAACTTTCACCAGAACAGAATACCATGACGCTAAATGGTACACAACCCTGTAGTCAACTGAGATACAAGACTTGTGAGCTCATTTCCACTTCGGACTGTGTGTTACATTACAAAACAGACAATTCAGGGTACAGGGGAATTATACATGTGCAGTACGGCATGTTGTTTATTTCATTCAATGCAATAGATGTCCACAAACAGGTTATGTTAGAGAGACAAGACAACCGCTCTGCACTAGAATGAACTCGCACAGACATAATACTAATCTGAAGATGACTGAAAAAAACAGTGGGGCAACACAACTCTTGGCCTAACAACTTAATCTCAGATATGTCAGTAATGGTCTTAAGAGGGAATCTCAAAAGTACACAACAGAAACGGGCTTTTCAGATCAAACTTATTTTACTTCTCAATATGACAGAAGATGGCATGAACATAGATTTGGGATTTATGGCACATTATAGGACTTAAACATCCACAGACCTTTTCTTCAAAGGATAGCCATATTATAGGACTTCAGCGTCTCCATATGTGTGGAGGGAGGAGTTATGTAAGTGTGGTAGTTGCTGTTACATTGAGGTGGGCTTATATTCAGGTACATGACATAATGGTGTTACAGTGTGTTATGACTCTTAGTTCACAAACATAATGAATATTAATTTCCTGCTTACTAATAATCTTCCCCGGGGGTGGGCTTAATTGTATTGGGTCTTATTCAGATTCTCTAGCCTGTTACTGTACATACAGTAGTTTTATTTTATACTGTCATGTTTTTGAACTCTAAACATATTGGGGTGCAGGATCTCATTTGCATGGGGGTCCTTGACAGATTAAATTACATAGGGCTAATATTTGAAGTGATTTGTGGAAATGAAGGTACGTTAGGACTCTTGTCTCCCATACATAGTGTACATTTACTTCTAAATAATCATCATACCCTGGGGAGGGTGGAAGTTTTATTTCATTGTGGTTCTATTCAGAATCCTTGGACTGTTACTGCACATATAATAGTATGATTATATAGTGTCACATTTTTGAATTTTGTACATATTAGGATGCATGATCTCTTTTACTTGGAGGTTCATGACAAGTTTAATTCCTTTGGGTAACAACTGAAGTGATTGATGTGAATAATGGTGCATTAGGACTGTGTGTGTGTGTGTGTGTGTGTGTGTGTGTATGTACATGTGTGTGTGTGTGTGTGTGTCTCTCCTTCTACTGTTAGCATCTTCCCGGGTGAAAGAATTTAATTCCTATGGTTTCTTATTCAGATTCCTTAGACATTTTTCAGTACAAGCAGTTTTATTATACACTGAGAATTTATTGAAATCTGTACATATCAGGCTGCATGGTTTTAGTTTCTTGGTGGTCCTTGACAAGCAGCTTTTTGTTTGGCACTTATACTGCCAATTTATATTGTCATGTATAAACTCCTGTTACAACACTAAAGGCCTTAAGGTTTATGGGGCACAATAACTAGTTTGAGAGTATAGTTGGGTATTTCCAGCTAAGCTTTACATTCCGTATAGTGTGAAACTATTGCTCACTTCAGGTAAACTTTACTTTAAACCCTTTGTATGCCATATGTAGATACTTTTTGTAGTTCTATTTTGTGGGACTTGTTTTTATCTTACAATTATGTCACATTTTAGCACGTCTTTAATTCAGGTGGGTTTTGCTTTTCATGAACTGCATTCTTAAACACACTGGGACACTCATAATTGGGTTGAGCAGCTCTCTGCTCGAGATGTTCTTAACTTATTCTGAAGGTATCGCCAGGTCATTTTAATTTATGTGCAGTGTACTCCCCGCTTGTTGTTATGCTCTAAGCATATCTAACCTTTAGGACCTTTTAGCTGAAAGCGAACTGGTACTATTCAGTTTTGCTGACGTTTCTTCTGTTATTTTTTAAATGAATATTTTAAACCAATGGAATTTTTTCCGGGTTTTTTTCTGCATGATCTAGGTGTTAAAAGTATGGGATTTTCTAAATAACTGTCATTAGGATTCCAAGGAATGACTTGTTTGGTCTGAAAGTTATTTTTGTTACATCTATTTTGGTCCAATAAAAGGTATCAAATCATTTGATTCCGGATCTATTCCACCTTGGCATTCTTGCAAAAAAACTCACTCTTGTAATGTTTCAACTAGATCATCTTTTCACTATCAATTTGCTATCCCCAGGATGAGAACCTCAGCTGGTCAAAAAAACAATGTTTTTTAAATTATCAGGAGATGAGCGGCACATCCCTAGATGTGCCCACGCATCTCCAGACTTGCGGTGGCCATCAGGGGCATGGCAACATTCAGAAGGCCCTGATGTGCCATTAAAACACAGCTGTGCTATGGCGCAGGATACTGCAACGCAGGCATGCAAATGAAGAGTTCCTCATGCATATTCCCCGCATCGCAATATTCAAACCTCTTCTGGTGAAGACATGGCCAGATGAGCCCACACAAAGTTAGGAAACCAAAATCCTGTCCTAAATTTGTGCAGGGCAGGGAGGTGCCCTGTGCACAGTCCAGGGCTGGCACATGATCCCCCCATCCCCAACCACAGAGTGCTATATACAGTACAAAAAAAAATTCCATACTGTAGGGTCTCCCCCCACCCTGATCAGAGAGTCAGTGAAAGAAATACATATCCCCTTTTTCCATAGTGTAGTTGCCCCTCCCAGCCCCGATCCCTGATGTACAAAATGAAAATCATAGCCCCATTTTCCATAGTGTAGTGGCCCTCCTTCCTGGCCCTGATCCTCGTTGTCATAAATGAAAAGCATGAACCCCTTTTCCATAGTGTAGGGGACCCCCCTTCCCGGCCCTGATCCCCAATGTAATACATGCAAAATTGCCCTCTACCAACCCAGTGTCAGTTTTTCTTTTTTCAAAGGTCTACTACAACTGCAGTTTAATAGTGTATTTGAGAAATTAAGTCCTATAAGGTAGCTTGCAGGGAGGACTAGGCCGTAAGTTCTGGTTATGAGATCTTCAGTAGCTCTTCAGTGAAACTGGCTTTACGAACAGGCAATGAAATTATGGTCACAAAATGACTTGTAACACTTAAGCAAAGTAACTTTGAGGTCTCACTTTAGGCACGAGTCTGATTGGGGATCTGCTGACCCAAATTCTGAATTTACTGATTCTACAAATATAGAAATATTGGACGGACTACCTCTTTCCTGGCTTCAAATAGCACATTGCAATATTACAATTAAAGAAGTACATTGGGTACTCAGCCTAATGTGCTCCTATTTTTCCTTTGTATGAACCTTTATATGTCTTACACCTGTGGCTACAGAAGTGTAGGCCCATCAAGTGTGTATATGTCTTACAGTGTGCATGAGTACCTGGGGCTACAGAAGCACATTCCCCCACAGCGGCATGCACTTCTACAAACAACATAACTCTTGTAATTTGGGTATCATGGATTTGTATCTGTGGCTGCATGGAGCTGTGTGTCTGCATACAGAAGTAGTGTTGTGATCAGAGTATCATGACTTTGTATCTGCAGCGACAAGTGAGTGTGTATGTCTTGTGGTATATGTATGCTACATACAAATCCACGAAGGTAGCACGTAAGTACAACTGCATTTGTGGCATCTGGGAACAGTTTTATGTTGTTTGTCTTACCTAATGATGGCTGTCTCCGGATGCTTGTGTGATGTTGTCCATTTGTTCCTATGAGGTGTAGGGAGTTAGAGTTGGACACCCTAATATCACATTTCCCTACTTTTGTTGCATTAAGTTGAACTCTAACTGGTGCATTAATGCAGATTTTTTTTTCAAAGAATATTACACACACACACACACACATTACATATATATATATATATATATATATATATATATACATACATACATATACACTGTATATGAGAGAGAGAGAGAGCTATGTGGAGATTTATAGGTCCAGAACCTGTCACGGGACATTGAAAGTTTTTGAACTATTGACCAGTTTCAAAACTAAACTGGTCAATAGTCTTTTGAGATATTTATTAATTTTTTTATTTTTTTTAATCTTTTGATTGTATTTTCCATAATATATTGACACAGATAAGACATGACAATACACTATTTACAGATACATATAGTCCACATACAAAATCTTTTGAGATATTTATTTTATTTGTATATTTTATTTATTCTATTTTACAATTTATTGGTCAGGGATGATACACTTAGATGACAATGCTTGTTTCCAGGTGCAACATGGGAGTATAAAGAAGTTAAGTCTGGATCATGTGCACCAAGCAGGCATCTTGGCAGATGTGCTTACTGATCATTCCCCTGTCTTCTGCATCTGGAGTCCTGAGGCTGCTCCATCCCCTCCACCACGCTATGTCACCTTTACAAATTTCACCAACCTGGATATTGAGGCTTTTTGTCATGATGTCTCGAGGATAAACTGGTCTGGTATTTACCTTTCCCATAATATTGAGTCTGCACTAAGTATCTTCCTTAATGAATTCCTGGCCATCCAGAACAAACATGCCCCCAAGGTGACACAGAGGGTGAGGGGTAAACAAACGAGATAGCTTCACAAAGACTTGCTGAAAAATTTACGCTCTAGGGACAAATGCTGGAAAAAGTACAAAGCCTCAGGGCTACAATCTGACTATGCTACCTACAGAACCCTATGTAACATCTGTAAAAAAAAAAACCAGCTCAGAATAGCTAAGAGTGCCTATTATAAAGAACTGCTGATAGGCTCTGCTGGGGACCCTAGGAAATTCTGGGCCCATGTCAAGACCTTTCTCTGTGCGTCCCAGTCAACTACCACCAGTGACATGGTATTAAATGGAGTACATTGCAATGACTCCAGCATATTTGCTAATTCCTTCAATCAAATGTTCTCGGACCTGTCTCAGTATACCTCTGCCTTCCCATCTCCTCAGGAAGTCTCTCTGCTTTCAACATCAACACAGTCCACTACCCCCAGCTATCCTTCCCACCAAATGTCTAAAAATTCCCCGTTCTACTTCAAGGCAATCTCAAGGACTGAGGTCTTAAAACTATTATGGACTGTCTCTGACAACGCTAGCTCTGGATCAGATACACTTGAGCCTCAGCTCCTGAAACTAGCAGCACCATACATAGCCTCCACTCTGGCTAGAATTTTCACCTTGTTTCGCTCTAATAGCCAAGTTCCTGACCTCTGGAAGATTGCTCATGTAATGCCTGTCTTTAAAAAAGGTGATCCCAAGGAGATTACTAACTACAAGCCTATAGCCATCCTATTGGTCCTAAGTAAAATTCTGGAAAAATGTGTTGCAAATCAAACCATTGACTACCTCACAAAGTACAGTCTTCTCTCTGACACCCAACATGGCTTCCGTAAAGGTCACAGTACCTCTACAGCGCTTCTCAATGGATGCTGGCCAGCTGACAGAGGCAGCTTTTATAGACCTTACTGAGGCCTTTGATCTTGTTGATCACCCCCTGCTCCTCTCCACTCCTTGTAATTTGAGTTTTTCATTCCCAGTTATCGCCTGGTATGGAAGCTATCTATCAAATAGAACTCAGATTGTGAAATTCAACTCCTCTTTATCTGATGGTGCTACCATCAATAATGGGGTTCCCCAAGGCTCTATTCTGGGACCTCTTCTTTTCTCATTTTTTATCAATAACATAGATGAGTTTTTTATTTCATGCTCATCTGTTCTCTATGCAGATGATCCTGTACTCTAGTCAAGCTCTGATAAGGTCACCAGCATAAATGCATCCCTTTCTTTAGATTTCACAAATGTCCAAAATTGGCTTTCTGCACATAATCTTGTACTTAATGCTAAGAAAACCCAAGCATGTTACTTGAATCTACTCCTAAACTTAGGACATGTCAAACTCCCCTGTTGGTGCATGACCACAGTGGCACACAAATAGAATGAGTTACATCTTTTAAGTACCTGGGAATTCTTCTGGACCAGTCCCTGGACTTCAACCTGCATATACAATCTGCCTGCAGGGCAGTGAATGCTAAACTAGGGGTCGCTTACAAGTCCAGTTTCATGCCGACTCCCTCTGCTAAATTTGCTATTGTCAGAGGCATATTACTCCCTGCCCTCACCTACAGCACGCTGACCTTTGTTGTCGTACGCAAAAGCATCCTTCATAAGTGGGAGATCACTTATAATAATATCTATCGATACGCCTCCTTATCACCACGGCCTAAGCACCACTGCCAACTGTATGGGGACCTGGGCTGGTTATCCCCCTCAGCTTGCTGTCAGTACTCTGTTGGCTCCCTGATTGACTCTATACTCAGAAAACAGATCCCTTCAGCACTCGCAACATTGCTAGTACCTCAAACCTCCTCCTATAGACTGCGCTCAGTAGATAAATCCCTGCTGAATGTACCTATATGTAAAACATCAAAAGGCTCTGTTGCCTTCAATCACTCTACTCCTAAGCTTTGGAACACTCTCCCCCAAGCACTTTGAATATCCGGGTCCCATGACAGCTTCAAAAAGGAGATGTGCCTACATTTATCCCTTGCTGATCTCTGCACTTGTTTTAATCCTCCTTAATTCACTCAGCCGCCAAATGCTTCCTGGCCTAACTTTCACCTCCCTACCTCACAGCATTTCTTATCCATACTATCTCCTTGAGGGCTAATCTACCCCAACCCCCCACACCTGAGTCTTGTCTCGGAAGCCGTGATAATGCATCCTGCCCAGTCAGGAATTTGCCCTTGCCTTGTTTCACTGCCTATTTGAACCTTCATTGTCATGACTAATTTGAACAATATTTCTTTGCTGTTGTGTTGTGGTATCTCCTCCTAGACTGTGTCATTTTTTTATGCCTAAAAATTCTATGTGAATTTCATTGATTGTTATTGTCCTGGCTGCATGTATTGATTACTACTGACTGTTTTGACCTATACTATTGTAATTTCATTGTACTCATATTGTACCTGTCTTTGATTGTTGTACTCTCCTGGGTCATGCCTGAAAATAGTTATTTCATGGCTAGTGCACCTACCTGGTTAACAAAAACTTAGTAAATAAATTGCCGAGAGAGACACTAAGCTGAAAGCTTGTTTACAGGTGCGACCTGGGAGCACAAAGAAGTTAAGTGACTTGCTAATGGTCACACAGTATGCAAGTAAAAACTGTGGGATTCAAACACAGTTCTTCAGGTTTGCAGATTAGCGCTCTTAACAATTACGCCATACTGCCTTCAGTCAAGCTGGAACTGTTGCCCAGTAAACCTGTCAATTACCCTTCACCACACCCCTGCTAGGCTGACGTTAGTGTCTGTTCCCTGTACTAGACTTACCACTGTTCCAGGGTTTTATATTTTTTTTAAATTACACAAACATTCCCTGGTGTTAGTAGTCCTCCTCCCATTCCTCACTTTGTTGCCCCAAGACATTTTCTGGCACTCCAGTGGGCTTCCTTGTACACCTAACATGATTCCATAGCCCCCCTGCACCTAGCCCCTTCCGTTTTCTCATGATGCAACCAGTATTCATTTGCCGCTATCCCATACTGCTGGCTATGTCTCGAGAACCCATTTCATTAAGTTTTTCTTTTCTCCCAGGTGCTAGTGATCTCCATCACCATCCCAGTTTAAGTTAAAAAAAAAAGATTCCCTGGTAGTCTAGTGGTCCACCCAAATCTGATTTGGCTAAGTCCCTCCCTGTTTTGCATGCATGTTTCAAAACTAAGAAACAATATCAATATTTACTCGAAGTCGGTAGTCACGTCCACTTCAGCCATTGAATGACGAAAGTATGACTTTCATTTTTAAAGTTTCTTTATTGATATTGTTCCTCAGTGTCATCAAAGAAACTAATGTGTGTACAGAACAGAGGGACTTAGCAAAAATTGGTAACTGGGTGGGCCACTAGACTACCAGGGAATCTTTCTTTTAACAACAACTAAAATCGGGATGGTGAGGGGACCACTAGCACCAGGGAATGAATCTCTGGGGGGGCTAGCAAGCTAGCGGTGCAAAAATGAATGTTTGGTTAAGGGAGCACCACTAGCACCAGGGAATGGACGTTTGAAGGCACCACAATATGGCTGTTTGGGGGGCCACACTACCTCCAGAGAATGGATGTTTGGCAAAGGGCACTACTGGCATGAATGGATGGACTAGAATTAATATTTTAAAACAGCAACACCACACTGAAAAATGGACTGCACCTAGACTACATCAATTACAACACATCAACCCAAGAAACAAGATGAGGAAAATAATTAGTATTTACTAGATAAATGTCAGGGTCAGAAAGGTTTTATAAAACAGATATTGACCAGAGTCTGTCCAGGCTATAGTTTGAAAACCTTGAACCCCCTGAGATGAACTTCTGCCTTCTAATAGTCATAGTGGGGCTTATTCACGAACACACTCCGGGTATACGTGATCTGCATGTATCCAGTCCATGTAGCTACACACCTGTGGAGAGGTGCAGGGGTACAGTATACACAACTGTGCACCCCCCACAGGGTACCTGTCTGTGACCCCCTGGTGCAGTTGCACAGGGGACAGTTCGAGGAATACAGGTCCTAGGTCCTAAAGTGGATCCATTGCTGTGCACGAGCAGGGGTTTCCAGGAAGGCATGGGATCAGACACTGTACAAGGTACAGGAGAGTGCCTGAATGGCTGCCTCCAGCCCTCCCTGTCAAGCAAGGTGGACTGGGGTAGCTTGGTGGAGGGGGTTCCCAGCTGGCGGTTGTCCTTTGGGGGGCATAAAAGATATGGCATGGTCTTTGCTGCCGTATCCTGCACCCCCTCTGTGCCTGACATTACTTGCCTTAGTGAATGGCATAGAGTGTGGGCACGTGCCCCTCAACCACCCATGGTACACAGCTGCATGATCGGCTAGGGGATCATGTGCACAAGGGGCTCATGCCTCTGCCATGAATGCTGTCAGGGGTCTGCTGGACCTCTGACTGTGCAGCATTCTGACTTAGGGTTCCCTATTCACCACAGATATGCAGTGCATAGGCAATCCAAAGCTTTGTGCATAGACCTCAGCCTTCAGCTTTGGGCATATGATTATTGTCAGGCAGTTGTTCATCCCTCGGGATCAAGGTTTACACACTATAGCCCTCAACTCCGGTCAGTATTTGCATATCATGTATAAATATATATATATATAGAGAGAGAGAGAGAGAGAGAAAAGAGGCAGAGATGTATAGATAGATGTATATATAGACAGACAGACAGACAGACAGACAGATAGCCAAATCTATATATGAATGACGTGGTGCTGGCCATTCCCTATTGTGACCCTCCAGCTGGAGATGATGCTCAAGACAGCAGTACCAGGGAAGATATCTGAGTACTTAAGGTAAATAGCTGGCAGAGTTTGAACTAAGTCAACACAGAGATGTACACCACGTAATTCATTTAGAACAACTAATTACATCCTGGCAAAAGTATGCACTGGCAGTAAAAAGCACTCCTGTTCTGGAGGGGGTACATCAATCAAATATTTATTTATAAAAAGTGCAATTCCATATGTTCAAAGCGTTTGTACAATGTAAAACATAAAACAAATATAAACAAAATAAAATTAAAAACAATACAATTGTTAAAACCCCATATCAACAAATCTCGACATTTTTCAGAAAAAGCTTTAGGTGGTTATCATAAATAATCAAATGATCAGCAATTATTTAAAACCATCTCAGTAAATCTAAGAATAGTCAGAGAAGGCAAGACCAAATAAATACGTCTTAAGAGCAGTCTTAGAACTCTTGACGGTCAGGTACTCTCTCACCTGACGAGGTAGAGAGTTCCACAAGATAGGGGCCACAAAAGCAAAAGAACAGGCCCCGGAGGTCTTAAGTCGAACCCTGGGAACCTGTAGCAATCCCTCATTGGAGGAGCGGAGGGGGTGGTAGGGACAAAGGAGGTCTTGCAAGTGCCAATGTCCCTGACCATATAGTAGGGCATTATAGGTCAGTAACTCAACCTTGAAGGTGATCAGCCAGTGCAGTTTGCAGAGCACAGGTGTGATGTGGCAAGATCTTGATAAGCTAGTCAGCAACCAGGCCACCGCATTCTGCACCAGCTGTAAGTGGCGCATATCAACCTCCGGAGGCTCTAGGTAGAGGGCACTGCAGTAGTCAAGGCAGCAGGTCACGAAGGTGACATATCTAAGGGTGAGACTGGGATTGGGGAAACCCAGAAGTTCTTGTACTTGCCTGGCTTAGGGAGGCTAATGGGCCCCTAGGTCCGCCAGATGACAAATATCAGTATCTCTAGTATGTGGACGTGGGAAGGGTATATGGATGTCCACTTTCTGAGCTCCCCTTAATTGAGGGTTGGACTTCACCATGGTCCCTCCCAAGTGCAGGTCCCTTCCTGTGCCTGAGCAGTAAGTTCAGGATCTTGTAGAATACACTTGTAAGAGCTGGGCACCCCCTATGTCTAGGGGTATTGGATGGTATCTTGTCCAGGAGAACACCTACCTTACGCCTTGAAGTACCAGCACTAGTCACTTTCCCATCATGGGTCAGGGTAGTAGGGACCAGGGGCACCTTAAAACCATACTTCTGGGTACAATTAACAAGATATCATGTACAAACTAGATTGTCCATACTGGGGTCAAGCATGGTGATACTCATTAAATAGCTGCCAGTAGTACACAGCTCTTTGGGCATTTCTCTGGCCCTAAATCTTCTCTCTCACAATGGTATAAGCACACACTATATTACAACTCCCTTTCTGGGCCATGACCTGCACACACATTACTTCACATTATTCCCGTGACTTTGACATAGCTCCCTCCAACACTATTGCACATCCAATTCTACTACTGCTGCTATGCACTAGATGGATAGTACCCAGCTGCTTGTGGGGCCTATTTGCCCACCTCATGACTACGTTTGTTCCAGGTTTACCCCCTGAACTAAAGGGGTGTAATTACATGTTGCATAAGTACTGGATCTCTTTCAACCCTACAAAACCCTAAGCTCCCTTGTGGGGTCCCTGGAACACTAGTACTCCCAAGACCATCTGTGTGATGCACACTCCTCAAGCACTTTCCTGGAAGGCAAGCTGTGCTGGCATGTGTTTCAGTGTGCCCAGTAGGACAAGAATTATAGAAGGCATATCACCATATGATACCACTACTAAGTGCATAAAGTACGATTGGTCTGTCCTTGCATGTCTCGCTTCGACACTACACCGATAGCCCTAGTGGCCCAAAAACAGACTCCCACATCTGGCCCATCACATGCAGGGACTTACCAACCTAAACACTTGCCAGGCCCCCTCCTACCTGATGCCCATTCATTCAGCTACCTGTCAGGGGTTTCAATATGAACTGTCTAGGACTTTAATTAGTGAACATTCCGGTTTAGCATGGTGAACTTACAGTTTGCTTTGAAAACAGACTCTTTCCACTTCTCTCTCTCTCACTACTGCCACTGGGAGTAAGCCACAAGGATTCCGGTGACCTCCGTTGAGGGGTGACCCACCACTGTCTTAAATATGCCTATCGGGGATTATGTTCTCCACTCCTCTTGAGGCGAGTCCCTGAGGCCCCCATTCCTCCAACTGTGCCCGATATTCTTCTCTGGAGACCAGGTACAAGGGGACCAGTGCCACCTGATCCAAGCGACCTTGCTACCATCCCTTGGATCACAGGGCCCCAAGGCCTAGTCACAATCAGTAAGACTCGGCTGTTCATAGAAACAGAATTTGTCATCAGATAAGGACCGTTTGGCCCACCCAGTCTGCCTATTTTGTTGCTGCCTATACTGCAGCATCACTGCAGACTACCTGATCTCCAGTTACTTCCAATCCCTGCTTTCCTACCAAGATTCCTTTATTCCTATTCAATGCATGCTTGAAGCCTGCCACTGTTTTTACCCCACCACTTCTTCAGAAGGACTATTCAAGGTGTCCACCACTTTCAATGAAGAAGGACTTCCTCACATCCCTCCTAAATTTCCCTCCTTCCAGCTTCATAGCATGACCCCTTGTTCTCGTGCCCCTTCTCTCCTGAAAAATACTCCACTCCTATACATAATTCACCCCCATGAGATACTTATAGTTCTCTATCATGTGTCCCGCTTCCTCCTTTCTTCCAGGGTGTGCACATTCCTTGCACAATGTATGACTTGTGTTGGTATAAAATGGCTGCCAGGAATGAATGATCAATGTAAACACAGCATTGTTACTGATGATTAGAATGTCAGATTAGAGGTAGGGAAAATGGACAGACTGGGGGGGCCAAACAGCCCTTTTCTGCCATCAGACTTTACATTTCTATGATTTCTTATCTATTATTCCATTTGTGATTTTTAATCAGAAGGATTAGTTCCCACAGGGTACAGCCCATTCACGATGGAGCTGTCTGAATTCTTCTCTGACTTTGGCCCTCTGCTTGGGCTGAGATTTTAGCTCATCAAGACAGAAGGTCACCAGTAGAAAAAGTTTTAGTGACAATGTGCGTGATCAGCAGATTTGAGAATCTGTCTCACGTGCTGTAATGAGAACTCTCTAGTTCACCATAGCAAATTTCTTGCATACCTAGTAACATATATAGAATAATGTATGGGCAACCGTACACAACAGGGTTTCTGTCGATGGACTGCCTTGGCATCACAGTGACCTCAAGGTAAAACTTGAGAGGACCTATGATGTTATAAGAACCCAAAGATGGAAACACGGCCTTGCTTGTCTATAGTTTTCCCACATATTATTTAATATATATTTAAAGTGTCCAGTACAAACTGTGTCTGATTCAGACTGTGTCTGTTTTTCTTTTACATCCTCTTTCTTCCCAAGCTTTAACCATGGCTGTCTAGGGCCATGCCCTGGTGCCTTCCCCTTATATAGAGTCTCAGCAGAAGGGCAGAACTATGCTCAGTCATGCTCCAGTTTATATTCTTAGCCAAGTCAGACTACTCAAGCATGAACATCCAGACATCCTGTCTTGGAGCAATTTCCCCCAGAGACCAGCTCTCAGGATCTGCTTTACTGTTCGAGTACATGCTGGCAACCTGCCTGGAGTGCTCTCTGGTAACGTGCCTTAAAGTGGTTTAGGAGAGAGTCTAGTTTCACATTGACCATCTTTAAGTAAATGTCAGAAATGTTCTCTCTAAACTGAGAAAAACAGTGGCCATCTGGGTAGCTGGAGTAATGAATGTAAGAGAAAGGAAGAAAATGGAGAATTAATACCCCTACAGCTTCAGTTGGAGCAGTCAGATAAAAGTACAGTACTGACTTATTACAAGTTAAATAAATGCCAGCTGCTTAACTCTAAATAACTGGTGGATATTAGTACCCGAGTCTGTGTGTGTGTGTGTGTGTGTGTGTGTTGTGTGTGTGTGTGTTGCTAGGTGTCCCTAGTGTACTGCTACGTTTCATGTTTCCAGTGCCCAAGGACCTGTTTGAAAGTTGAAAGTTTATGAGTCCTACTAAAACTATCCAGGTCTATCTTGGACAAATGAGACCTGACCAAGACCTATAACAACATTTATAGATTTGCTCTGTCCACTACTCATCTTACACCACTGTCAACTTTATGAAATACTTGGGGGGGGGGGTCTCCATCAAATGGACACCTGTTTGCTATGGGTTGCTTCACAAATAGGCTTCTTCGATCTGACACACCTGCTCCTCCAGTTGATTTTCTTAATCTGTCTCACCAGACTTGCCTCCTAAGGTCAAATGATAAATCCCTGGACTGGTAGTCCCTGAAGTTAATACTAAAATTGGGAACTGGGCCTTTTCTGCCTTTCCTTCAGACTCTGGAACTCTCTGCCACTGCTGGTCAGCAGCCCCTCCCACTATCTTTTAAGATGATCTTTAAGGGGCTACTTACAAGCAAATTCAGCCTGCAATTGCAGTTATACTAACTCATTTTATTTTACTAGTAGGGACTAGCAATATAGCCTAGAAGTTAGAGTAATGGATTGTGAATCAGCTTGGTACGTCCAGCAGACCTGGGTTTTATTCCCCCAACCTCCACTTGCATATCATATATTTGTCACTGTTGATCTTGTACCTGGCAGTGATATTCTATGCACTCTTTCAGCCTCTAGACCATTGTATTATACCTGATCATTGAAAGGATCTGACACTATTCTGCTGCCTTTTGTTATACTGTATGTATAATTTCTAATTTCTTTTGTTGCTGACTTGACTCTCCTTTGTACTTTATGATGCGTTTCATTCTGCAGTAAGTTAACTTGTTTTTTTGTGTTTTTTTATGTTTTGTACTGTAATCTCCCTGGTTGTATCAGAAAATAGGCATGTATTTGTCTGGTGTGCTTACCAGGTCAATAAGTAAGCTAGAATACCAGACAGGGTGGGCAGTATTGGGCTATACCAGATCACCCAGGGGTGTAATGAGGCCCAATGCTGCAGGCACAGGGCCGTATAGCGCCAGGAAGGTCCAGTATAATCCATACTGCCCAACCTGGAGGGTATTACAGCACTTTGAAAATGGGAATTTGTAGTGTATATTAAATAAAATGTAAAACAATTCAAACAACTGTGAAAAAAGATTAAAAACAATGTACCTGTAAAGTAGTCCTTCCACTGGCAGAATTGATAGTAGAAGGCACTGCTATGTTAGTGAGATTCCTAAAGCACTTTCTTTTTTTTTTAAACTCAAGTTTATTACGTAATTGCACAGAGCTCAACATTACAGTTGACATTTATCATCAGTTTACAGATTATTAATTACTTTGTGACTTTGTTATATACTTATGCTAAAGTCCAATAACAACTTCCTTTATGTCCATGTAGGTGTTCCAGAACTTCCTTCAGACCTGTAAGCGGCCATAAATGAAGTCTGTTGTCATCACTTCAATTCCTGTTCCAGATTCTTCTGTCTGTTGTAACAATCTGCCAATAAAGAATTTCTCCATACTCTACTAATATGAACTTTAATATAAATAACTGTGAATTTACACTAATTAATAAAACATTAATTTAACAATGCTCGTTGGCTGGTTATTTGATGTAGGATAAATAAAGTATTTAGTGGCTTTACCGACTGTGCAAACCTGTATTCCTTACATACAGGCTTGTTGGGAAAGCACTGAGGTACCCTCAAGTTCTTTAATCAGGTGCATGAATGGCAGCCATACCCCACTAAACTTATCTTTCTGTAGCCACAAGCATGCAGTGAGTTTTTCTATTCTCTCTATTCCTTTTATAACATCTATCCACTCACTCAATGTGGGTGGAGAGGGATGTAACCTTCTCCTAGTGATTGCTTTGCCTGCCGAGGCCTGTAATAGACCCATAAAACTTGTTTGCATGTTGGATGCTTTTTATTTCATGGTTATGCTTAAAATCAAATGCTCAAACCCTGGAGAGTCCTGAGTACCCAACATGTTTCTATTTTTTTCCCTTATTTCTCCCCAAAAGGTAAGCAGCTTAGGACAACCCCAAAATATGTGATAGTTAGTATCCACCATCCCACAGTCCCCCCAACAGAGGTCAGATGTTGTAGTTCCAAAAAATACTTAGTTCTGGTTGGTATATTGAAATATCTATTAACAACTTTCCAGCAGAATTCTTTCCATAAGTTGGAAACTGATGTTTTAAATATTCCCTCCCATATCAATTGCCATTGCATTTGATTTAGCTGCAATGCAACTTCCTGTTCCCAGTTACAGGTGACCTTCCACTGTTGATTGCTGATAAATTTTTAGTAAGTTCGAGACCAAATGTAGTTCTTCACTAGCTCTAGTTCTTTTCAGCAGCTCGCAATATCTGTTCTACTATCGGGTAGGGATCCTGTTGTACTTTTTCCAAATTACTTCCCTGGGATAGGAAGGATGTTACCTGAAGATACCTGAAGAAATGAGTAGTTGGTATCCCATACTCCCATTGTATTTCCTGAAAGGTCTTCAATCTACCCTGTGTTTGAAACTGGTGAAAGTAAATGAGCCCAAGGTGTCTCCACCTGATAAATGTATTGTCAAGCCTTGGGGGAGTGAACAATGCAAATGAGGTTATCTTTGACTTAACTGACAACAACTGACCTAGATTAAGATGTTTCTGAATTGTACCCCATATGCGGTAGGAGTGCATTTGTCAAGGGTTACTTGATCTATACTGCATCAGTTTAGTCTGGGAGTCATCAAAGTCCAGCCCAGGGTTAACGTCATGACTTGCCCTAACTTCCATTTCTCTCCAGACATGATGTTCATCTTTTGTGCAGTAGGTTACCCAAGATGTTAATTGGGCCATTAAATAATAAGTGTTAAGATTCAGTAGATCCAATCCTCCCTGTGTTTTAGGGCACGTTAAACTAGCCCATGCTATTCTGGCTTTCCTATTTCCCCAAACAAATCGGTGTAGGGCTGTGTTAATCTTTTTCCACTCTGATCCCAGTATGTTCAAGGGGAAGGAACTAAACAAAAATAGGAACCTAGGAAGGACGTTCATACGTATAGTTTCAATCCTACCCATTAATGTCAAGGGGAGAACCTCCCATCTTTTTAGGTCTGCGAAGACTTCTTTCAGAAGTTTACCATAGTTGGACTGATAAAGTTGATCTAACTGGACAGGGATATAAATACCCAAGTATCTGATCTGTGTCCTCACCCATTTAAACTGGAATAATTTGGGTTAGGGTCATTGTAGATGGGCCACTAACTTACAGAACCTCTGTTTTATCTATGTTAATTTTAAATCCCGATATCTGACCATATACCTCTAATATCTGCATCAGTATGAGGAAAGGACTGTAAGGGGTTTCCCAGATATATCATGGTATCATCAGCATATGGGGACATTTTATTCTTGACCCCTCCCATCCCTATTCCCTCCAGTTCCGGACTAGAACGTATCCGTTCTGCCAGAGGCTCGATACTTAGGACAAGCAACAATGGTGAGAGGGGACAACCCTGCCTCGTACCTCTTTGAATGTTAAGTGGTCCCGATGCTGTACCATTCACTCTCACCTTGGCCTGGGGTTTCTGGTACAGTGCCGCAATCCAGGTAAGAACTGGGATCCAAACCCGAATTTAAGCAGCGTCTCTTTCAGAAAGTTCCATCTGAGCTGATCGAATGCCTTTTCTGCATTGATGGAGATGGCAATTTGTTGCTTTTTTTTAATTTTACCGGATTGTAGGATATTTAAACAACGTCATATGTTGTCTTGTATATGTCCGTAGGGAACAAAACAGGTCTGGTAAAAACTTGTTAATTCTAGAAGCCAATATCTTAGTAAAGATTTTTAAATCCACATTTAATAGGGATATAGGATAATAAGAGGAGGCCTCCAGTGGTTTGCTCTCTTTTGGGATAACAGCAATTAAGGCATTCTGCCATGAGTGTGGGAGGTCCTCTGTCCCTTCACATGAGTTAAATAAAGAAAGTAAGTAAGATGGGGCTAACAATTTCACTAAAGGTTTGATAGAATTCTGTGTTGAACCCATCTGGGCCCAGAGATTTACCTTTCTTCAAATATGTTATTGTTCGATCCATCTCCTGTGCAGTAATAGGTGCCTCTAGTAGCAATTTCTGATGTTCTTCTAATTTCGGGAGCATTGTTTTAGATAGAAATTCTGTGGTTGTATTCAGTGAATTGGTATTTACCTAGTCTGATGCATAGAGTGTGGCATAATATGTTCTAAAGGCCTCAGCTATGGTTTTTTGGTGTATAGCTGCTAACCGGCTGTGTGTTTCCCGGGGTCTGTATTTGTTTAACATACCGGTCTGCCTGTGCCTTGTGCAACCTAAAAGCCAGCAATCTTCCTGCCTTGTTCCCTTGTTCGTAATATGTTTGGTTTAAATATCTAAGCCTACCCTCTAACTGAACATCCAGTAGGAACTGCAACTCTTTTCTAGTCTGCTCCATTTGTTTCTGTACCAAACGTGTCCCTTGTGCTTTATGTTCTCCTTCTAATTGCTGCAGTTTTTACTCCAGCTTTAGTTGTTTTTCTTTCCATGATCTTTTGAGATGAGATGAATATGCAACTATGTGGCCCCGAATTACTGCACTGAGGCTATCCCAATACTGTACCACTTAACCCCTATGTTTTGCACCTTATTGTTCTCCTTAAATTCCTGTACAACAGATTTAATCAGGTCTTTAAAGTCTTCCCTATCTAGTAGGGAGGAGTTAATCCTCCAAAGACTCTCTTTTCTAGTCTCCTACTTGAAGGTCTAAAACTACTGCCGAATGGTCTGACACTAAAATTGGTTGTATAGAGCTATCTTTCACTATATACATATCTGCTTTACTACACAAGAAATGATCAGTCCTTGAGTATGACTTGTTAGGATTCAAATAAAAGGTGTAGTCCTTACTTGAGGGGTTAAGCTCTCCATACGTCCACCAGTGCCATTTCTTGCATTGCCGCCCTCATTATCTTGCTCATGTTTTTATTTGTTGATGTAATTTGTGAGGAACGGTCTCTACATGTGGAAATCACACAACTGAAGTCTCTACCCAGCAGAAGCATTCCCCTCCACAACTCAGACACTTTTTGAAATACCCTATTGTAAAAGTTTGGGCTGAATATATTTACCAAGTCGATTTTTTGGGAGAACATGTGCCCCATTACAGAGACAAATCTGCCATCTGGAGTGTTCTCTTCTACGATGATTTCCAATGGTATATTTTTTTAAGAAGGATAGCAACCCCAGTTTTTTCCCCGTAGGGTGCAATGCACTGATTATTTTGCCCACCCAAGAACAAGCTAATTTCTGGTGTTCAGTCTGGGAAAGTCTTGTTTCCTGTAAAAAACAAACAACTGCATTGAGCTTCTTCAGATAGTGAAGAATTCTAGTGCGCTTGATGGGAGAATTTATTCCCTGCACGTTAAGAGAAACTACCTTAAGGGTACTCATTTTTAACATGTGGGGAAGGGCTACCTCTGCATCTCACTTGTTTTGCCCTTTGTTTAGGTATTGGTATCAACTGCTGCCACAAGGAGGAAACTGCACCTATTTTTATGTATTTCACCTTGTGTCCTTATCGTGTACTTTCCATATTCTAGCCAACATCTAAAGTCAACTGGCACAAGAGGCATCCATATTAACCATAAGGAACAGTCAACTTGCTTCTTTCTTTTTTTGAACACAGCATAAAAAGAAGAAAAAAAGAACAAAAACTTTTGAACAGTGTATTCAGTTTCCCTTTCAACTACTAAAGGGAGAAACCGGCCCGGTGGTGTTGAGGGTTGAGGCACTGGATGCCACACCTCGCGCCACGCCAGCAACCTGACAGACCAGTCGGTGGGGAGGGGGGGATCTGGGGAAATGACCGCTCAATGAGCGACCTCTGGTGGAGGCTGGGGGGTAGCTGAAAGAGTGTCGCGGCGTACGCCAGGGGGTGGAGCCGTGGCGTGCATTGCCTTGGCAGCCGGGCTCCACAGGGGTGAAAACCTAGTAAAAATACCCTCCCCTCCTCCCTCTGATAGGCGAAGGTGCCTCCCACCCAAGGACCACACTCCCAGTAGTCGGACGCAGCTCTCTCCTTGCCCCTCCTCCTCGGCCCGGTGCTCGATACATAAAGAAAGAGCACTCTGGGCAGAGCCAGCCCTTCCCCGGAGGGTAGACCCGGGGGATGCCCAGTGCTGGGGAGTGGAGATGAGTCAAGTCACATAGGGAGGTAGAGTCAGCGGAATGGAAGGTCGCCAGAGAGAGTTCGGTGGGGCATAAGGATGGGGCAGGGACAAAAATAGAGTTCGAAAAAAAAGGAAAAAAAAACACTACTAAAGGGAGTATAAACAGTGGCTTTATCTGAATATTTGTATTTCTTCCAAGGCAAGACTCCACACTACCACGGAGGAAGTAGCAATTGCTAAGTTGCCTGCTAGATCTAAACAGGCCTGACTGCTATGAGTCAGAGTGCATTTGACATCACCTTAGCCTTCCACGAACAATGTGGTAAGCTATAGCCTGCTAGTTTACATAAGAGGCTGTTGCTGTAGTCGAGGGGCAAGAGAGGAAAGCTGCTCCTAGTAATCACCATCCTACCTAAATTAGTTCCTGGAACTTTACCATGCCCTTGTTTGTGATGCAATAGAACAAGACTACCATTAAAACCTTTTGCAGGGTAATTCGTGCAGATACAGGAGGCACGACTGTACTGTTAATAAAAGTGAACTACAGATATAGCTAAGATTAATCCACCCTGCCCAAAAGCAGTTTACAAATAGCTTCTCTGTTTTAACAAGTTACTTGAATGTCCAGAAAAGGTTCAGTTCCATGGTTCAATTAGGTAGAGTGTTAGGTCAGAGAGACCTTTTCCCTGTCTTACTTTTAATCCAAAAACAGTACCTGGTTATTTCAAGAGCTAGTGGATAAACCTGCGTCATACTCTGATTCCCTTGTACTAGCTGTAGACGTGGCCTTTTCTCTGCTTAAAATCTGTCTTAAATTGGCTCCCAAGTGCGATGGCCAAGATATCGCTGTGTGCTGATTCCGGTGTGGTCTTTCCCCTCTGCACCATGCTCCTCTGGTGATTTCCCTCTCTAAGACCACTGACTGCAGCTCTGGGACTTGTACACCCATGCCACGAAGAGTAGAAGCTGCCTTGAAGTGGGAGTCAAATAGCTGAGGCCCCTTTTCAGTGAAGATACGAACGCACACTGGATACTGTAGTTGAATTCGAATGTTTTTCTTCTTTGCCGCCCGAATCATCTCTTTGACCTCTTTCTATTTGTTATTCAGATAATCCGAGAAGGCTTGATTCAAGTACAACTTTTGGCCATCTAGTTGAATGTCCCTTTTTTTCCAGGCTGTCTGTAAGATGGTCTGCCGGTCCCTGTAGTTTAGCATTCTAACTATTATCGAGCGTGGTTTGGCATGTTGTTCTTTGGACTTTTGCAGGAGTGATCTATGAGCTCTTTCTGTAAGCAAGAATGGAGCCAACTTCAGTTGTAGTACTGCCTCTAAGATATGGTGAATAAAATCCTCCCTCATAGGGAATGAATCCTCTATTCCCTCAGGTACTCCGTAGATCCGAAAGTTGTTTCTCCTCACCATATATTCTTGGTCATTCATCTTTAGCTGTAGTTCTCATTCTCTTGTTAATAGATAAAGAATGGCCCGATTGTGTTGACCTGAAGAATCAGCCAAGGTGCCTATCACCTGTTCTGATGCCGTGGTTCATTTATCTATGGCACGAAGATCCGCACGCACATCAGCCACTGATGTTTCCACCCCGATGGAGCACATTAATGATACTGTCCAGCTTGGACATAACAGCGTGTGGAGCCAGTGTTTCCAGGCCCTCATCAGAGTCGGCTGGGCTAACTACAGGAGATGTGGGATGAGAGTCTGGGGGTAGGCCATGTTTTTTCTCTATCCCCATCATAGCTTTTATCTTGGCGGCTTGCACGTTTTTTCCTTTAATTTTGGATGTCGCCATGCTTTTTATCGTAAAATCTGGCTGTATTCAGATTCAGATGGTTGTTCCTTCATGATTTTAATATATTTTATTGTGCAGCTATTCCCAGAGTGCCCTGACTATTTTTTTATTTTTTATTTTAGTCTTTGGTAACTGAGTAAGGCCCGCTAGGCACAAGTCCCTGTTTTCAGAGGCGACCTGGGAGCACTGGGTGGTTAAGTGACTTGCTTAGAGTCACACAGTATGCAAGTGGAGGTTGTGAGAATCAAACTCAGGTCTGGTCTGCTGGTTGTATCAAGCTCATTCACACTTCTTTCCTCTAACCTCTAGACTATGCAGCCATGCATTTAGTGACGTCACTGAAAGTCTCCTAAAGCACTTTCAGCTAGTTTCCATTCTGCCCCCCCCCCCAAAACTTCATGTTTCCCATTAGTTAGGTGAGCTCCAGAGCAGTTTAGAAACTGCTAGATTTAACAAAAGAAAAAAAAAGGCACTGGGGTGTTGGGGACAAGCAGTTGTGGCATCATGTTCAGGTTAAGCTAATTTAGTCAATGGGCATGAACTCTCATTCGGATCCAATGGCCTGAGCGGTTAAGGTGAGTATCCACAACAGAACAGTTTTTTTTTGGTTTGTTTGTTTAAAACACATCTTTGTGTGTCAGACAGCATTTTCCGACTGCCAGTTTTCTTGTTTGTTTATGCGTGCACTTGTGGTCAGGCAGTGCAAATGTGGAAGTGAGAGGTGACAGCTGGAAAAAAGAAACAATGTGAAGAATGAGAAAAATAGGGTGGCAGTTGTTTTTAATTTGGGAACTACCACTGTGGAAGCTGCCATAGGACAAGATGGCATGCTGTTTGCAGTCAGGGGGTTACGTACACTGTTTGCCACTGTGGGCGGGAAGATGGTTTTGCAACATGGGGGGGGGGGCTGCCCAACATTAGTTGGTAACTCTCACTTGGTAAGCAAGAAAAAAAAATGGCTACAACAAACTTGAAAATGCCATAGGATATAGTGATACTGAATGTAATCAGGCAGCCTGTGACTGGGACTCATAATATCCCCATCTCTGTTGCCTGATACTGGACTGGCTCTTTGGTGGCATTAGCCAATCAGAAAGGAGTATTATCCTTATCCATTTTCTAAAAGCTAAATAAATATAAATGTCTCTGGTAAGCCCGCTTCCTGAGAGCCAGTGTCATCCTTGAGATCTCGGCCTAGACCAGGGAAGGGACTACACTTGTTCATGATTTGTGTGTCAGAGGGTTAGGTATTCTGGATTGCAACACTGATGTGCTGTGGTATATATCTCACTAAATCAGTTTCTGCTGTTAGTTTGTTAACACTGCCTAAGGCAGCCCCTGAATCATGTCGTTCCAGAAAAAGTTAAAAAAGAACTGAACCAGTCTTGCAGTTATTTCCTCCTAGAAAGAGAATGTAAGCAGCCACTGGCAATATTAAATTCTTCACTAGACATGTATATACAAAAATAAATGTAAAAGAATTTGTTTTAAGACAATAAATAATAGTAATACACCGATCTGGATTTGCCAAATTTCACACAGTGTAAACACTTTGTGTGGATTCATTTGTGTTGTATGTACAGTGTTCTAAATGGACTGAGCACTATTAAGGAAAAACTGTAAAAATGCGTATTTGACCTTTTAATGTGCTTGTGACTGAGTGCAGTGATTATCAGGTGCCCGTTCAGAAATGCACTGCCAGAGCCATCATCATTACTACCCTACTCACATCACTTTGCCTGCAAACATGGAATCTACATGTCTGATATACAGTATTTTAATCAATCTGCTTGATACATCTGAGGCTTGAACTGATTCACACCTCTAGCAGATGTATTGACATCTGGGCTGATGTCCCTTGTTACCACAGAATGCCCCTCTTTGGGCCCCTCTAAAATAACCACTTGATATGTCTTGCACAATCAGAGTTACAATTAGTGACTTGTGCTTTATTTTTAGTTATGAAACGGGAACAAAGAATACTGGCTCCTGACTGGCCAAGAAGTACTTTCAGCTGGGCCACTATCCCAGCACAACAGCATGGCAAAAAGTAGCTCAACCTTAAAATATGTTTAAAGAGCTGGTGACGCGTTCAGGAGAACTTTAACAAAACATAATATTTAGGCACTGTCCAGCTTGTATTTCCTGTTAGTTCTATATTCCTTCCCCCCCATTATTTAGTAGTGAGGTAATTTGCACGAAAACAGAATGTTTGCTCTGAAGAGTTCATCTATTCCTGCTGCTTTCTCCCTACCTGAAGTCATAGAGCACTGCCTGTGTGCACTGGGTCATAATGTTGTACGCTTAATAGCGTACGGCATTATGGAGAAACCTGGATCTGTGCGCACTCCGAGTTGGACCCCCCTGGAGTTGGAATCTTTAGTGGGGGGTCCGGGGTGCAGCCCCACCGCGCAATGTGATTCTGCCACATGGCATTCTGTCGTGCAACATTATGACCCCGTGCCCTGCCTGTGACCTCACTGTTACTCCCATGGCAACAGATTGTGATGTCACAACAGCGGATTAAAACATGAAGTAGTGAGTAAGCTATAGAGGCAGATGAACTCAAAATGAACTCTAAGGGACAACAAGTACATATTCATACACATTTCTTTAGTAATAAATTATGGAGAAGAGAAATATATAAAACATAAATGGAATGCAAACAGAACTGTATCTAATTATTATGTTTTTTAAAGTTATCTTTAAGGCATCAGTAGCTCTTTAAAAAATACATTCAGTTAGCCAGCTTGTTGGTGCAGCAGTAGCACTACCGCTCGAAACGGTGGCAACCCAAGGGAGGGGGAGAGGTTTGAGCATCCCATAGGACACTCTCCTTCTCCTGGGGAGGAGGTAAATCCTGGAAGAGGCTGGGTGACGGGGCTAGGAGGAGCAGTAGGAAGGAAGGCCAGTGAGGGGGAGGGCAGGAGAATGAAATATGAATAAAAAATGCATCCAATTTACTAAAAAGGACCCATTTCATAATCACCATAAGACACTCTGGGGGTGCGTTATAGTGGGCTAATGGCCTTTCTTGGGTGGTGGAAGCACTTGGCTTTCCTTTTTGTTTCAACCCACCCGAGGCAAGACATTATCCCAACATAATGCACCTCTTATTATGCCATATTGCTTAAAAAAAGACCAGGGAGTGGAATGAGTCAAATTTATGGATGGATGTTCTTCCCAAAAATATCTTCCTGAAGTTGGCTCGTCAGTGCAGTGGTAAGGCTGTCACTTGTTACCTTGGGGACCTGGGTTCAGGACTAAGTCTTGGATGTTGGCGGGTTATTACGAGAAGTAGGACTGAACATGCAGGAGGACACTCTCCTCCTTTTGGGTGGAATGTTGCTGCCTCCAGCACACCACTGTCACCTGAGCGACCTTGTTTGGGGCAGTGAAGGCACAGCAGAAGTGAGGATGCTGGCTAGATTTTGCATCACTATACCTTGCAAGCACATTTTCAGCATACTAGGGGCCTGGGAGTAACAAATGCCCCTCCCCCCACCCAGCAACAAGCAGGATGATGACAGGTGCTTTCAGGTCCCACTGCAGTGACTGGGATCTCTCACCAAGAAGTCTCCTATCAGGGAGACAACTCCTAGCAGGCCTGGTCATCTGGAGTCTCCACCTCAGGACAGGGGATAAGCCAGGGAAGGAGGCAAGGGGAGGTAACAACCAGAGAAGTTGAGGAAGGGCATGGGATGTTGCCTGTCCAAAGGAGGCAGTTCTGGTGACAAGGGGGAGTAAATAAAGAACTGTAAAAAAAAAAAAAAAACTTCCTTCTTTGTAGTTTACATTCTGGTACAGTTCAGACTCATCCATAATTTATACTTTCATGTGCCCCAGAAGTTAACCAGTGGCCAGGCACAGTGACTCTTATTACTAGAGCTCCCTTTTCAAATGACTCAGGACATCTTGTTTGTTGATTGTTGTTGACCCAGTAAGCCCACTGGGCCTAGAAGTCCTTTTTTCAGCGGCGACTGGGTGGGGTGGTACAGATGGTAAGCAATTGAAAATGAACCAGGTTAAGCTGTTGGTGGAATTTTTTTTTTTTTTTAGTGAATGAGGGAAATTTGGCCAGAACACCAGGGAAATTCCCCTACTCTGTAGGCGGGTGGCGCTATCCGTCTGTCTGCAGAGATGGAGGACCTCAGTCGGAAGGAGGTAGTGGAGGAGGAAGGTTCGGGCTCTGGAGCGCCAGAGCCTTTGGGCGCCATTACAGCTATTGAGAAGGAATCATCATGTCCTGACAGCCAAAAAAGTTCTTCACAAATAGAAGACCAGGATATGTTCCTGGGGGTAGTTGAAGATTACATTAAATATAAATTTGGGACCTTGCAAAGATTTGACCCACTAGCTAATAGGTTCTTACAGATGGCGTCACTTCCACAGACTACAGGTTTCAGAATTCTCTTTTGGTTTGTCCTTTTACATCTCAAGAAATGGATAAGGTAATACTCTCATTACATGATAATGTTGCACCCAGTTCTGACGGGCTATCAAGCGAATTATATAAAAGTATTATGGTCTGTAATTCCAGTTATTTTCCTGTGCATTTATAATTTTTTCTTGGAGGAAAATACTTTACCTACACAGATGTATGAGGGGCTGTTAATATTTTTACATAAAGTTGGAGATAGTAAGGATTTAAACAATTGGAGGCCTCTGACCTTGTTAAACGTTGATTTTAAGATATTTGCAAAGTTACTAGGGAACAGACTAGCTGAGATAATGCCTTCATTGATAAGCCCGATGCAATTCTGCGCTGTTCCAGGTAGAAACATTTCTGATGCTTTATTAATGATAAGGGAGATTATTAATATCTCAACAGCAGATAACATTTTGTCGGTGATTCCAGGGTATTTAGTCAGTTTGGATCAAGCCAAGATGTTCGATACAGTCTCACATTTTTTCTTGTGGGATTGTCTGGTAGCCTTTGGCTTGCCTATGGAATTCATTAGTTGGATAAAGCTATGTTACGCATTGGTGTATGTAGTTCCTTATGAGAATGGATGGAAAGGTAGCTCTCATTTAATATATACAGGGTTGCGACAGGGATGTCCTTTGAGTCCCTTGTTGTATATGTTTGTTTTAGACCCTTTGTTGCAGATTTTGAATAATTCCCCTACTGATAAGGGGTATAAATCATCCTTTAGTTTCCAAATGCAAAGTGGTAGCATACGCTGATGATGCATGTTTGATGTTAAATAATGAACATTCATTTTGCTTAGCAAAGGATCTCATCCAGAAGGTGGGGAAAACAACAGGGGCTACTTTAAATCTTACAAAAATGAAAATTTTGGGTTTAAGCAGGTTTACCGACACTCCTCAGCTTTTTGGAGGGTTTCCGGTGGTACAACAGCCTTGTAAGATCTTGGGGATTTACTGGGGTGGAGTAGACATGTCCCTTTTTAACTGGGAGCATGCATTAGAGATAGCAAAAGGGAAGGTGGAGGTGTGGAATCGTTCAAAAGTAGCAAAAAAGAAGAGTGTATTATGCAAAAACTTTTTTGATTCCAATATTTCTGTATTTAAGTGCTATCTTTCCTTTAAAAAAACAATTAGAGGTGCAGGTTTTGAGGGTTTTTTTCACTTGTATTTGGGGAAGTAGATTAAATCCAGTCAGAAGGAACATACTGTATAAGACAATTAAAGAAGGAGGCTTGGATAGGATTAATCCAATCGTATTTTATTTTACAATTTTTTTTTCCATAAATATGCTTCCTCTCCTTAAGCAAGAGTCGAAATGGTGGATAGTGCTTGGCTTATCAAAAGTTAAAAGTGTTTTAGGTGAATGGAGGAATGCCATTTTTTTTTTTTACATAAAAATAAAAGAAACCCCAGATTATTAGATACCGTATATGGGATTCTGTCTTTGACAAAATTAAATTATGGAATATTAGTTATACGAATGCACTACAAACATCAAGGAAAGTTTTATATATGGATATAATGAACACATTCTTTACAGATTGCCCTTTTGTAAAATTTTCAGTGTTTCAACAAAAACAGATTTCTAGTTATATTACTAACAATAAGATCCCAACCCATATGTGGGATACAGTTTGGTTAGCAATTCATAATAAAATAAATGTGAAGAGCAATCAGAAACATAAGGCTTTACAGGAGCACTTTTGCCCAAGGACAGATTGTATGGGCAAGTTAGAAACCATGAATCATTTGTATTTTCAGTGCCCATATGCGGTAAGGTTTTGGGATGTTCTAAAAAATAGATGGTTGAACTGTATGAGTTGGTTAACACTTCCCCCTTCACCGTATCTATTATATTACGGTATTCACCCAGTGTGTAATGTAGGAATTTGTTCCAGTACATTACAAGTCATTCATGTGTACTTTCTATATTGGCTTTGGCTCAGTAGATGTTGTTTAGTTTTGCAACAACAAAATATATCTGAAATTAACTTGGTACGCATTATTGTGACTGATTTACAATCCTTAAAAATGTGAAGAACGTAAATGCTTTTCTTCACAGCAATGGAAAGAGAAGTGGAATGAATTTGATATTTTTCAAATCTTAGATTTAATGAGTGATTACAAGGAGTAAGGCTTTTTCCTTTTATTACATTAATCAGTTTAATTTCAAGAGAAACCTTCAACCTGAATGTATTCTTGGGGGTTCATTTTTTCCTATTTGTAGTGATAAGGAATCTATGATTAGGCATCTTTTTTCCCCTCTGTTTTTCTTGATATATTTTGTATTGGAAAAAAGGAAAAAGGGAAGGGACAGAGGGGAGAAAAGAAAAGAAGAGGGAAGAGAAAAAAAGAAGGGGGAGAGGAAAAAGGAGAAAAAGGTAAGGGAAAAAGGGGGAAGAAAAGAAAAAGAAAAGGAAAGAAAAAGGGAAAAAAGGAGAAAAGAAGAGAGAAAAGCAAAGGGAAAGAGAAAAAAATAAAGAAAAAGAGAAAAAGGGGAAAGAAAAAAAGATAAAATATATTTCTTTATATTTTTTTGAAAGGGAGACTTCTTCCTCTTTAATAAGTTAATTTTTCCCCCCTTTTTTGAGTGGATAATTGTCTATCGTTTTTTGATTTTTTGGGTTTGAGATGGAGTGTTTATTGTATGATCATGATGCTTTATTTAATGGTATGTCACATAATGGGGGGAGAGGATGGGTTTTTAATATCTATTGTATGTATATGAATTTGGTATGAGTTATTTCTCTTTCAATCTATGTTTTTGTTTTTAATACTATTCTGTATGTCATATTACTGATCTGTATAACCTTGTTTTTTGTTCTTGTCTGAATTAATACTTATGTTTTTTTATTCCTTTGTTATTATAATCATGTATGACATAATATGAATTTGTATAACTTTGTTATGTTTTGTTCAGATTTCAATAAAAAATATTCCCCTACTCTTTTCGATAAGTGCCATGGGATCTTTAACATCCACCTGAACTACCACCAATCCAGGCAGATGGGACCTCGGTTTACGTCTCATCTGAAAGACGGCACCTCAGAAGTGCAGTACCCCTCTCATGCTGCACTAGAGTGTCAGTACTGGGATATTAACCCAAGTACCAGATATGGGAACTGAACCCACAGCCCTCTGATCTCCCGGCCTCAGAGGAGAGTGTGCTACCTACTGAGCCACTGACACTGACATACAAGGAAAAACAAAGTAGGTGAATATAATAACTTAAAAATTAAACTGTATAAAACCATAAATAACAGAAAGAAAGAGCGAGCAGTTGGCCAGTTCAAAAAGAGAAGTTTTTAAGGCACCCTTAAAGGCATCCACTGAGTTGGCTGAATGGATAGCAGCTGGAAGTGAATTCCGCAGAACCGTCCTATTACCCAAAGGCTCTTCCTCCAGATAGTTTTAGACAGGAGCAAGGAACTGTCAAAAGCCCTGCTTCAGTGGAGAAGAGAGAGTGCATTGGGGTGTGAGGAACCAGGAGCTCTTTTATGTAGTGTGATAGGGTCAGAGACCTTATCCCAACTAGAAAATTGTAATCAGGTTTAAAGCTGCCCTGCTGCAACAAAGCTTACCCATTGTGCTGAATTAGGGACATCCCAGGCATAAAGTAAACCCTTGAAGTAAAAGAATTTTATATTTACCGTTTCTTTTCCCTGTATAATTATGCTGTGCTTCTGTTCTGTCCTTTAGCATTTCTCTGTGGCTTGCTAGCTAGCTGGCCACTATCAGGATCTTTTCCTTTTTCTTAAATCTAGTTTTCTATTTTCTTCCCTGTTCTGTAAACCCCGGACTGTAGCAGACATACTGGATGCAGAGAGGACTGCCTTAACATAAAGGCTCTGGAAGCAAACTATAGGAAAGCAGCAGTGCAACAAAAAACGTTTTTCCATGAAGCTAATTTTAGCTATAAATAATAATATTAGCATAACTATCAAATCTATGTTGCTAAGTATCTCTAATGCAGCGCACCATTAGTAGTTATTTTTTTCTTGATCCTAACACTTGCCAGGTCTACAGTGCTGTTTTTATGCAAAATGTGGCAGCATCTTTTTTTCCTGAGAAAAAAAATACCTTAAAACATTTATAACATTCTTTAATTTTGATGGAACTAGAGCATGTCACCACCAAACAAAAGTGGAAGATGCCTGGAATCTTTTATAGTGAAAAAGGTGGGGTCAAAAATGTTGCCCATTTTCATTGCACTGTTGCATTAAATTCTGCTCCCTTTAGAGAGATAGAAAAATAGCTGTGTGGCAATTAATACAGTGTCCTCTGTCTGCTATACAGCAGCAGCAGATAGCAGAAAAACAGTCAGCCCCTCCCCCCAATATTTAAAATAAAAAGTTTTATTTTCTGGAGTGTGCTTCACTGCTAGGAGCAGCTTGTTTAAAAACATGATACCAGTTGCGAGTACAGAGAATTGCTCTGCTACTTATAGCAGATATTTCTATAAAAAAAAAAGGGTCTCCAAGCTCCACATAGGAGTCATACAGAAAAGTGAATTAAAAGGGATCAGACATAGAAATCATCGGGCAGTGTATGTGCTCATCTATAAAAAAATATTTGTGTATTAGTAAGCAATAAGACACAGCAGGGTGGGCATGGTACATATTTTACCGCACGGCCAGGGGCGTAATAAGGCACAAGGCCCCTGGCCGAGTGTCATTAGCCTCTGGCTTGCAGTAAAATATGTTCCATGCACACCCTGGAGTGCCTTATTGTGCTTATAAAATGGGCTCCTATCTTTATTTTATGTTTTACAGTTAGAAAAATCATGCTGGTATGTAGAAAAAATATTTTATGCTGCTAATCTATGATAACATAGTCCTTTCGCGGACATTCTTTTAATATGCTTGAGCTCATTGCATGTATTTTCACTCCCCATTTTACACACACACACACACACACACAAACACACACACGACCTCAAGTGAAGAGCTGCGGGGGGGCCTCAACTTCAGATGCCCGTCAGCTACCGGTCTGTGACTGCTTCTGTCTCTCTCTCTCGCACTCTCTGTGCACATTGCCACTGAGCTCTGAAGGTGAAGCGAAGCAGACACAGCCATGTAAGCTGTCTCTCACTCTCACTGACATTGCACTGTGGGAAAACAGAAACCGGATGACAAGCAAGAGATGAGAGACTGAGGAGAACGTGTGTTGCTATTGCTGTGTCTCTGTCTCTCTCCCGGTTGCAAACTGCTAGCAATGACAGACCAAGCACACTGACTGTTGCTGCCACTCTGTCACTCTCTCTCCCAGTTGCAAACTGCTGGACAGAACTGAAACCACAATTAACGGTTTGCGGTCAATCGGAGTGTTAGCGAGGGAATAGAAAATGGCGGCATTTAAAACGCCAATGTTCTAACATTCCTGATTTCCTTTTGAAATGTGGTTCTGCTTCTCTGACCTTTTTTATTCATGCATGGAACAGATTTCATGTATGGTGAGCTAGGTCTCTGATTGGCTGGTTTAGCCTACCCATTTTATAAGCATACTCAAGGACAGCCTTGTTGAGCACTAAAAAAGGAGCTCCATATTGTTTTTAATTAAACATAAAAGGAAAATGGCTACAAGTGCCCTCCCTTTCCAGACTTCAACTGGTATGAGAGGGAAAGTAGATATGAAGCCATGAGAGTGTCACTGCTTTTTGGTAAATAGGTCAAAATAGGAAAAAAAAAGGTTTTGTAGCTGGGTGTTTGTGGACAGAAAAACTATGCTGCAGTATCTGGACACCCAAACTACCTTGTGTGTGAGACAGTGTGAATACAATGCATTTCACTATGATTGAAGTAAAGTCTCATCCCCCTCCCCACCTATTAAGTTACAAATATCAAGTATGCTGAAGTTACTTTTTTTTTTCCCCCTGACCCCTTCCATGCATGTCAGTGTCAGTGGCTCAGCAGGTAGCACACTCACCTCTGAGGCCGGGAGATCAGTAGGCTGTGGGTTCTATCCCCACACCAGGCACTTGGGTTAATATCCCAATACTGACACTGTAGTGCAGCATGGGGGGAGGGTGCTGCACTCCTGAGGTGCCATCTGTCAGATGAGATGTTAAACCGAGGTCCCATCTGCCTGTTCTGGTGGTAGTTCAGGAGGATGTTAAAGATCCCATGGCACTTCTCAAAAAAGAACAGGGGAATTTCCCCAGTGCTCTGGCCAAATTTCCCCCATTCACAAAAAATACCACTAACAGCTTAATCTGGTTCAAGGTCAGTTGGCATTCATCTGTATCCCTCTCCCCCGGGTCGTGCTTAAAAATAGGCAGGATTTGTCTAGTGCACTTACCCGGTCAACAAAAACTAAATAAAATAAATAAAAACTTAGGATGAGGCTTGCAGTAGCATTTCCTATGTACAAGTATTAGGAGTTTTTTTTTTCTTACCAGAGCTTGGAGTTGAATATCTCCCGGGAGTTTGGGCCTTGAGGTGGTGGTAGGCAGCCACGGCTGCATCCCTGCAGCTCCTTTAAAGGGGGTGGGCCTCATCTTTCCTATTATTATGACATATTGCTAACAAGAGGAGAGGGAGCAGGGAAAACAGGAACAAGAACTGACTATTACATTCTACTTCCATGGTGGAGTTTCATCACCTCATTGGTATGCGGGAGATCCCTACTCTTCTGTGTCTGTCTGTGCCACATCCCCTTCCCTTTCCTCCATCCAGATCTACTTTATTCATTGATCTATGGTTGTGGCACTTTTTCCATCTTCTGTGCCACCTCTGTAGCTGGAAGAATGCTGCTGACTACACATGGTACTTAGCATAGCAGGGGCAAGTGTCAGTGACTAAAGAACAACTCTCATCAACTAACGTAGATCTGACATACCAGAAACATTCATTTTATCTCTGTATATGTACTGAGAGAAAAGACAAGTGGTGCAGAGAATGAGGCAAGCAAAATGGCTCCAATGTAAACAGGATACAAAGAATGGCTGTGTAAATAGAAACCTTTATTACAACTGAGGATGATGAATTAGAACTTTGATTGCAGTATGTTAGATCCCTATAAAGGAACTGTACCAATTCAAGACCATAATGCAAGTAATTACAATGCTTTGCATCAGAATAGATGAAAAAACAAACTGAAGCAGAACAAAACTCAGTTTAACCAGTTACAAAACATCATTCTAATTCCTGATAACTCATGAACCTTTCTCTTACGCTAGAGCTACTGCAGCTTGTTCAGGGTAACTGTGAGTAAGTGGCTTTGGTGGGATATGAACCTGGACTTACTGTTTCCCAAGCCTATTATCTTATCACTAGACCCTAATGCCATTCCTCTGTCATATTTTTTAAGGTTGTTTAGTGAAGCATAAATCAGACTGTAGTACTGTAGTGGAAATAGGAGGGAATGCTGGTGAACCCAGTTCAAGGAGTGAAAATAAAAGTCTGACTCAGTTCCAGGAGTAAAATGAGGACTGACTGCTTCTACATAAAATGAACACACCTAAAGACATGAAACTGATAAAGTGCAAAATGCAACATACTCTATAGTGAGGAAGCATATCCTGCGTTGAGGCTAGGAGTAAGAAGGCTTGGGCAAGGAAACATAGCTGGGTGACCAATGGAGTTATGGAAAAGGTAAGAAAGAAAAGAGCTGCCTTTAGGAGGGACAAGAAGACAGGGAGGGGGAAGACAGGGAGGAGTACTTGAAGGAAGCAAAGGAGGTGACAAGAGCAGTAAGGGCAACAAAGGCATCAAAGGAGCTCAGGCTGGTGCAGGGAATTAAGGAGGGGGAGAAGGAATTCTTCAGGTACATCAGGGAGAAAAGGAGCTGTAAGGACAATATAGTAAGGATTAAGAGGGAAGGGAGATAGGTGGAAGTGAGGAGTGAAATGGCAGAAGCGCTAAATGACTACTTCTGCTTGATATTTACTAAGAAAAGGGGAGACAGATATCCGGGGGAATTGAAGGCAGGAAAGAAGGGAGAGAGTGTGACAGACAAGAAATCACAGAGGACAGGATGCTGGAGGGATTGAGGGCACTGAGGGTGGACAAGGCACCAGGGCCAGATGGTGTTCATACCAGGGTACTGAAGGAACTGGCAGAGGTCCTAGTGGGGCCTTTGGCAGACCTAGTCAGTGCATCACTAGATTCAGGGTGTGTACCTCAGGATTGGAGAATGGCTCATGTGGTACCTCTCAGTAAGAGTGGCCCAAGGATAAACTGGGGAACTATAGACCGGTGAGCCTCACATCCATCATGGGAAAGCTGATGGAGACAATCCTGAAGGGGAGGCTGGTGTCTCTTCTGGAAACCAATAGGCTACAGGACAGTAAGCAGCATGGCTTTGTCACTGGCAGATCATGACAGACCAACCTGATGGAGTACTATGATTGGGTAACTAGACAACTGGACAAAGGCCATGCAGTGGATGTCCTGTACCTGGACTTCAGTAAGGCATTCAACTCGATGCTGCATGGGAGATTAGAAAGTAAGCTACAGGGGTGGGAATGAAGTTGGTGGGAGGGGTAGTGAACTGGCTGCTAGGGAGGCAGCAGAGAGTGGTGGTGGGTAGAAGCTATCATCCCCAAGGGTGGTGACAAGTGGAGTTCTGCAGGACTTGGTGTTGGGACCACTGCTGTTTGGGGTACTCATTGCGGACATTTCAGTGGGCATCAAGAGCAAAATCAGTCTGTTTGTTGATGACACCAAGATGGGAGCAGTGGTGGATGACCTAGGGGGTTGGCAAGGTCTGCAAGAGGATCTGTCAAAGCTTGAGTCCTGGTCAGCTACCTGGCAGCTGGGATTCAATGCCAAAAAATGCAAGGTGCTGCATTTTGGGACTAAAAACCCAAGGAGGAGCTACCATCTGGGGGACGAGCAGTTAGCAGTGACTGAGGAGGAGGAGGAGAAGGATCTGTGGATGCTCTTTACGGGGGCAATGAACAACTCAGCACAATGTAGAAAGGCAGCTGCAAAGGCCAACAGGATGCTGGGTTGTACTGCTAGGGGTATATCCTCAAGGAGGGGGGAGGTGATTCTGTCATTGTATAGATAGCTGGTTAGGCCACCCCTGGAGTACTGCGTGCAGCTCTGACACCTGTACCTGAAGAAGGACATTAAGTTACTGGAAGGGGTGCAACACAGGGTGACAAAGATGATCAAAGGTCTGGGGGACTTACCATACAAGAGCAGACCGAGGGAACTGAACATGTACTCACTGGAACAGAGAATGGAGAGGGGAGATATGATTGAATCCTTCAAGTACATGACAGGGATAAACAAGTCTTATACAAAGGGGCTTTTCAAACTAAGGGAGGGGAGGGACACCCAAGGCCATGATATGAGACTGGAGGGGGGAAGGTTCAGGAGGGAGATGAGACACTTTTTTACGGAGAGGGTGGTGGACGGATGGAACGAGATGCCGGCAGAGGTGGTATCCAGTAGAACAGTGGTGGAGGGGGCTTCAAGAGGGGATGGGACAGACTAAGAGGGAGAGTCAAGGGAGAGGGGGCAAGGGAGGGAGTGGCAGCTGCAAAATAAGGGCAGCTAGCTGCACAACTGAGCAGACTTGGTAGACCATAAGGCCTTTGCTGCTGGTGAATTTCGTATGTTTGTATTTTCGTATATCCCCAGACCTCTTGCAAATATATGCAATACTAGATCAAAGATGATGCATTCCCTCAATGAATTCTTCTGATCTTCAACACAGAAAGCAGACTTCTTGTTAGCAGTCCACTGGATGTGGCCAAAACAGGAAAAGGTTAACTTTGTTGTTTAACCCCTTCAAGGGAAAAAGTCAGTGAGGGCACTACCCACAGCACAGCTGTAATGCAATGCTATAGATTGTGTAGGAATCTATACCATTGCATACCAGCTGTTTGACCTCCTCCCAATTTCAAATAGTTCCAGAGGTAGCTGAATCCATGCCCCATAAACATGTCCCTGTTGTCAAGTAAATGTAGCTTTTTTATATCACAGTACTATAACTGGTAAATTACAAGTAAGTCACAAATTATTCTATGGCCCTTATTAGGCTAATGCATTAGCAGCTTTATTTGCTCTGACCAGAGTTTTTTTATAGAAAGGAGCTTGCCCTGCTTGTAGGGGGGAGCCTCCTGCCTGAAGTTATTTGGTATTTAAGATACTTTGCCTGTCTTGTTATAACATCTTCAGGATCCAGATTGTGTAGGGCCTTGTACGTAATCAATCATATCATAAAGTTGATCCGCCAATGAATGAGAAGCCAGTGCAGCTTGTGCAGGACCACTGTTAATTAATTAATTAATTAATTTGTTTGTTTATTTGAAAATTGGTGACCAGGAAAGGCACACTGAGCTGAGACTTGTTTCTAGGTGCAACCTAGAGGAAGAGGGGTGGATACAACATAAATAGCACATAAACTTATTTACATCACAAATAGCATATAAACTCTTTTGTATTTAGATAAAAGTGCACACAGAGACATGTCAAAAAAAAAACTGGAGCAATATCAAGATGTTTCAGCTACCAGCCAAGCTGCAGTATTCTAGCTCAACTACAGGTGCAGGGGTCAAAATAACCACCTGTCTGCCTATCCCAGACACCCAGTTTTCTGCAGGGACAGTTGGCTTCATTTCTCTGCCTGTCCCTGGGATGGGCACCAAGTGAAAAAAGCATTAGCGGATATCAGGATCCAGGAGATGCTGCCACCTGTAAGGCAGGGCTATGGACATCCTGACATCATGGTGTGAGGTGCTGAGAGATGTCCATTCAATTCAACATCCCATGATATGCTTTTTTGTGTGTTTGGCAGTTTCGACAAGAAACAGAAATGAAAAGAGTGTCGTGGTAGGACTAGACTGTGCACGTGTTCCACGTCATCACACATGTGCAATTGCCTGGTGTCCTTTTGCTTTCTGTGCAACAAAGCTCATTTCTATGTGTGCTGCACTTGCAGTAGCAGCCCAATACTAACTGTTGTTCACAGGCAGCAGAGATTTGGAGAAACAAATTAAAAATCTTATTCAGGACTGTCTGCTAACGAAGGGGAGCCTCGGTAAAGGTAATTAAAGCCTTTGTAAGGGCTAGAAAACTGTATTTGAAAACCCTTTTCAGGGCAGACCATCAAGGCATAAAGAGGGGGAGACTCAGTATTTAGGAATTAGGAGAAGAACTTAAAGGGCTGAAACGGCCACTTAATACACCCTGTCAGGGCATTAAGGGCTCCAGGGAAGCTGGTTAAAAGCCCTTGTATGAGCTACTAAGTAGGGGAGACTTCTAGTATTTGCATTCTACATAGCTACAGAGGAAGCTGATCTATTAGGGCATAACAGAAGGGAGTTAATTAAGGCCCTGTAGCCCCTATCAGGGCCGTGAACTGGGGGCACACTTGTTAAGTCCTTTTCAAGGCCATGTACCAGCCAGTGGGTAATATTCAGTAGTGTCTTTTAGTCAACTTACCACAGGCAGTATCAGTAATTAAGCCCTTTACAGGACACTTTACCAGCCAGGGGGCACAACTAGTTATTATTAGCTCATATTCGGAAAACAGAAATGTGACCTTTGTAAACAAAAATTAAACAGAATAGGTACCAATTCTGTGGGATAGTCAAAATGAATGTTGCACCTGTCCCTTGGACAGCCATGCACAAAAAAAATATTTCTAGCCCTGTGCAGATGGCATATAAAACCTCCAGATAACCCTAACTAAAAAGTGTTGTAGTAATCCAGTCTCCAGTGGACAAGATGCCTTTTGGGAACTGCAATAAATGCAGTCTTGAGAATGGCTTACTACTGTGCCTTATGTCACAGTGTCCCATGATAAAAATATTCTGTGATGATATTAAACACTCCAGCCTCGCTCCAGGCCTAGGATTACTGTACATGACTGGTTCCCTACTGTGATACAGTATGTGTGGTTGGATCATGAGCACTGTCCTGAGTTTCCACCAAAGGAGACATTTATCATAACATTAATAAGTTTAGTAGTATATAAAAATTATTTTGTGAATATGGCCGAAAAAGAGACTGACCCCCAGTTAAAGAGTGGCACAGAGATGTTGGAGTCTCTGAGACTGGAGAAACTATCTCATGGCCTAAGACATGCCAAAGAAGCTTTTGAAATTAAATGAGGTAGACTGCTTACTACAATAGGCTATAGAAGCTCAAATCAGGTCCTCAACCCTAAGCTTTCTCATGGTGGTTATCAATCGATCAATCAATCAATCAATCAAGATTTCATTCATCAAAGTATGATTAACCTGACCATGTTGGATAAATTCAGACTGTACTCTAGGTATACCCGCCTCGTAACCCAAATAATTATAAGGGTCTGAAAAATTATGAAATGTGTGCTGGACCAGTGGCGCAGAGGGTTGAGGTGCTTAGGCGCCTTATCTCTCCCACACCGGCAACCTGAGTTCAGGAACAAGTTCGGGCTGCTGGGAATCGGGAGTGGGCGGTTGGGAGATGATCAAGTGACCGCCAGGCAGCTCTCCTCTCCCAGATTGGGGTGGTGAGCTTCCCTGGTTCTTGGCTGCCACCAGGATGGTGGTCTGGTGGTAGTATCCAGATGGGGGGGGGGGCTGGTGCTAGGCCAGGTGAGTAGAGCAGAGCAGGGCCGCTGGTTCTGGAGTGCGTGTGTGCCTCTATGCGCATGCATGACCATGTCTGCCATGGACCCGGGGAGTTAGGGAGGAAAAAAACAGAAAATCCTATGGTCCCCTGTTGCTGAGCATGACAGCCATCTGCACTTTCAACTCCCGCTCTGTGTGGATCCCCACTAACTTGGCGGCAGGTGGAGCAGCAGAAAGGACTGGGGTGGCCGAGCCTGGGTCCAATGAAAGGAGCAAGGTGGCAACTGAGGGCAAAAAGCTATATAAAAAAATATGAAATGTGATTGGTCCTCAGCATTCCAGGAACTTTATGTTAATGTTAGATGAATACATATGCTGGACCTGAGCACATCACTTATGGTGCAGGTATTTGGCTTGAGGTAAAGTAACTGTTTTTTATCTTTTTACCAGCCTTTCAATCTTTTTACAGATTTGCTACCACTCCTGCATCCAATCCAGAGGTTGCACTCTCTATGTGAATTGTAGCAGTAGCAGTGAATACTTACAAACAGTTACATTACAGCCATGTCCATAAAAAATGTCTTACTACGTCATGGCTGGCTGTCACTTTGACATAGCAGTTGACAGCCTGCTAGCTTTGATCGAGTCACACTGACAGGCTGAGTGTGTAACATAACCAGTAATGGCCCATTGAGTGTACTGGGCTGCCAGTATGAGAGTGGGTGGGTGGGGGTTTATTAAATCAACAGCTGCGCTGTGGATCAGTGAGTCTACTGGTGCTGCTGGTATAACAGTGAGCGGGTAGGGGTTTATTATGTCAGCCTCGCTGTAGTCCAGTGAGTGCAATGGTGCTGCTGGTATAACAGTGAGCGGGTAGGGGTTTATTACGTCAGCCTCGCTCTGGTCCAGTGAGGCAATGGTGCTGCTGGTGTAACAGTGAGCGGGTAGGGTTTATTACGCCAGCCTCGCTGTGGTCCAGTGAGTGCAATGGTGCTGCTGGTAACAGTGAGCGGGTAGGGTTTATTACGCCCTCGCCAGGTCCAGTGAGTGCAATGGTGCTGCTGGTGTAACAGTGAGCGGGTAGGGTTTATTACGCCAGCCTCGCTGTGGTCCAGTGAGTGCAATGGTGCTGCTGGTGTAACAGTGACGGGTAGGGGTTTATTACGCCAGCCCCTGCTGTGGTCCAGTGAGTGCAATGGTGCTGCTGGTATAACAGTGAGCGGGTAGGGTTTATTACGCCAGCCTCGCTGTGGTCCAGTGAGTGCAATGGTGTTGCTGGTATAACAGTGAGCGGGTAGGGGTTTATTACATCAGCCTCGCTGTGGTCCAGTGAGTGCAATGGTGCTGCTGGTATAACAGTGAGCAGGTAGGGGTTTATTACGTCAGCCTCGCTGTGGTCCAGTGAGTGCAATGGTGCTGCTGGTATAACTGTGAGCGGGTAGGGGTTTATTATGTCAGCCTCCCTGTGGTCCAGTGAGTGCAATGGTGCTGCTGGTATAACAGTGAGCAGGTAGGGGTTTATTACGTCAGCCTCGCTGTGGTCCAGTGAGTGCAATGGTGCTGCTGGTGTGGAGGTTTTGTTAAACTGCCAGCCGCCCTGCAGCTCAAGAAGAGTACCAGTGCTGCTGGTATTTTTAGCTGATGGGTGGGGAATTTGTTAAATTAACGGCCACCCAGCGGCTCTAGAAGTGTGCAGATGCTGCTGGCATGGCAGCGGGTGGGCAGGAGTTTTGTTAAATTAAAAGCCACCCTGTGACTCTAGAAGTGTACTGGTGCTGCTGGTGTAAGAGCTTGTGGTGGGGGATTTTGCCAAATTAACAGCCGCCCTGCAGCCCTAGAAGTATACCAATGCTGCCGGTATGATAGTGGGCGGGTGGTTTTTTTTATTAAATTAACAACCACCCATCCCATCGAGCTACTGACCAAGATGGTTACTTGACATGACAGTTCCTCTCCTCAGGCTCCACACCTAAACACACACCCCTTTTAAATCTTGGTTTTCAGCAGAATTTGACAGAATGTGTTCCATTTTGTTCTACTGAAATGAATTTAATTGAAGAAACAGGACCATCAGACACTTTTCCTGCCAATATCTGTGGTGAATACTTGAACTATATAGTAGGGATTATACAGTAGGGAAAGAATTACCTGCAGAAGGAATCAACATTTGCACATTTGAGGTTATATGGCCTCAGTGGTTCACTAGTCCCTGAAAATAGACCCAGCATTTGTTCCTTGGCGGGCCATCCCATTAAGAGTAATACTCACCCAAATAATCGAAACTGAATTCTTATATTAAGAAGTTGTAACAGAGCTAAGAACAGCCCTTATTTAACTCAGGCCCCCACTAGATGCCACGCCCCCTCCACAAACCTGTAAGATTTTTCATACTAGAGATTTGGAAGATTAGCCTTATTTCCACTGACACTCACCAACTTGTAAATAGTTTTTACATGTTATTTCTTCCCTGTCCTCCAGAGAACACAGGGGATTTGATTATTGCGTTCTTGGATAACGCCTGTGAGCGGATGCTTTTTTGTACGTTCCACGCCAGTTGAACAGAAAATAGCAGAAGGACAACAATTTATACATTTACAGAGATGGTACAGTAAGTTACAGAAAGGTTCACACAAGTAGACACTGCCAAGGCATTGTACAATGTATGCCTGCATCCGTGAATTCGAACACCCTGGAGAAGATAGACACAGAGAAGATAACAGACAAAGGTGACATAGTGGAGGAATGGAGAGAGAGAGAGAGAGAGAGAGAGGGGGGTGGGCAAGGAGGAGTGAGCCATGAGATGTGGGGTGGGGGGAGGCAGGGGTGGGGTGGGGATCAGTGAAGTGCTGAGGTTGGGAGGTACCCCCTGGGTCAAGAGGTGCGTCTAAGTACAGCAGGTGATTACTATGGAAGAAGGGTAAGCGGATGCAGTCACAGGTGTCCTTTATAATGAAGTGCTGATGAAGGCTTCACTTGTATGCACCAAAAGTTAGATGAAGCAGTCACAGTTGTCCTTGGCAATGAGGTGCTGATGAAGCTTATGCTTGAAGACACCAATAGTTGCTACTCCAGAGACTGCAGGTGGTAGAGTGCTGATACAGTGAGCTACACAATAGGAGAATGCATGTTGTGCCAATGCAGTGCAGCATCTAGGTTTGCTAAAGATTTGACTGTTGGAGCTGTTAGTCAGCCTAGCACTCACGTGTCATGTGAGCAGGTTCTGTACTCCTGGTGGCAGCAGATTTAGCGAGGCTTTTTTGGCAAGTAGGCAGGCTTGGTATTTAATTCTGTTCTTCAGTTAGAGCCAACCTGTCCGAGTATAGAGTTCACAGGTGTGTGTGTGTGTGTGTGTGTGTGTGTCTTGCAGCACCTGAGAGGAGGCACCAGGCCTTATTTAGTGCCAAAGAGATGCGGCGGAGGGCAGTGTCTGTTGCTGACCCATATATGGCCAAACCATAATCGATGAGGGAGACAACTGAACTACTGATGGCCAGGTTCAGGGCTTCATTTTTTAGGCTGTGTTTGTGACGATAGACTATCCCAATTATGGAATTGATGGCCATTGAGGTATTATCTATGTGCTGGGCGTAGGACAGGGTGGAGTCAATTGTGATACCCAGGTGCTTAAAATGTTGTACGAGATCCAGTTTGTTGCCACAGTCATTCTTGACAGACAGGGGGATGGCCTTATGCTTACTAAGGGAGTTGGAGTAGATCATGGTCTTTGTTTTTTTTATAGTCGTGTACTAGTCTGTGTTCTTTAAACCAAGCTTTGACAGAGGAGGAACCAAGTTGGAGGTCCGCTTGTAGGTGCTTGGGGTGAGGATTGCTGGTGAAAATGACCATGTTGTCAGCTTACAGGAGCATACGACTGGGGCAGGAGCCTGGGAGTTTGTTTAGGAAAATGCTGAACATTATGGGCCCCAGAATTGACCCTTGTGGGACCCCTGAGTGGACTGGTCTGCTATCGGAGATGACATCCCCAGTCTTGACCCCCTGTTAGCAATTGCAGAGATAGCTGCTGAATCATTGAACTGTATCTGGAGAAAGAGTCCAGTGTCGGTTAGCTGCTTAAGGAAGAGCATATGATGCACCATATCAAATGCTTTTGATAGGTTGATAAATGCAGCTCCCACCAGCTGGCCTTGGTCTAAAGCTTGGTGGATGAAGCCTGTAAATTCTAGCAAAGCCGTGATGGTGTTGTGCCCTGCCCGGAACCTATGCTATTCTGGGCAAAGGAATTGGTGCAGGCTCAGGTACTCCACAAGCTGATCTGCCACAATCTGTTCAAGCTCTTTGGAAAGTGGCAGGAATATGGAGATTGGCCTGTAGTTGCAGTGCAATACCAGTTCCCCACTTTTGTGGACTGGGATTACAGTCTCAGATTTCCATTGCTGGGGGAATTGTGAGAGGGAGAGGTAAATTATTGAAGCCAAGTGGCTCAGGATTGCTTTGAGGGTCAGAGCAACAAATTTAATGTCCAGGGTGTCCCCACTGTGTCTTGATTTCCCCCAGTACCTTCTCCAGGTATTTTCTGGCCTCTGTTTTGGAAACTTCTTTGAAGTAAAATAACGGAAGGTTGCTGGTTGGAGTAAATTTGCCATTAGGATCTTTCGGGGTGGGGAATTGAAGTAGTCTGCCGAGAACTCCACTTTCTAAGTCTGTGAAGTATTGCTCAGCGAGTTTGCAATGTGGAGAGCATCCAAGGAAGGTACGTCTTCGACCATGAGCATAGTTGGATCAGTTTTGGGGTCCTTACCCGTTATGTCATTGAGGTTGGCCCAGAAAGACTTCCTGCTAGTCCAGGAGTTGGAAAAGGCTTTTTTATAGTACAAGCTGTTGGTGAGTTGAATAGCCTTCATACACTCATTTCTAGCTTTTTTATATTGTTGGATGTTGGCAGGTGTACCATGTGCTCATGCCTTTTGCCACAGGTGGTCTCTAGAGTTAAGTTGAAGTAGGAGGTCTGGAGTAATCCAGGGATTGCAGGATCCATTTATTTTTCTTGTTTTCACAGGGGCATGTTTATCACAAGTGGTATTGAATTTCATAATGAAGAGGTCGAGGGCATCATCCACATCCTTGGTTCCAAAGAGGTCAGACCAGTCAAGACGTTGCAGGCCTGCTTTCAGTTGAGGCAGGTGCCCGTTAAGAAGCACATGGTTGGCTATAGTTCTGGGTGGGGGTTTGCAGTAGTTGTTGTTCCAGGTGCATATAATGGGGAAGTGATCACTTAGGGAATCGGGGAGGATGGTGGTGTTGGAGATATGTGCAGGTCGGTTGGAAAGAATCCAGCAGAAGAGTGCCCGTACCCATTTTGTAATTGACTCTTGTTGGTGTCTCGACCATTTGAAAGAAGTGGATGGCAGCCAAAGTGTCCTTGACAGTGGCAGCAGCAGGGAAGAGCCAGTTGGTGCTGAAATCCCCTAGTAGCACAATTTCAGAGTTTAGGCTCAGGATACTGATAGAGTCCATCAGGCTACTGGTTCCTGCCGCTGTTGTTTTGGTTGGAATGTAGACTATGAGTATCATAAGTTCCTTGCTGTGAGCTCCCAGCAGAAGTTTGATGGGCAGAATTTGCAGGTTGACACTGCAGCTAGGGAAGGGTAGGACATGCCCATGAAGAGAATCCTTGATATAGGTGACATAGCCACCATCTCTTTTCGAGAGTCGGTCTTGCCTGAATACTGAGTACTCAGGTAGTGTTATGGCACCACCCAGTATCTTGGTTATTAGCCATGTTTCCATCACTGAGAGGATGTTGGGGTTATGTCGTGTAACTCACACTCTCAGATTGTCCAATTTGGGAAGTAGGCTGCAGATGTTTAAAGCGGACAGCATGAGTCTTTCTTGTGGCCACATGCTCGGATTACGAGGTGGGCCTGGGTTTGCGTGTATATTGCCCGAAAGTAGTAGTAGTAATAGCAGCAGGCAAGTAATGTGGTCTAGTAAGTGTTTATAATTTCTTGACTGTTGCCTTTTGCTGGTCGCAAGTACTTTAGTGGTGCTAAAGTGAGCAATAAATCCAGGGATGAGCAGTACCAAGAAGGATCTTTTGGGTGACAGCACTTTGACCAGGTCCTGGGATGCCCATGCTGGGTGTAGATTTTGGATCCTGGTAGGGGGAGGTGACTGAGACATACACATTAAGGACTGTCTCCTGGTGGTTTAGATGGCAGGAAGGAGGCAACCTGGTGCACGGAGATCCCGTTGGAGATAACAGAGTGAGTATGATGATGCATAATAGGGTCCCAGAGGTCTTAATCGACATTGTGATGCACAAGCCTCAGGAGTGAGATACTACCACTGAGAGAGAGAGAGAGAGAGAGAGAGAGAGACCTGGAGAGAAGTAGGGACGGGTCACTGGGAGAAAGAAAGTGTATTAGGTATCCTTGGTGTGGATTCGAAATTTCTCAGAAACTAGGTAACTGCTTAATTTAAAAGCACCATTAGAACCTTAGAGACCTCTTGGCTATTCAGATCATGTGCGCATAAATACTGGCAGAGGCAACCACTTTTAAGACAGCTTTATCTCCGCTAGAATCCCGGATGGATCAGCTAAGCTGAGGGTTTTTGATAATGAAACCACCTTCTGAAACCTTGACAGGCAGGCTGATGCCTGAAACACAGAAGCTGCCTGCCTTAGATAAGAAATGGCCCTGATCTAGGACAAACCTGACAACCTTGAGTGTCGAGGTCAACAGAACAATATTAAAATCATGGGGGTACCTGAAGGTGCAGAGGGTGAGAATGACCCAGCATTTGTTCAGTACCTCTTATCAGAACTTTTTAGCTTATAAGAACAGCACTAGATATACAACCGGCTCACAAAACCCAGGCCCCGAGATTGAAAGCAGAAAATAGACACCATTCTATCCCTCCAACAAATGAAGTGTGGGGGCAGCTTAACAGCTTCTTATATAAAAAGCCAATAAGACACTTTATGTGACATTTTTCTTCTCTTTATTGTTATACCCGGACATTTTGCTCTAATAAAGAGCTTTTTCAAGGGTATTACTTCAAATGCTACAATAAGAATTAAAATAATATTATACATATATCTTTAAATTCAGTTTATATTAAAAGTACGTGGGAAGTATAGCAGTAAAAGACTTTACCATATCAACACTATGTCACCTTTGCACATTAACATGTTGCCTTGATGCATTTATTTTCAAGCAATTCCTTCAAATTATAGTTTCCTTATTGCTCCAAGAGGCAAATCCCAACCACTTTAAGAAACCATGTAAACGGATATTACTAGAAACATAGAAACATAGACCATGATGGCAGAAAAAGACAAGAGGTCCATCCAGTCTGACCATATTCCCTATAATCCCTAGAACCTTCCCTGCAACCTATTGTTCCTTCAGGGTACTAACCCTTCCCGTCCTATCCCCATACTCCCCCCTAGTCTTGTCACCCCAGGTGACCACTATTCCTTTCATTCTATCCCAAGTCTGCTTGAATCCTCTGACTGTGTTTGCACCCACCACCTAGGCTAACAGACTGTTCCAAGATTCCACCACCCTTTCTGTAAAGTAGTACTTCCTCATGTCCCTCTTGAACCTCACTCCTGTTAATTTCTATTCCTGGTCACCTGACCTCAAGTTGGTATTCAGGGTAAATAATTCCCCTCAGTTTACCTTGTTAATTCCGTTAAGGAACTTGAAGGTCCCTATCATATCTCCCCTCTCCCTTTTGGCTTCCAGTGAATACATATTTAGTGCCTTTAGGTGAGCCTCATAGAATCTGCCCTGCTGGCCCTGAATCATTTTTGTTACTCTGCATTGCACTATTTCAACCTATCCCTGTCCTTTCTGAGATGAGGGCTCCTGAACTGGATGCAGTACTCCAGGTGAGGCCTCACCAGGGATGTGTTTGAGGGAAGTATTACCTATTTTCTTCTGCTAGCAATACCCCTGCCGATACATTCCAGCATCCTGTTAGCCTTGCTATAGGCCTTATTGCACTGATTCATTTGTTTAAGGGAGTTACTGATAACTCCTACTGTAGATCCTGTTCCTCTTCTGTAGTGCCAAGTCTTACCCCCATCCAGTACTCCGTCTTGAGGTTCCTTTTCCCTCAGTGCATTACCTTGCACTTTTTGGCATTGAATTTTAACTGCCAGACCTTTGACCACCCCTCTAGTTTTTGTAGGTCCCTCTGCATATCCCCTATTCCCTCATCACTGTCCACCCTCCCACATAGTTTTCTGTCGTCTGCAGAGAGACACAGCCTGCTCTGGATTCACTTACCAATGTCACTAATGGACTACTGGATGTTCTGCCTTCTCCTACCACTTTCCAAATATCTGGAACTCCCTTTCCTTAGATATCTGCTCTAACCCGTCCACTCATTCATAATTCTATCTTCTTCAAAATTACACTTCCCCACCCTGCAAATGCACCTGACCCTTATTCTCTTTAGTCACTTTATTCACTTCTCTCGCTGCTGTGCCTAACTACTCATACCTACTCACATCTCCTACTTCCCTTTCCCTTCCACTCCTCTCTTCCCCTTCCTTAATTAAGCCTCTCTCTCACATGACACTAGCTAGGTGGGCATCATGCAATATTCTAACCCTTGTGAGGCTCTGCTCATGAGGGTTAGGGCTACCCCTCTTCTACTCTCTTACTCGTGACTTCCTCTTATGCTGTTCCTCTCCCCACTTTTCGTCAGACTGGCCGTGCTCTCACTTTTCTGCTCTCACTTTTCTACCTCAAGTGTAAATAATGCTTAACTATTATCTGTGCAGCTTGCCTGTCCCACAAAGTATGCTTGGTATAGCCTTATTGTTTTAGGTTGCATGGCTTTATACTGTTTATTATATTGTAACCTGAACTGAATTGATTTGCCCTTGTCTCAAACTTGTATCATGTATGATTGTCTATTTTTATCATTATGTACAGTATATTAGACAATGCTTGCAAATTGTATTCCCATCTCCTCTATCACCCAGGACACATCTGAAAATGAGCTACTAAAGCTCAGTATGCCCTTCCTGGTGAAACATTTTCAAATAAACAAATAAATAAATAATAAACATGTTGAAGAGGACTGGCCCCAGGACAGATCCCTGTGAAACCCCGCTCGGAACTTCCCTGTCCTCTGATTTAACTCCATTGACCACCACCCTCTGCTGCCTCCCTTCTAGCCAGCTACCCACCCAGTTCACTATGGTTTTAGCTGCACCCTGGTCTTCCATATTTTTGAGCAATCTTTTGTGCAGTACCAAATCAAAGCCTTGCTGAAGTAAAAGTACAACAGATCTACAGCATGGCCCTTGTCTACCTTCTTGGTCACTCAGTCAAAGAAAAAAAATCAGGATAGTCTGACAAGACCTTCCTGCCACAGAACTGTGCTGCTTACTATCCTGGAGCCTGTTGTTCTCTAGTTAGTCCATGAGGCCCTCTTTGATTAGTGATTCCATCAGCTTCCCCACAATGGAGGTCAGACTGACAGGCCTGTAGTTCCCTATCACTCAATCGATCAATCAATCTTTATTTTACCAGGTGGAACACCGTTGAACAAGCTCATTTCCACGGTGGACCTGGGCAAACATACAGAATTGGCAAGAACATTGATAATACACTTATGGTACAGCATAGATACACATAATGCAAAGCGACACAAATACAGCTAAAAAGAGATATATACAATGCAATATCATGTAAGGATAAACAAGCAGAATGTACAACATTCTCACATATAAGGCCAGTAATAACAACAATATTTCTATACTGTGGCAAATAAGAGAGCAGCAGAGTCAGCAGGGGGTCTAACGAGGGGAGCAGATAAAAGGGGATATGGAACAGGTAGTTAGGAGATGGAGAAGGTGAGGTGGATAGGTTGAACAAGAAGGCAAAATCAGACAGGGCACCTCAGGAGGAGCACTTACAATGCTCAGTGAAGGATCTTGTGTAAAGGTTTTTAAATTTGGGGATTTTTATGGGATTTGCAAGTTTCAGAGTTTTTTGAAGCTTGGTCCATAGCTGGGGTAGGGCAAAGCTAAAAGAATGATCAGCCAAAATGGGTTTTCACCTTGGGTATCAATAAGGAGATGTAAGAACGGCTTCTCAGGCCATAGTTACCCAAGGCACATAGGGGCAAGCAGTCCGAAAAATACTGGGGCAGCATCTTGGTAATTGCTCTGTACATCCAAAGGGCAGCTTTCCTTTGCATCCTGAATGTCAGGGACGGCCAGCCCACCACCGAATACAAGGCACAGTGGTGTGTAGAATAGGCTGCCCCAGAAATGAAGCGTAAGGCCCTGTGGTAAAGAACATCAAACTTAGCTAAGGCTGTCCTTGGAAAGTGACTGTAAATGAAGTCAGCGTAGCCCAATGGTGATAGAAAAGTAGCTTGAACCAGCCTCCTCTTAGCATCTGGAGTAAGGAGGTGCTTGATTCTATAAAATAAGCCAAGCCTCTGTTTCAGCTTTTTTTCAAGTTCCTCTACATGATCAATAAAGGACAGATGGCAGTCAATCCACATCCCAAGGTACTGGAATTTATCTACATAGTCCAGAGATTCGCCAAGCAATGCGGAAATGGGTGGCACAATACTTGACATAGGCAACAAGAAAGCAGAGCTATTCAGGGTCAGAATCATGGCCTTTGTTTTTTTGGCATTTAATAACAATTTTTGGTTAAGCAGGTTGTGTTGCAGAGTATTAAAATCATTCTGCAGGTCTGTGCAGGCATGGTCAAGAGTAGGCCTAGATGTGTGTAGGACAGTATCATCCGCAAAAAGATGGATGTCAGAAGACATAATCCCAAGGTCTATGTTGTTGATATAGAGTGCAAAAAGCAAGGGCCTCAGAACTGATCCCAGAGTTACGCCTCTATTGATAGGGTTCAGTGGGGGAAATGTCACCCACAACTTTTACCTGCTGAGTGCGCCCAGAGAGGTAATCCTCTGATCTACTATCCCCCCAATTATGAAGCGGTACAATGTCTGCCATTCTCCAATCCTTTGGAACTTCTCCAGACCTAAAAGAGCTATTGAACAACTCAGCCAGTGGTTCAGCCAGTTCTGCTGCTAATTCCCTAAGTATCCTTGGATGCACCACATCTGATCCTAGAGCCTTATCTATCTTAAAGGTTGCCAGCCCTTTCAGGACCCTCTCACTAGTAAGTATTGGCTGCCTCATTTCTGGTACTTCCTTAGTGACTGCTTTGATGCCACTTTCTGGCATGGACCCACAGTCCTCCTTAGTGAATACTGAACAAAAGTAGTCATTCAGGACTGGGGTCTTTTGCTCATTCTCTTCTGTCACTCTACTGCCCTCAACTAGCCATGCAATGCCACCCCTTTTTTCACAGATATATGGTAAATATTGTTTTTCTCCATTTTGGAACCCTTCCGTGATACGCAGCTCTGTGTCAGCTTTCACCTCTCTAACAACCCCATCTTTGCCTCCTTGTTTTAGCACAGGGTCAAAATCTTGAATTAAAAACAGCACGAGTCAAAAACTGTGCAAGAAAAACAGTTAAAACAAAAATAGCATCTGCCAAAAACAGCCAGCGCTATAACAACTCCACACAAAACAACCAGCTACATTATACAGTATGTTCACGTGGGAGCTCGGCTCCTAGTACCTCCCCATCTACATATAATCACCTCCGGGAGGGAGGGAACTCAGGGATGGAAAGGAACCGTGGGGAAGGGGAATCCTTGGGAAGGGGAGGTGGAACCTAGCCCTGAGTTGGGAGGGGGAGAGAAAATAAACTAAATTTTGGAACTCACTCAGGAGGGAGCAATCTTAGACCTGGTACTCTCAAATGGGGACAGAGAGAGGATCTCAGATCTAGAAGTGGGTAGCCATCTGGGAACAAGCGACCACCAAACAGTGTGGTTCACAATAAACTTAGCTGTAGAGTCAAGTCATACAAAAGTGAAGGTACTAGACTTCAGGAGGGCTGATTTTGTCAAAATGGGAGAGTGCCTCAAAAAAGCACTGGCAAACAGGCAAGAAGGTGGGGTGGAGCAACAATGGGGAAACATCAAAACCGCCATCAGAGAGGCAACAAGCCTTTGTGTGAAGCAAATAAATTAAAACAAAAGAAAAAAATATTATGGTTCTCAAAAGAAGTGGCGGGGAAGGTTAGGGAGAAAAATATAGCATTCAAGAAGTATAAGGAAACGCAGAAGGTGCAGGACAGAGAACTGTACCAGTTAAAGCAGAAGGAAGCGGGGAAGGCAGTAAGAATAGCAAAGGCCCAAACCGAGGAAAAGATGGCCAACTTGGTTAAGAAGGGGTATAAAACCTTTTATAGGTACATTAGGGAGCAAAGAAAGACTAAGGCAGGGATACTGAGGCTGAATAAAGAGGAAGGTGGCTGGGCAGAGAGCGACAGTGAAAAAGCAGGGATACTGAATGAATACTTCTGCTCAGTATTCACAAAGGAAGAGCAGGGGGAGATGCCTAATCCAGTCAGTAGAAGCACTCTGGATTGGGGGTTGATATTGGTCCTTTCACAGAAGAAAGGGTTCTGAAAGAACTCCTAAAACTGAAGGTGTATAAAGCAATGCGGCTTGATGGGATTCACCCCAAAATTCTAAAAGAACTAAGGGAAGAACTAGTAACATCATGGGAGGATGGTGTGTTACCTGAGGACTGGAGGTGGGCAGATGTGATTCCCCTTCACAAAAGTGGGAGCAAGACAGAGGCAGGAAACTACAGACCTGTCAGTTTGACCTCAGTGGCAGGGAAAATGATGGAATCACTTCTGAAGGAAAGAATTGCCGAGTATCTAGTGGCCAGTGGGGCACAGGACCCAAGGCAGCATGGATTCACAGCAGGAAGCTCATGTCAGACAAATCTAATAGATTTCTTTGACTGGGTGACCAAAATAGTAGACCAGGGAGGGTCTTTGGACATGGCCTACTTAGATTTTAGCAAGGCATTTGACACAGTCCCACACAAAAGATTAATAAACAAATTAGCCAGCCTGGGAGTGGGTCCCAGGGTGGTAGCTTGGGTAAAACACTGGCTGGACAACAGAAAACAGAGGGTAATAGTAAAATGGAGTCCACAGTGATGAAAGGGGGTTACTAGTGGGGTACCGCAGGGTTTAGTACTGGGGCCGGTCCTTTTTAATGACTATATAAGTGGCATTGCAGAGGGACTGGAAGGAAAAGTATGTCTCTTTGCAAATGACGCAAATATCTGCAACAGGGTTGATACGCGAGGTGGGGTGGAAAGGATGAGAAGGGGCTTGGCAAGGTTGGAGAAATGGTCAAATGTATGGCAGCTTAGATTCAATGCAAAGAAGTGCAAAGTAATGCACATGGGAAACAAAAACCCAGGGAAGAGTACACAATGGGGGGTGAGATACTGACAACAACAAAAATGGAAAGGGACCTGGGGGTAGTCATATCAGATGACCTAAAGGTGGGCCAGCAATGTGAGAAGGCAGTAAGAAGGGCTGGGGGGGTACTGGGATGCAAAGGGAGAGGCATCACCAGTAGAAAACAGGAAGTTGTTGTCCCACTGTATAGACAGTTGATAAGACCACATCTGGAGTACTGTGTACAGCTCTGGAGAACCCATTGCCGCAAAGACATAGACAGAGTGGAGGCTGTCCAGAGGAGGGCAATCAAAATGGTGCAGGGTCAGCATCAGAAGACATATGAAGAAAGACTAAAGGAGTTTAAGATGAATAGCCTCGAGGAAAGGAGGGAGAGGGGGGACATGATAGAAACTTTCAAATACCTCAAGGGAATCAACAAAGTCCAAGAGGGTAGCATCTTTCAGAAAAAGAGATGTGCAAGAACAAGGGGGCACAATTTGAAGATAGAGAGGGGACGGCTCAGAGGTAATGTGAGGAAGTATTTCTTCACAGAGAGAGTTGTAGATGCATGGAACAGCCTTTCTGAGGAGGTCATAGAGTCAAAAACAGTGTGGGAATTCAAGAATTCATGGGACAGACATAAGGCAATTCTAGTGGGGAGGTAGGAGGAAGTAGGCTGTTGGTTAACTAGGATCTACAGCTTATCTGTTAGGTAGGGAAATGGGTAGACTAGGTGGGCCAAGCGGTCCTTATCTGCCATCAGATTCTACGTTTCTATGTTAAGTCCCAGTAATGAGAAAAATAAAATTACCTGCTGAGGGACTCAAACCCCGCTGCTCTGTTGTTCCGTCGACCTCCACTGTCTATGCCCTACCCTCCATACCTCGGCATCTGGTCAGCAGCACACCCCACAGCAGAATCTTTCTCCCTGTCCCCAAAACAGCTCCTCCACACACCCCATATGCTCCTCTCCACCTCACCCCCCATCCAGACAATACCTTTCCTCCCCCCCCCCGGTCCCTTGGGCATCTGATCTCGCAAGCCTCTCTGCCTGTGCTGCCCCACTTCGCTACGAAACCCCTTTCTTCCTATCGCCCCGCGAACTCTCCTTCTGCCACCCTCTGACCAGAGCAGTTCTCTCCTTCTGCTCCTGACAGGGAACATACATCCCAACCCAGGCCCTGCCCCTCCCACCCACCTACTCGGCCCACTAGTCTCCAAATAGCCTCCATGAACATATGCAGCCTGCTAAAAAATTTGACGCCTACAGTGTTGGGCCATGGCTCATCAACCAGACATCATAGCCCTGGTTGAAACCTGGCTGTCCAAATCCACCCTGACTCATTTGTCTCCTCCCAGGCTATACCTTATACCGGGAGGACCGAGTAGGCAAACGAGGGGAGGCTGTGAATCTACACTAGGATACAATATTTGGACACGCTCCCACCCCTGCCCTTGTAAATGGGGCCCAGGCTCTACCTCAAACTCACCCCGGACCCTCTAGGAGCCCTCTCTATCTCACCACTGCTCACTGTTCCCCAAAGAACCAGCACCCGGCCCTGGTATCTTTAACTGACTATCTGGCCTCCCTCCACCATAAGGCAGAACAAATCCTAGTTGGGGACCTTAACGTAAATTGGCTCAGCACCTCCTCTTCCACGATTAGAGACTCATTTGCCGGCCAAGACATGACACAACTCGTCACCCAGCCCACTAGAATAAATCCTAAGAGAGGAACCAGCACCCTTCTGGATGTTATTATCACCAACTGACCCCAAAAAATCCAAAACATCCAGGTCCTACCAGATTCCCTAAGTGACCACTCCCCTATCCTATTTCATTGGGCAGTCCCCAATCCCAAACCCAAAGCCCAGACCACCCTCTGCAGGTGCCTCCACCCTGGTGGGCTGCAAAAACTTAAACTATTCCTCACCCAGATAAACTGGTCCCCCATTCATCGTGCAACCGACATTGACACTGCCCTCACCTTCTTCACGCACACCTTCAACATGGCTTGTGATCTCTTTGCACCCTTCACCAAAATCGATCCAAAAGCAGAATGCACCCTGGGTTAGCCCTGCCCTTCTACAATTACTAAGAAATCGGGATAACCTCTGGCACCTTGCCACTGAAACGGGTCGGCTGTCTGATAGGCAGGCTTACAATGCAGCCCGGAATAAGTGCTCTTGGGCCGTCTGGAAAGCCAAGGCCGACCATTACCAGGCCACCCTTACCTCCTCCTGGGGCTCGGCCCAGACTTTCTGGGATAATATTAAACAACTAAATGGAAAATCACGCTCCCCTGCCCCATCCCAGCTCACTAGCAATGGCACTACCGCCACCGAGCCTGCCACCATAGCTAACTGGCTCAACACCGCCTTCACTGACCTTAGCTCAGTCCTCCCTAGTAATTTCTTTGACCCTCCCCCAACCAACCTCCTCCCCTGTCCCTCCAGCACCCCAGCTTCCACCTCATGCAAGATTTCTGCCTGGAAGCCAGACCCATCCTAATCAAAGCTTTGAATAGCAACAGTCCCGCAGTGACTCACTGGACCCCAGTATCCTCAGGCTGGTGCTAGATGAAGTCCTTGCCCCACTCACCAGCCTAATTAACCAATCGCTCTGCCTGGGACAATTTCCCACGCTGAAAACAGCCATAATCATTAATATTCAAGGTATGACAGGTCAGTCACAACAACTACCGCCAATCTCCATCCTCCCCTCTCTAAAGCCCTGAGAAAGTGGTGGCCATTCAAATCACTGATTATCTGGCTAAGCATAACATCTTATGCCCAGAGCAACATGGCTTCCGTGCTGGTCACAGTACCAGCACTGCACTAATTGAATTCTCCAACTTCCTACACTCCTCCCTGGATACCAGCTCCCTAGCTGGTGCAGTGTTCATCGACCTCACAAAGGCTTTCGACACTGTCTCCCACCCTCTTCTGCTGAATGCTCTCTACCACACTGGTCTCTCGGCTGGCCCCTAGCATGGTGCACAAGCTATCTACCTTGATCACAGTGTGTTAAAATCAATGGGATACTCTCTGATACCCGTCCCATTCACTCTGGGGTCCCCAAGGCTCCATCCTGGGCCCCCTTCTCTTCTCACTCTATCTGAACACCCTGCCCAGTGCATGCCCTAGCAAAATTCTCCTGTATGCAGATGACGCTGTCCTTTTTGCCACCCACCGCAATCCCGTCTCCCTTCAGGACACCCTACAGCAGTCTTTCAATAATGCCAAAGCCTGGTTTAAGGAGCGCAGACTCGTCATCAATCTTAAAAAAATCAAAGCTATGCTCTTTTCCCACCCCCAAAACAAAGCTAGCAACCACACACTCTATATCCTTCCTAGTACCAAACAGCCACTGGAACAAGTCTGCTCCTACAAATACCTTGGGGATACCTTCGACTCAGCCCTCACATTTCACAACCACATTGATGCCCTAACATCCACCACTAACACACGGCTTGGCATCCTCTTCCACCATAGAACCTGCCTTCCCCAACAAGCTCCGCTCGCAGCTCAGATATCCCTGTAGACTATGGTCTGCCTAGTTCATGGTGCCGACACGGCTGCACTCAAAAAATTCACTTAACCCTGAATAAAGCCTGCAGATTGATTACTGGTGCCCCAGGCTCACACACACCTGTCAGCTGTATGACGAGGCTAAACTCCTTACCTTGATGAACGGCTCCATATCAAACCTGCCTCTCACAAAAAACCCTACTCGGCCTCCTCCTCCTGGGGTGACGGCATCCATCCACCGGATCCCACCCACTATTGCAACACGGTCATCCAACAAGACCACTCTAATGGTCCCCAGATCAAGAACCAGCCGTGGCCAGAGGTCCTTCTGCTACAGAGCCCCATCCTGGTTTAACTCTCTCCCTGCTCCCATCACCAATTCCACCACCATCTCCAAGTTCAAAACCACCCTTCGAAACCAACTCTTCAACACTCGTAGCTGCTCCTGTCTCTGAAGGCAGCCTCCACCTTGACTTCTCATGACAACACCCACCGGGCGGCTCTCCACCTAACCCTCCCCACCACCTCTTCCCGGTACACCGTACTAATGTCTAACCTGGCCAGTGCCAGCTGTTTCATTGTATGCCTATTAGATTGCTCAATTTTTGATACCAACTTGTGTAACACCTGTTCTCAATTACTTGTACCCTGTAACCTAAATGTATTTTGTCTGACCTCAGTGTGACGTGGCGCCTCTGATGAACGCCTATTTTTAGCAAAACCTATGCTATGTAACCTAAAACTCTATGTATGTCTTTAATGTGACGAGGTACCTTTGGAAACGAGCCTCTGGCTCAAAGGTTGTAAACTGATTTCACAAATAAACAAATAAACAAATATTATATCCTGTAGCTGTTTTGCCCCTGTAGTTGTTTTTGCTTTTGCGATTGTTACATCGTGGTTTTCACCTGTGCTGTTTTTAATTCAACATTTTAATCCAGTACCCTTGTTTTTCTGTAGATAATCTTCCCTTTCTGCCTCTCCTTGCTTTTCCTTGTATTTATAGACGACCTTCTTTTTGGCCTAATTGCTTCCCTGACCCTAGCTGAGAACCATAGTGGTCTCAAACTTGTTTTTTTTTATTCTGTTTTTATGCTTGCCTTTGATGCCTAGAGGATGGATCCCTTTTATTGCCCCCATCTCTCCTCTACCCTATGTCCTCAACCCCTACTAACTTGTCCCTGACCAGTTCCCTCAACCTATCAAAGTCCACCATTCTGAAGTCAAGGACTTCGGTTCTTGATTGTAGGTTGCCAGCCCCAAGGGCCAATTCAAACCACATGGAGTTGTGGTCGCTGTTCCCAAGCGGCTCCCCTACTGCCACAGCACCCACCATCTCTGAGTTGGTGAGCACCACATTAAGAATTGTGTTCTGCCTGGTAGGTTCCTTAACAAGCTGCACCAGTAGACAGTCTTGGAAGACATCCAGTAATGTCTGACTCCTGTCACTCTTGGCCACCGGGACCTCACAATCGACATCAGGTAGGTTCAGGCCACCCACCACCACTACTTCCCCCTTTGCTGCCTTTTTTTTTTAATATAGCTTTTTCTGGGTTTTTCTTTGGGATTTCTCCCATTTCCCCCCACCCCGGAGCCCTGGCACACAGCTAACATACGCGTGCAAGCACGCATGCACACTGAAAAACAGCTCAGCCCCTTCCACCCACCTGTACTACTGCCCTGCCCACCCACATTACCCACCGGACCTCCACCCCATGTGGAACAGGACTATGGGAGGGTCGACAACCCACCCCACCATCCCCGGGACAGGAGAGCAGCCGAATGGCATGCTCAAGCCCGCTCCTCCCACCCCCACCCCAGGCTGGCACCCTGACAACCCAAGGTCGTTCCTGAACCTGGGTTGCCAGTGTAGCATGAGGTGTGGCATCCAGCACCTCAGCACCACTGAGCTGGCTTTGCTGCCCCTCGAGTTCCCTGTCCCTTTCATCCCCTTGCCCTGGAGGCCTACAGACCACCCCTAAGTGCAGTTTCTTGCCTGAGGCTGCCGTGGGTGCACCCATACTGACTCAACCTCCCCACTGCTACCCTAATACTTCCACCTTCTGCCACTTCAATGCTCTCCTTGACAAAAAGGGCAACTCCTCCCCCCACCATTTCTTCTATCCCTCCTGAACAATAAATACCCAGGGACCGTCATCTGCCAGTCATTTTTATCTGTGGCCCAAGTTTCCATGATGGTCACCAGGTCCACTTTGGTGTATCCCACCAGTGTCTGGAGCTCACCAAGTTTGTTGCCTAGGCTCCTGGCATTAAGGCATGCCCCCCTCCATTTGACCCCTGTTCTAACTCTGCTGCTGTCATTTTGCATTTCGTGCTTTCGTCCCTCCTTATTTGTGCTTATACCTTTTACTTTCCTCCTCACTGGTATTCCTCCCCCTTAGTTCTGTAAACCCCACTACATTCCCTGTACCCTCTTTGCAGTTGCTGTCCCCTGGATGTGGGGGAGCTCTGTCTAGGATCCCCTTCTGCTCACCATCCACTGAATCCCCTACACCCGGACTCCCACGCAGTCACTTTAAACGTCTGATATAGACATCAAACTTCTACTCTAGTGCACTAACCTCCTTTCATATCAGCTGAAGTCCATCACCCTTATAGAATCTTCTGTCCCAAAAATCCCCCCAATCCCTGACAAAGCTGTACCCCATGTCCAGACACCACCCCTTAAGCCAGCTGTTAAACTCCTCTATTTCATTGCTCCTAATTCTGTCCTGCCTCCCTTCTCTGCCCCACACAGGCCTTGGAGGCTGAGTGTGCTGCCAATCTGTGCCACAGTCTCTGGAAGTTCTGCTTCATTGTCTCTACTGACTGGTTGGCAGGATCATTGGTACCCAGGTGTACCAGCATCCCCAGCTCTCTCCTCCCACCCACCATCCTTCCTATTCTGTCTAAATCCCAGTTGACCAACGCTCTAGGTAGGCAGTGGATCAACCCCCTCCCATCCGACCCCTCCCCTATCACCCTATCTATCCCCCTGATCATTGAGTCCCCAACCACTAGGACCTTCCTGTTAGCCTTGCTCCCCTTGGGTGTAAATGTGATGTTCTTACCTTTCCCCTCAGCTGACCCAGAGTTCCCTCCACTATGGAGTCAGGAACTTGAACCTCCTCCATAGGTGCAACGCGATTAGTCATCTGGATGGTATTGGGCCAGACAACCTCCTTATGACTGGCCCTTCCCTCATGCCCTGCCACCCTCCACTACTCTGGACCAATGAGTCTCTGGGGGAGTAGGGGTGTAGGGGGTGAGCGTCTGCTGAGCTGAGTGTGCAGCTTAGATATCGCTATTCTTGCTGCTACTAGCTGAGCATGGAGCTCTGCTGTGGTGCTGCAGAAAGGGCCATATCCCTTCTCCAGAGCACATCCCTGGAGAAGAGTGCTCCACAGTCCCCACAGCTGCGGTCTCAGCCCTGAACCACATCCTATAAGGAAGTGTATTGGCGAGAGAGACCCTTACTTAATATCACTTGGTTTAGATTGTACTCCCCACCCAGGTGAGGGGTGAAGCTACTACCAACTAGCTGTTACAGGCTTACCATATGATATATGGTGTCAGGGTATGATTCAAGTATCACAGATATGACCCTGATGTTGTCAGGTAATCAGGCAATACCACAGATACAGATGTGAGAAAAACCAACCTTGGGCACTTAAAGAATAACATCTGGTGGAATTAATTCCTCACCACAAGAAACAAAATATATGGAGTACATCCTATACCTTCTTTATTCCCTTAACCTTACACAAATATACTACATAAAAAATACATAAATATCTGTTTCACTTGTATCATTTCTTGCTATCCAAGTCAACATGTACTTTTTAAGACTTACAAAACACTGCTATTCTAGAACTGTATTTCTGGTGTTCTAGGTAATGGGAGGCAGTATAGCACAGTGGTTTAAGGCTCTGAGCTGCAAATCTGGAGACCTGGGTTTTAATTCCCACAGCCCCCACTTGCATACTGTGTGACCCCGAGCAAGTCACTTAACTTCCCTGTGCTCCCAGGTCGCACCTGGAAACAAGCTTTCAGCTTAGCGTGTCTCTCCTGGTTAAACAATTGGGGAAAAAAGTGGATTGAGCGAAATCTGTTATTACAGATACATATAATAAACAGTGGTGTTGCTAGTATAATGTGCACCACCACTTTAATGTGTTTTGATTTTTACACAAGCTATAAAGCTTTCTCCCTGGTGACTCTGGTTGTTGGGCTGGCACAGTTTACACTGTTTTTTTTTTTGCAATAACTTTGTCTGTGGACCATTTCCAGTCCTATTATCTGCATTCCGAATCACTAAATAAATAAATAAATAATAAATAAATAAGTTCAAAACAATGCAATCATTTTGTTTTCCCTTCAGGAGCTACAGAATCTTGTTGCCCAAATTAAACTGTATTGCTCTTTACCTTTTTAGTAAGTAAGTAAGTAAAACTTTATTTGTTAAGTCCCACTACCAGAGGCTCTGGGTGCTGTACAGGAAGATGAAGGTAAAACAACATACAACAATACAAACATGTTAATGACAGCGATCACGGGCAACAATAATGAAAATAAAATCCTCAATAAAATAAATATTTCAGCAGTTCATTAATTCCTGAAGCTCCTAGATAGTTCTCAAATGCTTCTCTAAACAGATGTGCCTTCAGACCCCGCTTAGGTGCCTCCACTGACGGGGCCTCCCTCAAAGATCTTGGAAGGGAGTTCCTCAAGGAAGGACCAACCACCTTGAATGAATAATCTCCAGAGGTCTTTAGCTGGGTCCTAGGAACCACTAGGTGGCCCTCAGTGGAGGAGGGGTGCCAGCGCCCAGGGCGGACGGGGTCAAGAGGTCACACAAATAGCCAAGGCCTGATCTGTATAGGGTCTTATAGGTGAACAAGCCCACCCTGAAGGCGATTCTCCATCTCACTGGCAACCAATGCAGGTCACGCAGGACCGGGGTCACATGTCAAGATGTCTGGAGGCCCCTTAGCAACCTGGTCGCTGCATTCTGCACCAGCTGTAGGCAATGGAGGATCCCTCCACTGACCCCAAGGTATACAGCATTGCAGTGGTTGAACCTAGACATTACAAAAGCATGAACAAGGGAGGGCAGGTCACCACGCAGAATTAAGACTTAATCCGGGTGACATTCCTTAGGTCATAAAAACCACTCTGGATGACTGTCGACATGTGAGCCTCAAGTGCCAATCCATCACCAAGGATGACGCTCAGATTCTTCACCTTACTAGAAGCTGCCAAAGTGGTAGGGCCAAAGAATAGCCCCATTCCTGCCCTGGCAGCACCCACATCATGCTGGTGATCAGGCTCAATCACTATCAACTCCATCTTGTCAGGGTTGAGTCTCAGTCAGCTAGAGGACATTTGGTCTTGGCTCTCAGACAGACATTCATTAAGCACCTCCACAGTGTCACTTGTCCCAGGAGCAAATGACATATACAGCCATGTATCATCTGCATAACAGTGAAAACTCAAGCTGCACCATCTACTGATCTCACCCAGGGGAAGCATGTCCACTGCAAACAACATAGGCTACAGGATCAAGCCCTGGGGAACTCCACAAAGCAGGGGCTTCAGGCAGAAGGAGAAATTCCCCATCACTATCTTCTTCATCCTGCCTGTGAGAAAGGACTCAAACCAGTTAAGGACAGTACCAGTGAGTCCACAGAGCTCCCTTAGGTGATCCAGCAACATTAGGTGGTACACAGTGTCAAACGCTTAGGAGCGATCAAGGAGAATGAGTATTGCCCAGTCCCCTATATCTCTCACCCTGAGGAGATCATTCTGCACTTTGTCTAATGCCGGTGTGGCATTATGCCTGGACCTAAACCCAGACTGGAACAGCTCATAGTCATAGGCCATGAGGTGTGCCTCGAGCTGCAGAGCTACCACTTTCTCAACAACCTACCTCAGAAATGGGAGGTTGGAGATTGATCTATAATTCACCAAGATGACATTGTCAAGAGACGGTTTGTTTAGGAAGGGCTTCACTGGCGCCTGTGTCAGGGTACTGGGAAAAAGTCCTTCTGAAAGCGAACACTGGATGTTCTCAGCGAACACTGGACCAATGGACTGAACATATTCCATTAAGAGACAGGTCGGCCCTGGTCCAGTTCACAGTATTTGGGCCGCAGCTTTCAGATCACCTCACAAATCTCTGCCACCCCCACTGGCCTGAACTCACTCCAAGTAATAGGAGTGCCTCTAAAAACGCATGGCTCTCCACTGCGGGGCTGCAAACTGTCCATTGAAGAGATCCCAGCCCTAATGGAGGACACCCTGTCAGAGAAGAACATAGCGAACTTCTTGCACTGAGTGACTGAAACTGCTCTTTTCGCCTGCAAACAGGCAGCATGGGGTAGCCTGTCTACAGTCCAAAAAAGCGAAGCCGGTCTGTTCCTCCCTCTAGCAATCTCCCTGGACAGGAACACTATGTTCTTATGGTTGATTGCCCTTTGGTATTCACCGTAGTGGATTCTCAAAGCCCGTCAGTTCTTCTCGGACCAAGACCTCTACCAACAATGCTCCAACCTCTGACCCGTGGTCATCATCTCCTTGAAAGCCCCATCAAACCAAGGGGCCAGAAGACCCGAGTTGTATATGGATTAATGTAACAGAGTCATGTGCCTTGGAGACACCACTATTATAGGCTGCCATCACCTTACATGCACCTGTCACATAAGCAACACTCACACCAGAAAGGTCCATTACCGCCAACAGTCTCTCTGGGGGCAACCTCTTCAATGGGTGGTAGTGGACCATCTCAACAGGGGAGAGACTAATTCGGGGCCCTGAATGAGAATTCCACCGTGTGATGATTGGACCAAATGACCGGATCAATCTTGAGGTCAGTTACCTCAAGCCCCAGTGAAAACACAAAGTTCAAGGTGCGGCCATGGCTTTGGGTTGCAGAAGCAACAGCTTGTGCGAGGCCATCGTCTGGAGGAAGTCATAACCAAAATGTGAGAGTACATCGTCAATCCAGGAATTGAAGCCATCCAGAATCAACCATCTGGGTGACTAACACCCTATCGGCGACAAGGTCAGCATCTTCCTACAGGAATTCCCTCTCACGCCCTGGAGGGTGGTAAACGAGGGGAATCCTGCAACCTGCACCTCCACATGTGGCCACGCATTCAGATGTCAAAATGGAACCCATTGGGTGCACGGCAAAGTTCAGGTTGGAACTAAAAAAGATGGCCGCACCCCCACCCCTGCATTCTCTCCTCAGGCTGTGCACTACAGAGAACCCAGCCAGGATTGACGCCTCCAAAACTGGATCTGCGTCATCCCCCAACCAGGTCTCCATAATGCAAGCCAGATCAACTGAGGAAATTAAGTCTGCAATAATTGTGATCTTTTTCCTAATTGATCTGGCATTGCATAGAACTATCTGAAGGGGACCAGTGGCGGTTGCTGACCCAATAGCTACCTGCCCACTCAGTCCAGCGGGATCCCTGATTTGAGTGAAACCCATAATACCTCCATATATACTCAGCATCATTATTGATAGAGGGTAGTGTGAGTCAGTGGCTAGAGTGCAGGACTCTAAAACAGGAGCTCCCAGGCTTGAATCCCACCAGAGCCATAGGCTGACTGTGTGACCCAGAGTGTGTCACTTCAACTCCCTGTGTTTCAGCCCTCCCAGCTGTAAAATTAGGGGATGAAGCAGGACCCCACTGAAAATGAGATGTCACATTTCAGCTGAGGTACCCTGATAAATAATTTCCAAAACAAAAATTAAAAAACATAATTGTTAAGTTACAGACCTTGGCAGTGGCTCTGGATACGTCACGTCCAGTGCTGCGGCACGAATGACTCCATTCTGAAGTGCTTCCACCAGGGCATTCTGATCCACCACTTGACCTGATTTGGACAGCAGAATATTTTGTTAGTCTAAAGTTGGTGGAGGACAAAAAACGTTTGCTTATAATGTAACCCCTGTCCACAAGGGTTGGCTAAGCCCTAGCACAAAGACATAACAAGGGGGCTTTGAGGGTCTTTCCTATGGGTAGAAGGATCTGGGCTCGTAGCTGTAATTCTAAAATTCCTATGGCATAGTGGCCCCTTTATAAGGCAAGCCTAGAGATACTGTCCCAGGGGCAATGTTTAGGTATTCCTTTGTGAGCCCTGTCCCCCAAGGGGTGGGGATCTTGGTTTCAACTCTACGGCTGCATTTAAATCTGGTAACCTCACACTGTGCTGCAGAAATCAGTTTATTGTCCCAAATAGATAATAACATCAAGAAAATGTGGCACAGGTTTAACCCAGCCCTTCATGACCTAACAGATGATGCTTCAGGCCCCCTAGCAAAGCATCATCTGTTAGGACACGAAGCATCGGGGTAAACCTGGACCAACTTTCTTGATGTTATTCCTGTATAGAAAATAAACTGGTGACTTTTGCAGCTTTGGAGTATGACCATCTGTGTTTTTCCTTGCTTAACTCTGCGAGGTCTGCATCCCCACCACTAGTCAGTGTGTATCTATACATTTCACACTATGACTGGCTCTAATCTTCACATAACATTCCCCACATTACTCCAGTGCAAACCTCTGCACTATTGAGTCACTGTTCACTATATCAGGCCTATACAGGGTGCACAGATTTCAAGTTTCCATGAAACAAGAGCAGTTTTTTTAGCCTCGGTGCACATCAGCATTTGGATGTAATCACATATCAGATGGAAACATTTGTTGATATGCCTTGTTTTAGAGTACCCTCTCTCTCCCTAGTGGAGCTTAAACAAATAAGGCTGAATATTGAGATCACAACCCCTGCTAGGAGATACAACCAGGCATCCATGGTGGGACTCGAAGAAAGACACCATTATATAGCAACGTCACATCTTAATAAGGCATCGTCTTTATGACATGATAAGTTGAAACATGGTGGGGGTGCTACTCTTTTCATTTATTTATTTTACCCAATAAAGGTTTAATCAACTCCAAGATTTGGGAGTGATTTTTGACTGGATGGGCAGCTGAGGCTTTGTGCTTTGTGGAAGATACACTGGTTTTCTTGGTTCTGACCAGAGGTGTCCAGAGCGACCCCTTTTTTTTTTTTTTTTTTTTACACACTCCACAACCACTGTCTAGTTGGACTTCATGGATGCTGCCTGCCATGCACAGGATAATAAACAATGCTTCGGAGTGGTGTTCATGGTTCTAACTACGACTTTTGACACTGTGGACCATAAAATTTTGATTCAGAAATGACTGAAGAGGGAATAAGTGAAGAGGCTTTACATTGGTTTGACTTACACCTGTTGGTTCACACACAGTTAAAGGTGGGTACATCATTTTCTAAATCTAGGCCAGTAAGAAAAGAGGTTCCATAGAGGTCAATTTTAGGACCCCTGTTATGCATCATGTTTAGTGGCTAATGTAAAAATGTATGCAGATGACACTGTCCAACTCTCTGCAGATAAAGACCCCAAATCGATTGAGGAAAATTATAATTGGATTTTTTTTCATTTTCAAAACTGGTTAATTGAAAATAAACTTATTATCAATGTTAAAAAGACAAATACAATGTTGTTTTCATTTGGTAAAATAAGAAATTCTTCGGGCAAGTTTGAAATTTTAGCAAAAAATTGGTCAACTCTGGAGAAGGTCGATGTCTTCAAGTACCTTTCAAACTTTATTGGATTTCAAATTGAGATTAAATGATCTCTTTTGCAATTGAATCCACATTTAACATAACATCACATAAACAGACATACATACATAATTTCAGTTTCAATATAATATTGATTAATTTTAGTTATACACAAACCCAAATATCAATAATTTATCCATAACAATTACAGTGTTTGCTATATAAAGTCATTAAAAAAGATTTAACATGATTAAATGGTAATAATACTGTGCATTTCCACCTTTTGGATATTAGTTCCCAAGTTTTAGGCACTAAATTTGAAATTGTTTTATCACCAAATTTTGTTCTGGTTCTAGATCTAATAAAACCTTTCCAGACAGAAGATCTTAAATTATATTGACTCTGTATTCTTACTTGCAATATATTTAACAAAAAAATAGGCAATGACCATTGTACAAACTTATACACAAATAAATTCCAATGATAATCTCTCTTATCAAATAATGAAAGAAGACCCAAATTTTGATATAGCACACAACGATGAGTTCTAAAAGGAAGATTTGTTATAAATCTCAACGCACTATTAAAGAGAACATCCAAGGAACACAGCAATGATTTTTTTGCATTTCTGTAAATTATATCACCATAATCTAATATTGGTAAAAATAAGGCAGAAACCAATAATTTCCGAATCTTTAAACTAAAAAGAGTTCTATCCCTATAATCATACCTGGGGTTATGGATAGATTCAGAGTTAACATATGGCTATCATACTGCTATACAATGTGCAAAGGTACTGCAAAAATATGGTGCATTAAGGAAATATAAACACTGTCTGTCACAAGAATCCAGGATTAAAACTGCTAATATGGCTGTTATGCCCCAATTTGATTACAGTAGTAAGATTTATCAGCAAGCAAACAAGACAGCCTTACTCAAATTAGATTGCATGCATTACAGAGTAGCACGTTTTGCACTTGGAACCATTGTTCCCCTGAGTAAAAGGCATCACTGCTCTCTTCTGTAGGAGTTAAACTGGACTTCACTTAGCGTAAGAAATGAAAGAAATTGGTTTGACTTGATATACAAATGTGTAAAAGGCCTGGCTCCCTGCTACTTAACCAAAAGTGCAAAACTATGCACATAGAAACATAGAAACACAGAAACATAGAAACATAGAATTTGATGGCAGATAAGGACTGCTTGGCCCACCCAGCCTGCCTATTTCCCTACCTAATGGATAGGCTGCAGATCCTAGTTAACCAGCAGCGTACTTCTTTCTACCCCCACCTCCTAGAATTGCCTTATGGCTGTCCCATGCATGCTTGAATTTAATCACTGTTTTTGACTCCACAACCTCCTCTGGAAGGCCATTCCATGCATCCAGAACCCTCTCTGTGAAAAAATACTTCCTTACATTACCTCTGAGCCGCCCCCCGTCTATCTTCAAATTGTTCCTCCTTGTTCTTGCACACCTCTTTTTTTGAAAGATGCTACCATCTTGGACTTTGTTGATTTCCTTGAGATACTTGAACGTTTCTATCATGTCCCCCCTCTCCCTCCTTTCCACGAGGCTATACATATGAAGCTCCTTTAGCCTCTCTTCATACAGTATGTCTTCCGGTGCAGACCCTGCACCATTTTAGTTGCCCTCTTCTGGACAGCTTCCATCTTGTCAATGTCCTTGCGGAGATTGGGTCTCCAGAACTGCACACAGTACTCCAGATGGGGTCTCACTAGCTGTCTGTACAGAGGGATAACAACTTCCTGTTTTCTACTGGTGATGCCTCTCCCTATGCATCCCAGTATCCCCCCAGCCCTCCTTACTGCCCTCTCACATTGCTTGCCCACCTTTAAGTCATCTGATATGACTACCCCAGGTCCCCTTTCCATTTTTGTTGTTGTTAGTATCTCACCCTGCATTGTGTACTCTTCCCCTGGGTTTTTGTTTCTCAGGTGCATTACCTTGCACTTCTTAGCATTAAATCTAAGCTGCCATGCATTTGACCATTCCTCTAACCTTGCCAAGTCCCTTCTCATCCTTTCCACCCCACCTTGTGCATCAACTCTGTTGCAGATCTTTGTGTAATCTGCAAAGAGACATACTTTTCCTTCCAGTCCCTCTGCAATGTCGCTCACAAAGACATTGCAGAGGACCAGTCCTAATACTGAACCCTGTGGCACCCCACTAGTAACCCCCCCCCTTTCTTCAGCGTGGACTCCATTTACTATTACCCTCTGTGTCCTATTCTCCAGCCAATTCTTTACCCAGGCTATCATTTTGGGACCCACTCCCAGGCTGGCTAACTTGTATATTAATCTTTTGTGTTGGACTGTGTCAAATGCCTTGCTAAAGTCTAGGTAGGCCATGTCCACAGCCCCTCCTGATCTACTACTTTGGTCACCCAGTCAAGAAATCTATTAGATTCGTCTGGCATGACCTTCCTGCTAGAATCCATGCTGCCTTGGGTCCTGTGCCCTCTGGCCTCTAGGTACTCGAGCAATTTTTCCTTCAGAGTGATTCCATCATTTTCCCTATCACTGAGGTTAAACTAACTGGTCTGTAGTTTCCCGCTTCTGCCCTGCTCCCACTTTTGTGAAGGGGAATCTCATCTGCCCTCCTCCAGTCCTCAGGTACCACCCCATCCTCCCATGATTTGTTAAAGAGGATAGTCAGTGGTGTCACTAGTTCTACCCTTAGTTGTTTTAGAATTCTGAGATGAATCCCATCAGGCCCCATTGCTTTGTCCACCTTCAGTTTTAAGAGTTCTTTCAGAACCCTTTCTTCTGTAAATGGGCTGGTATCAGCTTCTGTATCCAGAGTGTTTCTATTGTTTGTTTTAGGTACCTCCCCCTCTTCATTTGTAAATACTGAGCAAAAATATTTGTTTAGTATCTCTGCCTTTTCACAGTCACCCTCTGCCCACTCCCCTCCCCTTTATTAAGCCTCACTATCCCTTCCTTAGTCTTTCTTCACTCCCTGATGTACCTAAAAAAGATTTTATCCCCCTTCTTAACTGAGTTGGCTATCTTTTCCTCAGTTTGGGCCTTTGCTGTTCTGACTGCCTTCCCAGCTTCCTTTTGCTTTAACTGATACAATTCTCTGTCCTGCTTCTTCTGTGATCCCTTGTACTTTCTGAATACTGTCTTTTTCTCTTGAACCTTCACTGCCACCTCCTTTGAGAACCATAGTGGTTTCTTATATCATTTTGTTTTGTTTATTTGCTTCACACAAAGGCTTGTTACCTCTGTGATGGCAGTTTTTATTATTCACCATTGTTCTTCCACCCCTCCTTCCTGCCCATTTGCTAGTGCATTCCTTAGGCACTCGCCCATTTTGGCAAAGTCAGCCCTCCTGAAGTCCAGTACTTTTGCCTTTGTATGGCTTGACTCTATTGCTGTGTTTATTGTGAACCATACTGTTCGATGGTCGCTAGTTCCCAGATGGCTACTCACTTCTACATCTGTGATCCTCTCTACATCTCCATTTGAGAGGACCAGGTCTAAGATTGCTCCCTCTCGAGTGGGTTCCAATAGTAGTTGTCTAAGGCATGCCCCCTGTAGGGCATCTAGAATAACCCCACTCTTAGAAGTGGCTGCTGCAACTGCACTCCAGTTAACATCTGGCATATTCAGATCATCCATCAGCAATACCTCCCCTTTATCTGCCATTCTAGGTATACTTTTATTATTTCCTTGTCCATTTCCTCCCCGACAGGGGTCTGTATATAACCCTGTGCAGATTGTGGTGCCATTGCCTGCCTCCAAATTGACCCACAGTGCTTCTTCTCTCCCTGTTTACCCTTTTTGTTCCGTTGTTTGATTCTTCTCTTATGTAGAGTATTAGTCCTCCTCCTCTTTTACCCTCCCTGTCCCTCCTGTAGATAGTGTATCCTGGTATGTTTATCTCCCAGTCATGGTTCTGTGTGTACCATGTTTCTGTGACTGCCACGATATCCAGATGTTCCTCCTCCATCAAGGCCACTAATTCAGGAAGCTTGTTACCCAGACTACGGGCATTGGTACGATTGCTCTCCATTTTTTGATGGCTTTACCTTCTGTAGCAGCATCCCCCACTGACCTTTCTACCTTGGTCTTTTTCTCATTTAGTACCCTGTTTTGTAGGGGGAGGCTGGGATTTTCCTGCTGCTTATCAGTGCCTCCCCCCTTGACTAGTTTAAAAGCTTGCCAATGAAGCATTTAAACCGATTGCCCAAAAGACTTGTTCCCTTCCTGGACAGATGCAGACCATCCTGCCAGTATAGGCTGGTGTCCCTTCAGGTGGAACCCCAGTCCCCAATGAAGCCAAACCTCTGTGCTCCACACCATTTTTTCAACCATTCGTTAAACTGCATGGTGCAAAGTACCCTCGCCTCACCTATGCCACTGACAGACAGCACCTCTGAGAAGCATACTGTGTGTGCTACTTGTCTTAAGCCCCTTCCCAACTCTACAAAGTCCTTCTGCACTGCTCTAATCTCATGATGAGCCAAGTCATTTGTCCCTAGGTGGACAATGACGTCCAGCTCAGACTCCCGTGCAACTGTTCTCATGATCCTAAGGATGCGCTTCCTGTCCCTCCAAGCCATGGCACCAGGCAGGTACCTTACTTCAGTTTTCCCTTTTCCCCCCAGTTCTATCCCCCTAATAATTGAGTCCACACCAGGAGCTGCTTCCTTTCTCTGTAGTGCCCTCTGCGTCCATCCTGAGGGCCACCCTTGTGACAGTTGTCTGCACCCTCCTTAGTCTCCTCTGCGGGTGGATCCATAGGGGAACTATACTCCCCCAGAATGGTGTATGGATTGTGGAGTGGAACAACTGACTGGGTGTGCCTCTGTTCCACCACCCTTACCCTCCCTGAGCCCACTGTGGTCCAACTGGTGTGCTTTCTTCGCAACCTCTGAGGTAGTGGTGGTGGCTCTAGTGCTCCCTGGATGGGGGAGGTTCCCTTGCTACTGTCCAGTGTGGCCTGAAGACGGGCAACTTCCTCCCTCAGGGCAGATAGTTGTCTGTAAACAGGGCAGCATCTCAGCCTCCAGAAAGACTCCCGGAAGACTGCTGCCTACAGCCATTACATTGTACTACTCCCCACATAACTGTCTACCTTGTTTAGTTTGTGTGTGTGTGTGTGTGTGTGTGTGTGTGTGTGTGTGTGTTATAGAAATATATGTATTTATATAATGAGTATGCTTATATTGTCAGTGCAGTGTGCTAGAGAGGATATGACAGTGATATGCATCTTGCCCTCTTGAGGAAATGATGTCGGAACCCCAGGTATAAACTAACTATTTCCAGGGGGTGGGAAGGGTTTGGGCATAAACTGTGCCCTCACAAAACAATCAGCTAAAAGCTCTGACCTACCGCTGCGATGAGTGCCTTCCTGTCAGCAAGATGCCATACACAACAATTTGACAGAGAAAATACCCTGCTAACCAAACAGAGAAAAATCCAAACATCCAAGTCAGACACAGGTAAACCTCCCCAGCCCCACAACAGCCTGGTGACTTGTGCTCTGAATACAGTCAGCCCCAAAACACGTCAGCTGTGCAGAAGGGCAGAAACACAGAAAACAGTAAAATCTTAACAATTGTAACAAAAGTAAAGCAAGCTCCACCTCCCTCTGTTGATTGAAAGATTGCCTTTTCTGATAATTCTAAGTTCCTTATTTCACCCTTCAGTTAGACGTATCCTCCACCTGAAGAATATTAACTTTCCTAAGGAATCTGCTTTAAACCAAAGACAATCGTAAATTGTAAAGTTCACCTCCCTCTGTTATGAGCACAACTCGCTTTCTTGCAAATCGTAAGTCCAGTGTTGCAGCTTCCAGCCAGCGGTAGCTTCACCTGAAGACTATTAGGTTATCTGATGAGTCTGCCTTTTATCAAGGTCTGTAAGATTCTTCCAGAGCTACTGGCTGATAAGTAGCTGTGATGTAAGCACTTCCTGACACAGTCTGAGAAGTTGAGGGCGGAAGGCTATTTGTACCTAAAATAAAATTGGGGTGGGAGGAGGGATTGTTTAATCAGGTAAGGCACACTATCCGGATCTTGTTTCCAGGTGCGACCTGGGAGCACAAGGAAGTTAAATGACTTGTTCAGGATCACACAGTATGCAAATGGGGGTTGTGGGATTCAAAACAATGGTCTCCAGGTTTGCAGCTCCTTGCCCTTAACCACTGCGCTATACTTCCTCCCCCAAGATTCACCTGCATGCTTTTTTTTTTTCCATATGGCCACAACACAGTGGTATCATCTCCTGACAGATATGCATACAGTAACTTACAAAATAAAAGCTTTATTTAAATGTTGTCAATTTTCATGTGAATGAACATAAAAATGTTTGGTGTGTAACACAGAGTTGTTAATATGTTACAGTATAAACATATTTTTTTATGATTGGATGTATTATATAGTGCAAATCTTGAAACTGTGAATGGTACAGGACACTGTTGTAAATAGGCTGTGCCCAATGATCTTACCCTGTTTAAACATAAAAAAAATTAAATTCAGTTCAATGGGGATTGCATCTCAAGGCATTGTTCTAAAAAATTAAATTCAGTTCAATGGGGATTGCATCTCAAGGCATTGTTCTTGTAGAGAGATCTGCCCAGAGGATTCTGTCATGCAGCTGTTAGTCTGGTTTATCCATCATTCTTGGGGGCTCTGGCGGGGAGACAGCAGTGCACAAGGGGGAGCAAATGGTCAGGGATCTGTGTACCAGCTGCTGTGAGAGAGTAGCTGGGGATTTGTTTTTACCTTGTGGACTGTTGCAAAGAAATTCTGGTCTGCCAGCCAAAGGCAAAGTAAGAGAGTGCCGATTTAGTTCGCTCTCTGATGAAGCTCAGAAACAGCAAAGTGCTGAGGCACCTAGACAGTGTCTGCCACTTAGAAATACTGTCTGTTTGAGATAGAACAGTAAATTTCTACAGTTTCTGCATGAAAGCCATGGGGCCCAATTCCAAAAGCACTTAGTCTGACGCAAGGTGCTTACGTCAAACAATAATGATGCAGTCTGCACCTTGCATCATAAAATACGGCAATCCCTATTCCAAAACGTAGTCTGTGTCAGACTGGGAAGCCTCTGCAGCAAACAGGCACTGCACCACCCTTGCTACCTACATCAGGGTACACCAGGTTGTAAGGGAGCTAGCGCCATGGCAGGGCTGCAACATCCCCTTTTTTGGGATTCTGAAAGCTCTGCCATGGCCATAGCAAGGGGCTCACATTAAACCAGCCAGGAGGTGATCAACGCCCCTCGTGCAGTCGCCCCACAAGGTGGGGAACCAGTGGGGGGCTCTGTATGTGGGGTCCAGGGGCAGAAGGGACAGGGGATTAGCATGGGGATGTTGGGGGTCAACTGAACATGCTGGGAGGCTGATCAGGCACCCAACGGGGGTGCCATTGTTATTGCAGCATAAGCCATTACCACAATGGTTGTATACAGGGCACCCCCGTCGGGTGCCTGATCACCCCCCAGCATGCCTCCTTGTTCCCCAACAACCCCTATGGCATCCCCCATACCCCTTCTGCCCCAAACCCCTCCAGCCATTCCTTCTAATGTTGCACCAGATGAGGGGGGGGCAGATCTCTGCAGCAAATACCACAGGTGCACCTATTGTTCAGCACTAGCCTGCGTGTGCAGGGTATTCCAGGTTTTTGGTGCAGGGACCCCCGATGTTATAGAATCGGGCACAGGGTCCCTGATGCATCGGGAGTGTGCTGCAGCCCTACATCGCCACAACTTGCAGCGATCTATGGCATCTTTTGGAATCAAGCCCATGGTGTCTTGTCTTGTTGCTCATTTGAACCAGTGAGAAACTACCATCTCCTTTCAATATACCGAATCTTTGGTTTTGGTTGCAATACCTGTATGCTGAGGTACAACTTCCAGGGCCCAATTTTAGAAGGTGGACGCAGGCCTTGCATCACGCCCTGTATCCACCGCAAAGTTTGACGGAGCTGCTCCAAAGTCTGTGGATGCAACGCAGTCTGATTTTAGTAGGGCTGGCACAGTTGCAACATTTCACCCATTTTATTGCAGCTTGGCGCAAGCCCCATAACAAGGGTACCTCCATGGCCGCAAATGTACACCAGAGGGTAGGTGGTGTAACTGTGTTGCATCACTGCACAGCTTTCAAAATCGTGTTTGCCGCATGGGTTGCCGCAAGTTGACATTTGCGGCAAACCCCACTGCCGCAGTTTGTTGCGGCAATGCAGTCCCTTTGAAAATAGGGCTCCCCATCTTCTGTATGCTATTCCTCATACTCTGAGGTCATGTGTCTTTTCTTTTAAACACTTGGACTGCCCTATTTAGACTCTGAATATTAACTGGATTACCTACTTCACCTGGTGGCAGCAGGCAGAGTATAAATCTGTCAGACTTTGATGATTTGAAGAGATTTGTCTGATTAAAGGTTTGCACCCGACTTTGCTTTTTATCCATGCAGGCACCACATGCACGCAAGCACACATGCACGCAAGCACACACACTTTTTCTTTTGTTCAGTTTGTTTTTGTTTTGACATTTTGTGTATATTGGGTGTATGATTGTGTTTCGCTGTGTTTTTGTGTGAGTCAGGTGGGTGCTGCATGTGCAAGGAGGTTAACTTGGAGGGTTTGTATTTCTTTTGCGGGTTAATTTATCATAGGCAGTATGCGTTTTCTTCAGGACCCTTGTCTACTCCCCTGACTGCCTGCGGCAATTGGCCAGTTTTTAGGGTCTCAGTTTGATCTGCTTGTAGCAGTCAGTTAAAAACCATTATGCGAGAATAAAACTGCAGTAATGGAGAGCTTAACTCAGGCTCCTCTGCTGATCTTGTATGTATCACAGATATCAGGCATGGAGGTGATGCTGTCCCAGTGTTGAAGGCATCTGCTTCAACTGGGTTCTCAGTGGTGCATTGCCTGAGGTGGGAAAGCAAGGCGGCAGGGTTGCCAGCTGTTTTAAAGCCACTTTGGTACTCATGGTATACCCTACAGGAATTAGTAGTTCATCTGAATGTGTGGCTGTTAGAGGTGGGCCATATGCAAGTTGCATAGTCACTCTCGTATATTGGCCGCCATGGCATGGGAATGAATTCTTGCAGGAACTAATAGACTTCATGGCTGACCTAGTGTTGTACCTTCCCCCTTAACTGTTAGTTCTTGGGGACTTCAACACTGGGAAAAATGATGAAGCCTCAGTCTGGACAACAGTTCCTCCAGCTAATGTCTGTGCTGGGCCTAGCACAGGCAGTTTCCACTGGTACCCACCTGCATGGCCACAACTTGAAACTTGTCTCCTCATCTGGTCCTGATGTATGCAAAGTCAAGGCTGATCCAGTCATTAAATCGGACCATTATTCCATGACATTCCTCTGTGGAGTCCCCCATTTAAAATCCCCCATGGTGGAGATGGTCCACTACCACCCTAAACATAATTTGGAGCCTGGCAAGCTCTTGGCAATATTGGACATATTAAGCATGATGACAGCTTCTGCTTGGAGAGTTACAACATGGCTCTTATGTCTGCTCTCGACTCACTGGCACCAGGATCAAACCCTTGACATCCCACTATTGTTCCCTATAGTACTGTGAGGAACTGAGGTGACTGAAGACTAAGCGGCAGAGATTAGAGTGTTCTTGGGTGAGATCCCAGTCATTGGAGGACAAATTGGTGCAAAAAACCCACTATGGTGAGTATCAGTGGGCAGTCACCCTTAAAATGCAGAACTCCTATGAAGGACTGCTGTTAGAAAGAATCATTTAGCTCAATTGTTTTGCACTGTAAACTGGTTGCTTAATTATCACCCCCATCCCCCCAGTCTGCAGTCTGCAAGAGTCTTTGCCACTGAAAAATATGATGACTTCAACAGATTTATTCTTGACATGGAGTCCTCAGCACAGGCCGGGATCTCCTCAAGTGGCTGGTCAAGGGCTGGTAGTACCATTCCTAGGATAGGTCTATGCATTTAGCCATCCTGGGGGTAGTTTTTTTTTTTTTTTAAACATATTTTTCCCCCAGGGCACTGGTATGGTCCTCCTTCCAATCCTAATCCCACTCAATAAGACCCAGCCACTCACTTGGCCAGACCTCCAAAGCCCCCCCACGAAGCACTGCTGTGCTGCCCCCCCCGTCTTGCCCCCAGGGCCAGGTCCACCTTCAGCCACTTTGGTGTTACTGCCCTGCTGTCTATCTGCCCACCCGCAATGGAGGTGAAGACCTGGAGGATCCCCCTGGTTAGTGGTGCGGTGGGCAGGGGATTCATCTGTCCTTAGCCAGTCCTGAGTTTTTGTCTCCTTTAGTGCTGTTCTCCTCCAAGGAGTGTGCCTCATTATTGATTGTCAGCACACCAACGTACTCAGATGACACGACACACGCTGCAAGCTCCCTCACTGACCTTTCCATTGCACTGCCACCTGCAGTAGAGCAGCAGAACAGCAAGACCCCCACTCCCCAGAGGAAAGCGTCCATTGGAATGCTCGATCCTCCTCCCTCTGGCTGGCCCTCCAGTGTCTCTGGCTCATTTCTGAACCCAGGTCATCAGCGTCACAAGTGGTAGCAGTACTGCTGTGTTGGTGGGCCAGCTCTCCTGGGGGAATTCTGTACAATTCTGGATGAGGAGGTGTTCCAAGTGATCTCAGGCCTGCATTCCAGCCTACTGTTTATTGGATCCAAGACCTGACTGCTTGCTTATTGGCTGTGTGGAGACCCCGGGACCAATTATTTTGGAGATGATTAGATCCATTCTGATGGAAAGGGTATTCCCTACTGCCTTCAAAAAGGTGATGGTGAAACATCTCCTAAATAAACAATCCTTGGATTCTGATATTCTACTGCATTACACAGGGCTCTGTGCTTGGTCCACTCCTGTTTTCAATTTTTCTAAATGACCTACCATCAGTCTGCACAACATCCTCCATTCACATGTATGTGGACAACACTGTCCTGTTCACCTCCGGCAACTCCTCTTCTGATGTGGCAACCAGACTACAGATCGACTCTGACAAAGTTCAAAATTGGCTTAGCTCACATCAACTCTTTCTCCATGCCAAGAAGACCATCTCCATGATCTTTGGCACGAGGCAGAGACTCTTTAGGCTATCCACCCTGCCCACTTTCGACACCCTTGATGGGACTACTCTTGAGGACACCTCCTCTTTCAGATACCTTGGGGTTTGGCTAGATAAACACCTCAACTTCTCTGGACATGTGGATGCCATCCTGAGAAAAGTACGCCCCAATCTTGGTGCCCTTTTCAGAAACTGTAGTAGCATTCCACTATCAGCAAGGTGTGAAATCGTCTAGAAGATGATACTACCTATTTTTGACTACTGCGATGCAGTCTCCAGTGCTGCTCCAAAGTCCTCCTAAACCAGATTGGACACCCTCTTCAACTCCTTCTGTAACTTCGCTCGACTCCCCCACAACTCACCACTGCGACTTTCACCGTTCTCTTGCTTTCCTATCACTCACTGACAAATGTCATTCCCATACTGCTAAATTCATCTCTCGGTTTTTGGCTTGGGTCTCTCCCTTCCTACTTCTCTTCCACTCTATCAATCCCTCCAATCCCTTCCCACTCCCTTAGATCAAATGACTCTCGTATGATGGCAATCCCCCGTCGCTCTACCTCAATCGGGCAGGCTGCTTTCTGTCACAGTTTCCCTAAACTGTGGAATACGCTGCCTCAACAGATTAGACACTCCTCTCCCCCCCCCCCACTCTACTCAGCCTTTCATAATTTCTTCTCACCAAATTGTACCTGTAGCTAATCTTTCTCTAACCTTTGCTTGCTCTCGTCTCTTCCCCTCTTCATTTCTTGCAACCTGCAGAAGCACTATATGGTACTTCAAATAAACAAATGACTATATATATTCAGGACAATCTGCACTTCCGGTTTACAAGCACTCATATTTGTATTGTATGTATGTACTGTCAAAAATCGTATTCTGCAGTTGTATCTTCCATGTAATTGATGTATCTGTTTTTGGAAACTGTATGGCTGTTCTCACTTCCTCTCCCCCCAGGACATACCGGGAGATGAGCAGCTCGATTGTTCAGTGTGCCTTCCTGGTGAAACTTTCAATACATTAATAAATAATTAAAAATAAAAAATTACAGATCTGTCTTGAACAGTCTCTTTTTGGGGAAGGCGATCGAGAAAGTGGTAGTGGTGCTGCTGGAATCTCACCCAAAGGTTTGAGGCTCTCTTGTTAGGATTCCACCCTCATGACAGCACAGAGGCTGTTCTTGTCAAGGTGATCAATGATCTTCTTACTGTGACGGACAGAGGGCACTGATCAATATTAGTACTTCCTAATCCACCATCAACGTTTAACACAGTGGACCATAGGGTGCTGTTGAAATGCTTGATGCAGTATTTGGGACTCACTGGCATGGTTTTGTGCTGGTTTGAGTCCTACCTCACTGGAAGAGCACAGCAGGTTGTTCTAAGTAATTTCATCTGAGGAACAGCTGTGCTCAACAGTGGTGGGCCTCAAGGTTTGATCCTTGCCCCCATGCTGTTCACCATGTACATGCTGCCACTGGGTGAGATAATTGTATGGTATGGCTTGGAGTTTCACTGCTACGCAGATGATGCTCTGCTTTATGTGTCTTTCCCACCTGACTGGGTTTATGCAGCCATTGTGCTGGGTCATTATCTACAGGACACCAATGACTGGAAGGCCTCCAGGTGGCTCGGTCTCAACCCAGGTAAGACCGAAGTGAATATTGCTGAACCAGGTTCATGTTGGTTGGCAAAAATAGGAACTGATGCCCCACTTCCATCTCTAAATGGCATCATTCTTAGAGCTGTGGATTCAATTAGAAATCTGGGAGTCACTATGGACTGCAGGCTGACTCTTGAATGACATGTGTTGGCGGTTGTTCGTAGTGGCTTTTTTTAATGTTCGTAATATCTTCTGGATCAAACTGTATCTTGTCCTCAGGGACCTGATTATGATAATCCATGCCTTCCTCACATCCAAGTTGGATTCTGCAATGCTGTCTGCCCCGGGTTATCTGGGAGTCTGATGCTCTGCCTACAGTTGGTCAAGAATGCAACAGCCTGATTAATTTCTGGAGTAGCTTGGAAGGAACATATTACCACAGTACTGCACAATCTTCACTGACTACCTGTTTGGTGGCACATCAGCTTCAAGGCTGGCTTGTTGGTATACAAGGTCCAATATGGTATGGGTCCTCATTACCTGAAAAATCTGCTGACCCCACATACCAGTGTCTGCTCTCTCTGTTCCACTGAGCCGGACTTGCTGTCGGTCCAGAATTTCATGGCATATATTCCTCATCCTTATCTGCATTCTTGAACCCCATCACTGTTTTTGCCCCCCCCCATCACTTCTGCTGGAATGCTGTTCCAGGAATCCACCACCTTTTCTGTGAAGAAGTACTTCCTGACATTTTTCCTAAATCTACCCCTCTCCAGCTTCATAATATGATCCCTTGTTCTTGAGCATTGTTTCTTGTGAAAAATACTCCCCTCCTGTACCTTATTTACCGCCCCCCATGAGGTATTTAAATATCTCTATCATACTCTCATTTCCCTCCTCTCTTCTAGGGTGTACATATTTTATTTACTTATGACTTTGATTACCAGGTAAGTGCACTGGTCTGAGGGACCATTTATAGTCACAACCCGGGCAGAAGGCACGAGTAAATACAAAGATACGTACAGTAAAGACACGTGATATGTACAATAATTAGATATATTTACAGTAAATACAGTGCTATGTGCAGTAAATACAGTGCATACATACAGTGCAGGGATTTATTTAACTCCAAAAATTGATTAGCGTTTTGCTCATAAAAGTGCTAAAACATTGTGAAAATGCATAGCACATGCTTCACTGTGTTTAACAAACATAACACTTCTTGAAAACCTATATAAATACTTTCTGTACAGTTAGCATTGTCCCAAGAAAAAAACTGCTAATCAATTATTTAAAACCCTGCAGTGAATACAATGATGACATACAGAAACAGATTAGTTGCCGTATTGGTCCTTTGCAAGAATAGATCCAGAAGCAAATGGTTTGATATCTTTTATTGGACCAACATAGATGTTACAAAAAGAAAACAATGTCTAAGCTTTCGGACCAACCAAGTCCTTCCTCAGAGAGTTATGACATAAAAAAAAAAACAAAAAAAAACAGAAAACAAATTCTCATTGGTTAAAAGTGCCTATTTCAAAAAATCACAAATTTAAATGGAATGAATAGCATCCCATTAGCTTGCTATTACTGAGAATCTTTTCAAGGTCACATCCATTAGATAAGCTAAACACTCAAGCAGGCAAAGCCTGTAAGTGAAATTATTAATGAATGTGTGTGTTAGGAGAATACATTCAAAATTAAAAACAAGACCTTTAGATTTAATACCACAAATGTCCACATTGAAACTTGATTGTATTGTATGATAAAAACTGTACAACACAAATATATGTATGGAAATAAGAGGGGAATAAGAAAAGTGTACATTGTGGGCCCGATATTCAGAATTGCGCCTGGCAAAGGCGCAGAAGTCAAGAGAAACTGAGTTGCACTAGAGCAACAACGGGATATATTCAAAAGAGATGTGCCATGGCGCATTTCTTCTGAATATAGCAAAATAAGTGCATGGCACAAATACCGTGCACCGGCGCAACCTCCAGACAGGTCTGAATACCAAGACTAGGAATGCTCCAGCGGAACTGTAGCTGCGCCATGCACAACATCCAGATATTCAGACCTTGATATGTAAATGGAGCCGTGATGCATGCATGGCGCAAATGAGGCCACTTGTATGTCATTATTGCCCCATTTGCATGTGTTGTGCAGGGCCAACCAGCAAAATGCATTTGGTGCCCTGCACAGCATGTGGTCCCCATACCAGGGATCACAGTAGTACCCCTTCCCCAACCCATAACCCAGAGTGCAGTGCTAATATTAAATAATATTTTCCTGGTGCTCCAGTGGTTCCCCCCTCCCTTCCTGTACCTGTGATCACCATGCTAATATTAAATATTTCCCTGGTAGACCAGTGGTTCCACTCTCCCCTCCCATACCTGTGATCACTGTACTAATATTAAATAATATTTCCCTGGTGGTCCACTGATTCCCCCTTCCCGCCTGAATCCCTGATCACCGTCGTAATGTGCCAAGTGCTCTCCCTGGTAGTCCAGTGGGTGGTATCCCCCCACCCACACAGGACCCCCAGTCCACTCAGCTCCCTTCCCGATCAATGGCGGGCAGCATACCTGCCCGCCGAATGACAGCTTACAGTAGTTGCTGCAAGCTCATTGGTCCACACTGTGGACCAATGGGCTTACAGTGCATACTGTAATAATCCTCAACTTTGTGAATGACTTCACTATTAGCTGTCATTTGGTGGGCAGCCATGATGGGTGGTATGCAGGCAGGTATACTGCCCGCCGATGACCAGGGGGAGAGCTGGGTGGGGTACAACTAGACTACCAGGGAGGGTACTTGGCAAATTACAATGGCAACTGGGGATTCAGGCAGGGAAGGGGGAACCATTGGACCACCAGGGAAATATTATTTAATATTAGCATGGCAATTGAAGGTAGGGGAGGGGGGAACCACTGGACCACCAGGGAACAGTTTTATCAACATTACGGGCGATCAGGGCTACCGGCGGGGAGGGGGTACCACTAGACTACAAGAGACTATTGTGTGTGCTTGTGAATGGTGTTTGGGGGGGTTGCCACCCACAGCCAGCGGCTGCTGTGTTGCGCACTGCAATACAGCAGCCCGCCGGTGGGTGGATAGTACTTGAGCCATTTTTTACAGGCTCAACTTTGAGCCCAGGTATGCGGCATATCTCTGGGTTGTGCCAACAGATGCGCCGCACATCCCAGGCTGAATATCAGGATGTGCCACATATGCATGCGTGCTGCCCCCTGGAGATGTGCCGCATACATTATCTTTGTGCCCTGGCGCATCAGGAATTGCACTGCGCAATTCCCACTTCTGAAAATTGCCCCAGGGTGCATTTCTGGGGTTGTACTGGCGCAATTCAGTTGAGCCAGACACAACCTACCCCTTTGAATATCTTGGCCTGTATGAACAACTTAAAAACTTACACACTTAAGTCCTGTTAAAACTTAACAGGACTTCAGTGTGTTGTTTTGTTTTTATTTTTAGAGTCTCCTTTTTAACTGGTTATCAGTATGTTGGTTTCTCACCAAATATATATGTGTGTGTGTTGGGGGAGGGGGTTGGGTTGTCTTGGGTGAGTGTGTGTAAGGGAGGAGTTTAGTATGTCGATGTGGGGGGGTAATTTTCTTTAGAAAATGGCCTGAATGGATTCTCAAACCTGATTAGCTGAGACAGGCTCCAAGCTGGGCATTTATTTTTCAATAGATGCCCAGCTAAAAATAAGAGCCAGTCCAAGTGCCACTTCACATGATATCATTCTACCCTCCTGCCCACCCTACTTTCTCACTGGCTGAAGGCATCTCATAAAATTTTAATTCCCCACCATGTTTTTTCTCTCTCTTAGCGAGAGACTACTGATCCCCAAATATCCCATACGCTTTCCCTCTGTAGCAGCTAGCAGTAAGTGAAATAAAGAAAAACAAACATTCTGGACATTTTGCAGTCAGAAGAGTGAAAACTGCCATTTTCTTTTGAAACAGCACCACTTTTCTGACCGAGCTCTCTCAACGCGTACTCATGGCAAAGACAAGGATGCCATCACTGGCATCGACTTCATCCTTCACACGCCTTTTAAAAAAACAACAACAGGAAACCAGTAACTTAAACCATGCTCTGTTCGTTTAAAAAATAAATAAATCTTCTACCTCACAAGTCTCCCTCACAACAAATACATTATCCACTTCCCTTACGGTCGTGAGCTCAACACACAGCTTCCGAGTTCCGACTTGCGACCACAATGGAAAAAAAAATGCTGAAGGAATAAAAATAACTATAAATTGCCCAAACACTGTTACACCCATTTTTCTTTTAATCCACACTCTTTTCTTCTTCAATCTGTGAGTGTGTATCTGTGTATGGGTGGGGGGAGTGTCAGTCCACTAGAATGGCTCTGCAGGCAGTGGGAGGAGCAACAGGACCTAGAACAGCCTATGCACTACTTTCTCAATGAAAACTATTTTGTGATACTTATAGCCATTTTTGACACTCACTTACTCCCTTATTTTATCACTTCACAAATATTTACTTAGATGGCCATTTTCTAAGTGCAATAATACCCTCCAGGGGCTATAAGGCCCTCCGCCTGCAGCGTCGGGCCTCATTATGGCCCTGGGCAGTCCATTATTTCTCAATAATGCCCACCCTGTTGGGTATTATTGCTTACGTTTTTTTGGGGGGTTGGAGGATGGTGTGTTTTTTTTTGTGGGAAAGGTGCTATGTGGGGGCGAGGGGTTGGGGTTGTGCTTATGTATTTAGGTAGGTGTATATTCAGGTACATGTCATAATTATGTTACAGGGTGTTAGGACTCTTGGCTCACATACATAGTGAATACACACTTCTTTTCTAGTCATCTTTTCCCAGAGGAGGGGGAAGAGTTTAATTCCATGGGGGTTTTATACAGATTCTTAAGACTATTTCTTCTCATATAGTTAATTGATCATATACTGACTCATTATTTATTATGTTTTTATTTGGCAATAATATTGACAATTGATATTATCTTGTAAAAAATATTGTTACAACACTGTAGGTTTTAATGTTTATGGAGTGTGTTAACTGGTTGAGTGTATAGTTTAGAAAATATCTCCATACAAGTTTAATTTTGTATGAGTGTTTTAAACAGTTGTTCATACAAGGTACATTTTTCTTATTCTCCTCTTATTTCCATAAATACATTTCTGTTGTACAGTTTTTATCATGCAATACTATCAAGTTTTAAGTTGAACATTTGCGGTATTAAATCTAAAGGTCTTGCTTTTAATTTTGAATGTATTCTCCTAACACACACATTCATTAATAATTTCACTTACAGGCTTTGCCTGCTTGAGTGTTTAGCTTATCTAATGGATGTGACCTTGAAAAGATTTTCAGTAATAGCAAGCTAATGGGATGCCATTCATTCCATTTAAATAGGCACTTTTAACCAATGAAAATGTTTTTCTGTTTTTTTTTTTTTGTATGATCTGGGTGTTAATAGATTGTGACTCTGAACAGTTGTCATAAGTCTCTGAGGAAGGACTTGGTTGGTTTGAAAGCTTAGACATTGTTTTCTTTTTGTAACATCTATGTTGGTCCAATAAAAGGTATCAAACCATTTGCTTCCGGATCTGTGAATACAATGAATGAGTCATCAGGTGGGATAACAGTAAAGACAATGCAATAAGTACAGTCTTGAAAGAAATACTCCATATGTGACAGTGAAAGGATGACAGAAAGGAACGAGTCATGAGGCAGTGTGCAGAGCAAGCAAACAGGGGTACAGAGTCCAAAATTCCCATTGCAGCTAATCAGGACAAAACCTGACTAACCCCCCCACCCCAACAGACACAGACACACACACACACACACACACACATATTATAGTTCCCAATGAGACTAGCAACCTCTAAGAACAAGAGGGAAGAGGTGAGCGGGTCAGCAGTATGAAAGGATGGGCAAGCATGGGGGGTGCTAACGAGGTGGGCAGTTACAGCAGGCTTCAGCTAGGAGCCAGAATTTGAGGAAATGTCTGAAGGTAAGCAGAATCTTGGAAGCTGTAACCTATTCCACAGAGAGGAGGCCGCAGTGTTCCCCCCATCTTAGTAGAGGTCCTTGGCGCCTCAAAAGGAGGAATGGCAGTAGAGCGGAGAATCCTTGGAGTGGAATGGACCTTAAGGAGGGTAGAGAGAAAGAAAACATTACCTTTCCTTATGGTGGTGTCTACAAAACAGCCTAGAGTAAAATCAAAGTGATCTTGTAGGGAAAGCCAACCGAGAGATTGATAGAGGTCACAGTGATGGGCTGAGTATGGGTCTGAGAAGGCAACATGGCAAGTGTTGTTATATACTGATGTTAGTCTAATTCGGAGGGTGGAAGAGACTTGTGAGTAAATGGGGGAACAATAATCTAAAATAGGGAGAAGGCTGCCTGTGACTATAGCCAACTAAGCCTCCTTTGATAAGTAAGGTTTAAGACGATAGGCAACCCCCCATTTCTGGTTAATCCAGCGGACTACCAGGTTGGTGTGGTCAGTGAAGGAGAGGGATGAGTCAAGAGTGACCCCCAGATATTTAAAGGAGGAGACGTTCTCAAGGGCAGGGCCTTAAGTCTCTCCTTGAGCAAGCATACTGCCTGGGTTGATTATGCTCTTCATCATATATTTTATTTGAAGTTAGTAATTTATTTACTATTAATTTTGTACTTATTTGTTTTTTGTTCTTTTATCCCTGCATAGTGCCCTAAGCCTCTGAGAATGAGCACCATAAAAATTGATTAACAGGTGACACTGAATGGGCTAAATGTATGAAAAGTGTAACAAGTCACTGTGCCTGAACCTGTGGCCCCTCTAATTGTACACAGAAATGTATCTATTTGTCCATAATGACTCCAAACTGTGGTTTGCAATATGTTGGACAAACAAAGAACTACCCTTTACCTCCAGCAGAGTCATATGAAATCCAAATCATCCATTGCTTAACATGTCACAAAATGGCCACCCAGGTGAAAATTTAAAGAAAGACTTTAGCAGACACAGATATTTAATCTCAGAAAATCTGGGCACTGCAGTCTCTAAGCACTTCAATCAATGCGGTGATTAATAAATTGACATCTTGCATAACTACCATTCAGAAAGTTAGTGGTCATAAAGATCTCCATCTTATTCACTTGTTCACACCTAATTGTAACTCATTTAGGACTTCTGTTTGAAACAGCTGCTGTTTTTTCTCCCTTTTCTATCTCACCTTACCCACTGCATTCTACCTTCCCCCTACTTGAAGAGCTGCATTTTTCAGCTCAAAACGTTGCATTAATTTCTATTATATTTATTCTCTTCTGCATAAGATACTGTCACATTAAAAAATTAAAACGAGCATCAAATGTCCAAACTGTATCATCGCGTGTGCAATACATAAAGTCACTCACCACTGAAACCCCCAAATTCAACATTCATCATTTATTGTGACATATTTCTCAATATTCTCTGCCTACAGCATGTCTCAACAGCTGGTACATGGACAATCCAACTTATATTCAACTGAATAGGTCTTTCTGAGAGGAGTCTTATCCCTTTTTGTTTTCTGCCCCATCAAACAACCACGTTCTTTCAATTTCCCACTGCCCGCCACCCTGATATTTGGGCTGCTATAATCATGCTTTGTATTCCAGTCAGGAGAGTGGAGGAGCAGACACCTTCACAGCTGATGTCACCAATGCTTTTCTGAGTGAGGCTGGAAAGGGGTGAGCAAATCTTACCAGGCAGCCAGCAGCCTCCCATTCAGCCATGTAGAATACTTCCAAGACATACCCTGACACCAGACAGTGCCAGAGTGAGACATCTGCAACACTAGACCTTCCTCGAAACCCACCGGACTTCGTATTGCATCCATGAACATCTGTAGCCTCCTGAAAAAACTGGACTCACTACACTGCTGGATGTCGGTCCATAAACCAGATGTGGTTGCCTTGGTTGAAACCTGGCTGTCGGACTCCACCCCTAACTCCCTGGTCTCTCTCCCTGGCTACACTCTCTACCGGCTGGACCGGGCAGGTAGGAGGGGGGGAGGCTGTGCCATCTACCTAAAGGACCCACTCACTGCGCTAGCCCTCCCCCTCCGACCTTGCCCACCATGCCCAGGCACTAACAATCAAACTATCTCCTGACCCTCTAGAGGGCCCATCTTTCTTACTACAGCCTACATACCTCCCAAAACCAGTCTAGGCACTGGAAACACTAATTGACTACATTGCCTCCCACCCAACCCCTCGACCAAATCCTGGTGGGTGACCTGAATGTTAACTGGCTTTGCCCTCAGCCTCCTCCGCCCGTGAAGCCTTTGCTGCAATTGATATAACCCAACTAGTCTCCCAGCCCACTAGAACCAACCCCAGATGGAGCACTAGCACTCTCCTGGATGTGGTCCTTACAAACAGACCAGGACGGGTCCACGCTATCCAAATTCTCCCTGACTCCCTTAGTGACCACTCTCCTATTCTCTTCAACTGGGTAACCTCTCTGCCCACTCCCTCTGTCAAAACCACCTATCGAAGGCGGCTTAGACCCGGGGGTTTGAATGACCTAAAGAATTACCTTGCTCACACTGACTGGTCCCCACTAATAAATGCAACTAACGTGGACATAGCCCTGTCCTTCTTTATCAACACCTTCAACTTTGCCTGTGACATCTTCGCTCCTATAACTGCCCATAGGTCCAAATTAAGATATGCTCCTTGGCTCACCCCTGCACTGAGGTGGCTCTTACAGCTGGATAATCTGAGGCACCTTGCAGTTGCCTCTGGCGCCCATCTGACAGGCAGACCCATGCTGCGGCTAGAAACCAATGCACCTGGGCTATCCGTGAAAGCTAAGGCGGATTATTACCAAGCCTCCTCTCCTCCTCTTGGGGAACCCTAGGGTCTTTCTGGGACAATGTCAAGCAGCTGAATGGCCAATCCCGGTCCCCGCCTCCCACGCTTCTTAACATCAATGGTACTGTCTCCACTGACCCTACCCTCATTGCCACCCACCTCAATGACCTTTACCACCTTAGCTCTATACTCCTAGTATTTCTTCAGTCCCTGCCCCCTAGCTCCGCCCCTCCCATCACACGCCCCTTGTTCCACCCATGTGTAACCTTGCATGAAACTAGACCATATCTCCTCAAGGCCCTGAAAGGTAACGCCATAGGTAATGATTCCTCGACCCCTGCCTCCTGCGTCCAGGTCCTGGATCAGGTCCTCACCCTCTCACAAGCATCTTTAACAAATCCTCTGCCTCGGGCAATTCCTGCTGTCTGGAGGTTCTCAGTTACTCCTGTCTTCAAAGGTGGCGACAGGACTCTGCCTTGTAATTACAGACCCATCTCAATCCTCCCCCAAAGCTCTTGAGAAAATTGTTGTGACACAAGTCTCCGACTACCTTTCAAAGTACAGTGTTCTTTGCCCTGAGCAACATGGGTTCAGAGCTGGTCATAGTACCAATACGGCTCTCCTGGAGTTTACCAACTTCCTCCACACCTCCTTGGACACTGGTGCCCTGGCTGGAGGGGTATTCATTGACCTGTCTAAAGCGTTTGATACCATATCGCACCCACTCTTGTTAACTACCCTGGACCACTTAGGCTTTGCCACTGGACCACTCTCCTGGTGCGCCAGCTATCTCTCAACTCGCTCCCAATGTGTGAAAGTTAATGGCAACCTCCAGTGCCTGCCTCTATTCGGCCTGGAGTCCTCAGGGGTCTATTCTTGGACCTTTACTCTTCTCCCTTTTCCTCAACTCACTACCTAGTGCCTGCAAGGGCAAGATCCTGCTTTATGCTGACGATGCTGTACCCTTGCCGCTGATAGTAACCCACACTGCTCCAAAGCGCTTCCAACTTGCTTTTTGATCCACTAAACCTGGTTCTCTGAGCATCGACTTATTATCAACATAAAGAAAACAAAACGATGCTCTTCTCCCACTCCCAAAACAAGCACAGCAAATTTCCCTCACTGTTCTTTCCACCTCAAATGCCATTGAACCTGTGCAGTCCTTTAAATACCTGGGAGTTGTCTTTGACCCAGCCCTCCTTTCATGACCATATCTCCGCCTTGAACACTGCCGTAGAACCGCGGCTGGGCATTCTCTTCCGGCACAAAAAATGTCTCCCTGTGGATGCCCTCCGCCTGGCTGTCACCTCTTCTGTGTTATCCCTCATCGACTATGGCCTCCGGTCTATGGATCAGCTGATCAGACAGCTCCAGCAAGGTTCGCTCCACGCTAACAAAGCCTGCAGACTTATCACTGGTGCACCTAGACAAACGATACATGTCAGCTGTATGCCTTGTCCACCCTACTCAACCTGGATGAGCGGCTCTTGTATCAAACCTGCCTGCTCACCTTTAAAGCACTGCATGGCCTATCTCCAACTGGTCTAGCTAGCTCTATTCGCCGTGACTGCACCAGCAGTGAACACCCAGAGCTCGTCCAAACGTCCCTGTTCATACCAAGGGCTAGGACCTACAAGGCCAAAGGGCATTCCTACAGAGCCCCTACCTGGTATAATTCACTCCCTACCAGTATCTCTGACTTCTACATTAGCAAGCTTTTAAACTCAGCCTCAGAAACCACCTGCTCAATTCCTGCAGGTGTTGCTGCTGAGAAGTAGAAGTGGGGTGATAAGACTTTAAAGTTAAGAACATAAAATTTTTATAGATTTGACAATGCTCGCTGAGCAGCACTCCCACCCCGCCCCCTGCCTCTCTTTCTCCCCTGAACTTCCACCCTACCTCTCGTCTTTCCTCCCCACCCCCCCATCTAACCTTACCCTAACGGTCCTCGCCTTAAAGCATATGTATCTTGAACTTGCCTTATTTCTGTATTAACTGTTGTTTATTGCTCTAATGTCTGTTTGTCCTCTATGTGACGAGGTACTTTTGTAAATGAGCCTCTGGCTCAAAGGTTGTTAAACTGATGTTTAAATAAATAAATAAATAAATTTGAGTCTACTTACAGTCCTGGGTCAATCAGGTGGCCACGTGGTACATTAATACCACACCACAGGGTCAGAAGCCACCTACTCCTTGGGTGACCCACAGCTTATAATAGCCTTGTCTGAGACCTGGCTCAAAAACAAAGTCACGGATGATGAACTAAAATTGGCAGACAACTCTGTTTTCAGGAGAGACAGATAGAAGAGAAGGGTTGGGTTGCCTATTCTACATCTCTGAACACCTGAGAGTCACTGAGTCATCCTCCATGTGTACCACTGACCCTTATAATTTCCTTTTACTGGACATCCTGTTTTGCCAGGACAACATCCTTACAGTCAGCACTACATACATCCCTCCAGGCTATGCCACTGAGGACATGCCTGCAATCTCTGAGTCTGACCTAACACTGCTGAAAAGCAGAGAATGGCTCCCCCTAGAAAACTTTCATATGAACTGGTCCACCAGCCAAGCTGATGATGCTAAGGATCTCTTTTGAACCTAGGCCTAAACCAAATTATTGGTGACCCCACCAGGGTTGACTACAAATCAGTTTATGAATCTATCCTAGACTGAATCCCAGTGTCAAACCCCGCAAATATCTGTAAATCTGGAGTACTCCCAGACTCTATTAGCTATCATAGTCCAGTTTTTTGGGAGTAGTCCACTAGATTAACACAAACCCAACCTCAACATATAAATTCTGGAAGGCTTGGTGACAAATCTGAAGGTTCTGCATTATACTCCAGTAACTGGTCATTATATTCCAGTAACTGTTCATTATACTCCAGTAACTGCCTACAATAGCTTTTGTCAAATTTTCATTAGTATCTGTCATCACTTCTGCTCCTTAAGATGACACAGAATACAGGGTAACAAACAGGATTGGGAGCTAGTTGGGTTTTCAAAGTCAGAGACAAAAAAATAGTCACAACTGAAAACAAATAAACAAACAAGGACCCAGTCCACCTGCAGAAATATATAACAGTTTGCAACAATTGTAAGTGAACAGTGTGGAAAGTCAAAATTAACCACATAAAACTTGACCTGATTTCTAATCAAGGGGACTCGAAAAAACAGTGGATGAATATCAACAACCGTATTGGTAGTTCTAAGACTGACCAATCCTGGGCCATTGAAGGTAAAGATGGGGTTACTTGTTACCCTAAGGTCACTGCCACTCTGTTCAGTGACTTGTTTAGTGATCTCGATAAATATAGAAAGTTCTCCCCAGGCTGCTTCTCCTCAGCAATCACCAGGTACCTCGACCAGCAGCTTTTCTCCTTAATTCTTTTTTAAATACCTTTCTGTCAAACAGAAGACCAGATACCTGCACAGCTCCAACCCCAAACCTGTGCTTGGTCCTGATGGGATCGACTATCACACAGTCAAATTAGTCAGTGAGGCTTTGGCTTATCCCAGCTCCAAACTTTTTTAGCATTTCCTTATGCACTGGTGCCTACTTAATAGTGTGGCAAATGGCCACAATTATTCCTATTCACAAGTCAGGTCCTAAACATCTCACCTCCAATCATCATCTAATCTCCCTTCTGGCTCCCCTGCCTAAAGTCTTTGAAAGGATATTTCTTGACCAGACTTCTGAGTACATCCTGCAAAATAGTCTGTTGACTAATGCCCAGCATGGTTTCTGAGACTGCCTTGGTGAAGTTCACAGACTTTGTTCACCGAGCAATAGATTTAGGGTAAGTTTGTAACGTCATTGTTCATGCATCTCACCAAAGCATTCGATCTTTTCAAACATAAACTACCAACTGGTTTAAAAACTGTCTGTCCAACCTGGTGCACAGGACCACATCTGACAACTCTCTCTCTGACTTTTATCAAACCTACTGTGGGGTCCCCCGGGTTCTATTCTTGTATTCTTGATCCTCTACTTCTCTTTTTTTTTTTTTTTTTAATTCAATTGTTTATGCTCCCGAGCCCTGGCAGGGGTTTCGGCCCTCCAGAGGAGGGACATTCTCTCAGGTCCCACCGCACCGCACTTGCCGACCCTGGAGATTCCCCCACAGCTTGCCCCCCGTGGCGGGGCAGGGAAGTGGCACCCCCTCACCAGAGACCCAATCTAGAAGACGGAGTCAGCCCTTAGTGCAACAGATCATCATGGAGCCCTGCCAGACTTCTTTTCTTTCCTGTTTCTCCTGTTCCCCCTCCCTACCGATGTATTACATCAGAGTGCGCCTCCCGACCCATATTGTTCTCCAGTCACCACTAGAGGGCAATCAACGAGCGGGATGATGTGGGACCCTCCCCTCGAGACAGGAGAGCAGTCCTTCGGACACTTGATCCTCTCTCCCCCCCCACCGACCCCCGGCGACCCAGGCTTGTTCCTCGAACCCGTCACCAGCGCAGCGAGAGGTGTGGCGTCCAGTGTCTCAACCCTCAGGGCCACCGGGCTGGTGATGCTCTACTTTTCTCTATGTTTTTGAATACACTGCCTGATCCTGTCCAACAACAGAAACAATCCTTAATGGCAATGATGCTGTCATCTTCATTATGGGCAAAGACCTAGCAACCCTGAACAATTCCATTCAGCAGAACGTTGACCTACTTCAGGACTGGTTTGTAAAGCAAAAATTAGTCCTCAATACCAAAAAACAAAATCCATAGTATCTTTGAGGGTTCACAAAAACAAATGCAAGTGCCTCCTTCCAACTGTTTCATTTGGATGGCATTGAGCTGGACCATGTCTTGGAGTATAAATACCTCGGTCTGTACTTGGACATCCATGTCAACAATCTGGTAAAATCTGTACATATGAGAGTGGGCTCAGTTTATTGAATGGAAGTTTCCTAGTACAAGAAACAGTAAGACTGTTTGTCCATATCCTCGTGTTTATTTAATTGACAATGGTCCCCTGGTTTATGTGGCTGCCCCGGGCAGCATTCTCTCCAAAGTGTGTGCTGCCAACAACAATGCTTGTCACTTCCTTATTGGCCTGCCATCTGTATTCTTTGGTAACTGGGTATTTTTTCTTTGGTAACCAGGTAAGACCCGCTAGACACAAGTGCCTGTTTTTAAGGGTGACCCGGGAGCACTGGGGAGGTTGATTTGCTCAGAGTCACACAGTATGCAGGTGGATGTTGCGGGAATCAAATCCAGGTCTGCTGAATGTACCAAGCTCATTTACAGCTCATTACTCTAACCTCTAGGCTAAACTGCCAGCACCAAACTAGGCACTCACTCGAATGATGGAGGCATAACCAGCTGGGTGCCACAGGGCTCAGTACTAGGACAGGTCCTCTTCAATGTCTCCATAAATTACAATGCAGAAGAACTGGAAGGGAAGGTATACCTTTTTGTATTCTGCATCTTCCTGCCCATCCCTGGAGGATAGCCTGGCCCATAGGTTGGCAGTTTTCCTCCACAGAATAGCATTCAGGACGAGTTCCATCTCATATTTCTTAGCTCTTTCAGCACTCAACCAACTTGCTGGGGGCATGTTCCCAGTTCAACTTTACATTCAAGCTTCCCTTCTGGAAACCTACTGCCAGACAGAGGGCTTTGATCTACAGGGATATTGACCCTGATAACCTATTACCCCCTCTCCTTACAGATGTTAATATTCCTTCTTTCAGCTCCAGGCTCCACCAGCTTGTGACAGACAGTTCACCCTGCAATTGCTTCTAATCATCTTAACTTTGCCTTACCCATTTGTTTCTTTGTCTATTTTTGCACTTTGCAGTTATTTTGAAGTATGTGTGTTCTGTACCCTGTACTTTTATATATAACTGGTCGCTTGCAAACAAAAAAAACAAACAAAAAAAAAAGGCTATGTAGCTCATCTTGCTGTCCAGTATGAGAAAATAAAAAATAAATGAAATGAATGAATGAAATAGACCAGGGAAGGGCAGTGGACATGGCCTATCTGGACTTTGGCAAGGCCTTCGACACTGTGCCACACAGAAGACTGATAAATGGATTGAGCAGCCTAGGGGTGGGATCCAGAGTGGAGAATTGGGTTAGAAACTGGTCAACCAATAGGTGACAGAGGGTGGTGGTTAATGGCACTCACTCGAATGATGGAGGCATGACCAGCAGAGTGCCACAGGGCTCAATACTAGGACAGGTCCTCTTCAATGTCTTCATAAATGACACTGCAGAAGAACTGAATGGGAAGGTACACATTTTTGTAGATTACACTAAAATCTGCAAGAGGGTAGACACTTAGGAGGCGGTGAAGAGAATATGCAGGGGTCTTCAGACACCCGAGGAGCAGTCAAAAGCATTGCAATGTAGGTTCAATGCCAAAAAGTACAAATCTTGCACCTAGGACACAGGAACCCAGGAGCTGAGTATAGGATGGGGGAAGGTACTGATAGTCACTAAGCAGGAAAGGGAGCTTGAGGTTATCATAACTGATGACGTGAAAGTGGCAGGGCAGCGTGACAAAGCAGTGGGTAAGGATAATAGGATGCTGGGGTGGATAGGGAGGGGCATCTCCAGCAGGAAGAAGGAGGTGGTGTTGCCACTGTATCACTCGCTGGTGAGACCCCGCCTGGAGTACTGTATCCTGTTCTGGAGGCCATACATCAGCAAGGACATAGACAGGGTGGAAGTATGCAAAAAAAAAAAAAGCAATTAAAGTGGTGCAGGAGTTGCATGAGAAACCCTACGAAGAGAAACTGAGGGTTCTCAGCATGTACACTCTAGAAGAGAGGACAGCAAGAGGTGACATGATAGAAACCTACAAGTACTTCACGGGGGTAAACAGGGTAGAGGAGGGGAATCTCTTCCAAATGAGAAAGAGCACCAGTTGCAGGGGGCATGCAATAAGGCTGGAGATGAAGAAGTTTAAGAGGAATGTGAGAAATACTACAATGCTGAAAGGGTGGTACACACATAGAACAGATTGCCAGAGGAAGCAGTGGAGGCAAAAACAGTGGGGGTAGAGGCAAGAACAGTGGGGAGCTTCTGGCATGCATGGGATAGACATAGGGGTGTATTACAAAACAGGCAGGGTGGAGGAAGGGTCACCAGAGACCAGTTAGAGTCTACTGAGACAGATTAGGCAGTGAACATCTGAACAGACTAGGTTGGCCAAGTGGTCCTTTTCTACTGATAAATTCCATTTCCATGTTTCTACCCAACCCTTTATGATAATCAGATTTCAAAAATGAAGTCTTTCTTCTGTCTTTTTCTATTATCAGGCAGTCTCCATACAGATAGCTCTTAGGTTACCCCTATTTTCCATTCTACTTGTGCATAGTATGGCACTGCCTTTGCAGCCTGTGCTCCTCCTAACTAATTAGTGGAATGCTTGCTGGAGGCAGTGTGGTCTTGCGTTTAGAGCACCAGCTTGGAAACCTGGGGATCACAAGTTCAAACCCTGCTAGAGCCAAACACTATATGACGCTGGGCATGTCACTTAACCTCTCAGTTCTCAAGTCTACCCAGCTGTTGAAATGGTTAGAACTGAAAATAAGATAATGCATCAGAGCTGAGCTCTCTTGGGTAAATAAACTGTAAAAAAAAATTAAAAAATAAAAGTATCATATAAACAGAAAAGGTTTTACAGGCAGAAAAAAGCTGATATCTGCGCATTCTGCTCAGTTCTTCCTTAGCCTACCGGGTCAATATGTCGCACGCTTCATCGCGCATGACAAAATTGTGCAACAGGAACAGTGCAGTAGGGAAGAGAGAGAGGGTGCAAAACCGTGAAAGGGTGTATGCGCAGTAGTGCACCCTCTCATTCTTTCCAGGCAGAGGATAAGACCTCTGCTGGGACAGGGGACTGGTGAGCAGCTGCCGTGGCTCAATGGGATGAGCCACAGGCAGCTAGGGAGGCAGGCAGTGAATTTGGGACCGGGTTTTGAGTTACCCCCCCTCCCGGAGTTAGTTATTTTAGTTTGGGAGATTTGGGTGGCACGTGGGGCAGAGCCCCCACAAAACAAAGACATATTAGCTCTATGTGGTAAAAATGATTACCCTGAATTAGAACTGTTACTTGGGCTGTGATATTGTAACTTTTTGAGGTTTGGGGACAGTTGTTTGTCAGGGTTAATTAGAGGGAAATTTAAATGTGTTGTTTGCCTGGTGTTAGGGGAAGGGACATTAGCTGCAATTACCTTGTCTTTAAACAGGAATTACCCTGGCCTCCATTGTTCACTTGGGAACTCAGAGCAGCAGGTTGGTTGGACAGAGGTCTGGGTTTATATTCTGTTTTAACTGAAATATTGGAATAGTTTGTAAGTGAAATTAGCTCTATGTGGTAAAAATTATTACCCTGAATTAGAACTGTTACTTGGGCTGTGATATTGTAACTTTTTGAGGTTTGGGGACAGTTGTTTGTCAGGGTCAATTAGAGGGAAATTTAAATGTGTTGTTTGCCTGGTTCTTAAATACTGAAAAACCACTGGGGGTTGGGATTGAAAGGCTGAGTATTTCTGTTTTAGGACTGAAATTTGAAGCAACAGCAGCTGGTGGGCCTGTGACATCATACGGTACCTGATGTCTGTGTAACCCCTAGATGGCGTTATCCCAGGGGCTACTACCCCTGCCTGATTTGCCACTAACAGGTTGAGGGGCCTGGATCCAATGGCGGGTGCCTCCACCCAGAGGTCAGGGTTTGCAATAGTTAAACTAACTTGGTCACAGCCCTCTGGGACACTGCAACCCCCCTTTCTTCCCACTAGTGGCCCACACAATATATCAGAATTACCTTCACAGTATACACTTACCCCAGGTCTGGTTCCGCACTGGGACCTCCTGTGAAATAAGATACAGTGCAACAATCACAGTACAGTACTTTAACATAGACAAATACCTCAGGCAGTATAACTTTGCTGAAACAAGCAGCTCTGATGTATTTAGGGGGATATAACAAGGACAGGGGAAATCAGGTTAATTAGCTTATCACTTTACTATCTACCTATGGCTCTGTGCACAGGCCTATCCCTACCAGTTACTGTCCCTGGGTACCCAAGCCCTAGTGGCTAGTCCAAACCGTGGCAGCTGGTAGGGGCCCTTCACACAGTGAAAAGAAAATTAGCTAAACAGTCAGCAGTACAGTGATTCCATTTGGATTTAATGTGGCAACCAACAGGAGCGACCCTGAATTAGTACTCACGACCTCCAAACAAGATAGGGTCCTTCAACGTCCAGCAGGGCTACTTTGAGCTCCACGAGACTCTCTACACATTTATATGGTAAAAAAAGAAAGTACTATACCAGGCAGGCTGCTCTCTATCCCGATCGCAATTACTGCACAATACCCGGAGAACACACAGCAGATTCAGTTCCTGACAGACCGAGTGCAATTCAACAATTTCTCCAGTCTTCTACAGGGTGAGCCTGGTTTCTACTCTTCAGAGATCCTTGATTCTTTTCACAGGACGGATTCAGTCCTAACAAGCAGTTACACAAGCTGCAGACCGGAACTCTGGGCCTTACACGCTTTTGACTGAAACTGTGCACTGAAGGAGCACAGGGTTTCTTTCCCTTCACTCCAGAGCTAAACTGAAACTCCAACAGACAAAACCGCAACTTCCTTTGAGTTCCTCCCAGTTCTTGACTGGATTGGCTGTCACTCACAATAGACTGCTGCTGTTGGTCCAAAAAGGCGCCTAAGTCTAAACTACATCTCCCAGAGTCACTGCCCATACAATCCTCTTGTGGCTGGCTCAGATTATGAGTCCAAGTTCTGATTCGTCCAAGGCACCATTTTAGAGCTAGCTACCCCACACTGATTGGTCCAGTTCAGCAGTTCAAAACCAGAATGGAGAACTAGGCAGACACAGTTCTGACTGCAAAGAAAGCAGGTTAGACAAACTGTATTTTCATTATTACTCTACATGATTTCTGGCAAACAGTTACATCTTTCAGATAGGTTCCTTGCACTTCTAGTGACTGCAAAATAGAGTGAATTGGCAGCAGCTCGAGTGGTACTCAAACAGAGAAGCACACAGTCCCCCATACAACTAATTATGTCTGCAAGCAGACAGCTCTTAAAGAGACAGTACCAGAGGCTCTAAAACACTCACTGATAAATGGCTTAAATGCCAAACACCATTCAGGCTTGGAGCATTCAAGCAAGCTCCTGAAGTCTTTTGGGAACCCCCATTTGCAGGGGGTTACACCCTTCCTGGTTTGGGAAAGCTTGACATCCGCTAGCAAGTACCCCATAAGTTTTAACTGCAACCTATATACATTTGCATTAGGCTCACATGTAATCATCAGTCAATACATCATTTTACCAAGAACACATTTCTGAAACATTGCAGTCACGTCACTCTTTACACAGTATTACATACACATTGTACCATAACTCAAGTTATTACCTCTTGTACATGAAACCTGAAGAGAGGGGCCCTTCCCTATCAGTTACCTTTGGGCTGGATGGGGCAAGGGCACCATACTTAGAGGGCAACACAAGTAACTTGGAGTTAGCACTGATGCTCAGTTTGGGCAATGAGCTCGGGACACAACTCTTTATGGACAACATTGAGAGGCAAGTCCACAGGCCTCCCAAGTGAATCATAACTGAGGTGCACCACAGGCTTTACAGCTCGACCAGTCTTTCTAGGGGAACTGTTACAGTCTCTGCACTCTGAGCCTCATTTTCAGCATTGTCCTCACTTGTCAGGAGTCTCCATGGGGGTAGAGAGGCTAGAACTTGGGGCACTTTCAGCTCCAGGAGTTACAGTTTCTGAGTCCACAACATTTGGCTCGCATGGAGAGCTTTGGACACTGGCAGTGGACTGTCAGGGCACTCAAAATACTCTTCTTGTTCTGGTGTATCACCAGTCTGACCCTAATCCATCATTTTCCTCCCTGAAAGCTCAAACAGTTCAACCATGCACAATGATTCCATTTCATCTGATCTGATGCTTTGCACTTCACTTTCTGGGAGCATTGGCTCCAGGGATGAAGTTGGGGCTTAGACAGTCCAGAAGGCCCAGCTTTGTCTCCAGTATTGACTAGGGATTGCCCTCAAACAATTGACTCAGTTCGTAAGAAGGATAGTATTCAAAGTCACTCTCACTTTCTTCTGATATGGACTGACAGTCATGCTCAACTGGGACTTGTGGAGGGGAACACTTTAACTCTGCTTCTGTAGGTGCAGACTTTCTTGATCTTTCTTAGCAGCAGCTCTAGTCACTGGTCCAGAGGGGGCATCTTCGGGGCTCAGACTCAATTAGATTTGTCCAATGGGCAGTAAATGATTTCTATGCATTGTTTTTACATCTTTTGAATTGTTCTCAGGCCTTACTTTGTACACTGGCAGATCATCTAGTTTGCCCACTACAATGTGAGGGAGATGGTGCCATCTGTCAGCAATCTTGTGTTTGCCATGCAGTCCCAGATTTCTTAGCAATACCCGATCTCCCTCCTGGAGTTCCTGTGCTTTCACCTTTTATCATACCTTCTTTGTTGGCCAGATTTCTTTGGCAGCCATGGTTTGAGCCAGTTGGTACATGAGTTAGCTGGGCCTTTAACTTTGCACATACTGTAAATAGTTGTCAGCTTGAACCCCATCAGGAGAGACCCAAACACACATCTACCGGTAGTCGAGCTTCTCTTCCAAACATCAGGCGGTAGGGGAGAAACCCAGTGGCATCACTTTTGGTGCAGTTATAAGCATGTACCAGGTGCTAATTTGTTGGCTCCATCTAGGCTTGTCCTTTGGGTGCAGGGTGCCTAGCATATCTAGCAAAGTGCGTTGAAATGTTCAGGCTGTGGGTCCCCTGGGGTGGTAAGGAGTGGTTCTGGACTTTCGACTCCCACAGAGAAAGCATCTCTTTGATCAGACGACTCTCAAAGTCTCTCCCTTGATCAGAATGGATTCTTTGTGGAGCTCCATAGTGAACAAAAAGTTTTCTACAAGTACTTTGGCCACAGTGGATGCTTTCTGGTCTTTGGTGGGAAAGCTTGGGCATATCTCGTGAAATGGTCAGTGACCACCAGCACATTACTGATATTTCTTTGATCTGACTCCAAACTCAGAAAATCAATACAGACCAGCTCCATGGGTGCACTGGTGGTGATGTTAACAAGGGGGCAGCCCTCTGGGGCAAAGCTTTCTGTAAGCAGCGACTACAAGTTCGAATGTGTTGCTCCACATCAGCCCCCATCTTAGGCCAATAGAATCTGGATCTCACCAAGTCAAGTGTTCTGTCTATACCAAGGTGCCCCATGTGGTTGTGCAAGGACATCAGTACTGAGTCTCGAAGGCAGTAGGCAGCACTAGTTGTTGTTTATCTACTTGTCCCCTCTGTCTACTATTTCTCTGTATAACAGTTTATTGATCAGTTTCAACTTAGGACCTTCTTTGTATAACAGTGCAGTTCTCAAATCAGTGGAGCGAATTTGGACACATCTTTTCCTGCATAGAGGGCTTCTAAAGCTGCTTTGATCATGGGATCATGGATTGAGCCCGCAATACTGTCATTGTCCAGCTGAGGCAGTGCACCAATGTCTATTGCAGAAAAGTGGCAATCAGCAGCAGGTATGCAACTCAGAGGTCCCAAGCAATCCACCATGCAGTCCACTGCGTCCGTGGACATTTGTTCCTCCCTGTCAAACTTCGGCAGAGTGCCCGAATGTCAGGTTCTGCCAATCGACCCAATCATTCTGGGGAACAGGCCTCCGGAGAGAGCATCAGCATCTATGTGGTTCAGACCTGCTCGGTATTCGAGAGCATAGTCATATGTAGATAATGCAGAAAGCTACCTATGGCCAGTGGCATCCAACTTAGCTGAGGTCTGCACATAGGTCAAAGGATTATTGTCAGTTTTACTAGTATTTTAGCCCCATACAAGTACTCATGGAATTGGTCAACAATAGCCCACTTCAAAGCTAGGAACTCTAACTTATGTACAGGATAGTTCTTTTCGGATGGGGTCAGGCTTCTACTGGCAAAGGCCACTGGTCTCAGGCCATTCTCGTGTTTTGGTACAACACAGCCCCCAACCCTTGCAAGCTAGCATCAGTGTGCAGGAGGAGGTTTTCTTGGATCGGCATAGGCCAGCACTGGAGCATGGGTAAGTTGATATATGATCTCATGAAAAGCAGTCTCACAATCAGGAGTCCAGCGGGCCCCAAATACTTTACCGGATGAAAATACACTCTTTCAGTCTTGAGGACGCTGACTTTTGGTATTTTTGTGGGTTGGGGATACCCTTGAGTAAGGTTAAGAAAGGACGGATCACTCTTGAATAGTCCTTGATGAAACCGATAATAACCACAGAATCCCAGGAATCTTTGCAGTTCTTTTAGATTTTGGGCTGTGGCCAGGTGGTCAAGGCCTCAACTTTACTTGGGTCGGTCTCTATTCCTCGGTGGATACTATGTGTCCCAATACTTTACTGATGTTTGAAAGAATTGACACTTATCAATGGACAGTTAAGGCCAAAGTCCTCCAGTCGGTCCAATACCTTAAATAATCTGCTCTCATGTTCCTCCAGTGAGCTGCCAAACACAATAACATCATCTAGGTATACCAGGCACTCTAGTAAGTTCATGTCCCCACTGCACGCCTCCATCAATCGCTGAAAAGTGGCTGGGGCACCTGAAACCTTTGAGGCATCCTCATGAATTCATAGAAGCCGTGACAGATAAAGGCTGTCTTCTCACGGTCCTCTGGGGCCATCGGGATCTGGTAGTACCCACTGCGAGATCCAGCACAGAGAACCACTTGCTCCCGCTTAGGCAGTCCAGCATCCTGAATGCGGGCATTGTGTACTGATCAGGATAGTTCGCCGTTTAAGGTGCGATAATCCACACACATCCTTACTGTTCCATTCTTTTCCTCACTACCACAATGGGGAAGCATAAGGGCTTCTGGATTCTTGTATTACACCAGCAGCTAACATCTCTTGCAGATGCCGCCTCACATCATCTATGTCAGCAGGTGCCAGGGCGAGACCTCTCACGAAATGGTCTTTCGTCATGCAGCCGGATATTGTGCTCAGCTCTTGCACGCATCCTACATCCCATTCCTTTAAAGAAAACACCTGGTCTCTCTGGGCAAGCTTCTCACTGATCCTCACTTTCCATTCAGCTGGCAGCGGGAGTCAGCGAAATCAAACAAGTCAGGCGTTACTCTGTCATTCTTCCTTGAACTCTTGCTGCTGGGTAGCACTGCAGTGTCTGCACAATGCACATTAGCCAGGATGCAACCTCTATTTACTCGAATGTCTCTTTCAGACACATTATGAACTTGGACCATTACCCTTCTGGCATAAGCATGGGCTCTAGCGGCAAAATACTAGGCTTGACCAGCAGTCCTCTGGAATTTTCCATCGCCTGGTGCATCCAACATTAATATTTTATTTAACATCCTTTCTGATACGGACCTCTCCCTGTAAGGTACACTGGGCATTTGGCGCCAGGATCAGAGACTCAGGATCCTTCTTCCATACAATTCCGACCGGTCCTCTGGTTCTGTTTTTTCAGCATCTCTGTGCCTCATAGGCCTTCTTAATTAAAGCCGGAACTCTTAAAGCTCTACTAGTCTTTGACCCCTGTTTTTCATAACACAACTGTGCCAGCCTTCCGAACATATGAGCATTTGTTCCAATCAACAAAGGACACCATCATACAGTCCAGTGGGGGACACACTAGGCTAGGGTCTCTACTTGTTCGCCACCCAGCCACGGAGGTGGGGAAAGACAGCCAAATTCGGATATACCCAGAATAGGGGTAGGCCTTCACTTAACCCCATACATGCAGTCCTTCTAATGGTTGTAAGGGTACGCCTGACAAATGCTTCTGATACCAATCCTGGAACATAATTGTCACTTGGGAGCCACTGTCTAATACAGCTCTTGTAGACACTCCATTCACCTTTACAGTGGTCTCCATGGAGGGACCCACTATTCTGGACCAGTCTGGAGAGGCGGTAGTGGGGCCTGGGCAACTGACCTTGCCACAAAAGGACGGAGTTAGCATTTTGGTGCCCTCACTGGGATCATTTCGCACCTCTTAACCACTGATTTGTTCTCCGACGCCTCCTTGTAGCCTATATGCAACTTTGTCAGTGTCTTTTGGGACTGGCATTCCCTTTCATGTGCCCATCTTTCCCACAATTATAGCAAAACATACTTTCTGGAGTTTGAGCTGGCCGAGGCGCCACACTGGGAGCCAGGGCAGGGGTATTACTAACTGGAAACCTTGGTGCCATCTCTGTCTGCGGCGTGATAAGCATTTGGAGACATCTCGTCAGTTTCTCCACTTCCATGGTCAAGGAATCGAGTTCGAGCTGTTATCAGCAGGAGATACATGGGTGGGTATCCCACCCCATAGCAGATGCAGTCGGATATAGGTCGGGCCCGTACTTGCAGGCGTGGCCTTCATAAAGGGACTGTTTTTGAATTCGGATCTCTCAACAGTTCGCCCATTGTGGCATATCTTTTCCTTATCAGAGCACTCATTGACTGCCAACCTCTGCCCCTGAACTTCACTTGATTGGCCACCCTCAGTCACTGGTCATAGCCGCAGCTATTGGTGCAGGTCCTCCCGAGGTCGCCTTTTCTCAACTCCTAATTTCTCTCATTAACTCATCATAGGAGGGTGGGATTCCAGTCGATTTGCCAGGCGTAACTGAAGCAACAGCAGTTCTGAGAAGGGGCAGACTTAAGGATCCTGTCCAGCCTGGTTCAGTCCAGTTCAATCGCTGGCAACCACCCTTTCTGAGGCATTCTTGCAACAATTTTTCCAGCCGAGATACATACACAGACAACAACTCCTTGGTACTGTTGTGCATCTCTTACTCTCCACCATAGGTCCTCATCAGAATCTGGGCTCCATACACATTCTCCAAGGCCTCAAGATAGGCCTGTGCAGTCACTTCAGGGTTACTGGCCCGCTTAGCACGGATGGTAGCCAGGGCAGGACCTCGGAGGCTCTCACTAACCCTCTTTCGCCGAGCTTCCGAGCATTGCCATTCTAGCACTTGGGGGCAACACAGTCTATCCAGGTCTCCCAGTCATCCTCCCTTTGGGGTGGGAGGGTGCCAGAGAAGATCCTCAACCTTCGGTAAGAGTCGTGACTAATGGCAGGTGCAGAAATAGGAGTCTGCATTGGTTCAGCCACCATTACGGGTACTGGAGCAGGAGAGGGTGTTGGGGAGGAACACCCCAGGTGGCAAGAATAGTTTCTTCAAGTCCTTCCACAGTTTTCCCTTCCCAGCAACCATTTAGCAAATTCTCCTCAAAAGTTTCAGACAGTGGTGGGGGGCTTCCCCCCGGTCTTTACTGTCCTTAGTTATCACTCTCCAGCAGTGAGGGCTCCTCTGGGGTAATGGTCTGTGGCACTTTGGAGCTATCTATGGGATCCTTAAACTCTACTAGGGCCAGGAAAGTGTGGGTGAGCAGATTAGCATGCCGACCCACCACCACAGGGTTTTGTAAACCTTCCACCTTGGAAAGTACTCCTGTACAGTGTCCGTATTGATACCCAGGGGATGTCCAGGATAAGCACAGCATTTTGGGGTCAATCTCCTCCCAGTACACCACTCCACCAGCCGGTGCACAGCCACTTCTGTCGGGTACCCATTTTTTTCTTAACAGTGGTTCAGAATATGGCCACTAGAGGACACACAATCCCAGCGGTGAGCCTCCAAGATGTAACCCTAGATGGCGCTATCCCAGGGCTACTACCCCGCCTGATTTGCCACTAACAGGTTGAGGGGCCTGGATCCAATGGCGTGTGCCTCCACCCAGAGGTCAGGGTTTGCAATAGTTAAACTAACTTGGTCACAGCCCTCTGGGACACTGCAACCCCCTTTCTTCCCACTAGTGGCCCACACAATATATCAGAATTACCTTCACAGTATACACTTACCCCCAGGTCTGGTTCCGCACTGGGACCTCCTGTGAAATAAGATACAGTGCAACAATCACAGTACAGTACTTTAACATAGACAATACCTCAGGCAGTATAACTTTGCTGAAACAAGCAGCTCTGATTTATTTAGGGGATATAACAAGGACAGGGGAAATCAGGTTAATTAGCTTATCACTTTACTAATCTACTATGGCTCTGTGCACAGGCCTATCCCTATCAGTTACTGTCCCTGGGTACCCAAGCCCTAGTGGCTAGTCCAAACCGTGGCAGCTGGTAGGGGCCCTTTCACACAGAGAAAAGAAAATTAGTTAAACAGTCAGCAGTACAGTGATTCCATTTGGATTTAATGTGGCAATTCAACAGGAGCGACCCTGAATTAGTACTCACGACCTCCAAACAAGATAGGGTCCTTCAATGTCAGCAGGGCTACTTTTGAGCTCCATGAGACTCTTCACACATTTATATGGTAAAAAAAAAGAAAGTACTATACCAGGCAGGCTGCTTCTCTATCCCGATCGCAATTACTGCACAATACCCGGGAGAACACACAGCAGATTCAGTTCCTGACAGACCGAGTGCAATTCAACAATTTCTCCAGTCTTCTACAGGGTGAGCTGGTTTCTACTCTTCAGAGATCCTTTGATTCTTTTCACAGGACGGATTCAGTCCCAACAAGCAGTTACACAAGCTGCAGACCGAACTCTGGGCCTTACACACGTTTTTGACTGAAACTGTGCACTGAAGGAGCACAGGGTTTCTTTCCCTTCACTCCAGAGCTAAACTGAAACTCCAACAGACAAAACCGGCACTTCCTTTGAGTTCCTCCCAGTTCTTGACTGGATTGGCTGTCACTACAATAGACTGCTGCTGTTGGTCCAAAAAGGCGCTGAAGTCTAAACTACATCTCCCAGAGTCACTGCTCATACAATCCTCTTGTGGCTGGCTCAGATTATGAGTCCAAGTTCTGATTGGTCCAAGGCACCATTTTAGAGCTAGCTTACCCCACACTGATTGGTCCAGTTCAGCAGTTCAAAACCAGAATGGGGAACTAGCAGACACAGTTCTGACTGCAAAGAAAGCAGGTTAGACAAACTGTAATTTCATTATTACTCTAAATGATTTCTGGCAAACAGTTACATCTTTCAGATAGGTTCCCTTGCACTTAGTGACTGCAAAAATGAGAGTGAATTGGCAGCAGCTCGAGTGGTACTCAAACAGAGAAGCACACAGTCCCCCATACAAACTAATTATGTCTGCAAGCAGACAGCTCTTAAAGAGACAGTACCAGAGGCTCTAAAAACACTCACTGATAAATGGCTTAAATGCCAAACACCATTCAGGCTTGGAGCATTCAAGCAAGCTCCTGAAGTCTTTGGGAACCCCCATTTGCAGGGGTTACATCTGCTTACACACTGTTAGTGGGACCCAACACACACTGGACTGTATGTGTTTGTGAGACTTTGGAACTTTATTGGTGGGGTTGAAATTGGGTTTGTAAATAACTACAGTCAGTATAGAAAGAAACTGTATTCAGGGAAAGGAACTGAGAAAGGGGTGTGCCATTATAAACAGAGGGGATAAACAGGGTGGCCATATTCCACCATGGCAGGCATCTTCGAAGGGTTGTAGGCTGTACAGGCTGTGGGATGGCAATAATTCTAAATTGGGCCTGGAGAGGTGGCTGCCCACCTGTAGACAGCTATCTTGCATCAGGAGTGAGGTATGTTGGTTAAGGAGTAAGCTGGGGGAGCTGGGGGTGTCCAAGGATAAGGGGTGTGGATATGGGCAGCAGAAGGGTGGGGCTGAGGGGAGGCTGGGGCAACGCTCTGAAATTACAGGACGTTATGTTACAGCAAGCAGGAGGGGGGATATTAGGGACAGAGGACCCTTAGATAGGGAAGTTGATGCTAAGGGGAAAGCGTATGGGGTGAACATTCTGAATACAAAGAGAGTGGAGGGGGAAGAGTCAGGAGGGGCTGTTGTGCGGAAGCCTAAAACAGCAGACTGTGGGAAGGGAGCTCCTAAGGTGAACAGAGCAAGAGGGGAAGAAGAGGGACAGTTTAGAGGTGCAGTCAGGGAATCTCGGTTACTTGATGGAGGCTGCACAGAGTGTCACAATAAATTTGAGCTACTACAACCTAGAGGGGGGAAGGTTGGTGAAAATGAGAAAACTTATACAGAGGCCGGGGGGAGGGAGTCTGATACCCATAGGGCATCACAGACCGGCAATGGAAAGGATAGAAATAGTCCCAGAGGGAGAAGGGGAAACATATATGTTAAGCAAATGGGGGAGATGCAACATATTCCAGACATGAGAGAGGAGAGCATGATTGGAGAGAAACTGGGAGACAAGGAGGTGGGAGAGGAGCCCCTTCAGCAGGGGGGTCAGTACCAAGGATGGGGCCCTAGCTAAAGGGGACCCACAGAGAGCCTCTGGAGGCAGGGGTACTATTACAAGGGGGGAGGATGGCGGTGTGGGGGAAGGAGAAACCATCAGGGCCAGGATAAATGGTTCGGATAAGAGAGGGTTAAAGGGGACACCTATTCAGAGGGAGTTTGAGTTAAGTGGGCAAAATAGCAAGGGAGGCAGAAAGGGGAGGGTGACAAGGGGGTCTCTAAGTAAGGCAGGAAGACTCTCACGAAATTGAGATCATGAATAAAGGGGGAAGGGGGCTGAGAGGGCATAGTGGAAGTAACCATAAGGATGATGGTGGTGTTAAGGTTCTGTTATTGGGAGACTCGATGATTAGGGGTATCCAGTGGGAGGGACAGGGGCGTGGATGCCATAGCCAGGTGAAGGTAGTGTGTATCTCTGGGCTGACAGTGCACAGAGCAAAGTTCATGGTGTATGAAATGGTTAGGGATTGTGGAGGGAAACCGGATTTCCTGGTGCATTTGGGAACTAATGATCTAGAGGGAAATAGCATTTTGGAAATCCAAGCAAGGTTCCAAGAACTTGCCAGAGTCTGTTGCGATAATGGATGCAACATTTCCTTTTTCGGAGATATTGCCAGTACCAAAGGCCTCAGTGGAGAAAAAAAATGAAGCTCACAGAGGTTAATGACTGGCTCAGGAAGTGGGGTGAAGAGAGTGGGTTGGGGTGTTAGGGAACTGGAATGGAGTTTGGGAGGATAAGGGACTATATGCCAAGGACAGGTTTCATCTTGCCCCATTAGGGAAGGAAGTCCTTAAACAGGGGATGGCTGACTACATACAAGAAAGGTGGGGTTTAAACTTGTGAGGGGGAGGGATAAGGGAGGGGCTGACCAGAAGCCCTCTCCTCCAGATGAGGGGAGTAGCCTTCACGCCCAAGGGGGGAAGGGGGAAACAGATTGGGGATGGAGGTTTCAGGAGGAGCAGAGGGAGGATGGAAGTATAAGGAATCTGGGTGGGTTCGACAAAGAGAATCAGGGATAAGGGGTGGGGGTTGGTGTTAGTAAATGCCAGGAGCTTGGGAAACAAGTTGCCAGAGTTCCAGGCCATGCTGTTGGGGGTGGATGTGGCGGTGGTCACGGAGACGTGAGCCAACAAAAACCATGACTGGGACCTAAACGTATGGGGGCACACTATGCTTAGGAAGGATAGAAAGGAGGGCAGAGGGGGTGGAGTGGCTATGTTCATTAGAGATGACATAGAAATTGCTAGGGTAGAAGAGGCAGAGGGAAATGTGGAGGCCTTATGGGTCACCTTACGATCCTCAGCAGGAAATAAGGTCAAGCTGGGTGTAGTATATAGGCCCCCCGGGATGAGTGAGGTTCTAGAGGATGGTTTGCTGGACAACATCATTGCCCAGTGTGGACCAAAAGGGAAGGAGTGGTGTTGACGGGGACCTTAATATGCCAGGTACAAACTGGGGAACCATGTCCCTAAGGTGGCCAAGGAGCAGAGGCTGCTGGATGGCTTCCAGGATGTTTTCTTAACACAGCATGTGATGGAGCCCACAAGGAGGGGCATGTCCTGGATGTGGTTCTGGCAGATGGGGATCTGGTAAGGGACATGGTTGTACAGGACCCCCTGACTGGGAGTGACCACAATACTGTCTGGTTTCAAATAAGCATTGGGGGTGAGATCTAGGACACTGGCAGTGGACTTCAGGGGGGCAGACTTTATGGGCATGGGAAATATTCTCAAGGATCACTTGATGGGGATTACCTCAATGACAAGTGTGGAAAGGAGATGGGAGGTCATAAAACGGGGACTTCATGAGGCAGTCAGGATCTGCGCTAAGTTGAAACGTAAGGGAGCAAGGTCACATAAACCATGCTGGTGGTCCAGTGAGGTACAGGTAGCAGTCAGAGAAAAGAAGGCGGCCTACAAAAAATATAAAACAACAAGAGGGGATAGGGATAAGGAAATGTACCAGCTTGCATCTAGAAAAGTCACCCGTATGGTGAGGGAGCAAAGTCCAGTAAAGAGCAGCGGCTGGCACAGGGATACATGGAGGGAAAAGGGTTCTTCCGGCACATTGGGGAGCGGAGAAAACTAAGGGCCATCTCAGCAGATTGAGATCAGAAGGAGGGTGGGTGAAGAGGCGAGGGACCAGGCAGAGGTATTTAACAAGTACTTTGCCTCTGTGTTCACTCGGGAGAGGGGTGGGATATCTCCAAAGCAAGGCACGAAGGGGATAGAAACATCAGTAAGTGGGATCAGGGGAGCAACAAAAATGGAGCAAGAGAGAGGTACCCCAGGGGTGTCATATCTGGGTAAAGATAAAAAGGCCAGTAAGGTGGAGGGGACAGATGATGCTATCTCTGCCAAAAAGGTGTGGTTAGCCCTCAAGGCCCTAAAGAAAGACAAATCTCCTGGGCCGATGGCATTCATCCGAGAGTACTATGGGAATTGGCAGACATACTGGCTGCACCCCTGGCGGAGCTTTTCAGCAGGTCACTTGAGACAGGGAGGGTACCTAGGGATTGGCGAGAGGCACATGTGGTGCCAATCCATAAAGGGGGGTCGAGGGAAGTACCAGGTAACTATAGACCCATCAGTTTGACCTCGGTGGTGGGAAAATTAATGGAGAGTATACTAAAGGAACGATTGGGGGTGTACTTGGAGGAGGTGGGAGGTCTGGATAGTCGGCAACATGGGTTTGTGCCAGGTAGATCATGTCAAACCAATCTTGTGGAGTTCTACGAATGGGTAACATCAGAACTGGACAGGGGAAAGCCTGTGGATGTATTATTCTTGGACTTCAGCAAGGCGAACTCTGTCCCCCACAATGGTCTGGTGGAGAAACTGATGGGGTTAGGAGTAGGCCCTTTGATGGTCAGATGGATTGAAAACTGGCTAGCTGGACGACTCAGAGAGTAGTGGTCTGTGGGGAGCTCTCAACCCCAGAGAGGTTGGTAGTGGGCACCGCAGGGGTTGTCCTGGGTCCATCCTGTTTAATGCATACATATCGACATCAGGGAGGGTATAGGTGTGAAATGAGTCTCTTCACGGATGACTCCAAGATGGGAGCAGTAGTTGAGGGAGAAGAGGGAGGTTGGCCTGCAAGGGACCTGGACACCCTGGAAAGCTGGGCTCACACATGGAAATTAATTAATATCACCAAGTGCAAGGTGTTGCATCTTGGTCGGGAAACCCTAAACACAGGTACACCCTGGGAGGGGAGGCGCTGGAGGCTCAATAGGGGAAAAGACCTAGGGTCATGGTGGATGCATGGAATAACTCTGAGCAGTGCAGGAGAGCGGCTAGCAAGGCAAACAGGATGTTGGGATGCATCGTAAGGGGGATCACCTCTAGGAGCAAGGAAGTGATTCTGCCGCTGTACAATGGACTGGTTAGACCACACCTTGAGTACTGTGTACAGTACTGGAGACCACACTTAAAGAGGGACATACAGCTCCTAGAGAGGGTACAGAGGAGGGCAACAAAGATGATACGAGGGCTAGGAGATTTGACGTATGAGGACAGACTTAAGGAGCTCTGCCTGTTTTCACTGGAGGAGAGGAGAGACAGGGGGGGACATGATTGAGGTCTTCAAGTACCTCAAGGGAATAAATAGGGTAAACATGGAGGGGATCTTTAGACTAAAGCAGGGAGGTATCACCAGAGGGCATGGTTTGAAGTTGGAAGGTGGAAGGGTAAGGGGGGAAAAGAGGAGGAGGTTTTTCACTGAGAGGGTGGTGGACCCTTGGAATGCACTGCCTGGTGAGCTAGTTCAGAGATCCACAGTGGAGGGCTTCAAGAGAGGATGGGAGAGACACAGAAAGTGGATGTATCAGATGATGTCCTGTCCCAGGGGGTTGGGGATGGATGATACGGGTTTCTGGAGCACAAGGGATGGGAGGGTCTCGGCACCCAACTAAGGATCTAAAGTTCGAACAGACTCGATAGACCGTAAGGCCTAATCTGCTGGCAAATAGTATGTTAGTATATGCCAATGGCAATATATTGCACTGTATTGGCAGCACAGTATATTGTTGCAGCATAATGTCTTGTGACATTATGACCCCATGCCCTTACTTAGCACCACACCAGCCTAACACTAAGCAGACCTTGGCTGTGCTCCCTAGTGCTCAGCTCCCCCAGCTTGACCCACTCGCCACTTCCATTTTTCATCTGCCCCTTATGTTTGTCCCACCATGTCTTAAACCCTGCTACAATCACCGCTCCACCATCTCCCTTGGCAACTCATTCAGTTGGTTCACTACTCTATCCATGAAGATATACTTCTTTATGTTCTCCTTGAACTTGTCCCCACCAGTTTGTACCCATACCCCCTTGTTGTGGACACCTTGTAATACCTGAACAACTTTTTGGCAACTGACCTTGTTTATTCCCTTGATAAATTTAAATGTCTTGATCATGTGCCCCTGCTCCTCCCAAGCCTCCAATGAATACATATTAAGGCTGCCCAGATGCTTCTCATACATCTTCTCCTGCTGGCCATGAATCATTTTAGTCACCTTCCTCTGGACTGATGTCAGTAGATCAGTGTTCTTTTTCAGGTGAGGGTTCCAGAACTTTATGCAGTTCACCAGATGCTGCCTTACGAATGGCCTGTACAGGAGCAAGATTACCTCCTTATTCCTACTTAACCACACCTTTCCTGTGCATCCTAACATCCTACTGGCTTTTCCATATGTCTTCTTATACTGGGCCATGACCTTAAAGGTATAAACTGTTATAATCCCTAGGTCTCTTTCCGCTGTAAACTGAATTACCTTGCCCCCCCCAGCCAGTACTCTTTATTAGGGGGAGATTGTTTCAGCCAATATGCATTTCTTTGCATTGAATCTGAGCTGCCCGAGTCTGGACCACTGGTCCAACTCTTCCAGATCCCTTTTCATATTTCTGATATCTATCTCACCACCCATCCTCTACATAACTTAGTATCATCTCCAGATAGGCTAATCGTACCCTGTATGCCATCACCTATGTTGCAGATGAACAAGATAAAGAGAACAGGTCCCAGGACTGACCCCAGATGTACCCCACTTGTCTCTTCCTTCTTCCCCAAGTGCTGGCCATTTATCATCACCCTTTGGGCCTTCCCCTCAGCCAGTTTGCAATCCACCTGGTCAGACGATTTCTTCCCATTTCTAGTTCCCTTAGCTTGTTTGCCAGCCTTCTATGAGGCACAGAGTCAAAGATCTTGCTGAAACCCAGATACAGGATATCTGCAGCCTGCCCCTTATCTACTGCTGGAGTCACTGAACTGAAGGAGTCAATGACATTTGTATGGTACAACCTCCCTTTTACAAAATCATGCAGCCTCCTGTCTTGTGGGCCATTTGCATCTAGGTACTTCACTATCTGCTTCTTGATGAGAGTCTCACACAAACAAATGATTTGATACCTTTTATTGGATTTGGACCAACAGAGTTGATACAAAAGAAAACTAGGGTTGCCACGTGTCCTGATCTTCACAGGACAGTCCTGATTTGGGCAGCTGTGTCCTGTGAAAAAACATGAAAAATACTACATGTCCTGACTTCTTATAGCAGAAAAAATATTTTCTGACTTCCTGTAAATGTTGTAGAAAACTATAATACCTTAACTAAAATATCTTAAAATGACAAGAAACAACAGAAACAACTTAAAAACTACAACACCTAGTCTCAATTTTGATTATTTTGAGAAAACAAGTCTGTTGCATTGGTCAAAGTCATATCTTGTACTGCGTAAAATCATGTTTCAAGAGGAAATGTCCCACTTTGGGCTTCTTAAAAGGTGGTAACCCTAAAGAAAACAGGTGCTTTTAGCTGTTGGATTACACAGAATCTTTCATCAGAAATCAATGGCAGTTGGTTTGAAGAGAGTCTGTGACAGTTTGTCAACAATAAAGGTAAGGCTGATCAACCTGAAGTTCTCGGGTTACTTCCCCCCTCCTCCCTCATGGAGAGGTATCAAATCTCCCCTTCTCCAAACTGCTGGGACTATTCATGCCTCCAGTGAGCAGCTGGGCATGTCAGCTAGAGATGTTACCAATGCCCACCCACTTCCTGGGGTGCAGCCCATCTGGACCTGGCAACTTGTTCACCATTAGTGACCTGAGCCCTTTTAATTCTATGCCCATGGTGATGGGCCTCACTTCCAATACATGCCTAAGCCTAGCATCCATATTTTTTTTTCTTCTCATTCCAGCAGTGGTCTATCCCCCTTCCTTAGTGAAAACTGAACTGAAATACTCATTCAGTACATTCACCTTTACCCTGTCATCCATCACCCACTCTGTCCCCTTTGTTAACCTTTCCGTACCCAAGCTCGGTTTCTCTCTTTTCACTAATATATCTGAAGGAGGCCTTGTCACAGACTTTCACTGCCTCTTCAGTCCCGAGCGCTAGCTCTTCTGTAGCCTTAACAGTTGCACTGGCTACTTTGACTTCCCCTGGTAGTCTTCCCTGTAATTTTCTCTTTGCCCCCTCCCATGCACCTCCAGAAAGCAACCTTTTTGTCCAAGGTTTGGCAATAGTTTGCTAATGCCCTTTTGGGTAACCCTTCCATCAGTGTTTTTGTGCTGAGTTTCTCGTTCTTTTTAGCTTGATTTCTTATTTTTGGCCCACCATGATCCAAACCTGTAAGACCACATAAGGGCGGTTTCATTTTTCCTGGGATGAGATACAAATGAGGCACACTGATGAGTCCTGAGAAGGATAGAATATGTGTCTGTGTCTTCTGCTCTCAACCTTTATAGACTGTATGAGAGGCCATTTGGCACCATGCACTCCTGCTTAAAGCAGAACCAGTCTAAATTCTCACGGTTCTTTACATATACACCCCACGATGCTTGGCATTATTGGGACATGCGTAATTTTTTTTGTCTTTGAAACCTGGCTTTGTTACCAATGCCCTTTTTGGGAACTCTTGCTTCGGTGCTTCTGAATTGAGTTTCTATGTCTTTTTAGCTTGCTTTTTGTCCTTGTCTTTCTCTCACCTCCTGGTAGAGTGCTATCAGTCTCTTGTGCCTCTTGTTATTCCTGACATGCTTCAGACAGCACACTGAGACCTCTTGTTGTTCCTAACATGCTTCAGGCAGCACACTGAGACCTCTTGTTGTTCCTGACATGCTTCAGGCAGCACACTGAGACCGCTTGTTGTTCCTGACATGCTTCAGACAGCACACTGAGACTGCTTGTTGTTCTTGACATGCTTCAGACAGCACACTGAGACCTCTTGTTGTTCCTGACATGCTTCAGGCAGCGCACTGAGACCTCTTGTTATTCCTGACATGCTTCAGGCAGCGCACTGAGACTGCTTGTTGTTCTTGACATGCTTCAGACAGCACACTGAGACCTCTTGTTATTCCTGACATGCTTCAGGCAGCGCACCGAGACCTCTTATTATTCCTGACATGCTTCAGGCAGCACACTGAGACCTGTTATTCCTGACATGCTTCAGGCAGCGCACTGAGACTGCTTGTTGTTCTTGACATGCTTCAGGCAGCGCACTGAGACCTCTTGTTATTCCTGACATGCTTCAGGCAGCGTACTGAGACCTCTTGTTGTTCCTGACATGCTTCAGGCAGCGCACTGAGACCTCTTGTTGTTCTTGACATGCTTCAGGCAGTGCACTGAGACCGCCTGTTGTTCCTAACATGCTTCAGGCAGCGCACTGAGACCTCCTGTTGTTCCTGACATGCTTCAGGCAGCACACTGAGACCTCTTGTTGTTCTTGACATGCTTCAGGCAGCGCACTGAGACCTCTTGTTGTTCCTGACATGCTTCAGGCAGCGCACTGAGACCTCTTGCCCTTCTCGCCTGATGGTCTTCCATTTCTCCTCCACACCCTCAATCTGCCCTACTCCTCAGAGTATGGTCATTAGGAATCTCCTCCTTGTCAAAATCTGGCCTGCTAAAATCTAGAACCAGCTTCTTACATTTTTTGCTTTTTTCCCCAGTGGGGATATTGAACCATACAGAGTTGTGGTTGCTTGCTGTGAAGACAGCGTCAACTCAAACGTCTTCAGTGTGCTCCTGATTCAAGAGCAGCAGCTCTAGGATAATTCCTTCCTTTGTTGGTTCCCTTACTTGATGGAAACAGAAACCATCCTGAAAGGTGCCCACTAGGGCCTGGCTCCTTGCTCCTGAAATGCTTCAGTTTGCATCCTGCAGGTTATGGTCAGGATCCAATGACCTAATGCAACCACCTTCTTTATTTCATAATCCACAGCCCTATCTGCTTCTTATGTCTGGTTAGGAGGTCTGTAGATCATCCCAAGCCTAATATTCTTACCCCTCTCCATTGCCAGTGCCCCCCACAGTGATTCCACCCATGCCTCCCCACCCCCCCAACAGATTTTTCCTTAGTGGCTTTGACACCCGCTTTTATTTCATTGCAGAGAAGTTTTTGGTGGTGTGTTTGAATTTAGAAGGGGTAGACCCATGTCTGTTTATATTAGGAAAAAAAGATGAGGGAGTTTTTTTTATCAAACGAAAATGCAGTAGCCGAGGGAAAACTGAGCTTCAATTGCAATACCCCATCTAGCAGATGATGTGATGCTGAGAAGTGTACTTACTTAGCATGTCATTGCTTATTTTGTTCCCATGTTCTCAGATGGCGGGCGGGCAGAACAATGATATGGGAACATGTTAAGAAATACTTTAGCAAGTTCCATTTTTCAGCCACACTCTCAATCTGGCTGGATACATGAGGTGAAATCTTGTATTTACTTTGTGCGGCCCTGCTTTAACGTCAGCGTATTTCTCTCACTTCTCTCCAATACTTGGAGTGTGGTAATTGAACAGCTTAAAGTTTGTCCCAGTATAATTTAAACTTTATAACTCTGTTGCTTGTTGTCAGACAAAACATTTTCCCTGGAAGTTTGCATAATGGAATATTAGGACTGTCTGTGCTCTTTTGGTTCGGGTTTGGGTGCTAAGCTTCTGTGAGTGCTTTCCATTGGATACTCCATTTTTCCCATGGATAGACCATGTGGTTTTGAGAAAATTGTGAAAGAATTCCACTGGATTTTCTCATCTTTTCCTTTAGGCAATCCAAAGAATAGAAGGTTGTTCCTGCAGAAATAATTTTCTAAGTACTCTAATTTTTCTTCTATCTTTTTCACCTTTCTTGAATCCTTTATCTGCTCCTCCTTCTCTTTAGCACACATTCTTTCTAAACCAGCTATTCTTGCTTCTGAATCATTTATTCTTTTTTGTGATTCTCTACTGACTTTTTTAGGTCTGATTTCTGTTAGATTGTCTGTGACAGAAGCGCTCATGCCACTATTTCATTAGGGATCCTCGGTAACTCTTCAGTTATCATGATGGCTCCTTCCCTGCTGCTTTCACTATCAAGCTGAACTTCTACCACTTTGTGTCCTGGCAAACTAAGTCGGGGCTACTGAATCCTTTACTCTCAGAGTCCTACATCTTGTTCTATAATTGTGTAACCCCAATGTTGCGTTATTCTAAGGGCTACTACCCCTGCCTGTATGGCAATACACAGGTTGAGGGGCCTGAGTTCTTGAATGGGTGCCTCAACCCAGAGGAATGGTATTGGGGTAGCTTAACTGCTCTGGTATAGCCCTCCGGGATGCTATAACCACCCACCCAACAACCCTTCCAGTGGCCTAAACAGTAATACAATGGTGCATTCACTAGACAGCAGTAATAATATGCTCACACACCTTTCATTTACCACCAGGGCTTGATCTGCTGCAACTGCCCCAGAGACCCTCTGGAAAATAAGATCAGCAATGCAACAATACAATATTACCACTGTAACCCAACTAATAATATGCACACTAGCCAGGTTAAACGTGAAAACAAACAATCAGATTTATTTAGGGGAAGCGAACAAGGGAGGGTCGTGACTCTAGCGGAATGATTAGCACTCTGAGTTAATTTAGGTTGGTTTAACATGCACTGTAAGTCCCTTTTAAACAGTCCCACAACCATGGGTACCCAGTATGTCATGCAGACTAGCCTGAAGCATTGCCTGGGGTGGCCAGTGTTGCAGCTGTTGTTGGGGCCCTTATGAAAGAAAACCGTTAACATGCACACAACCCAATTATTTGTAATCCGATCTAGATGGCTCAGTCCATTGCAATAACCCAGAACACAACACTTAGATGGTAACACAATGATTGCTGCTGTTGCAGGGTGCTACCCTGGTTTGTACTCACGTTACCAGAACCTGGATGCAGGGCAGGCAACATGAGGACCTCGTGGTGTTGATCTGGGAGGCCAGGGGAAGCATGGCCGACACAACTTACCTCCTGGTGGTCGCTACCTGCTCGAAGGTGTTGGGCAGGGGGGCCGAATCCTCAAGCATGTCTTTCACTGAGATGGTCGCTGAAGTGGGAGTAGCAGCCTAGGCTGAATTGGCAAGGCCCAGGCAGAAGGAACAGTTCTGCAAAGGTTCGTGATTGTCTGCTGGTGAAGCCTCCAGCTGGCATAAGAGATTTTACCGTGGCGAACCAAATCGCGACCCATGAACACATTCAGCACATTTAAATCAACTATTTCTCTATACCACAGTTCAGATAGTCAAGTTGCAAATTATAGCTTCACTGCACAAACCCTTACATCTGAGGCAAATTCTATCTTTATGCAGGCCGATCACTTCTGTAGCAAGTCTTAGGTCCAAATCCCATGTCACAATAACAAACTTCTTTTTTCTGCTGCAGATTCCAGACATGGAAATCAGAACCAGATCTGACTTCTGCAAAAGACCATTCACTTGCAGGAGAACGTGGCAGGCAGGCTGGCAAGCCTTTTCCCGTCAATTCCCTTATGTTCCTTCTGGGAGCAGCTACTCAAAAGCTTGAGCTGTTCGCTCTTTAACCTCCAACTCTAACTGATCCACTGCTTCAGGCAGTTCTGACCATTTCCTTTGTGATCCAAAAGGTTTGGCTGGCTGAGGGAACTGTCAGTCACAGCAAGGGCTCCCCCCCAGGTCCATTTGGGCACCAACACTTAAAACTACAAAAACTACAGAATTCCTTCCCACAAGATCCCTGGGGACAGTCTCCATTTTAGGTCCCAAGTGGTTCAATTAGTCCAAATACTGGAAGTCCAGAACCTAACATGGGTGGCTCCCATCCAAATGTTCGAGCTGCAATAAAAGCAGATTAGACAAACTTCTCTGTCTTTACTAGAACAGCAATTTAGCAATAAACAATCACAGTTCCTAAGAGGGCTCCCTCTGCGCAAATAGCGACTGCAGAATGGAGCAACATAACAGACTGTCTGGCCAGTCGCAAGCCTTAAATCACTCAGACCCAGACTAATTTCTGGACACAGCTTAGCCATTTTCCTAAAGAGACAGGTGCAAAGGCTCACTAGGGCACTCTCACGTAGACAAAAAAAACTACTGCAGACAGGACATCAGCCTGACAGTGGGCATTTGGGAGCCCAGGGAGTCATTATAGTAAACTCCAATTTGTAGGGGGGTTACACACTTCCCTGCCTGGAAAAACTTGGTGTCCGCATCAAGTCTACACTTACTATAAGAGTCTATATATAAAGACATTATACAAAATTACATGCATGTTCTATTAGCATACTATAAAAATAAAAGCTGATGCATCAGTAAAACAGATTATAACAGTACTGCTATGTTTTCTTTAGCAATGACAGTTCCAGAAGGATACATTTTTCATAACATTTCACAAAACAGTTTAACATGTTCAAGTATTCAGACACATCACCCTTACAACTCTGGTCTGGGTTAGCTCCTGTACACTAACCCACATGGCTTGGGGCCTATCCTTATCAGCTACACTAGGACTGCATGGGGCAAGGGCACTGGTACACTGATTAGAGGATTTTACTATTAACTTAGAAGTGGCAGAGTAGCCCAGTTTTGGAAGAGAGTTTTCAGAAATATACACCCCTTTGTGAACTACATGTAATGGAAGATCTACAGGTCTTCCTGGGGAGTCATAACAGAGGCGCATTACTAGCTTTGTGGCTCTTCCAGACTTTCTGGGAGGGACAGGCACAGGTTCAGTTCTTTCAACAGCTGCATTTGGGTCTCTCAGTCCTGGCTCATTGCTTATCAATAAGTCTGCTTCTGTAGAAAGGTGTACCTCTGCACTGGTTGTCTGTTCTGTACTGGAAGCACTGTCAGCTTCTTGTTCCGTTTGTTCTGATTCACCATTACTCTCATTACTTGGTTCTGTAGAAATTCCAGGTTCGTCATCTGGAGGAAATTCCATGGAGTTCAAATCTTGTAACACATTACTGATACTTTCAGAGTCATTAATTTCCTCAACACTATTTTCCATAGCATTGTCAGATTCATTGTTTGCAAACAGTTCTGTACTTACTAGTATGTCACCAGTGGTGCCTTCTGTCTCTGGCTCTCTTTCTTGGAGCTGTAGTCTGGGTCTCAGTCATCAGAAAAACCTGCAGAAAAGATTTTCTGAGCCGTATTAGTCAGGTCTTTACTCTACCTGCATCTTCAGGAAGACGGCACTTATGCTGCATATGACCATCCCCGCTGCAGTGACAGCAGAACACCGCATCTTGAATTATTGGCTTTCTCTTCACGGGCCCACTGCAAATCCTTTGTTGTAGCTGACACATGGCCATAACTATTTCGCACAACCGATTAAAATGAGCGTCCAGTGCCGGCCCGGTGGCGCTGAGGGTTGAGACGCTGGACACCACACCTCGTGCCACACCATCGACCCAGGTTCAGGAATGAGCCAGGGCTGTCAGGGGTCAGCAGGGGAGGGAGAAGATTGACTGTCTGAAGGACAGCTCTCCTCTCCTGGGAGGGAGGGAGGTACATGCTCATCACCTGACTGGCCTCTGGCGGAAGCCGGAGGCATTGCAAGTGCACGAGCGTAAAAGAGAGGGTTGGGAGTGGAGGACTTCGGTGGAGATGTTTTGACATCTGGGCACATGCCACTCCCATAAAACATGGGAAAAAACACCCCTCAGCACTCCCGGTAGATGAAGCACCAGGCCCCGATCCCCAGTGCCCCTGCCTGACCCAGTACCAGCATCCTGACGAAAACAAGAAGGACTTCGGGGGTGCCCCTACCTCATGCCCACCTGGGGGATAGAGCCATGGCTACATGGGGGATGGACTGCACCAGGCTCCAGGTAAGAGGGCGGGGACTACAAGGCCATAGGTGTCTCCCAAAGAGTGGAAGCACTGCAGGCAGAGGGAGTATAAAGAGCAAGTAAAAAAAAAAAAAAAAGCCTCCAGCTTATGGAATTCAACTTCCCAGGTGGGGGGTGGGGCACTGTCCTCCGATGTCTGGGTCTCTGGATTGGAGCACTCAGGTGGGGTACTTTCTTCGGCTATGACTGGTCCCAAAACTGGCTCCACAGAACCTTCCCTTTCGGCTTGGTGTTCAGACCTTTTCACAGCCTGCATCAGCTCAACAAAGGATGCGGCACTCTTTGCACAGTGTCGCATGTGTATCCGAAGCATAATAAAGCTAGGATCCCCCATCGAGGTTAAGACATGATCCATCCTAAACTCAGTTTAAGTCCATGGGGGCAACTCCTCCCCGATCAAATATTTTTTAACAGAACATGCTCAATCCTCAGTAGATAGTCTGAGAGCAATTCTTCCTTTTGTTGCCACATGGCCTCAGATTCCCACAGTAGATGGCTCATGTCCTCATGAGGGTCAAAAAACTAAGGTCAAGGCATCTAAGTACTGCTGCGTGGATGCAGTAGGTCCAGTAGATTGAGGCCCCCTGATAATATCCAAAGCGGGTCCCCGCAGGGTCACCAGAATCTCCAGTCATTTCTGCTCATCAGTCCCGGGCCATCTGGCTAACATCCAGGCCGCATACACTCTCCAAGTCTCCCAGTCCTTTTCCCCGCTAGGGGTGGGGACAGTCCCAGAGAATACACCATCCATGTTCCAGGGTAGCAGCAGCAAACACTTTGCCACCAAATGTTTCCTGATTTCCAGACATTTAGTAGTTGAGCCACTAGGGGTCGCTAATCCCAGTGGTGCCTCCAAAATGCAACCCCTAGGTGGTGCTATTCTAAGGGCTACTATCCCTGCCTGTATGGCAATACACAGGTTGAAGGGCCTGAGTTCTGTGAATGGGTGCCTCCACCCAGAGGAATGGTATTGAGGTAGCTTAACTGCTCTGGTATAGCCCTCTGGGACACTATAACCACCCATCAACCCTTCTAGTGGCCTAAATGAAAATTACGTACCTACCATAATTCTTGATCTTTCTGTGTATCTTCACCATTCATCACTGCTGGGTTCTGGCCAGAGGATCAGGACCCCGTGAGAGCTTTTTTTTTTTTCCTTTCAAGGGGGAGGAGTCAACGTCGGGGCGGCGCTGCCCTCGAGGCCGACGCAATCCATGGTGCTAGTGGGTTGGCCAGCAACCAATGCTGACCCCCTCCCCAGTCCTAGTTCTGCATGCCAGAGAGTGACAGAAATGAAGACAGAGGGCAGAGCAAGGGAGTCCGAGGGAACAGGAAAAGGAAAGGATATAAAAACCAAAGGAGGAATAAAGCCAAGGAGAGGACAGAAAGAGAAGAAAGCCTAAGGGTTTGGGACAGGGAGTCCCCAACCTGGGGGCGAGTAGGGAAGGAATAAATAAGGGAGGGAAAAGAAGGTAGATTGGAAAAGAGAGAGAGAAGAGAGGGGAGACACTGCACCCGAGTCACAGTGGCCCAGAGGGCTGCTCAAGGCTGGAGGATGACATCACTGCTTTTAAGTCATATATCATGTCTCCCAAGTGGGAGAAAAGACCTTTAAACCAAAGTCATGAAGAGGGAGGCTGACAAGAAGCCCAGGAGAGGGCAGGCAGACTGCCGATTCTGAGGAATCTTTACTGGACCAAGGGTAGCGGGTCAATGTCTCCCCCTCTTGTCTAAGGCTACCATGAAGTGGGGACAGAACCCACTCCGAAGAAATATCCTCCTGAGGAAAACCACACTCCCAGGAGGGTTTTAGAGAATTTTAGAGACGTACCACCTCTGAAGGAGGAGAACGAGACAATGGAGGATTTTCATCTTTTTGAATAAGAGGAGGAAGAGATTCCAGAGGGGAACCTCACAGGGCAGATCGCTAAAAGCAGAGGCAGTATAGCGCAGTGGTCTAAGGCTCTGAGCTGCAAATCTGGTGACATCCAGCAGACCAGACCTGGGTTTGAATCCCACAGCTTCCACTTGCATACTATGTGACCCTGAGCAAGTCACTTAACCTCCTTGTGCTCCCAGGTCACTCCTGTAAAAAAGCTTTCAGCTTAGTGTGCTATACCTGGTTAAACAACCAAATAAAAAAAAAAAGCAGCAGTTAGAAGGAAGGAATTAACATGGGAGGGGTCACCAGGGTCCCCACCAGCATCTGCTTCAAGAAACCTGGGATTGGCTAAAAGCAGAGAAGGGATCCGAGGAAATCCCAAAGGGAAGGTTCCGACAGGACAGAGAGGAGACCCTGGTGACTCCCAGCAGTGGGATACCTCCCTGCTCGTCTTCCCCAGGACACCTTCAACACCCTCAGAGGAGAGCGGAGCACAAGGTACCAGAAGAAAGACCAAATGGTCCCCTTTTATTGAGAAAACAAACAGGGAGGAGGATAGCCCAGAAACTGAGGCCTAAGAGGGGAAGGTGGGCGGGAAGCAGTGATGAACGGTGAAGATACACAGAAAGATCAAGAATTACGGTAGGTACGTACTTTTCATCTCTCATCTGTGTCAATCTTCACCATTCATCACTAGTGGGTGATTGACAAGGCCCCCGACGGGGGCCCGGTACTTCCCTAAGGGACAAAGGTCCCTCAGCCTCTGGTGGGGGAGATATCGGAGGAGGGAACACTTTCAGGCCTGGTTAGGCCTGAGACTGGTCTGGGTGAGGCGGAGTTATCCTAGTAGGAGAGGGAAGGCACCCTTGCAGTTCCTGCCTCACCCTACGGGAGAAAGGTGAGTTCCTCGGAATGAGGAGGCAGTCACCCTACACCGGGTCATGGGTGATAACCAGGAAAGATGAAGCCATGCCATGCACCTAATTCAGATCGCTGTCCCCACCAGCCTGGAAGCCACCTCATTGGCATCATAAGATGCCCTTGCTTGGTGCCTCACAAGCTCCAGGCCCCGCGCAGAGAGGGCAATGGCTTGTCTAGTTGCCTCTGAATCAGGCAGAGAGAATAGGATCTGATCTAGCAGAGACCATAAGTGCCTGTTGTAGGCAGCATGATGGGCCTGATGAGCTGAAAGAGAAAAGAGGAGATATGCCAAAGAGAAAGCCCTCCTTCTCCAAAAATCTAATTCAGCAGAATCCGATTCTGGAGGTTGGTCATGTCTTGGGTGTCTATGCCCAGAGGTGTGTCCAGGACAGTCATGCCCAAAGGAGGATGAGCAAAGACTCCTGAAGACCCTAGGGGTGTGTAATACCTCTGGCGGAGGTCCCATGGGGCTGGTGCAAGTGTCAAAAGACTTTGCCAGGTGCGGTACGATGACTCCCTGAAGGGAGAAGTCCAGGCAAGAACCACCAGGTTGGCTGCACTGAACTTGCCTAGAAAGGCACGCGTCATCCGTTCAGGATTGCGACTGCCTAAAGTGGTGATATGGAGCTCGTTGAGCAACCCCAACAGGAAGCGCTGATAGCTAGACAAATCAGCTGTGGGGGATAGGTGGATGGAAGACTCCTCTCCCTCAGAGGGAGCCAACGAGCCCGGAGAGTCAGGCACGGGCCGCACCGGGGAATGGTGGAACACCTCCTCATACATTGACGCGTAGTAGGTGGGGAAAAGTGCAGCCATGGACCTTAACTGTTCACAGGTGAGATGTCCCGTAGGACTGGCATGGCCTGGGAGGAGGGGAAGGGTCGGCAGAGGTAAGGGGGCAAGACACTGCCGAGGAGGAGCATGACCCCTGCCAGGGCTGGGAGACCGAACGGAAGATCTCAAGGGAGGAGGAAACCCACTGGTCACAGCAGTCTGAGGCCCCTCAACCAAGCTGGAATGGCCAAGACCGAGCCCAAAGAGATAATCCCCCCCCTGTGAGGTGACTGGGGCCATATGAGCCCAGAAGGGTGGCCCCTAACCTCAAAAGATGAGGGCTCTCCCGGAGAAACCTCAGAGGAGAAAACCGGACCAGCGCTGTGACTCCTTCCCAAACCCCTGTGGGCTCCTTGGGAAGGGCGCTGCCCCCAATCCGGTTCCCTCAACCCCTCAGACTCAGAGAGAGCCTTCTTCCTCAGGATTAGTTTAGGCAGCTTGAACCCCATGGCCGACGCCTGAGAGACAGCCACTGGGCGAGCACCCTTCCCTGCCTGAGGCACTCCAGCCAGCCTAAAAATGGGGCCAGCCTGAGCAGTCACAGGAGGTACACCTCCCAAGGGAGCAGCCAAACCACCGACTAAGGTCTGCCCCCGGTGCCACCCAAGGCACCTGAGGACTGGTTGGGACTACTGACACCGGATTCAGTAGTAGCAGTCAACTCCACGGGAGGGGGATGAACCAGGATCGAAACGCTGGGTGAGGAGGAATCGGAGGATTCTGAGGAATCCGGGGGCCAGTCTAGGTCAGTTTCAGAATCATCCTCCCCCGAGAAGGCCTGGACCCAAAACACTCCCCGAGCCCTTCCACCTATGGCATCGTGAGGTGACCCTGTGCTACCTATGGTGCCACCACTGTCCCCGGCACTGCGAACGGCGCCGGAGTCAGAGGCAGTGCCACAGGCTTGCCCTGTGCCACCCACAATGCCGCCCAGGTCCCCAGAGCCACAAACAGTGCCAGGATCAGAGGCGGCACTGGCAGGCATCATCGAGGATGATGCCGGGCCCAGAGGTTCCAGGCCATGACACTGAGGGAGCCTTCGCCTCAGAGGAGGTGACTGCCAAAATGGTGCCTCTCACCTGACCCCCTGGAGGAGCCAGACCAGACTTCCTGCACCGTAGAAGGGGTTCCCACCAAGGCAAGGCTAAGAGAGGCAGAAACCCCCTCCTCCACAGGCCATATAGGACTAGGAGGCGGCCCAGAGGAAGGGCCAAGAACCCTGCATTTGGAGTTCTGAGTATGAGCCTGGCCCCTGAAACTCAGTGGCACATGTCTGACTTTGAACACGCCCGATATTTCAAAACACAACAGTCCACGGAAAAACAGGCATCGCAATGATCCGTGTCATGGTTAGGGCCCAAGCAGGTCAAACACTGGTCATGCTGGCCTGAGACAAAATAAAGTCGGCCACAGGGACACCGCTGCATAGAAGGCCAGCCTGCCTTGGAAGGTTTCTTTTTGTCCTCCAAACGAGACATGACCGGACAGAAAAAACAACAAACAAACAATAGCACTCAGCGTCGACAAACATAATGGAAAGGTCCTACCGTCCGAATCGCTGAGAAATCGCAGCAGAGCAGAATTAGGATGATTGGTGCTGATGGACTAGGCCACTGACATAGTCGAAATGTCACTCACACACGAGGTCGTGCTCACTCGATGCGGGAGAAGCAGAACTGGGACTGGTGAGGGGGTCAATACGTGGGTTACTGGTCAACCTCACGGTGCCATGCAATCGTCAGCCTAAAGGGTGGTACCACCAATGCTCCACTCCTCCCTCTTTGAGAAAAAAGATCCCGCAGGGTCCTGATCCTCCGGCCAGAACCCACCAGTGATGAATGGTGAAGACTGACACAGATAAGATGCAGTAATACAATGGTACATTCACTAGACAGTAGTAATAATATGCTCCCACCCCTTTCACTTACCACCAGGGCTTGATCTGCTGCAACTTCCCTGGAGACCCTCTGGAAAATAAGATCAGCAATGCAACAATACAATATTACTACTGTAACCCAACTAATAATATGCACACTAGCCAGGTTAAACATGAAAACAATCAAATTTATTTAGGGAAAGTGAACAAAGGAGGGGTGTGAATCTAGCGTAATGATTAGCACTCTGAGTTAATTCAAGTTGGTTCAACATGCACTTCAAGTTCCTTTTAAACAGTCCCACAACCATGGGTACCCAGTATATCATGCAGGCTAGCCTGAACCATTGCCCGGGGTGGCCGGCGTTGCAGCTGTTGTTGGGACCCTTATAAAAGAAAACAGTTAACGTGCACACAACCCAATTATTTGTAATCCGAGCCAGATGGGCGCAGTCCATTGCAATAACCCAGAACACAACAATTAGATGGTAACACAATGACTGCTGCTGTTGCAGGGTACTACCCTGTTTTGTACTCATGCTACCAGAACCTGGATGCAGGACAGGAGAGATGAAGATCTCGTGGTGTTGATCTGGAAGGCTAGGGAAAGCAGGGCCGACATGACTCACCTCCTGGCGGTCACTACCTGCTCGATGGTGTTGGGAAGGGGGACTGAATCCCCAAGCTTGTTTTTTGCCGAGATGGTCACTGAAGTGGGAGTAGTGGCCTAGGCCGAGGTGGCAAGGCCCAGGCAGGAGGGACAGTTCTGTAAAAGTTTGTGATTGTCTGCTGGTGAAACCTCCAGCTGGCGTAAGAGATTCTATCATGGGGAACCAAATCACAACCCACGAACACATTCAGCACATTTAAATCAACTATTTCTCTATACCACAGTTCGGATACAGTCCAGTTGTAAATTACAGCTTCACTGCACAAACCCTTCCTTCCGAGGCAAATTCTTTCTTTAGGCAGGCCGATCGCTTCTGGAGCAAGTCTTCGGTCCAAATCCCAAGTCACAATAACAAACTTCTTCTTTCTTCTACTGCAGATTCCAGACATGGAAATCAGAACCAGATCAGACTTCTGCAAAAGACAGTTCACTTGCAGGATAATGGGGCAGCCAGGCCGGCAAGCCTCTTCCCGCCGAGTCCCCTACGCTCCTTCTGGGAACAGCTGCTTGAAAGCTTGAGCTGTTCAGTCTTCAACCTCCAGCTCTAACTGATCCACTGCTTCAGGCAGTTCTGACTAATTTCTTTGTGATCCAAAAGGTTCAGTTGGCTGAGGGAACTGTCAGTCACAGCAAGAGCTCCCCCTCCAGGTCCATTTGGGTGCCAACACTTAAAACTACAAAAACTACAGAATTCCTTCCCACAAGACCCCTTGGGACAGTCTCCATTTTAGGTCCCCAGTGGTTTGATTGGTCCAAATACTGGAAATCCAGAACCTAACATGGTGGCTTCCATCTAAATGTTTGAGCTGCAATAAAAGCAGGTAAGACAAACTTCTCTATCTTTACTATAACAGCAATTTAGCAATAAACAATCACAGTTACTAAGAGGGCTCCCACTGCGCACATAGCAACTGCAGAATGGAGCAACATAACAGACAGTCTGGCTGGTCGCAAGCCTTAAATCACTTGGACCCAGCTCAGACTAATTTCTAAACACAGCTTAGCCATTTTCTTAAAGAGACAGGCATGAAGGCTAACTAGGGCACTTTCACCTAGACAAATAGAACTACTGCAGACAGGACACCAGCCTGACAGTGGCCATTTGGGAGCCCAGGAAGACATTATAGTAAACCCCAATTTGTAGGGGGGTTACAATTGCCTCTAAGTTTTTGTCTGCCTTTGGCAATATTTAATGCTCTATAAAGTTGTTATTTTAACTTTATGCAAGCAGGTGTGGAGCGCTTCAGCAGGCAGCTATCACTAACCCAGGCAGCATCACGTGTCTCTCCCCACCATGATTTTGATGCCCTCTCTAATGAACAATGTCACCCCTCTCTCTGTCTCTCTATTCTTTCTAAATAGGGCATATCCTGGGATTGAGGTTTCCCAGCTGTAGAACATAGCCCACATACCTGTGACTGCAGCAATATCCAGCTGACCTTTTCCCAGCCATCACTTGAAAGTCCCCCATTTTGTTCCCTAGACTCCTTGCATTTAAGCTAACCATTTTCAAGAAGTCTCTACTCCTAACTCTTCCCTGCCTTCCCAACCCTCCCCTATTGCTCTATCATGGATACTGGCAATCTGACTGGGGCTGTCTTTATTGACCTCACAAAGGCTTTTGACCTTGTTGATCACACTTTGTTTTTCTCCTCTCTTCGACACCGCATTTCTCCTCCTCTGTTGTTGACTGGTACGAAAGCTACCTGACAAATAGAACTCAAGTGGTGAAATTTAATTCCTCTCTATCAAACAGTACCACCATTAACATTGGTGTACCTCAGGGCTCCGTCCTAGAGCCCCTCCTATTCTCTCTTTATATAAATAACATTGGAGCTGCTCTAAAATACTGCTCTGCTATTTTATATGGTGATGATCATGTTATCTATACAAGTTCTACTAATATAAACACTATCAATGCAACCCTTTCCTCTGACTTTAACAATATCCAAAACTGGCTATACGACCACAAACTGGCTGTCAACACTAGCAAAACTAAAGCCATGCTGCTTGGATAGGCCCCAAAGCTCCGGGCTTGCACAACAGCACTGACGGTGCAGGACTTAGAAGGTCAATTACTGGAATGTGTGACCTCTTTCAAGTACCTGGGCATCCTGCTAGATCAATCTCTTAATCTTAATCTTCATGTACAGTCTGTTTGCAGAGCTATCAACTCCAAACTGGGTGTTGCATATAAGACTAGTTTCTGTATATGCTCATGCCATCAGCTAAAATGGCCATTGCAAGGGGGATTCTGCTCCCCACCCTAACCTATGGGGCTCCCTTATTTGGGGCTGCTCATAAAACTGACCTACTTAGATGTGATATTACGTATAACATCATATGTCACTATGCCTCTTCTGCTCCTCGGCTTAAACACCACTGTCAACTTTATAATGATCTTGGTTGGCTCTCTCCGTTAGCTAGTAGGAAATACTACCTTGGCTCTCTTATTGAGTCGATAATTCAAAATAAAACCCCTAGGTGTCTTGCAGCTATGCTTGTTTCTCAGGACACACGCCATGGTCTATGATCAGCTGATAAATCCTTTCTGAATTTGTCGAGGTGCCGCACTAGGAAAGGAACTGTTGCATTTGAGCATGTGGCTCCACAGCTGTGGAATTCCCTTCCCCTCGACATTAGACTTTCTAGCTCCCACACATGCTTTAAGAGAAAATTGCGCTCAAATCTGCCGATTGCTGATACCTGTTCCTGCTGTCACCCTACCTAATGACTGATGTCTCTTGCCATACAATAGCATTTCCTCACCTCTATATAACCCTCTTACTGCTTTAACCTATCCCAGCTCCCTTTTCCTGCCCATATACAATCTTGCACTGCAGGTATCTCCCCTACACTTACATATACTCATATGATCTAATTTCATGGCTTGCTCCCCTGTTCCCCACTTACCGACCTTTTCCTTAATGACACCCCCTGCTCTCAGTGGTTATTTCTTCCTTTTGTATTACATGTTTTTGTGTACCTTGTTCTGTTTATATGATATGTCACCTGATAATTTATTGTCCAAGGTCCTCTCTATTCATTGCATAGGTAGGCACTTATGAACTTATGAATGGTCTACTCTGTATGTCTCTGATATATTGTATCCACTTTAACTCATTGTATGTAAAGCACTTTACTTTGTATGTTCTGATATATTGTATCCTCTTTAACTCATTGTATGTAAAGCACTTATAAACTGTTATCCTGTTAAGTTTCTGCATGTCTGTACTCTCCCGGGTCATGCCTGAAAATAGCCATTTTATGGCTAGTGCACTTACCCAGTTAACAAAAACTTAATAAATAAATAAATCATTTGTTCTTATCAGTTTAATCACTCTTATGTCTGTAATGTTAGTACTTTGCTTCCTCTCACTGCTTGAGGGAGTGCTTGCTAGGCCTCCCATGTTTATTATTTATTTATTTTTTATTTATTCTGAGTTCAGGAAGTACCTTTGAGTCAAAGACTCATTTACAAAGGTTCTATGTCACATATATTGAACAATACAGAGCTTAGTTAACATACAGAGCAGGGAACATACTGTAGCAATCTTGATACAATGGTACAGGTAAAAAAAGGTAAGGCTCAAACAGTCTGGACCTGACACACCTATGGTGGCTCAGGTAAGCAGTCAGTAAGAGGAAGGAAAGAAAGAGGGGGTAGTGCCAGCCATGGGCCGTTGTCAATGCCCCCTACCAGTTTAAATGCCCTGTGATGGAAGCATCAAAACTTTGGGCCAGTGCAGTCATCCCTCTACAGTATGGGGCCATACTGCCATATTCTATATCTACAGTGTGGCCCCATTACTTTCTGGAAATCTACAAAGAAGAGTCTATCTGATCATTTCTACAGTACCTCTGCTGATGTTGATGAAAGTAGCAGTGGGTTTCATCAGCTCAAGCTCTCGTTTACCAATCAAGTTTTCAGTCTGAGGTGTGAGATTCACAACTACCATCACAAAGTCCGATTGCTGAAGCAAATCTTCAATTTTCTTACAGTAACATGCTCCGACTGCTTCCTCTTCCTCCTTATCTCTGAGTGAAAAAGATTATAAAATTACATTGATTAAGAATGCAACAGAGTAAATACCGGAAAATGCAGAGGAACTAGGATGTTTGGGTTAATGTCATGCAGACAATATCCATACAGTTTCAAATAGTTCAGTTAGCTTGTTTATTTATTTACATACTTATTTATTTTTCTATAAGTTGTTTTTTCATTGTGGCCACAATTGGGTTAGACTCTCTTCTGCTAAGCTCCACCACTCCCCACCATCAAACATCTCCCCAGGCTTACCTGGTGTTTCAGTACCCCCCCATGGATTTCCCTCCATGGCAGGGTCAGGAAGGGGTGGGTCATCCTCTCCCTCAATGCCTGAATCCAGCAGTCGCCACAGACTGCCCATTATGTGGCAGGCGGAGGTGTGGTGTGTGGGCATCATATGTCCTAGCCGTGCCTTCCTTTTTTTTCTTTCTGATTTTCTCTCATCCCTCTCACACCACAGCGGTATGCTCGAGTGGAGCATGTGTGTGGAGGCAAGCATTCATCCTGGGACCGCGGCTCTCTCCTCCTCCCCTGACTTGTTTCTGCCTCCTGGAGCTTCAATGAGCTACCACTAGGCCTCCACCTGGTGGCTACCAAGAGGTGAGACAGCCAGCCACCTCAGTGCGAGAGAGGAGAGCTGCCAGTCAGCTGCTCGATCCTCTCCCAGTCCCCCCCCAAGCCAACCTGCAGCAACCTGTGCTCATTCCTGAACATGGGTTGCCGGCATGGCAGGAAGTAAGTCGCTCAGCACCTTAACCCTTCATGACACTGAGCCAGCATTTATTTATTTATTGATTGATTGATTTCAAAGATTTACCAGAAAGCTCTACTGAGCTGCAAAACAGTTCATTTCCTATAACAAAAACCAAAATGGTACCTGTAACAAAAACTAAAATGGGAGATCATTCTTTTTCTTTTAGTGCAGCTAGAAATTGGAATCCGCTTCCTGGCTTACTTTTTGGTAACATAAGTCATCAAACTTTTAAAATTAAACTAAGGAAATATTTTCTTGGTCAACTATATTGTAATTGTTTTTGACCATGTTAGTTTGCATTGTATTTATGTTTTCTGTGTTTTATTATATGTAACATCATGACTGCATTTTTATGGCCCCGGGTCATGCATGAAAATGGGCCTTTGGCTCATTGCGTCTACCTGGTAAACAAAAGTAAATAAATAAAGAACATACACTTCCAGAGGTGACCAGGGGAAGGGCTACAAGGAGAATGCAGAATCATACAATCACAACACTTTAGCAAAACATACAAGTATACAGGAGCAAGGCATACAGTAAATATACAGTACAGTAAATAGGGATTTGATTAAAAATGTGCATAAATTGCAGATAGGGATGTACAGAAGAATGCTCTTGGACAGTATAATCATTGCAGACAGTGGTCGGAAGGGACTACAAAGAGGGCCAGAAGGGGTCAAGCACAGAACTTATACAGTATGTGTGTGGAGCAAGGACTTGACATTGGGACGGGTTCTGGTGCCAGGAGCAGACATAGGATTTGTGGGCCAGAAGTAGTGCTTTTACAGAAGGGAGAAAGCCGACCAGACAAAGAGGGAGGATAAGATCAGAGCTGAGCCAGTCTACATGAAAAGACAGAATGACCTGCAATGGTTTTGGTCCAAGGAGCTGGAGATCTCAGACAAAGGTGTACAGCCTGATCTGAAGAAGTTGGCAGCCACTCAGAGGATTTATTTATCTATTAGAAAATTGGTGACTGGGAAAGGCACACTGAGCTGAGACTCCTTTCCAAGTGCGACCCGGGAGGAAGGGAATAGGGAATACAAAATACATAGTGCAGACAGAGTTCACAGTTACAAGGTGCAATAAGGGGAACATGATAAATACAGGAGTAAGGATGACAAGTCCAACAAATGTGTCTCAAGTCTGAGGTTTCCTAGGAACTGTCGACCAACTGAGGAAGTTCATACCTGCCTTAGCAGAAAAAAAATCCCTATGAGAACTTTTGTAACAGATGAACCAGTGGTATTGGGGTTCAGCTGAAGAGCAAGGGTTTACAGCTGTCAAAGTAGAACTCATGGCACCACCTACCCTAGCCATACTCAATCCCAACAAAGAAACAAAAGCTTCGGGAGATGCATCATACTTCGGACTAGGAGGGATCCTGATGAAGGAGCATGAAAACTACTGGAAATCTGTTGGGTATGCTTCAAGAATACCAACACAAAAACATAGAAGCATAGACTCTGATGGCAGATAAGGATCGCTTGGCCCATCCAGTCTGCCTATTTCTCCCTATGCACGCTGTTACTGCAGACCATACCCAATCTGCAGCTCTCTCTCCCTCTCTCCCTCCCCCCTTCCTTTCTGCTATGATTCCCTTGTGCTTATCCCATGCATTCTTGAACCCCACCGCAGGTTTTGTCCCCACCACCTCCACTGGAAGGCTGTTCCACGAATCCACCACTCTTTCTGTGAAAAAGTACTTCCTCACATCTCTCCTGAATCTACCCCCCTTCAACTTCATAGCTAGTCTCTTTGTTCTTGAGCAACATTTCTTCGGAAGAATATTTCCCTCCTTTACCTTATTTACCTCTGTGAGGTGTTTAAATGTACCAGGTATATCCCTCTCTCCCATCTCTGTTCCTGGGTGTACATATTGAGGTCTTTTAGTCTCTCCTCATAGGTAAAAATTAAAACAAATGTTTAAATCCCTGCAAGGATTTGAACCACTGATCCTTTGTCTGCTGAGCAAACACACATGCAGTGTTCCACTCAGATACAGAGATGCAAACAGAACAGCGTTTTGCAAAAAATAAAAAAAAGAGACACTCATTCTAGTGTGGGCATGTGAACGCTTTAGTTGTTACCTTGTGGGAGAACACTTCATTCTAGAAACAGACTGCAAACCACTGGTGCATCTGTTGGGCACCAGCAGCCTAGATGACCTTCCTCAGAGTATACAGAGGTTCCGCATGTGGTTGATGAGATGCACCGACAGCATTGTTCATGTTCTGGGCAAGTCTTTCCTCACCGCTGATGCCCTGTTGAGAATGTCTTTCAAAAGACAAATTACAGAAGGCGATGCAAACCTTCTGGAAGAAACAAATATCTATCTCACTCAAATATGAGACACCCCATTCCACCATTAGATAGCTATCTTGATCAAAACAGACAATGGCTGCTGAAGGATCATGTATGTCAAAAAGTCAGGTGGTTTTGCCAACAGGCTTGGCCACCGAGTTCAAGGTCCAGACACTATCAAACTGTTCTGGCATGAATGACACACCTTGTCAGCTTAAGATGGCTTAAAAAAGTAACCAAAATAGTGGTCCCTCAATCTCTATGGGATGCTTCCCTAAAACTACTCCACCTAAAACTGCTTCACGAAGGACACCAGCGCATAGGAGAGTGTTGCAGCAGAGCACAGCAGACTGTGTGGAGGCCAGGGCTTGGTGCCTAACTAGCAACCTTGATCAACAAATGTGAAGTCTGTACCAAACTCAGCAATCCAGCAGAACCATTGATTTCATTTAAATTTCTGGATAGACCATGGCAAAAATTTACTACAGATCTCTTCAACTTGAAAAGTCGAAAATTCCTTGCAGCTGTGGACTATCATTCAAGGTACATTGAAGTTGTTCATCTGAACATTATCATGACAAGGTATGTTACTGAACACTCAAAAGCAAATTTTTGCTTGCCACGGAGTGCCTGAGATGCTAGTATCGGACAATGGTCCACAGTTCAGTTGTTCAGCCTTTTACAATTTTGCAAATGACTACGACTTTGTACACCTCAAAAGCAGTTCAAGACATCCACAAGGCTATGGAGAAGCCAAAGAGCAGCACAAACAGTAAAGAGGCTTCTTGAGAAAGCTAAACATCCATTTAAAGCTTTACTTTTCTGCCGAGCCACACCACTTGCCAATGGCTACAGCTCAGTAGAACTGCTGATGAGCTGAAAACTGACAATGATGGTACCTGTTTTGCCATTTCTTTTGAACCCAAAACTTCAGGACTGAAGGAAAATCCAAGGCTACATGCAGTTTTCAAATTTCAAATGCAAACAAGCCTACAACTCAAGACACAGAGCTCCTACTGTTCCGCAGCTTCAGTCTGGAGATCAAGTCTGGATTCCAGATATAAAGATTTTGGCACAGGTCAAAGAACAGCTGCCTCTGCATTCCTATCTTCTGCGGAGTCTGCAGGTATGGTTGAGACACAACAGGTGCCACCTCATTCCCCTTCACTCTGGAGAGGGAGAAGGCCAGGGAGTAGAAGAAGATGGGCTGTCACCACCTCTAGGGGATCCACTAAATGATTAACTGAATATCCGCCAGAAGAGGTACAACCAGTACAACTAAAAGATCCTGTACCATTGCTGAGACCACAGCAGAGGTTACCAAATGACAGACCAGTCGCATAATCAGCAGTTGTGAGACGTAGTGTTGTGACCCAATCCAGACAGAAGTCAGTCTAACCTCAAAGATTAGACTTTTAAATAAAAATGACTGAATGTGTTAAAATAATTTCATAACGTGACCAGGAGACAGAACAATCTTCCTACTTAGCTGAAAGTGTTCAGGCAAGCTATCCTGACCTTTATTTATTTCTTTTATTGGATTTTGTTGACTGTGTTGGCTCACTGAGACGTGTGTCCCTTTTTCAGGAATGACCTGGGATAAGTTACATACTATATGTGATTTGTTTTCACACTGGTACAGAATTATGTACAATTAAACAACATAGAATACATAGTGACAATACTAATTACAAAAGGTACAACAGTGAGGATCAGCAAACTTGCATAGCAAGTTCTAAACACAAATCTATACGACAAAGTGCATTGTGCAGTATTACAGTATATTACACAGTGCTTCAAATCAAGTTCAAAGGACTAATTCAAGCCCAACAGAAGGAAATAAGCACCTTAGCTGCTATTTAGCATAGCAAAGGCAGGGGTAAGCTCAGCAGAAGTAGGAGCAGTTTAGCTTTGGGGGTGGGCAACCTTTGAGTAGCCCCTTGAAGTCCTGATAGGTACGGCTTTCCTAGATAGGGAGAGGGAGTTAATTACAGAGTAAAGGTGTGTTTGTGTGAGAAGGACAGCTGACCAAATCTAGCTTGGGTCTGTGGAACCTCCAGAAGGGGCTAACAGGAGGAGCGGAGGTGCCTTCTAGAGGGCTTCCAGGCCAGTATGTCTCAGAGACTGGGAAGACAATTCATTAGTGTCTTATGGGCTAGTGAGTAGGGTAGTAGAGATGCTCTTCAAGAGGGGGACAGTATACAGAGGCAAAGATATTGCAGTGGTGTTTTCAATTTTCTGTGCCAGATGCAAACCTGCCGATTTTGTAATACATAGTTACACAGTTACATTATCAAGTTTCTACATTTTCACTTACATATTTGCCCCATATCTTGACAGAAAGTCTGCATTTTCGTGCATTACCCCTGGTTTATGTTCCACTGTGTGAATTTATAAGGCTGGAGAACCGGGTACCACCTAGTAACCCTTGCATTTTTATCCTTCATTTCCTGGAGCCATTTTAAAGGGTTGTGGTCTGTTATCAACATAAATTCAGCTCCAGTCAGATAAAAACATGACTCAATGGCTCATTTTACAGTCAAATACTCTTTTTTATAGTTGAATAATTTTTCTCTCCATCGTGGAGCTTACGGCTGATATAGATAATGGGCTGTCCTCCCCTCACTTTTCCAGCTCAACATTCCAGTGTTTGATGGACAAGATCCTGACTCCACATCACCAGTATAGTTCTGCCTATTTGGATGATGTTGTCATATTTAGCCCCCAGCCCAACCACTGAGGGATCAGTTTGAAGCAAGAAGAATTTGAAAAATTCTGGGCTTTTCAAAACTGGCAAACAGCACAAACAGGTTTTCATGACATTAAAAGCTTGATTACACTCTGGAGTCAATTTCACTTTATTGTGTTTGTTCTTCTTGATCAGAACTATCAGGGTACAGCTAGCTCTGAGAAATATTTAACAAAACATTAACAAAACATCAGTGATAGTCTGCTAAACTCAAAAATGGTCTTACATGCCTCTTGATTTTGGGTATAGGGCTGTTAAAGAGCAGCTGACACCTTCAGGAGAACATTAACAAAACATAATATTTAGATACAGTTCAGCTTGCATTTCACATTACTTCTGTATTTTTACTCTCCATTATTTATTATTGATATCATTTGCATAAAAATGGGAGCCTGACTCCTGAAGAGTTCATTTATTCTTGTTGCTTATTCCCTACCTGAGGTCATAATGCACTGCTTGTGACATAAGTTACTCCCTTTCATAGCAACAGATTGTGATGTCGCAGCAGAGGATTATGACTTGAAGTAGGGAGTAAGCTATAGAGGCAGATGAACTGTAATGGAGATAGAGCATGTATTCATGCAAATTTCCTCAGTAATAAATAAAAGGGAGAAGAAATATATAGAATATATATGGAATGTAAGCTGAATCTTGCCTAATATTTTTTTTTAAAAGTTTTTTTGAGGCGTCAGCTGCTCTTTAACGACTGTCTTCACTTTGGATATAGTACAGTTACGTAAGAACTTAACGTAACAGTAGATCTTTGAGAGAGGTTTATGTAGTAGGTCATAACAAGTAGGACTCGCCCTCTGGCATCAGGACATACAGCAAACTTTTGCTAGCAATGTCTGGCAGGGGACCGCAAACCCGACGTCACGTGACCGACGTCAGCATGATCCTATAAGTGGGCGGTCTGCACTCCTGCCTTCCAGTTCTCCCGCCGGAGACCCAAGACAGTGCGATAGAAGAAAAGGATATAGTCCCTGGAGCCCAATCCAGACAGGTCTGCAAGAGCAAACAGAAGTCTGGGGGAAGGAGGAAGGGAAAAAGATGACCTACTGCAGGAACCTCTCTTGAAGATCTACTGTTACGGTAAGTTTTTACATAACTGTACTATCTTACTTCGAGAGGGTGCCTGCAGTAGGTCATAACATGTAGGACTGAGTCCCAAGCTGTCAACTGATCAGGACAAACTGACGCATGGGGGGGGGGGGGAAGGAAGGTCTGCAGAAGACCAGAGCAGGTCTAGGACAGAAGGCCCTGCAGGATGGTTAGGCCAAAACTCGCCCTAAACCTAGAGGCAATGTCCAAACTGTAATGTTTCATGAAGGTATGGACTGAGCTCCAAGTCGCAGCAGCACAAATCTCCACTGTGGACACATTCCTGAAAAACACAGCAGAGGTAGCCACACCTCTGGTGGAACGACCTTTGACCTCTCCTAGAAGAGGCCTTCCGTACTTCTAGTAACATAAATGGATGCAGTTAGCCAACCATTTGGACAAGCACTGCTTAGAGACTGTCAACCTCAGAGTCTTGAGGGCAAAGGAAACAAAAAGCTGGTCATCTTTACGGACGTCCTTACTCCTGTTAATGTAGTAGTGCAATATCCTGTGCACATCTAGAGTGTGAGGGTTCGCCTCACCCCTGTTAGAGTAAGCCAGATAATAGACTGGTAGTTCAATGGTTTGATTCAGAGTGGACTCAGAAACTGCCTTTGGAAGAAACTTAGGATTTGTACGCAGAGCTACCCAGTCTCTGTGGAAAATCAGATAAGGCTCCTTCCACATCAGGGCCTGAAGCTCGGAGATTCTTCGAGCAGAAGTAATGGCAACTAAACAGAGCACCTTCCAAGACAAATAGTGCATCTCATAGCTTACTGCTGGTTCAAAGAGAGGTAAGCTTTTCAAGAATAAAATTCAAATCCCAAGGGGGGCGGAGTTACATATAGGGGGTTTCAGATAGAGGATCCCTCTCAGAAATGTTTTGGATACCTCCAACTGAGTAATCATCTTCCCATCCACCAGGGAGTGGTAGGCAGAGATAACAGATAGGTGGACCTTTAATAAAGAGTAACTGAGTCCTGAGTCAGACAGGCGCAAGAGGTACTCCATCACCTGGGGCACCAGGCAAGAAAGAGGGTCCCGCCTTTTTGAGGCCGCACAAATGGAAAACTGTTTCCATTTCATAGCGTAAGTAGCTCTAGTAGAAGGCTTTCTGGCCTCCACCAAAACTTGGGCGACCCTGTCAGAGACTCCAAAATGATTTGCAATTATGTCTGAAGGAACCACGCATGGAGGTGTAGGGACCTGAGGCCCAGATGCACAAATCTACCCTGATCCTGTGTCAACAGATCATACTGAAGAGGCAGAGGTACTGGTGGTTCCACAGCCAACTGCTGTAGGAGTGGAAACAAAATCTGCCTGGGCCAGAGGGGGGCAATCAGCAAAAGTTGTGCCTCCTCTGCCTGAAGTTTCAGCAGAACCTTCTGCAGAATGGGAAAGGGAAGGGAGGCATACAAGTATATCCTTGTCCAACAGAGAGATAACTCATCTAGCCAGGTAAGCAGCTACACACTTTGTTCACTGTCTCTGCCCGGGAATTTTCTCCTTGCTGATTTACCAACAGCACTGTTATGTTTCGTACATTATTAACAGTAAATTGTGCCTTTTTGTCTGTTTTGTTCCTATTATACTGTGTGATATGTACCTCCTCTGTACTATGTAACTTGCACCTCTGTGTAACTGTTTGGAATCTCCTATTGTACAACACTGTAAATGTATTTGTTTTTTACCTGTTCCTTGATTTGTACTGTCCTGGGTCGTGCCTGAAAATAGGCAGTTCTGTCTAGTGCCCTTACCCGGTTACCAAAAACAAATAAATAAATAAACACATGGCCCTTGAATGAGTGAGCAAAACTTGGGAAGTTTTGCATTGGATGGGGAGGCGAATAGGTCTACCTCTGGATGCCCCCAGAGGTGGAATAGATTTTCTGCCACTTCCTGATGTAGTTCCTATTCGTGAGCTAGGGCTAAGGTATGGCTGAGGCTGTCCGCCAGGATGTTGTGCACGCCTGTGAGATGTAGACCATGCTGGACTGCCCAGTACCAGACCTACACTGCTTCCCTACATAGGGGATATGATCAGGTGCCTCCCTGCTTGTTGATGTACTAGACCAAGCACATATTGTCAGTCTGTACCAGCAGTGTTCCCGCTGTCAGAAGGGACTGGAAGGCCTGAAGGGCATACAGGACCGCCCTCATCTCCAGAATGTTTATGTGGAGTGAATATTCAAACTGGGACCATTTCCCCTAAGTTTGGAGGTCTCCCAGGTGAGCTCCCCACCCAGAACCAACACATCTGGGTGAGGGTCCAAGAGGGCAGGGAGGGCCTGAACGGTGTCCCCTGAGACATGTTCAGAGGGTCCTGCCACCATGAGAGGTCCTTCTTGAGTGCACTGGACACCAGAATAGAATGATCCAGGTCATCTGTACCCTGATCTCATTGGACCCATAAGGTCCATCGGGTGACCCTCATATGCAGCCTGGCCAGTGGGGCAGTCAGAATGGCCGTGGCCATCAAGCCGAGGAGGCGTAAAAACACCCTGACTGGGGCACAGCTGGAGGAGGCTACCAGCTTGGTCTGCTCCTGCAAAGTATCCGCTCTGTCTGATGGGAGGAAGGCCTTGCCCTGGACTGTGTCCAGTACCACCCCAATGAATTGAAGGTACTGGGATGGGACCAGAGACGACTTGGGGTAATTGATAGTAATACCCAGTCATGCAAAAAGGTCCAGGGTGGAGGACAGGAAAACCTCCAGGCTGCTACTGGACGAGGCTGCTATAAGCCATTGTCCAGGTATGGGAACACAGAAATTCCCTGGTGACAAAGTGCCACTGCCACTGCTGCTAGGCACTTAGTGAAGATTCTGGATATCGAGTATAGGCTGAAGGGGAGGGCTTTGAAGTGGAAGTGCTTCCCTCAGAAGGAAAACCGCAGAAAGCAGCAGTGGCCCGGGAAAACCGGAATGTGCAGGTACACATCCTGCATATCCAGTGCACAGAGCCAATGGTCTGTCTGGAGCAAGGGCAGGAGTCCCTGGAGAGTCAACATGTGAAACCTTTTGTACTCTACATAAAGGTTCAGTTAGCTAAGGTCCAAGATGGGCCTGAGATCGCCCGTCTTTTTGGGAACGAGGAAGAAATGGGAATAATACCCTCTTCCCATCTGTGCCCAGGGAACTAGCTCTATCACGGATTTTGGAGTAAAGCCTGGATCTCATCCCTCACTAGTGTTATGTGGTCTGAGGGATAATGCGATCATCTTGGAGGAGAGTCTGGAGGTTTTTCCAGAAACTCGATGGTGTGCCCTCTTGCTATGAGTTGAATGACCCAGGAATCCGAAGTGATGCCCTGCCACTCTGCTAGATGGAGGGCAAATCTTCCCCCCACTGGCTCCACACTGTTTGGAGGTGGAGGTGGGCTGAAGGAGTCAGGAGGTGGAGGAATGGGTGGAGAAGGCACCACCCGCAGATCACTGGGTCTTGGAGACAGGGGGAGAGGTGATGACAGCTCCCAATGCTCTCCGTCTGGTTTGACGCCTGTTAAAGGGTTGTTTTCCTTGGCACTTTTGCTGATGCTGAAAGGACTGCTTAGGCTTGAATCCCATCTTGTACATGGACTTAACTGATCTCAGGGCCTGCCCACTGTCCTGAAGGCCCGTGATGATGTCCTTGGTATCGCCTCCGAAGAGGACGGAGCCTCAGAAGGGGGCGTCCTGTATGGCTGCCTGAACATCCTAGGAGAGCCCAGAAATACGAAGCCAAGCATGATGCCTGAGGCAGACTACCGTTGCCAAAGAGCGAGCCACGGCATCTACAGAGTCGTAGGTAGCTCTCAATGCATGCCTACAAAAGATCTTAAGACAGCCTCAAGGCCTTGGTAAGCTCTGACTTAGGGTCTGAGTCCTCCACCATTTCCAGCTTAGCCATGGAAGCTTTTTGGTATGAAATCATATGTGCTACATAGTTCAAGGAATGCAAAGCACATGTAGAGGAGGAGTAGCTCTTATGCGCGAACTGATCCAACTACCTCAATTCCTTGTCAGGAGGGGAGGTGCTCATATGTTTAGGTTTGGCAGTACAGTCATGAGCCACGGCAATCACAATGGAGTCTGTCTTGGGGCGAGAGTATAGATAAAGAGCACTCTTAGGAGAATGGTAGGTCCGGTCCGCTTCTTGGGGACAGACAAGATGGAATGAGGCATCTGCCAGATGGTGGAGGTGAGATCCTCGTGGGGCTCCATTCACGGGGGATCAGAATGAGTGATGCCTCTGCTAAATCCAAGTGCTCTGCTAGGCACTTGCATTTCGGTCTTGCTCTTCCACATTCCAGCCATTAGCTTGTTGGAGGATGCAGAGGAGTTTGGACAATGGGGGGGTCTTCAGAAGGAGACTTGGGAGACTCCTTATCCTTGGAATCCATAGCTTCCAAAAGGTTTCCAGAGGACGGGCCGGAGGAGTCGGCCTCAGAGTCTGAGGATTCCCCCATTAGAGGTCTTAGGCTTGGTCAGAGTGACCTCTGGAGTAACGCCCCCAGAAATATGAGCCATGGAACGGCCTGACCTATGTGAACCCATGGGAGACAAGGAGCGTGGGGTTGGGATTGCCACTGGGGCCAGTAGTCTCTTGTCTAAATCCGCCATCAACTGGGATCTGGCCTCCTGCCACCAGGTCTGGAACATGGCCTGGAGGTCCTGCTGAGGTTGAGGTGGAGGATGGAAATACTGGTAACCTGCCCCTGGATAATGAGGGGGAGAATAACCTGGGACCTAAAAAGGGGGAGGGTCATAGCCTGGTGCCTGATATCCAGCATAAAACCGTGGGCAAAAGGAGCCAACATAAGGCCTGACAGCAGGTAGCCTGGTGTCGCCAGGCCTGGGTAATGTGACTAGCCCAAGGGCTGACCATGGGGAATATCCTGATGGTCCAAGGGGGTTCCCAAGGGCTTCAAAGGAGGCGGAGCAGAGGGACCTGGCAAGTTATCCAGCATCGGGAGTCCTGAGGTCAGGATATCTGGCATTGGGGCCAGCACCGGGATGCCTGGCATCTGGTTTTCAGGTGTCGGGAAAGATGGCATCAGGCACAGGGGGCCTGATGAAGGCTCTGACTTGAGGTGGCCCACGGAGTCATATGGGGCACCTGAGGTCAGAGGCCTGAGCCCGGCAGTGAGGGATGCCTAGCATTGGGGTTGGGGAAGGACCCGATGGGATAGGAAGGCCCCCTGAGAGACGGTGGAGGAACCTACTCCAACGTAGGAGCCCCAGAAGAGTCATCTGTGGGGTTCTGGAGGGTTACCAGCACTGGAGTGGGTGAAGAAAAGCCCACATCCAGGAGATCCACTTCCCCCGCTGTCCCAGGTAGAGGGTCGGGCACAGGAGGTTTTACCAGCAAAGGTGGAGGGGAAGGCTCCCAGTCAGGGGAAACCTGATGGGATGGCTGGCCTTGGGAGGTCAGCGAGCTCAGCTGGACATCTGGTGTGTCGGCGTCTGCCCCGACGGACGAGCTTCGATCGGGCGGATGCCAGAGTCCCCTGCGTCTGACTTATCAGTCAGAGGAGAAGGAGAAGGGCGGGCCGGGGAGGAGCCCCTGACCAGCATATCGGCAGATGTCTGGCAGGTTCCCTCTGGGTGAGAACCTGACTTATCGAGGACCGGGTGGGCTCCCGAAGAACTGGAGTCTTGCTTACCGGTGGTGACTGGGTGTCTGCCGGAGGTTCAGCTGGGTGGCTTATTGGTCGAGGATACCTGCTTGGAGCCCATCTTAATGGGCTTAAGAGGTCCCGGGAGAACCAGACAACGAGGCCTGGACAGTCACCAGGGGAGGCAGTGGAGCGGTCTTGTCCGCAGACTTGAGCCTGGTGGCCTTACTGGTTGAGGACTGCTCTCGGTCCTCCAGGCACTTCCGCTCCCAGTGCTTCTCTTTTTCTTTCTTCTTCTTTTTGTGCTCCGAGGAAGGGGAAGAAGCAGAGTCCCTTAGCTTCTGCATCTCTTGCTCTAAGCTGCCCATCCTGGACTTCAAAGAATGGGCTTCTAGGGCCTGCTGCCTGCGTTTGCATGTGGTCTGATTGAAGGGCTTGCAATCCAGGCAGGCCTTGATATTGTGGGCCAGGCCTAGGCAGAAGAGGCAGCACTTATGGCTGTCTTTGTGAGGGATCTGCATGTCGCACTTCTCACACTTCTTGGTCTTCGAAGTATTTGGAGAAGACATAAAATAAAGAAGAACGAACTATTATGGGAGAAAAGAAATACTTAGCAAAATGGCGATCGACTGGAGCAACGTTCACCGTGAGGTCCTTGCGCAGGTCGACGGTGGGAAAGAACTGGAAGGCGGGCTCAGGGTCCACCCACTTATAGGATCATGCCGACGTCAATCATGTGACGTTGGATGAGCAGTCCCCCGCCAGACATTGCTAGCAAAAGTTTGCCGTGAGGTCCTGACACCAGAGGGCACAGTCCTACATGTTATGACCTACTGCAGGAACCCTCTCGAAGTAAGATCTCTAGTTTAACTTTACTATCTCCCAAAACCTATCCCAGATATCTGGTCTCTATCATACCTAGTGCACATTTTTTCAGGGTTTATGATGAGACCAGACACTGGAATATCAGATATCACAGCTCTGATATGTGACAAATGGCTGTCCCAAGTGGGGCTAAATATCACCACATCATCCAAACAGGTAGAACTATATTGGTGATGTGGGGCCAAGATTTTGTCCATCAAACACTGGAACGTTGCAGGCACCCCATGGAGACCAAACAGCATTACAGTGAACTGGAACAATCTCATAGGGGTAGTAAGATCAGTTTTTTTTCTTTTGCATTGGTCTCCAGTGGAATATGCCAGTATTTTTTTGTTAAGTCTAGTGTTGTTATGTACTTGGCATATCCTAGCTGGTCTCCAAGATCATCCACACCTGGGGCATCGGGTAGCTGTCAAATCGAGAAATGGTGTTTATTTTCCTAAAATCAATACACAGAAGGATGCCCCCTTCCTTCTTAGGCACTATGACAATAGGAAAACACCAAGGACTGAATGAAGGCTCAATAATCCCTGGTGACAATTTTTTCCAACTTCTCAATTACAGCCTGTTTTTGTTTTTCTGGGATTCTGTATGGCCTTTGCCATATAGGTGGAGCTCACCCTGTACCAATAATGTGTTCAACCTGACTAACTTTTCCTGGGGTCATGGTGAACACTGCCTTAAATTCTTGTAATACCCCCTTTATATCAGCTACTGACTGGGTTCCAGGCTGGGATTTATCTTTACTTGGGGAATGTCAATATCAGAGCTGCTTTTGCCAAACCTGTGATAGGCTTGCTCTAAAATCTGTCTTTCTGTTCAGGAAATACAGTACAAACAGTTTAGGACAGGTCTTTATTTTCCTCCGTCTTCTTCCAGAGGTTCAGCAGGTTGGCATGATAAGTACAAGACCTACACTTTCCTGGGATCTCTATGCACCACTGGGATCTCTATGAACCACTGTGAAGGGCCCTTACCATTTTGCTAAGTTTGTTTTCATGGGATGGTAGTAATAACAAACTTTATCCCCAGGGTTAAAATTTTTGTTCTTCAGCTCCACATCATAGTATATTTTCTGTCTTTCCTGAGCTTGCAGACAATTCTCATGGGCAATCTAATCCCTTTTACCCAACCGCTGGCACAAGTGAGTGATGTACTGTACCTCATTCTTTTTCTGATTTCTGATTGGGTGTTCTACCATAAAGGAAATCAAAAGGGGGCAAGCTTGTAGATGCCTGGGGCACCTCACAGTAGGCAAACAGCAAGTAAGAAAGATAAAGGTCCCAGTCTTTCCCTTCTTCAGAGACATATTTGCTTAACATTTGTTCAAGTGTCTGATCAAACCGCTCTACTAGACCATCTGAGTCTGACTGAACCACGTACTAGCCTGTCCAGCTGAGGCTGGTAGGGTGAAGTCATAATGGCTGTTATTCTTAGCACCCAATACAATTCCTGCAATATCAGGGAGGTGAAATGTGTCCTCTGATCTGTTAGAATAACTTCAGGGATACCCACCTGACAAAAACAAAATCTTGGGTGGTTCCTCAGCTACCCTAGAAGCAATTAGTTCTCATAGGGACTGCTACTGGGTATCTTGTAGCTGCCGTCAAGGCACAGATCAGGAAGCGTAGGAAAACCAGGAGCAGTTGTAAAATTCGAACAAGTAATTTATCATTAACAGTAAAATAAAAAATTAAAAATTATTTACTATAACTATTTACAAAGGCAGCATAAACAGAGAAAGTCCATCTGGGTTTCTTCTCAATTTCCAATCTTAGTCTCTGTGTTTTTCCTAAAACAAATTGCAGCTCTGCTTCTACAGGTCTTTGCAACCCCTGCTCGCTCGTTAAGAAAACAGCATGCCTCTCACACAGTGTTCCAACAAGTGTAGCAAAAAGAACATTGTGGCCCAGAACTGACCTCTTGCCTACAGCTTCCCAGAGAGTTTGCAAACAGGTTAACCCCTTGAGTTCCAAACAGTTTTTTGTAATCATCTCTACAGTAAAACCACACACACCTCCAAACAAAGAGATCCCAGCATCAGCTACACCTCCACACAATAATTTGCATATATGTCTATACCAGCAGATATGCAAGGAGGGAGAAAAGACAGAACAGCAAGAGAAGGTTGTGAGATAGCGAGGCAGAGAATTGCAAGACCGTCAGGGTGATCAAGTCTGAGAAAATGTGATTGCACAACCAGACAGAAAAGAGTCAGAAAAGGAGAGACTAGAACAGATCCTTGCATTTAAACTCTTTCTCCATAGCAACTGGGACAGGGCCATATTGAACCCTGTCACAGTAGCACAGTTGCTGAGAACTAGAATGAATCGGTTGCCTTTTCTACTCTGTTCCAGGGGTCCAACTATATCAATAGCAACCCGCTGGAAGAGTACATCAACCATGGGTATGAGCATTAGGGGCACCTTTTCTTTTTTGCTCACAGTACCAACTTTTTGGCACTCGTCACACGTTTGACAGTAATCTGCTACCTGCTGCTGTATAGATGGCCAATAAAACCTATGCAGCAGCCTACTTAAATTACACTCTTGCATCAGATGACCCACCAGAGGGATGTCATGTGCCAATTGAATCAACCCCTGCCTATATTTTGAAGGAATCACCAATTGTCTGCATACCTCCTTAGTTTGAAGAGTGATACATTCTTTGCACAAGATCTCATTTTTCAACACCAACACAGGTTTTTCACGTCCACAATCCCCACCTTAGCAAACAATGGTTTTAATATATCACCTTTTTCCTTGATCAGTAATTGAGTCCTTCATGTTCCATGGTGACTTAATCTGTGGCTGTTCTACAATGTTCCTCCTTCTGACTGGTTTGGCCCTTCTGACCCTCCCCCTCCCCGGTCTTCCTGAGGTGTACCCACAACTCAAATATGTCAGAGTCCTCAAAGAGGAATATATCAACCAGCTGTTGTTTCCATTGGGCCTTGACTTGCATTCTAGTTATCACTGCAGCTATATCAGAGAAAGGATTCAAGTCCTCTTCTTTTGCAAAAGAGACAGATCCTTGCAAGTCATAACCTAATATGACAGGTACTGGAAGAGTGGGGGCCACACCTACCTTCACTTGAACCTCTTTTCTATTAACGCAGAGAGGCACAGTAGTAGTGGCATAACAATGACATCCCCATGAACACATATCACCCTTGTCCCAGGACCTTTAACATAACCCTGATAGAGGACATCCTCACAGACCAGAGTGTGACTACTTCCAGTGTCCACCAGCCCCTGGACTTCTTCGGAACCAGCCCCAACTTCCATTAAGCATGGTCCCCAATTAGCTAGAGCAAGAGTTACAGGAAATGTTTTCTTAGTAGGGCACCTCCACTTGGTATGTTCCTTTTTCCCACATTGATGACAAACAACATCAGGTCAATGTGTGGAAGATGGTACTTTATTTCCTATTGTTACTGGTATGTGTGTGGGGTGTGGCTTAGAGAGTGAAGCTTTAGGAATTTGAAAAGGTCTTACCACTCTTTGATCTTTTCTCAGGGTGGTTGGTGTAGTTTGTCGAGCAAGTTGGAAACCCTGCGCGAGCTTGATGGCCTGGTCATCTATTTGTGGTTGATGTTCTTTTACCCAAATTTGTGGGTCCTCTGGTAAACCATGATGTAAACTGTTCCAGTACCAATTGCTTAGTGATTTGTTGTGCTGCGAGCCTTCCTGGTTGAAGTCATTTGCAGTATCGGTCCTTCAGCCTCATGAAGTTTTGCATGGATGGTCACTTGCTTGGTACTGCAAAGCTCGGAACTGATGTCTATATGACTTGCCACTGATATCACATTACAGTAGGGTGGTGGCTTTGACTCGGTCATAATTGGCAGCCATGGTGGTGTCCATATGACGGTAGGCAAATTGTACTTGGCCAGTAAGATAAGGCACAAAACAGATTACCCATTGATTTCTAGGCCAGTGACATGTTCTGGCCACCCTCTCAAAAATCATGAAATAGGCCTTGATGTCATCATCCAGAACCAGTTTCATCAGCTTCACGTCACTCAACATACTGCTGGTATCCCCTTCAGTTGCACTGGGTTGAGCTATTTGTACAGTCTTTTGTAGAGTCTGTAGCAATTTACAGATATTTTTCATTTCATGTTCTTTCTCATGACTTGCCTCTTGCTGTCTCAGAGTCACCCATTTGAGAAGTTCAGTAAGTTCCTTGGGAGGGGCATCTTTTCCATTACATGTTTATTCTTCTTTCTTTTCCTCTTTTTCGCCTATGTCTTCCGTGGTTGCTGCTGGTCACCACACTCAGAGGAACAGATGGAGCCTTTTTTCCTGTATCATGCCCTTGTCCTCATAGTATCCACAATGTGCTTTCCTTGATGTTTGGCTCAGCACTTTAGCCATGCAGCAACCAGTAAATCCCACTCCAGACACCAGATTGTCATGGCATGGGTGTTCAGGAAGCACACAGACAGGCAAATCTCAAGGAAAATGCAGTAGCCGTGTATTTATTTGAAGAAATAAGCAAATTAAAATATAACAAGTAAAAGATTTCAATATCACAACAACCTTAAACAAATTCAAGCACTGTGAAAACTTTCTGGGATACTGGGTGGCGAGCCTGAAGTTTCTGTGAAGCAACGTGTGCCAACAAGGTCTCTGCCAGAAACAAGACTCAGTCCTAAGAGTCACAGTTCCATCCCTGAGTGCCTCCAGCAAGTAATCTTTCCTCAGCAGTGACCAGACACCAACTAACTTAAGTCCCAATCTGCAGGAATTCCTTTAGAGGAAAAACTCTGGCTCCCAATTCCCATAGGCTCAGAACATCAGTCTTCACAGAAAGTACTACAATGTACACAGCAGTAATATGGCATTGAGCATAACATATAGAATACATGGGTGGTGTGTTTAACAAGATTTTACACACACCCTGAGATGTTGGATGCTACATAAACCCCGAGAGCGAAGCTCGAGGGGTTTATTTAAGCATCCAACACCGAGGGGAATGTGTAAAATCTCAAGTTAAACACATAATCCCATGTTTTATTTTATATAATTGCTGGGGTAGTTTATTTTCACCACAGCAACTATATAAAATAAAAATACATGCTTATGCGGTCCGGTTGGGTTCTCCACATTCACTCTGTCGCAAGTGGGGTGACTTCCTGAAGGGACATTTCCCTTTTTATTTCTATAATATTTTAAATTTGTTACCTGTATAGCCTGAAAGCCCATACTTTTTAAAAAATAAACTTACCGCTGAGTGGAGGTCGCTCGGCAGAGTCTGGTGTGGTGGCTGGCGCTGAGTGAAGACAGAGATACGGCTGGGGAATGCGCACAATGGAAACCTGGCGCATATTCACTGTTATAAACCGCAGGTTATAACAGCGAATTATAACTGTGTTTCCATTAAGGAAAAAATGACCGCCAGTTATTATAAACAGATAATGCGTTTAGTACAGTGTTATTCAATTTCAAAACTGTGCCTTTAGGCAAACACCTAAGAAACATTTGCTAACTTAACTGGAAGTGTGGCACATGCAGTCTGGATCAATTGTCATAAAAATTCTAGAATATACTAGTAATTCTGCTGTACTGTCTTTCTTTCATCACAAGATGGTACCACACATCTAATTACTGCTTCACTGTTTCTGCATACATTATATCACTTCCTCTTTCTTTTTATCAGCTTTCCCCACCAGATGGCTTTCTGCATCTGGATATCCTATCCTTTGTACGTGCGCTTGCGCGTGCGCAAGGAACTTTTCGCTATGAACAGCATTTTAGAGGTGTGTCACTGCCAAGCCAATTACAGCTGAAACTTCAATGGGCATGGCAGTGTACACCAATGACCAGGCACTGTGGCCATGACACTAGTTCTACTTATTAACGTCACGTGGCACTTTGAAATGAACTGTTCCAAAGAGAGAGTGTTTCATTGCTGTGTTCCATGAAAGTAACCTGGTGGGGTTCGATGTTCTTTAGTAATCTACATTTTCATTATATCTGTCCTGTAATGGGCAAGAGTTATCTCATTACTTGCTGCAGGATGGCTCCGTCTCCACCAGTACTGTGTTCAAAGAGGACACAGCAATCAGGACAAATCCTGCATGTCCCTCCAAAGCACTGTTTGCCGTAGCCCAGTAATTTGTGGTCCCAAGTATAAGTAATTGACACAGGTCATGTCCCATCTTGGCCATGGCACAGACTAATAATTACTGGTTATGAAAACTACCAAAAAAAAAGAAACGGGGGTGCTCATACCACACCTGTGAATGCAGTTTCCCTGATGTATGGTCACATCATTGGCCATGATGTCTCAATATTTTCAATGCTACTGTTTTTTTTTTCCAACTCTATTTACTTCTTCTCATTGGCCCCTTAGACCTCTCTCCAGTGGGGTACGGGGTGCCATTTTCCCGCCCTGCCTGAGGTCCACCCATACCAGTTTTCTGCTCCTGGGAACTGTTCTTCAGCTCCACTAACCAGCCCACCCCGCCTCAAAATCCTCGGGTGAGACCGCCACTTACTCCTCAGGCGCCTATCTATAATCTAGAAGGGCAACCAGGGGTGGAGAGAGACAGCAACTAGCCAGGTAGGACCCGGCTGTGGAGCGCGAGACGTATGGCCCCACCTTTGCCTGTCTGAGTGTCGGACTTTTCCATGCATTTCATGTCCCCGGAGGCGCGGATGTGCCATGACGGCCAGCGCGTGTTGGGCACTCTCCCACACCCATCCGCATGCTGTCCGCTGTTGCCTCCTAGCCTATTGTGAGTCTCCCGCATGTCACACTGCTCCCAGTCTCCACTGGGAGCTGCTGTCACAGTGGGAGACATAACCCATCCACCCCCAGGAGAGGAGAGCAGTCCTCCAGATGCTCAATCCTCTCCTGACCCCTTTTGACCCCCAACGACCCAAGCTCATTCCTGAACCTGGGTCACCAGCGTAGCATGAGGTGTGGCATTCAGTGCCTCAACCCTCAGCACTACTGGGCAAGCTAATGTTACTGTTTTACTGGTGGAAACGTTAGATATTCTTTAGCCGTTTTCAAATCAAACAAATTGGAATGGAACTGATCTTTCATAGCTACATGCATTTATGTGTTTGCTGCCTGCCTTGAAGTACACACACAATGTTTTATCGTGATTGGATCTGGGGTTTCTTGCTGCTGCCTGTGGTGGTGTTTTGTGGACTCCAGTGAGTTTTCATTGAGTATGTATCCCACGCTAACACACCGACTGTCCTGGCTGCTGGCACTGCATAGATCATCCCTCCACACTGTGCATGAATGCTAGCAGCAAACAAACCTACATGTTCTCTAGCCCAGTAGAATATGTTTTGTTGGTGGAGGTGGGTGGCGGGGGTCTAGCACAGCATAGCAGAAGCGTCCGCACTCATCAAAGTAGACACACTTTGTTCACAGACAAATTTGAGTCACACATGCAGGTTGTTCGCAGACACTCTTGCCAGCGTCTGTAAGAGCACAGAAGTTTACCTGCCCTCTGGTACTGTTGGAGTACCGAACCCTGTTTTATGTGTTTGCTGCCTGCCTTGAAGGGCACACACAATGTTTTATCGTGATTGGATCTGGGGTTTCTTGCTGCTGATCTAGTATTGCAATTGGCGAAAACACACCACATGACCCCATAGCATGTGGGCATTCATTTCCTAGTAATGCCCACTTGCCATCGGGTTCGCCCTTACTAAGTCAGTCAGCAGTGTCCTATAGGTGGCACCTTAAACTGTTTGTTACCGGCATCTTCCTAGAATGCATAAACTTTCCTAGCAGCAACCTGCCGGCCTGAACTCCGGTAGTGAGTACGGACCGTGATCGGCCAGAGAAAGAGCTTTTCAATTTAGTCGTGTAATCTGCAGAAGTGTTGTAAGCTATTTTTCGGGGGGGGGGGGGGATGGCAGAGGTAAAATGAGCAGAGTGCAGCATATATTCAGATACTGAAATGAAGATATACCCCACAATGCAGTAGTGTAACAAGACTTTCACATAGTAATGGAAGAGAAAGCATGAGACACATCGAGAAAAACAAGAAAATATTGACAGTGATATAGTAGCACAACATTATAGAAAGTTTTGATCGTTTCCATGTTCCTAAACTGATAATACTGTCATACCCCGGCAAATGGCTTTTGTCATTTAGTCATAGTGTGTGTACCTAATGCTTCGAGCTCCTTTTGATAGCAAGCAAGTTTGGCCAAATAGTGCATTGTTGATGTTCATAGAATGAAACCCGAATGACACCACCAGTCAGCGGCTTACTGTGGCTACAATTGCTACGCTCATAAGGCTTTGCTCGTATTTTATCTAAGGAAGTCAGCAAGGATTCGGACTATACTGTGATGATAGGGTTCAATTTGTAAGATAAGTCAGTACAAAAAAATGAACGTGTGGACGGAGTGAGATGCCCAGAGGCAACGTCCCCACAGTTCAATCAAGGGGCTATGCACACTTTTAGTTTTCCATCCCTTGCACTTCTATTTGTGCTACTGATGGGTGTTTTAGCCTGGCATAGTGACCATAGCATAATGTGGCCCTAAACCACTGCCCCCCCCCCCCTTAAACATGGTCTGGTTGTTGGCACGCTATTGTGTTACAATGTATAAGAAGAGCCCAACACAACTCCCTTCCCCATCCCCCAACCAGGGCCATGACAACAACCTTGCATATGCAAGAGCATGAGGCATTTGACCAGAATATGCACAATTACCTCTGCTTGATATGCTTGCACTGTAGTGGGCACGTGTCAGCAAGTGATATACTGTTACATGGAAACATCGCTGACTCAAGACATGGTGCATCCCTACCAGATGATCATGCCAGTCATGCTTTTCTTGCATTATGTTTCACTCTGAAACTGGCAATATAACTGTTTGTATTGTATTTACTTTTTCTTTTCATGCCACAATTATTACATTCATGTCTGATCTGCAACGTTTAACACCTTTCCTTATCATAAACATCCTAAGTGAGATGCCGCACAAACGCACAACCGGTTAGTAACTGAATCCTGCACCAAGTGTCACAACTGTAGTTTTGCATTTGCTTTCTTCTTATGGTAAATGCTGCAGTTCCTAATATTGTAAGTCGACACCACCAGTACCTCAGATTGTGCATCTGATACTGCGCCTTTACTGAGTGAATCATTTCAAGCTGTGCGGGGTATGTGCTTTCCCATTTTTATATTGACCTTTGCCAATCCCAAGATTAATCCCACAAGTGTACTTTGTTTCCTTGTTGGAGTGTCACATTACCAACCGCACCACCATCTACAAATTATGACTTTCTATGGAGCTCAATCAAAAATGAAATGCGAGCAGTCAGTCTCATGGAATGCCCGACTGCTAAATATGCAGTGTTTAAAGCAGGCGGCTGGAGGAGCTCCATGGAATGTTTGCACAGAAAGGCTGCCAAAGAGGGATTGACAGTTTTAATAAACAAATACTATTACAAATGCTATAAAGGTACAAGTACATGCAAGCGAACATTCGGCATTGACAAATACTTGTTCCTTTTGCTTCTGTATGGAGCTGCAACACTGTCTGAGAACTGGTACCAGGAAAACGGCCCAACTAATAAGGGAAGGGGTATGTTCTGGGTAGCAGAGGGAAAACAGAGGGGATGGAACAGAAAAGATGCGCAAGAGACCCTGTCTGGCCAGAAAAACGGTGAAACAAAGGCCACAGGATAAAAAAAATGACTCCACTGCCCGAAACAGGGAAAAAAAAAGGGGGGGGGGGCTCAACCCCTCTCTCTCTCCTTTCTATATTTTTTAATTGTTTAAACAGTGATGTGAGATGTCAGGCGTATCACAATCTACACCTGGAGCACAGTGTGCAGTACTGGAGTCCCTACCTAAGAAAGGATATAAACCATCTCAATGCAGTGCAGAGAAGGGCTACAAAGATCATCCAAGGTTAGCACGATAACCCGGACAAGGAAAGGCTGAGATACCAAAATATGTACTCTCTAGAGGAGAGAAGGGAGAGGGGGGGGACATGATAGAAACCTTCAAGTACCTTAATGGTATCAATAAGGTGGATATCGGGAATCTCTTTAGCTTAAGTGAAAACAAGAACACAAGGGGACAGTTACAAACTGGCAGGGGGGAAGTACAAGAAGGAAGCAGGAGAACGTCTTTACAGAGAGGGTGGTTACAGGATGAAATGAGCATCCAGCAGTACTTGTTAACCCAAAGATGACTGGTAGCTTCATAAGGTGGTGGGACAGGATAAAAGGGAAGCTAAGAGTAAGGGGGGGACAATGTAAACACAAGGACATGGGCAGGGCTGCAGCTATGAATTTTGGGGCCCAGGACAAGTCACGTTAAATGGGCCCCTGTTTCCTAAACCAGCTAATGCCATTGGTAATGCAAGCTCCTCAGATGGGCCCCTCCTGAGCTCGGGGCCCCGAACAACATCCCCACTTCCCCCCCATTACTGCGGCTCTGGACATGGGGCTCCATATCAGGTATACTTGAAAGACCTTTTGACCTTCTGCTGACAACTTCGTCTGTTCGTATGTATGCATGTGGTGTCTGGTTTAGATCCAGTACAGAAATAAACATCAGTGATGAAAAACTGGGATAGAGAAAGTGATGTAGAGTTGATCAATGAGACGCTTATGGAAAGGGAGTGGAGATGAGATGTGCAACCTTAAATTGAAGGGAGAGGGCAATGTGCATGGCAACACCACCACCCCATTTACAGCAGTCCTGCCTGGAGATGGAATAGCCAGGGAGGACAATGGCAGTGTCACTAATTCCTGGGTGACAGCCAGGTCTCAAAGGCAAAAAATGAGGGCTTGAGGGAAAGAATCTTCAGTCTCAGGGTGGTCAAATTTGGATGGAGACTGCATATTAATCTGAAGAATCCTTAAGCCCTTTGGGAGGGAGAATGAGTAGAGCAGGTGGGGTAGTAGGTCAGGGTCAAGCTTCTTTTTGCCACCCAGAAGCAGCAGACTAATGAGGAGCTAGAAACATAGAATTTGACGGCAGATAAGGACTGCTTGGCCCACCTAGTCTGCCCATTTCCCTACCTAATGGATAAGCTGCAGATCCTAGTTAACCAACAGCCTACTTCCCACCTAACCCCCAGTAGAATTGCCTTATGTCTGCCCTACGCATTCTTGAATTCCACCACTGTGTTTGACTCCACTACCTCCTCAGGAAGGCTGTTCCATGTATCCACAACCTTCTCCGTGAAAAAATACTTTCTCACATTACTGCTGAGCCGTCCCCCCTATATCTTCAAATTGTGCCCCCTTGTTCTTGTACATCTCTTTTTCTGAAAGATGCTGCCCTCTTGGACTTTGTTGATTCCCTTGAGGTACTTGAAGGTTTCTATCATGTCCCCCCCTCTCCCTCCTCTCCTTGAGGGTATACACGTTAAGCTCCTTTAATCTCTCTTCGTATGTCTTCTGGTGCAGACCCTGCACCATTTTAGTTGCCCTCCACTGGACAGCCTCCATTCTATATATGTCCTTGCAGAAATGGGATCTCACCAACTGTCTGTAGAGAGGGATAACAACTTCCTGTTTTCTACTGGTGATGCCTCTCCCTTTGCATTCCAGTATCCTGCCAGCCCTCCTTACTGCCTTCTCACATTGCTTGCCCACCTTAAGGTCATCTGATATGACTTCCCCCAGATCCCTTTCCATTTTTGTTGTTGTTAGAATCTCACCCCCCACTGTGTACTCTTCCCCTGGGTTTTTGTTTCCCAGGTGCATTACTTTGCATTTCTTTGCATTGAATCTAAGCTGCCATACATTTGACCATTCCTCCAACCTTGCCAAGTCCCTTTGCATCCTTTCCACCCCACCTTCTGTATCAACTCTGTTGCAGATCTTTGTGTCATCTGCAAAGAGACATACTTTTCCTTCCAGTCCCTCTGCAATGTCACTTATAAAGACATTGAAGAGGACCGGTCCCAGTACTAAACCCTGCAGTACACCGCTAGTAACCCCTCTTTCTTCAGACTGAACTCCGTTTATTATTACCTTATGTGTTCTGTTGTCCAGCCAATTTTTTACCCAGGCTACCACTTTGGGACCCATTCCAAGGCTAGCTAACTTGTATAATCTTTTGTGTGGGACTGTGTCAAATGCCTTGCTAGAGTCTAGGTAGGCCATGTCCACAGCCCCTCCCTGGTCTACTACTTTGGTCACCCAGTTAAAGAAATCTATTCGATTCATCTGACATGACCTTCCTGCTGTGAATCCATCCTGTCTTGGGTCCTGTGCCCCACTGGCCTCTAGAAATTCAACAATTATTTCTTTCAGAAGTGATTCCATCATTTTCCCTACCACTGAGGTCAAACCAACAGGTCTATAGTTTCCTGCCTCTGTCTTGCTCCCACTTTTGTGAAGGGGAATCATATCCGCTCTCCTCCAGTCCTCAGGTACCACACCATCCTCCCATGATTTGTTAAAAAGGGTAGTCAGTGGTGTCACTAGTTCTACCCTTAGTTCTTTTAGAATTCTTGGGTGAATCCCGTCAGGCCCTATTGCTTTGTCCACCTTCAGTTTTAAGAGTTCTTTCAGAACTCTTTCTTCTGTGAATGGACTGGTATTGACCTCCCTATCCAGAGTGCTTCTATTCTTTGATTTAGGTACCTCTCCCTCCTCTTCTTTTGTGAATACTGAGCAGAAGTATTCGTTCAGTATCCTGGCTTTTTCTTTTTTTTATTTATTACTTTTTGGTGGTACCTGGCCGTTGGGGTATCTGCCCTGATCACGGACCCCCAGGACCTCCACAACCGATCATAGCCTGCGCTTCTTCCCCAGTCACCCCAGGCTTGCTCCCATAGGGCGGGGTTGTGGCGCCGGCCCTTAATGCCGCAATTCTGGTATCTGGTTGGGGGAAGCCGGCATCAGAGGCAATGAGAGGCCTGGGGGCAGGGTGTCATGAAGACGAGCCCAGCCGAGATTTTTCTTTCCCCCTGTAAGGAGGGGCGGGGACATGCAATGACGACCAGCGTCCACCCCACCCCTGAAACATCCAGGCGTCTGTGTACTTGCGGCAACCCAGCCTCCGCTGGGTGTCACTAGACACTGATCACACACCCTCACCCTCCCCCCTGAGAAGGAGAGCAGTCTAAGGATGCTCGATCCTTTTCCCCCTGGCCGGCCCTCTGACAACCCGGGCCCATTCCTGAATCCGGGTCGCCAGTGTCATAAGCGGAAATCCAACTGCTGCACCGGCGGGCCAGCTATCCCTGCTTTTTCACTGTCCCCCCTCCCTTCCCTTTGTTAAGCCTCACTATCCCTCCCTTGGTCTTTCTTTGCTCCCTAATGTACCTATAAAAGGTTTTATCCCCCCTTCTTAACTGAGTTGGCTATCTTTTCCTCAGTTCGGGCCTTTGCTATTCTGACTGCCTTCCCCGCTTCCTTCTGCTTTAACTGGTAGAGTTTTCTGTCCTGCTCCTTCTGTGTTTCGTTATACTTCCTGAATGCTACCTTTTTCTCCTTAACTTTCCCTGCTACCTCTTTTGAGAACCATAGTGTTTTTTTCCTTCATTTTGCTTTGTTGATTTGCATCACACAAAGGCTTGTTGCCTCTGTGATGGCTGTTTTGATGTTTCCCCATTGTTCCTCCACCCCTCCTTCTTCCCCGTTTGCTAGTGCTTCTCTGAGGCACTCTCCCATTTTCCCAAAGTCAGCCCTCCTAAAGTCCAATACTCTTGCTTTTGTATGGCTTGACTCTATGGCTGTGTTTATTGTGAATCACACTGTTTGGGGGTCACTTGTTCCCAGATGGCTACCCACTCCTAAATCCAAGATCCTTTCTCCATCCCCATTTGACAGTACCAGGTCTAAGATTGCTTCTTCCCAAGTGGGTTCCACCACTAGCTGTCTGAGGCATGCCCCTTATAGGGCATTAAGAATAGCCCTGCTCTTGGATGTGGCTGCAGCAAAGGTGCTCCAGTTATGGCTGTCACGGTGCAGTCAGACCTGGACATTGTGGCCATCACTGAAACCTGGTGTAATGATAACCACGACTGGGAGATGGCCATACCTGGCTACAACATATTCAGAAGAGACAGAGCAGGCACGAAGGGAGGAGGAGTGGCACTGTATGTGAAAAATGACATAAGGGCCACAGAGATCCAGGAGGATCAAAATGGAGGAGAGATACTGTGGGTTAAGCTGGAAAGGAAAATGGGGACAGCCATCTGCACAGGTGTGGTCTATAGACCACCAGCCCAGGAGGAAGAAACAGATAGGGAGCTGATGCTAGCCATCCAAAGGATGGCAGCCAAGGGTGAGGTAGTACTGGTTGGAGACTTCAATATTCCAGACGTGGACTGGAGCATCCCAGCAGCAGCATCAACTATGAGCAGATTTATCCTGGACTCCCTTCAGGGTGCCTTCCTCAAGCAACTGGTCATGGAACCAACTCGGCAAAAAGCAATACTGGACCTTGTGCTCACAAACAGGGACAGTGTGATGGGGGTAACAGTGGGGGAGCACCTGGGGAACACTGACCACCAATCATTGTGGTTTGAAATCACAGAAAGAGCAGAACCAAACCACACAAAAACATGTATCCTGGATTTTAGGGGGGCAGACTTTGGGAAAATGGGGAGATACTTGAAAGAGGCATTAAGGGAATGGGACAGGAATCAGGGTTTGAGACAGTGGGCAGTATTAAAATGGGATTACAAGAACAACAGAATTATGCATTAAGCAGGTTAGCAAGAGGAAAAGGAAGAGGAGACCATTATGTTTTCTAAAAGAGTAGCAGGAAAGTGAAAGCCAAAAGATTGCATTCAGCAATACAAAAGACACAGGCAGAAGGGATAGGGAGAAGTACCAGGAGAAGCAAAGGGAGGCAGGGAGGTCAGTAAGGGAAGCCAAAGCTCAGACAGAAGAACACATTGCAAAATCAGTGGGTAGAGGGGACAAAACCTTTTACAGGTACATAAGTGAAAAAAGAAAGACAAAGGGAGGGATAGTGAGACTGAAGGGGGATGGGGGCTGCGTGGAGGATGACAACAGTAAAGCTGACATACTGAACAGGTATTTCTGCTCAGTCTTTACTGAGGAAGAGGAGGGTAATGGGTCTGAAGGGAGTACAAGGGGTGAGAATGGTGCAGAAATGGACACAAGTCCCTTTACACAAGAAAGGGTCCTGAATGAACTGGAAGTAATAAGAGTTGATAAAGCAATGGGGCCAGATGGGGTGCACCCCAGGGTCCTTAAAGAACTAAGAGAGGTGGTGGCTGAACCTCTGGCTATCTTGTTTAGCTGATCACTGGAAACAGGGGAGGTACCCAAAGACTGGAGGACAGCAGATGTAGTCCCCTTATACAAAAGTGGGAACAAAGAGGAAGCAGGGAACTACAGACCAGTCAGCCTCACCTCGGTAGTGGGGAAGATCATGGAAGCACTACTGAAGGAGAGATTGGTGGAACATCTGGTTGTCAATGGACTACAGGACCCAAGGCAGCATGGTTTCACCAGGGGGAGGTCATGTCAGACCAACCTCGTTGAATTTTTTGACAGGGTGACTAGGGAGGTGGATCAGGGAGGGCAGTGGACATGGCCTATCTGGACTTCAGCAAGGCCTTGACACTGTGCCACATAGAAGACTATTACACAAACTGGGGAATATGGGTGTGGGCAGGACAGTAGTGTGGTGGGTAGGTAACTGGCTGGGTGGCAGGACACAGAGGGTGGTGGTAAATGGCCACTCCACAGAGGGAAGAGTGACCAGTGCGGTACCACAGGGATCAGTGCTGGGACCAGTCCTATTCAACATCTTCATCAGTGACATGCTGGGACCTAGAAGGCAGAATTTCACTGTTCGCTGATGACACAAAGCTCTGTATCAGAGTAGACACACCAGAGGGTGTAGACAGAATGAGAAGGACCTGCAGAAACTTGAAGAATGGTCAGGGTTTGGCAGTTGAAATTCAATGCAAGGAAGTGCAAGATAATGCATATGGGGCACACAAATCCAGGCACAATATATCAGTTGGGGGTGAGGATATAGCATGCACCAAGCAGGAAAGGGATCTTGGGGTTATCATCTCTGATGACCTCAAGGTAGGAAGCACAGTGTGACAAGGCAGCAGGTAAAGCAAATAGGATGCTGGGATGTATAGGCAGGAGCATCTCCAGCAGGAAAGGAGGTCATAATTCCACTATACAAGACACTAGTGAGGCCCCACCTGGAGTACAGTGTACAGTTCTGGAGACCATACCTACGTAAGGACATAGACAGGGTAGAGAAGGTTCAGGGGAGGGCAACAAAGATGGTGCATGGATTGCATCACAAGTCCTATGAAGACAGGTTGAAGGAACTGAACATGTACTCCTGGAGGAGAGGAGGAGGGAGAGAGGGGATATGATAGAGACATACAAGTATCTTACAGGGAGGAACAGGGTGCAGGAATACACTATTTTAAGCGAAAAAGATGTTCCAGGACTAGAGGGCATGGGATGAAGTTGGAGGGAGGACGATTCAGAGGAAACATGAGGAAGAATTTCTTCACAGAACGGGTGGTGGACAAGTGGAACACCCTGCCAGAGGAAGTGGTGGGGGCTGAAACAATCACGGGGATTTAAGAATGCATGGGATAGACATAAAGGAATTCTGGAGGTCAGGGGTAAGGGGCAACAGACTTCTAGGAAAACAAACTGAACTTACAAGCTCAAATGGGCAGACTGGGTGGGCCATAGGCCCTCATCTGCCAACACTGTCTATGTATCTATGTAACATCTGGCATATTCAGGTACCCCATCAACAATATCTCCCCTTTTTCTGCCATTCTAAGGATGCCTTCTATCATTTCCTTGTCCATTGCCTCCCCCTAAGATGGGGGTCTGTATACAACCCCTGAGCGGATGTGGTGCTATATCCTGTCTCCACGGTGACCCACAGTGCCTCTTCTACTCCCTGTTTATCCTTTAGTTCCACTGCTTTGCTTCCTTTCCTTGCATAGATAGCTACTCCTCCTCCTCTTTTTACCCTCCCTGTCCCTCCTGTAGCTTGCGTACCCTGGTATGTTGACATACCAGTTGTGGTTCTCAGAGTACCATGTTTCTGTGACTGCCATGATATCCAGGTGTCCCTCTTCCATCAAGTCCACTAGTTCAGGGAGCTTGTTACACAGACTACAGGCATTGGTACTCATCACCCTCCATTTTTTGATGGCCTTACCCCTTTTAGCCCCATCCCTCTCTTTATTGCCTTTTTCTGCATTTACCTCCGTCCTGCTCCTTGTGGGTTTCCCTGCTCCATTTCAGTGCCTTTCCCCTTGGCTAGTTTAAATGCTTGCCAATGAAGCCAGCCTGGTGGCGCTGAGGGTTGAGGCGCTGGACGCCACACCTCATGCCACACGGCGACCCATGTTGGAACGGACATGGGCCGGGGTCGGAAAAGAGGAGAAGGATCGAGCATCCGGGACGACTCTCCTTCTCCTGGGAGGGCAAGGGAGCTGGTCTCGCATCGCCGCCTCTGGTGGAGGCTGGGGACACAACGCCATGCTGGAACTTGGGTGAAGCTGGGGCGGACGCTTGCCTGAGCGTTAGCATAATCCCAGCTCCAAGGGGACTCCATTGAAAAATCCACCGGCCCCAATGTATAAGCCGGGGGCTCAGTGCCCGATCCTCCAGCCACCTTTAATTCCACCTCAGCAGCCTCACTCGGGGCATCCCTGGGTGAGGGTACGGTCACCGAGCCCAGGGCAAGCCCGCTCACGGGGCTAGGGATGCCGGCAGGAAAAAAGCATACTATGAAAAAATTTTTAAAAAATAAATGCTTGCCAATGAAGCATTTAAAGCTATCACCTAGGATCCTGGTTCCCCTCCCAGACAGATGCAGACCATCATGCCAGTATAAGCTTGCCTCCCTCCAGGTGGACCCCTGTCCCCAATGAAGCCAAAACCCTGAGCTCTGCACCAGTTTTTCAACCATTCATTGAATCCCACGGTGCGGAGTACCCTAGCATCACACTTGCCATAGACAGGCGGCACTTCCAAGAAGGTTACTGTATGTGCTACTTGTTTAAGGCCCCTCCCCAACTCTTCAAACTCCTCTTGCACTGCTCTGACCCCATCCCCAGCCAGGTCATTTGTCCCTAGATGGACAATGACATCCAGCTCCCTCCCTTGTGCAGCAGCTCCCGCGATCCTGAGGATCCTCTCCCTGTCCCTCCAAGCCGTGGCACCAGGTAGGCACCTTACCTCCCTCTCCCCTTCCTCCCTCAGTTCTAACCCCCTAACAATTGAGTCCCCCACCAGGAGTTGTTTCCTTCCCCTGTGGGGTCCCATGCCACCCTCCTGTGGGTCTCCTTTGTGGAGGTTCCCAGCATCCTCCTTGCTCTCCACTGCAGGTGCCGTAATAGAGGAACCACCCTCCGCCAGAACAGTTTATGAATTGTGGAGAAGTACAACTGGAGGACTGCACCTCTGTTCCACCACCCTCTCCCTCCCGGAGCCCACCTTGGTCCAACTGCTCCTCTTTCTTGGCAAACTCTGAGGTAGCAGCGGTGGCCCTGGTGGTCCCTGGGTGGGGGATTAGGTTTCACGAATCCTAGCCAAGTCAGCCTGGAGATGAGCAACCTCCTCCCTCAGACCAGAGAGATGCCTACAAATAGGACAGCATTGCAGCCTCCAGAATGTCTCCCGAAAGACTGCCACCCTACAGCCATTGCACTGCACCACTTCCATCATGTCTTATTTTCTGGCCCCTCTCCTGTTGCTTTGTACGCTTACTCCCTCCTCCCTTGTTTTTTTTTTTTTCCCCTCCTACTGCCTATGTGCCCTTACAGATCTTGCCCTTCCTGTTCTGGGACAGGAACTTCCTGTATTCTTCTGTAGTCTCCTTCTTCCTTGCTCAGAGTCAGACCTCCAGCAGCTAGGGGGAGGAGGAGAGGGAGAGCTACTCTTTTCCTTCAAAATGATGTAACCTGTGTGTCTTAGTGATCCTTTCCTTCCTACTGCAAAACAGTAAGTTCCTGTTAGTCAAATCCAGTGCCTATAAAAGTAGAACTGGCTAAGGGTGGCCGGGTGGAGGGGAGGTAAGGTAAGGAGGGCAATTAGTGGAAAAAAAGTTCTAGTTTTATAATCAGCTGCTCCTTGCTCTAAAAGCAAGATTTCTGTCTACCAAAGCTAGCACTAGGGAACTGTAACTGGAGACACCTGCTTTTGTACTCCTATGCCACACCCCCAATTAACTTCTCCCCTCCTGACTTAAACTCCCTTTCCCTAACACAGAAAAAACACACTTTCTTTCTTTTTTTTTTACCCTAGATGAGACCCTCCACTTCTACTAAATTATATGTTTTCTTAATCCAAACAGGCACTGGCTCCTGCTGAGATGGAAGTGTTCTATTAGTAAAAAAAAAAAGTTCTAGTTTTGTAGTCAACTGCTCCTTGCTCTAAAAGCAAGATTTCTGTCTGCCAAAACTAGCACTAGAGGGAGCTTTGATCCTCACAAAGGGTCAGTGGAAAGAAGAGGGGACAGGGACAGGTGAGGAGGAGCCTCCAAGGGCTTTCAAGGTGTAAGCATAGGGACAAGAAGAGAGAACTGGCGATGGAACAGCAAGTTGGAGAAGGGGGAGATGGAATGAGTCCCCCACTTAAGGGGTAGGGTTGAAGGAGAAGAAAGACAGAAAAACTGTAAGGAAGAGGGCAACTTGGAAGGGGTATAGGAAGGAAACATAGAAACACAAGACTTTGACAGCAGATAAGGACCGCTTGGACTACCCAGTCTGTAAATTTCACTACCTATTGGATAAGCTGCAGATCCTAGTTTTTCCAACAGCCTACTTCCTCCTACCTCCCACTAGAATTGCCTTATGTCTGTCCCATGCATTCTTAAATTCCCCCACTGTTTTTGACCCGACGGCCATCTCAGGAAGGCTGTTCCACGTGTCCACCACCCTCTCCATGAAAAAAATACTTCCTCGTGTTGCCCCCGAGTCGTCCCCCCCTCTATCTTCAAATTGTGCCCCCTTGTTCTCGCACATCTCTTTTTCTGAATAGAAACAGACTTTGATGGCAGATAAGGACTATTTAGGAAGGGATATAGAGAGCAGTATCATTAACAATGACGAAAACAATTACTGATACTATAGTTAAATAAATAAATAGGATACCAGTGACAACAAACAAGCAGCAGAAAATTACCCTAGAAGGCACATTGAGCAAAATTGTCCTTTTTCAAGGTGACAAGGTATCAGCAGCAAAACTAAACAGCAGGGACATAACAGCAGCAATAATAGTATATAATGGCAGAGAAATCATACAAGATGTAGGTGGCAGCTGGATACCACATAGCATAGATGTAAGCAGTAATACCAGACAGGGTGGGTGGTATTGGTGAATACGGACAGCCCAGAGGCATAATGAGGCCCAGCATACAGGCGGAGGGCTTTATAGCCCTGAAGGTCCGTATTCACTACATCACCCTGAGGGTATTATTGCACTAGAAAATGGGCACTGTGAAAAACATCGTTTAATAAAAAAAGCTAAGGAAAATTTATTTTAAAGTAACTTTTGTTATAAAATAGTTCTTCCACCTTAGAATTTTCTTTAATGATGTTTGTATGCTGCTAGTACTGCCACAGAGGGCACTGTAGCTATTGTTTTAAAAGCAGTACTCTCTCTGTTTCAGCCCTGTATTTTTATATGTTGCCATGGTGACTTTAGGTCAGAGTAACAAGAGCAGCCTTCATAAACACAGAACTCCATTTGTTTTATTTATTTTGAGATGAAGGCATTTTTAACCTAGTTTATTTTATATAGGATTTAAATGAGCGAGGATCACCCCATGATGGGAAATATATAGGCGCGCTGAACTTCTGTGCATGCGGCAAAGCATTTCAGAAGAAGCATGACTGGGAAAACAAAACAAATTAAGGTACAGAGTTGTGTAGAGCAAAACAAAATCCCACAGATTTGTATGTTTTGTTGTTTTCGTGGGTCGAGCGGAGTTGGAGGCAAGGTGATCGGGGAGAAGCTTTTGCCACTAGCGCTGAACACATGATGTGCCAGCGCTACTGATTTTTAAACAAACTAAAAAACAAACAATTCTTTCTGATGGCTGAAAACTTTTTTCGTTTTTGTCGAAGGAACGGTTTAGTGTGGAAGTGGTAATACAGAGCCGGCCTGCCGACTTGCTGACATGAATCTCGCTAAGCGAGATGAGAAACATGGTGGCCAGGGAGTTTGAAAGTTTGGGGTGCCCAATAGTATTTTAAGTAATGGGGCACCCCGAATTGGCACTTTCTTTTTAGTGGGCTCTATCGAGAAATACCCGCCCGCTTAGTTCAGCATCCTAGCCAATCAGGATGCTAGGTTTTACTTGCCCATTTTCTAATACATAGTAATCAACATGGTAAGCCCTCCTCCCAACCTAGTGGTAGAGACAGCATGGGTCATGGAGCTGGCCCACAATGAACATTTATATTTAACCTGGATTGGGGGTGTAAGAGGTACTTAACTTGGCACTGCCCTCAGCTGCCCACCTCACGCTGTTCTGTGCAATCACAGATAGAGGGAAGGCATCAGCTGGCACAAAATTGATATTTACTGGTTCTCCGATAGTAAGTTAGTTACAGTCACAATTAATCAGCATCACAGATGTCACAGATGCATACACTCCCTAGTGAGTTCTCTACTGCTCTGTTGCGGCCCTGAGGAACCAAATGTAGGATTGGAAAGCCCATCTTCTGTTTATTGGATCTTTGGGAGTGGGTCTTTAGCACATCTAGCTCAGAGGCTTAACTTCAAACTGAAGGGCTTATCTCCTGTCTGTTAGAACTATAGGACAGTGTCCCAGTTTTGTCCCAAAAGACAGATGTAGTTAACTCACAGGTCTCTCGGGTTCAATTACCCCATTCCAAATTTCTGCCCAGGGCCTTCTGTAAGAGAGAGAACACCTGGGTCTCTGGGGCACTCCCTGCCACAGAGTCCCAGTGACTGAACCACCTTAAAGGCTCCTTACTCCCTTTTTTATACTAGCAGGCTCCTCACACTTGGAACCTATGGCAGTATCACTTTCTATTCTGACTCTCCCAACAATCTCCCTGACACCCAGTTTTTTTTTTTTCCCCAATTGTTTAACCAGGAGTGGCACACTAAGCTGAAAGCTTCTTTACAGGTGCGACCTAGGAGCACAGGGAAGTTAAGTGACTTGTTCAGGGTCACACAGTATGCAAGTGGGGGTTGTGGGATTCAAACCCAGGTCTCCAGATTTGCAGCTCAGAGCCTTAAACCACTGCATTATACTGCCTCCCAAATAGTAACAGTAATAGCTGTCTTCACCCAGTGGGAAGAAGAGAGTGTCACAAACATTATTTACAACAGGCATAGTGGTATGCTGACTGTAGTGTTAACACACCTGCGGACACCCTGACAACTCCCTGTGGCCCTCACACTACTGAGCCTCTAGCACAGTGGTGACTAAATAGAACAGGTAGTCCAGCCTCACTATTTCCCCTGGGCCCTAACCGGGTCACTGCTGATTGTGGGACTGCTTTCGACCTCCACGCTGGTACTGTGTGGTCTTTGACTCCTGGAGGAGGGACGCTGGTGACTCAGTGGACCTCAGATGGAAAGTTTGTGCAGCTCTGCCCTCAGAAAAGTCACTGTGATGGCAGGAGAGGCTAAGGGATTAACAGTCTACAATGTAATCCTACCTCACCTGCTTCTTGTGGGCCCTAACTGGATGGCTGTTGGCTGTGGGACAGCTCCAGGCTCCACACTGGGACTGATAGTGCACACTATCTGTAGATCTAGAAGGAATAGTCAGTGGTGGAGCTGGGGGGGGCTGGGGGGGTCGGTCGCCCCTCCTGGCTGCCCCAGTGTGAGTAGTGGTGCCCCACCACCATCTTTATTCACTGTTTAATGCCCATTGTGGAGCTCATGATTGACTGAATGCCCCCCCCCCCCACCTGCTCCCAAATGCTCCCAAACCTGGATCTGCCACTGGGAATAGTGCTTTGAGTCCATTAGCCAGATTAAATGGCTCAAATATGATCAGTCAGTGCATTTTCTGAGCATCTGGATATCCTAGTGGATCAGATAATGTACTATTTGCACAACCCTAGATTTTAACTAAGTGAGATTTTCACTTATATCAATTAGGCAATGAACATACAGTATTTCCTATTGGTTTAATACAGTATGCAGATTATGTCAGTGCTGGAAGTGAAGTTAGTTAACGAGGAGCTAGATAAAGGGTGTGGTCCTCCTGTGCAAAATACAACTAGTACCTCAGTGGCCAACATTAATTCAAGCATTGCCCACCTCTGTGGAGCAGCAGTATAGCAACCTGTTTTTGTTTTTTTTTTAAAGTGTACTGACTCGTTTTAAAGTATTTTATAAAATTGGTTGGTCATATCCTGCTTCCTGATTGGCTAAATAAGGTCTGGGACTCATTAGTTAATTCCCACAAATGCAAAGGTTGGAACAGGTCTAGACAGTGGGATTGTGAATTTAGGCAACTCATATGCAGAATTCATGACCCACTTCACTCATCCCTCATTGCCATCGCAAATATGACTGCCACCTGTACTCACTGAAACAGACAGTGATGGCACAAAAAAGCATCACAACTATCTAGTCTGGTCAGTCGTACCTATGGTATGTTGTGAGTACCATAGCAGTCACTAATGCCCCCTTCTCTCATACACTCATCCATACCCATGTTTACTAGCTTCATATCCTTATTCTACCCATGCTTAAAGGGGAACTAAAGTCAAAATATAAAACAAAATATGTTGTACAGTGTCTTGTTTTATAGGTGTAGTCCTAGAGTGTCCTTCCCTTTGTTTGCTGTTTTTTTTTATTTGCCTGCTAGTTTTATGGTCTCTGGGGATCTCCATGTTTGCCTTTTTTTATGACTCTTCTCTTTCCTACAATGCCTCCTGTCCCATGTGTCAGTGATGCATCCAGGACTATTCAGACAGTAATAACTGCTGCAGCAGCAATCCCGTTAGGAACCTCATATCCTGGCTTCAACTAACTGTTTCTAATCCAAACTTTATGTTTTCTAGGTATGTTTCTAGGTCTAGCCAACAGGAGTGAACATTTTGTTGTTAAAGCTTTTCATTTTATTAAACTATATACAACCATAACAAAGCACAAAAGGTCACCAGTGCTTTAATTAGTGAAGATTTCTAGCTGTTTCTTACAGAAAAGCCCACTCAGTTATTCCTCAGGTGTTTGTCATCTGTAAATTTGCCTTCATTACAGCTCCCTTGACAAGGAGAGTTACTTAAAATCCTAGCTCTACTGCTGTAATCTTGACCAAAAAACAGCTTTTGTTGAATGAATGATCCTGGATTCATCACAGTCACATGGAGCAGGAGGTATTGTAGGAAAGAGAATAGCTATAAATAAGCATTTGTCAATGCTGAATGTTGTCTTGCTGGCATTGGCATTGGTAGTGCAGGAGTTAGAGAGATGCATAATAGGAATGGCAGTGAAGTATTGAATTGACGTCAACTCTACCTCTACCCTGCAGAGACTGACAGACATTGGGGTGTGTCTTTGGGTCATTGGCCATAGCGCTCATGCCATTTCACCTCACCCTACCCTGCAGACTCCGAAAAGTGTCGCCTTATGCCTTGGGGTCATTGGGCCTTATGCTCACCCCATTCCATAAGGAAATACACTGAGTTGGGTACAGTATAGGAGAATAGGGTGAACTTTGGGGTGAAGAGTCCAAGGCACACCTCGATGCCTGTCACTGGCTGCAGGGTGGGGGTGGAATGACATGAGCATTACAGCTGACAGTCCCAAGTCACACCCTTGACGCCTGTCAGTCTCTACATGGTGGGGCATTATGATTGGAAACCCTAATGCCCTGGGCGTTTTTGGTATTTTCACTCCAAATTTTCAACATAGGCTTTTTGTGAGCGCACCTCATGAACAGTGGTACTATCAGTTCATTAGCCAAAAGGTGATTTTGCATAACAATTGTGCCATTTGGCACCACAGGTATGAAAACACATTTTTGGAAGCATGTGAAAAATGACCACTGTACTGTTCATGAGAAGGTGTAAAAAAATAGCAATGTTGAAAATCTGGAGCGAAAATATGAAAAATTGGTGAAGCCATGAGCATGCATAGAAACTGTGCAATGCACGCCCATAACGCAGTCATTATGGGGATTTTTTTTTAACCAGATTTTCAACACAGGCATTTTGGGACCTCCACTCATGAGCAGTGTCACTGTGATTTTGTTAAATCTCTCCCGAACATTGATTCCCCACAGCGACTGTGCCATTGTGCGCCACATGTGCAAAAACACATTTTGGGCAGTATGCGAAAAATGGCAGTTGTACTGTTCATACGGAGGTGGGGAAAAAATGACAATGTTGAAAATCTGGAGTGAAAGTATTAAAAATTGTCAAAGTTGTGAGCGTGCGTGGAAACTGTGTGACACGCTCGTAGCACAGTCATTTTTTGGAATTTTTTCACCAGATTTTCAACATAGACTTTTTGGGACCCCACCTCATGAACAGTGGCACTGTCATTTTGTTAATAGGTCCTGAAAGGTGATTCTGCTCAGTGACTGCGAAATGACCTTTCAGGACTGAATAACGAGATGAGAGTGCATGTGTTCATGAGGTAGGGTCCCAAGAACCACATATTGAAAATTAGGAGCCAAAATTCAAATAAATGCCTGATATATCCACCTAAGTTCACCCCCCCCCCCCAAATTATGCCATTATACAGCTTACTGGCATTTCTTCAGTTTGCGGTCGGCTTTGAAGAATGCAGATGTGTTCCCACTCCACTGAAGATCACCATGCCAGACCTCCAAAGGTAAGTATGGGGTGAGAGGGTGTGTGGGGAGGTGGGGTGCGCAGATGGTGGGTGTGGGTTGGGGGAGGGGCGGCACCACGGACTGTTTTCCTTTTTTCAGGTACACAAAAAATAATTGGACCTCTTGGCACTGTTTTCTTTCTTTACAGGTGAATTAAAACAAATGTTAGGCACATTGGGGTGGGCTTCCGGTGTGCCCTATAACTTTTTGGGGTGTGATGTTGGCCACACTGGGGTGGGCTCCCAGTGTACCACGGAATGGGGGTGAGCCAGGAGGAGGAACATGCCGATGCAGTCGACTTTCTTTCACAGCAGCACACTGGGGTGGGTTCCCAGTGTGTCAGACAATGTGGAGGGGTGGACATGCTGACACAGGGATTGCACCCCCGATGTCGGCCTTCTTTTGGATTGTGTGGTAGTGGCAGGACCTGTCGCCATCTTTATTGAAATGTTTCATCAGCAAAGGCACATGGGGGGTGTCATCTGTGCTGCTGCATGACGAGTTTGTCTCCGATTGCAGCACCACATTTGTCTCAGGTTGGTGGCACTCTGCATAAACCTGTGTCAGCGCTAGCATGCTCGCTAATTGGGGAATGAGGGACACACTTACTAAAGCATGCACTGCATTCACCGACACTGACACACCTCTGCATTTTTCCTACTACCACAAAATATTGCTTGCACATGCACAAGACAACATAAAAATACAAACATGGAGATCCACAGTGGCCATAAAACTATCAAGCAAATAAAAAAAAAACTCCTTATAACAAAAAAGGGAAGGATACACTAGGCTGTGGAGGGTTGGTATAATTGAAGACACAGACCAGTTGTTCAGGATCCAATATGAAGGCGGACTGCCATGTTTATTACAAAAAATAAACTTTAAATGAAGAATAAACTTAAATTATTCAGCAACAAAATAAAACGTCACAAAAGGTGAAAACAAAATCATAGCTTAATTCAGCAAAATGCAATAATAGCAAAGGTAAATTATTCTCTCTAGGAAACAGCTAGAGAGAAGGCTAAACCATGTGGTAAGTACCACAGTCCAGCACACACTGACTTCTGCTACAAAAGCTCCTGCATTTATCTAATTGTCTTGTCATGTGATATAACTCCGCCCACATTTTTTTAAATTCATTCTTTTACATGTTTTTATTTAGTTTCTTTATTTTTAAATTATCAGAAAAATATTCTGAAGCTGTACATCCGCAATAATATGTAGAATATACAAAGGATACAGGGTTTCTACTGTTATTCATTCCTGAGTATATGTCTTACACTGTTTATTTGTATAAATTATTTGCAAAGGTGGCTGGCCGGCTCCTAAGGGAACAGTGTACAACACACTACAGAACGAGTATCGGGAAAATGAGGCAACCATTGCACAGGCAATGTAGTGTTTAATTCCTATCGCAACTGCACAAAAACAAAACCCCAAAATGCTATATACAAGAATCAGGTAATCCTTCATTTACCTTATGTTTCATGTTTACTACATAATTGTGCAGTCGCTAACCAGATAAATATATCCCGGCTTCTTTTTGCCGAGAAGCAAGTCGCCGAACAGCATAACGTCCAAGCTGCAGTATCAACTGTTGCGCTCAGAAATATGCAGTTCTATGAATACAAGACGCTTTCTGTTCAAAAAGAAAAACATTCTACCCTGATACAAACAGGCATACATTTTTCTGGCAATATTTTACTTTGATACATGACTCGAGAGTATTGTAACCACAGAGCTTGGAAATGAATCAGCTCATCGTACATTTTGACAGCGTTTTGCTTTCAACCGATATCCGTGCGGTCAAAATGTTTCTGAAACAAGTACTGGGCTGTGTTTGTATTTTGAAATGATACAATATTTAAAATCTCGCTATTATTGGAGAAAAGTGAAAAAATGTGATGTGTACTCTGTATCATCCTGAAGAAACGGGAGGAAATTTAAAGGGACAGGCGGCCAACCTCTCGTTAGTAAAGAATAGCAAGGGAATAAACAGAATAAAGCTTGGGGGGATGCTGTTGCGCAACAGACTGAGGGAGAAGATTTTTAGAAGAAGAAATAATCAGAATACAGGGGGTACAGAGCACAGTCTTATTTCCTCTGACATAGGCCTACACTTACAAATCGAAACACTCTGTACAACATATTGTTTTGTAACTTTCTTACTTTAGTTCCCTTTAAATCCTACTACTGTTTAGGCACGCATCTCCTCCCTCAGCAGCTTATTCCAGTTTTCATTCATGATCCTACTTACATGCATAGACAAATTAAAAAAATATGAAGTACTACACACAGTTTTCATTACTGGTATTTCATTGGTGATCATGAGAAATCTTCTATCTTAATTAGCTTGCCAGGGGAATCTCTGCTACTTACCCTGCCACAGATAAGATTTAGATCATGGCACTACATGAGGCCATCTGTTGTGTGCCTGTATGTGTGTGAGGTGTAAACATTCCACCAGGAGAATTAAAAATCTTTTTGAATTAGAGAGTGAGAATTCCTTACCACTTAGCTATCTGGATAAAGGTGGAATAGCCAGATATCGCACCCAGTCTGAAGTGAACCCCTTAATGATTCATACATTAGAGGTGTGGCAAATGGCTACTAGAAGGGTAGGGTTGAGCAAGACTGGCACCAATTAGTGGTAGCCCAGATTTCCTCCCTGGGTGGGAGGATCAAGGTTTTTGGGCAGTGGAGACAAGCTGGAGTGAGGTGTTTCAGAGATCTATTGGATTCCAGGGATATGAGAAGTTAGGAGGATCTTGTACAAACCTATGCACTGCAGGGTCACCATAACTTCTGATATATACAGGTGAGGGCCCATTTACAGGCCATGCAGAGCCTGACCCCTGAAAGGTCTCCTTTATATGAATGGGAAAGAGAAATTATGTGGGCCAGAGTGGCACCTAAGGGGTCTATGGCAAGCCAATATTCACATCTGTGAGAGGCCTTGCCAAGCCAGTCTGTGAGGATGCACAGTTTATGGGAGCATGACCTTGGGGCTGAGATCTTGGATGAAAATTGGTCTACCATCTGTGAATCTCACATGGGGTTCCTTTGGTGCAATAAATATAAGGAGGCACAGTTTAAATTTGTTCCCCCCCCCCGTACCTTTCCCAGCAGTGGTGCATAAGTCCTCCCTCAGGATTTGTCAATGTGTGGGAGGTGTAGCAAGGTAAGAGGAATGTATCTTCAATATTTTGGGGATTGTCTGACCCTGCGGCCATTCTGGGTGGCAGTCAGAGCACAAATCAAGCAAAAGGTGGGGTGGTAATACAAGAGAGCCCTCTGTTTATGCTGCTGGGAAGGGACCACTCAGAGGTTGATAGCTGGGACCCACATCCTAGGGTAGTTTGCATTTTATTGGTGTTAGCCCAGAAGTGTGTTCAGAACACACAGGTGTCTTGCCAGACACCGACAGTAGACTTGTGGCTTGAGATAGTGACTAAAACTCTACTGTTTGAAAGGGTGACATATGAACTTAAGGAAAAGGGAGACTTATTTGAATGGGTATGGGGCACATTTATGGATTCATTCCCACCACCAGAGATGGCCTTGCTTTGGATGAGCACTACCATTTAAAAGTGCCCAGGGAAATTTAATTTTTATGTTGCAAGATGCAATATGCAAGATGCCTCCCCTTTTCTCACTATTTGCTCTACTCCCCCTTTCTCCCTCTCTCATGCCTTACCCATCCACCTGTCCCCTACCACCTCACCCCCTAATTATCAACAATGAATACGTGTAAGTTTATCCTTAATTGTTATGCTTTGACTACACTGTGTGACTTTGTCCTTTGCCAATGTATCTTGCTTTGTGTAATTTTTTATGTATCACTGTGTTCTGTAACTGTACCTCCCGGGTCGTGCCTGAAAATAGTCACATGTTGGCTAGCGCACTTACCCGGTCAACAAAAACTAAATAAATAAATAATAATTGTGTGGCACTGCTTTTGATAATCATCCCAATCTGTATTGTGAAACATGGAAAGCATGACAAGGGCATACATAGTTCTGTATACCCAGCATTGTTTCTTACTTGTTGTAATATTTTTAATAATCATTGTTTTTTAAATGTTTGTTGATATGAATTGTATGTTATACTTATGTATTTATTATGGTCCAGTATGAAAATGTTGGTGGAAAAAATCTTACCATGTAAGAAGTTTATATGGACTGCAGGATGGTTGTAATATGATGCTGTGTTGTAATGTATTTGTTTCTGAATTTAAAATTCAATAAAAATATTAAAAAAAAAAAAACAAAAAAAAATTTTGAATTCTTTTTTCCTAAGCATCCATACAGTCTGGGTAAATTTTACATAACTGAATATTAGAGAGGCTATCTTCCCTATGATGTAAGGATACATTTTTAAATTACAATAAAAAAAACTATTTTTACTCAAAAATGTGTGTTACTTATTGCTAAATTTGGGCCCATATTATAATCACAAAAAGACATTCCAGGGTGGGTGTTATTGTGAGATAATGGCACTTTTTGGGTACTTGAAGGTCTACCATGGCATGCCATTAGGCCACATCAGTGCACAACATCATAACTTATTGCTTAAACTCATTGCTTCCTATAGCGTTTTTAGACATCCAAACATTCCATTCCTTAACCTTCATACAAAACAACTGACTCAGCAAAACTGAATTTAAAATGCATAACTACATTTTAAAATGTATCGATTTATGACATACAGTATATAGCTAAGTTTGAAATTCCTGGCCCTCCTCTTCACACCAGCTGTGACTCTGGCAGGATTCACAAAAAATCACAAGATGTGAAATTTTGCTATTCACAGTTGGATAGCACACTGCACTATCTGTCTGTGAATAGAGCCAGTATGTGGCAGCACTAACCCAATAAAAGCACTGCTATCCTCACTAGCACTGTTCCAACATCCAGCCAGGAGGAGCCCCACAATGAATATCTCAGGTGCGCTAGTTCCTATTCACTAAAGCATGCAAATGAGCCCATTGGGCATGCAAGGTGGCCATCTGCATGCCCATTATGGGTCCATTTGCATAGACCTTGGGTGACTTAATGCACCCCCAGCCCTCGGACAACATGCAGCTGCAATCCATGAGGTCTAGTACCCCCCCCCTCGCTGATCGCCCTCCCAGTAGTAGTAAAAATCTTTTACATGTAGGTCCAGTGGTCCCTCCTGTGTCCTAGTTGCCGATTGCCCTGCCAGTCAGAAATAAAGATGTATCTGGTGGTGTAGTGGTCCCTCCCCTGTCCCAATCATCAATCACCCTGCCGGTAAGAAATAAAGAAGAATTAACTGGTTGTCCAGTGGCCCTTCCCCATCCCCAATTGGCATCTGTATAGTTGTAAAAAACACAAGAAGGAACAACTACCACCAGGGAATACTGTATTTTTCTTTTTCAGGGATGGCAATTGGCGATCAGGGACAGGGAGGGACCACTAGACCACCAGGGATGGTTGACATTATAGTTATTTCTGGAATTGGGCTGGCAATTGGCAGGGGGGGAGGGACCACTAGACAAACACTTACGTTTGTATCTTGGGCAGAGATCGGCACTCGCCGGGGGATGGGCCCACTACCACCAGGGCATACTTATGTCTTTTACAACTATACAGATGGTGATTGGTGATCAGGGACAGGGAGGGACCACTGGGCCACTAGGTAATTCTTCTTTATTTCTCACTGGCAGGCAACTGACGAGTGGGACAGGGGAGGGACCACTTGACCACCTGAAAGACAGCCTTTTACTTTCACGGGCCGGCGATCGACGATGAGGGTGCAGTACCTCTGCCAGCCACTAGGGTTGCACGGGATACCGCCAGGTCTCAGTCAGCAGTATTTTCTGCACACAAGGGAGCCTCACAAAGGCCCTTGCATGGAGAAAATTGTTTGTGAATGGAACTGTGCCGATATGCAGGTCCTCTCCCCCTCATTTGCACTGCAGCCCCCCTCAAAACTTTGCCCCAGCGCAAACCCTGGCTTGCGGGTGCAAACTGGGTTTTTGTGAATACCACTTTGGTGCAAATCCAGTTTGCACAGTGCAAACTGGGTTTGTGATGGAGCAAAGTTTTGTGAATTTGGCCCCAGGGCTCTTGATGGATTTGGTCTTTTGAGGTCCAGCACACCTACTATAAAAAGTACTTATAAAATGGGCTGTAAAAAAAGTAATAGCCTAATTGGTCAAATAGCATCACCTGACCGTGGATTAAATCTGCTATTTAATCCACAGTTTGACAGCCAGATCTACTTCCCTTAGTAAATGTCCTGTAAATATCCCTGATGCAATACCCCTCTGTAAACAAGCAAAACCAAAGCAGAAAGGCAGCCATATTAAGTTACTGTCAGTTGGTCCAAAATATGCAGCTGAATGTACCTCGGCTAGCCAGTTTAAATTAGTGACATCAGGTCAGAAATATGCAACTGACTGTACCTCAGCTAGCTAGTTTAAAGTAGCGAAAGCGGGTTGGAAATATGCAGCCGACTATACCTCGGCTGCCCCACAACCCAGATTCCCCGCTACGTTCCCAATTATTTAACCAGGAGAGAGACACTAAGCTGAAAGCTTGTTTAGAGATGTGACCTGGGAGCACATGGAAGTTAAGTGACTTGGTCAGGATCACACAGTATGCAAGTGGGGGCTGTGGGATTCAAACCCAGGTCTCCAGATTTGCAGCTCAGAGCCTTAAACCACTGCACAATGATGTCCTGTCACAGTGTCCCCCAATGTGCTGTTTCAGTGTGCTCTGGAGCTGTGACCTGCAAGAGAGAAAGAGAGACAGACATTGGATAGAAACATAGACTTAGACGGCAGATAAGGACCGCTTGGCCCACCTAGTCTGCCCATTTCCCTACCTACAGGATAAGCTGCAGATCCTAGTTAACCAATAGCCTATTTCTTCTTACCCTCCCCCCCCCAAAAAAAAATTGCCATATGTCTGTCCCATGTATTCTTGAATTCTCCCACAGTTTTGACCCCACAACCTCCTCAGGAAGGCTGTTCCATGCATCCACCACCTCTCTGTGAAAATACTTCCTCATTTGCCCCAAACCATCCCCATCTTTAAATTGTGTCCCTTGTTCTTGCACTCTTTCTGAAAGATGCTACCCTCTTGGACTTTGTTGATTCCACTGAGGTACTTAAACATTTCTTTCATGTCCCCTCCTTCCTTTCCTCAAGGGTATACATATTAAGGTCCTTTAGTCTCTCCTCGTATGGCTTCTCTTGCAGACCCTGCACCCTTTTAGTTGCCCTCCTCTGGACTGCCTCTATCCTGTCTATGTCCTTGCGGAGATGGGGTCACCAGAACTGGACGCAGTACTCCAGATGGGGTCTCACCAACTGTCTGTACAGAGGGATAACAACTTCCTGTTTTCTGCTGGTGATGCCTCTCCCTATACATCCCAGCAGTGGCAGAGCTGGGGGGGCTGGGGGAGCGGTCGCCCCTCCTGGCTGCCCCAGTGTGAGTAGTGGCACCCCGCCACCAGCCTTATTCACTGTTTAGTGCCCAAATGTGGAGCCCATGATTCACTGAATGCCCCCCCCGGCTCCCAAATGCTCCCAAACCTGGCTCCGCCACTGCATCCCAGTATACCCCCAGCCCTCCCTACTGCCTTCTTACATTGCTTGCTAACCTTAAGGTCATCTGATATGATTACCCCAGGTCCCTTTCCATTTTTGTTGTTGTTACTACCTCCCCCTCCCACTGTGTAATCTTCCCCTGGGTTTTTGTTTCCCAGGTGCATTATTTTGCACTTCTTTGCATTGAATTCAAGCTGCCATACTTCTGACCATTCCTCCAACCTTGCCAAGTCTCTTCTCATCCTTTCCACGCCTCCTTGTGTATCAACCTGTTGCAGGTCTTTGTGTCATCTGCAGAGCTGCATACTTTTCCTTCCAGTCCTCTGCAATGTCACTTATAAAGACATTAAAAGGACTGACTCAGTACTGAACCTCCGGTACCCACTAGTAACCCCTCTTTCTTCAGAGTGGACTCCATTTACAATTACCTTCTGTGTCCTGTTGTCCAGCCAGTGTTTTACTCAGGCTACCACCCTGGGACCCACTCCCAGGCTGGTTAATTTGACAATTAATCTTTTGTGTGGGACTGTGTCAAATGCCTTGCTAAAGTCTAGGTAGACCATGTCCACAGCCCCTCCCTGGTCTACTACTTTGGTCATCCAGTCAAAGAAATCAATTAGATTCGTCTGACATGACCTTTCCGCTGTGAACCCATGCTGCCTTGGGTCATGTGCCCCACTGGCCTTGAGGTACTCAACAATTCTTTCCTTCAGAAGGGATTCCATCACTTTCCCTACCACAGAGGTCAATCTGACAGGTCTGTGGTTTCCTGCCTCTGTCTTGGTCCCACTTTTGTGAAGGAGAATCACATCCGCCTTCCTCCAGTCCTCAGGTACCACACCATCCTCCCATGATTTGTTAAAAAAGGTAGTCAGTGGTTTCACTAGTTCTCCCCCTTATTCTTTTAGCATTCTCGGGTGAATTCCATCAGGCTCCATTGCTTTGTCCACCTTCAGTTTTAGGAGTTCTTTCAGAACCCTTTCTTCTGTGAAAGGACTAGGATCGACCCCCCTATCAAGAGTGCATCTGTTAATTGGATTAGGCACCGCCCCCTCCTCCTCTTTTGTGAATACCGAGCAGAAATATTCATTCAGTATCCCTGCTTTTTCACTGTCCCTCTCTGCCCACCCACCGTCCATTCTATTCAACTTCACTATCCCTCCCTTTGTCTTTCTACGCTCCCTGATGTACCTATAAAAGGTTTTATCCCCCTTCTTAACCGAGTTGGCTATCTTTTCCTCAGTTTGGGCCTTTGCTATTCTGACTTTCCTCCCTGCTTCCTTCTGCCTTAACTGGTACAGCCTTCTGTCCTGCTCCTTCTGTGTTTCCTTATACTTCCTGAATGCTATCTTTTTCTCCCTGACTTTCCCCGCCACCTCTTTTGAGAACCATAGTGGCTTTTTCTTTCGTTTTGATTGGTTTATTTGCTTCACACAAAGGCTTGTTGCCTCTGTGATGGCAGTTTTGATGTTTCCACCATCGTTGCTCCACCCCTCCTTCTAGCCTGTTTGCTAGTGCTTTTCTAAGGCACTCTCCCATCTTGCCAAAGTCAGCCCTCCTGAAGTCCAGTACCCTCACTTTTGTATGGCTTGACTCTGTAGCTGAGTTTATCGTGAACCACACTGTTTGATGGTCACTTGTTCCAAGATGGCAACCCACTTCTAGATCCGAGATCCTCTCACTGTCCCCATTTGAGAATATGAGGTCTAAGATTACTCCCTCACGACTGGGTTCCGAAACTAGCTGTCTGAGGCCTGCCACCTGTAGGGCATCGAGAATGGCCCTGCTCTTGGACGTGGCTGCAGCAAATGTGCTCCAGTTAACATCTGGCATATTCAGGTCTCCCATCAACAGTATCTCCCCTTTCTCTGCCATCCTAAGAATGCCTTCTATCATATTCTTATCCATTCCCTCCCCCCTGACATCTGTGTACAACCCCTGTGAGGATTGTGGTGCCATTTCCAGTCTCTAAGGTGACCCACAGTGCCTCCTCTCCTCCCTGTTTACTCTTTTGTTCAGTTGCTTTTATCCCTTCCTTTACATAGAGAACTACTTCTCCCCCTCTTCTCCCCTCCCTGTCTCTCCTGTAGGTTATGTACTCTGGTATGTTAACATCCCAGTCATGGTTCTCTGTGTACCATGTTTCTATGACTGCTACAATATCCAGGCATCCCTCTTCCATCAAGGCCACCAGTTCAGGGAGCTTGTTGCCCGGGCATTGGTACTCATTATCCTCCATTTCTTGATGGTCTTACTCCTATTTGCTCTATCTCTGTCCTTATTGCCTTTGTCACTTTCTCCATTTACCCCTGCCCTTCTCCCTATCGACGCCTCTATCTTGGTGTTTACCTCACTTACTGCCCTGACTTTTTGAGGGGGCTAGGATTTCCCTGTTCCTTTCCGGTGCCTCCCCCTTGGCTAGTTTAAATGCTTGCCAATGAAGCATCTTGGACCTGTTGTGCACTGCCTTGATGACCATGGAATCAGTCTCAGGCTGGGCAGCATAATAGGGCAGGCCTGGGGTGGGGATGATATAGCTTATCTGCCCTCCTAGGCAAGGCAGTGACTATGTCAGGGTGGTGCCATGCTGCAGTAGTGGCATTCCTCAGAGCTGGCAAAATGGGAAGCATGACCTTTTGCAGTGATTCTGGTATCTCTAAAAAATCCATCAAATCCCTTCTGGTGCATCCTCTTCCTCTGTGTGGAAACCCATTGCAGCAGACAGCTGCTTCCTAATGTTAAAGAAGGTGGAGTCTTCAAGACGGGACCTGGGAGTATGTTTCACTGAGTCCTCACTCACTGAAGAGGCTGTAGACCTATCCGAGGACAGAGCTTTCTCCTCCTCCACTTTCTCAGGGAGGATAAGCTCAGGATGGTACTCCTCCTCCTGTACGTTGAACTGCTCTAAGTCAGGGTCCAACGAATGAGAGACCGATGGCTTCTTAAAGGGCTCTGCCTGAAAAGGCTGAGCATGCATCAACGAAGGAGCACCTGATGGCACCAGCAATACCGGTCTATGGGTACCAAGCTGGTGCACAAGAGCCATCATCAATTGAGATAAAATAGTATTGAGATCAATGGCAGAAAAACACTGCATTGAAGGCAGAAGGACTGTCAGGTCAGGGCACGACGAACCATCCATCAGGTCTTGTGGCAGACAAAGACCAAGCTAGGAGAGTCAGCATTTGCCATATCTGCCCCAAAATTGTGTAATACTGTCCCAACTTGTATCAGACAGCATACAACTGAAGGTGCATTCCAAAAACAGTTCCAAAATCACCTGCTATAGTTGTATGCCTGCTCTTGCCTCTAGACTTCAAAATGGTGGCCCCTATGGCAACCTAATATCTAGCCTTAATAGTATTTGTGCATCTCAGGCCTCCTTTGACCCGTTATGTGACCTAGTTATGCTGCTCTCCTATTGCACTGGTTTACAGTGATGTTTAAACTATGTTTGATTACACTATGTCTGATAGGAGTGTCTTGGAATTCATAGATATACGTATACTATTGTTCAAATAATGTTCCTTGTATATAAATATCTGATACTTTGGTCATGAAAGTTGTATGTAATTGGATGTACTCTCCCAGGTCCTGTCTGAAAACAGGCAAATGTTTGTCTAGTACACCTTACCTGGGAAACAAAAACTAACTAACTAAATAAAAAAGGACAACAGAGTTCAGAAAGTCCGAGAGTGTATTTGTTCTTTTCAGAGCAGCTAAAAAGGGTCAGAAAGCTTCCAAGTCCACCTTGGCTAGGTGGTAAGGGTCTGCATCACCAAAGCATATACAACTGAGAAGAAAAAGGCTCCTGCTCTTATCAGGGCTCACTCCACCAGGGCACTTGCTGCATCCTGGGTGGAGAGAGGGGAGGCATCTGTGTTGGAGTTGTGCAAGGTGGCAACGTGGTCCTGCATTCATACATTTACTAAGCATTACAGATTGGATGTTCAAAGTTCCACCAATGTGAACATTTGGTCACAGAGTCTTACAGGCGGGGTTTAGCAGAAAATTGGTATATGTCACCCGTATGGGTTATATATGGGAAAATATTCTCCACCGCCGAGATTGGGAATGGGTACAGCTTTTTGGAACCCTTATGTATTAACTCCTCATTGACAACATGGAGTGATACAGAAAAGAGAAATTCCTTCATACTTACCATAATTTCCTTTTCTGTTAGCTCCAACATTGTCAGTGGGGCCTCTCCTGGGAGCCCCTGACGTCTATTGGAGAATATTGTCTGATATATCTAAGGACTTTGGATTTCAGCAAAGATAATTTGAATGTGATTACTGCTGGTTATTTGTAATCGTCTGCTTTGCTGGTTATTTGGAATTGTCTGCTAACAATGGAAACATTTATTTTTTTATTGGACTTACAGGCATACAGGTTAAGAAGTTGCAACTTTTTGAGCACTGTGCGGTGCTTCACCGTTGTAGGTGTGTGCTTAACTTGTTCTCTTCAGTTATATGCATTATTATTACTGTTTGCACTTTATAAAATGGGCAAAAAATTTGCAGTGTTCTGATTGGTACAGAGGTTGCTAGAGCTGCATCCTTATAGACAGATATCCTAGCAACCAGCACTACAAGCCAACCAATAGCCCTGGCACATACAGAAATCAGTGAGCCCACGCTGTCTAAACCACTTTCCACAACATTGGCACAATCACAAAGTGGCACTGACAGCACGGTGAGTGAAGTTTCCTGCTGGCTTTCCGAAAGCTGCCTGTCCCCGGCCACTGCCCACGCTACCACTGACACGTACCCCCTCCTAATTCAAAATCCGCACACAGTTCAAAAACAAACATTTGTTTAAAATTAGAAGTTACCTCAATTAAATAAAACTGTCCACTATGACCGCTGAAATGGAAAGAGCTAGATCTCTTTCAGTACATGCTCGCACCGTCACAACCTCCTTGCCCCGTCTCCCACCGACAACCATCACCTGAACTAAAACCATATGGTAGCGTCCAAAAATCCTCTTCCATTCCTTTTCAAAGTGCTCACTTTGCAGGATGCCCTGTAAATAAACCACATTGCACAGTATGGCGCCCAAAGAGGAACATGCTCCCTGTAATACTGCCACGGTGCCTAAAGAGGGACATATTAGCTCTGTGTAACACTGCCATTTTAAAACACAAAATGTAAAAGTTTTGCACAAAGTGAAGCTCATAGACTGTGTGGCTTATGTTGACTGACGAGTACATCACCTGGCCAGAAAGTGTGTGCATGTGTGTGTGTGTGTGGGGGGGGGGGGCGGCTCTGTACAGCTGAAGGTAAATACAATACTATACAGTACATAGAGGGATTATTTTTATTCTTTTAACATTAAAACCATTTTTTTACTATTTTCCATTTTTAGTTTTTGTTTTCTTTTTTAATTCATAATTTCTGCTGGGGCTTATTTTATAAGTGCAATAAGACACTCCGATGTGTGGGTTATGCCCTGATAAGAGCACTTCCCAGATGCTAAAGGCACTCAGCGTAAGCGCCTTGTGCCTCATAATGCATCTAGGGCATGCTCCTATCAGGCCATAACCCACACCTCGTCGTGTCTTATTACTGGCTTATGTTACATGTGTTATCAGCAGCATACCAGCCCTGTCAAAGGATTGTGTCCAGATGTTTAAAAAGCATGGCAGAAGAACTGGTCAGCAAGATTCCCTCCGCCAGATCTCTGGAAAGGAGTAGGCCATGCATTTATTCTTTTTTAATGTCATACATTAGTTACTTGTCTAAGTTGTTGGTGTTAGGTTAAAGAGAGAGTTCGCTGACCTTGGTGACATGGAGAATAATGGTTACCTAGACAGACAGAGGTACTGCATGGACAAAAGTGACTGAGGAATTAGTGATCGCGGAATGTTCATGTTCCCAAGGTTCTATGCTAACTGACAGCTTTGGGCTGTGCCTCTACCCCAGTAGGGATATTCCATTACTCATATGTATTAACTCCCCATTAACAAAGTTGGAGCTAACAGAAAAGGAAATTACGGTAAGTGTGAAGGAATTTTTCCTTGGTCGCAGCCTATACTCTGCAGACCCTACTTGATCTCCAGTCCCCCCCCCCCCACTTCCCAGCTAAGATTTTGTTGTGCCTATCCCATGCATGCTTAAAGACCACCACTGTTTTCACCCCACCATCTCTGCAGGAAGACTGTATCAGGCATCAACCACTCTATCAGTAAAGAAGTACTTCCTCACATCCCACCTTAATTTTCCCCTTCCAGCTTCAATACATGTCCCCTTGTTCTTTTGCATCTTTTGCTCTGAAAACTACTCCTCTCCTGTACCTTATCCAACCCCGTGAGGTATTTATAGATCTCCATCATGCCTCCCTTTCTCTTCCAGGATGTACATACTGAGGTCCTTCCATCTCTCTTCATAGGGCTTCTGATGCAGCCCCTGCACCATTGTAGTTGCCCTCCTCTGGACAGCCTCCACCCTGTTTATGTCCTTCCTGAGATGTGGTCTCCAGAACTGGACAGAGTGCTCCAGGTGGGGTCTCAAGAACAATTTGTACAGTGGCAACACCACCAGCCTCCTTCTGCTGGCATTACTCCTTCCTACATGATTTGCTCCATGTGCACACGTGTGGCTTTGCATGTTATTTTCTGAATGTGGTATGCAGATAGTTTGCCTGTTCTCTACAGTGTATTTGTGTTCCTATTAGTTATGCGCTGTTTTGAAGGGGATGTGCCATGGCTACTGCAACCCCCTGGTGGCGTTTGTTTTGGGGCCGGCAGGATCTGCAAGGGCAGGCACCTGTCTCACGCTGTGAGTTGGTGTTTGGTCACACAAAATCATCCATGCGCCTGCTAGTTCACGTGCATAGCATGTGTCAGGTGTCAGTGTGGCTCTGGCTCAGTTTGTAGCACATCAGTTTTGGGCCAGAAGGTCTTGGGTTCTAGTCCTGCACCAGGATTGAGCTCATATGCTGGCACTCAGGTACAGTAGGAAGGGGATGCTGTACTGTTCGGGTGTGCTGTCCTTTGGATCAGATGCTAAACTGAGGCCCTGTCTGCCTTTACTGGAGATTACTCAGATGGAGTTAGAGATCCCATGGCACTTGAAAAGAGTAGGAGAATTTCCCTGCTAGCCTGGCCAAAATTCCACACTTCACTAAAATACCACGAACAGCCCAATTTGGTTCAATTTCAGTTGGTTTGCATCTGTATCCCCCCCCCCAGAAAAAGACTGAAAATAGGCAGTATTATCTAGCCATATTTTCCCACTCAACAAAAGCTAAATCAAAATAAAATAATAGTGGTGCTGGGCATGGTGGTGCTGAGGGTTGAGGCACTGGACGCCACACCTCGCACCATGCCGGCGACCCAGGTTCGGGAAAGGACTCAGAGCACCAGGGGTCAGCAGGGGAGAGGGTGGATTGAGCATCCTAGGACTGCTCTCCTCCTTCTGGGGTGGGTAAGGGGAAGCAAGTTGCGCTGTAGCGGCACTTGGTGACGACTGGGCGCAGCACAGTTGCAGTGTACAGTAGGGAAGGAGCACGGCAAGACGCCAGCTTACGTGCCATACATCATTGCACTGCTGGCTCACAAGGAAAATATGAAAGGAAATGGCTGGGTGCGACCAAGGCAGCTTGATGGCTGCGCTCCTGTCAACCCAGAGGACTGTCGTGGAATTGTACTGGGGGGCCCGGTCCAGCCCAGCTCAGAGATGCATGGGGAGGCCCTAAGGGGGGGTTGGGGTGGCCGTGCCAGACCCCCATCATGCGAGTGAGCCTGCTGCTTTCCAGGGTGGTGGGGGGCGGCAGCTGGATGCTCCCGCTGGTAGAGCTGTAGAGGCGCATAAACAGTGATATGATAAAAAAATAAATAAATAGTGGTGCTGTTTTGCTCTGCAGAAGTGTGTGCTCAGCACTTCCAATGAGCATGTACTTTGAGCTTTGGGTTGGCTTCTGGCGGAGTTCTGCATTTTTGGTACAAAGGCCACTCACTATGCACTTACACTACTTGGCTGCATAACACACCCGGACCCTTTTTGGGTCAGGCCCCACATATATTTATACTACTGTGTATCAATATACTGAAACTATTACTTGCTGTCAATACTGAGGAGATGCATTATAAGTATGTTGATACAGTAAAATGCATTTCCTGTATGCAGATGCATTGTAAGTACATTGATATAATGTAAAAATGTTGACCTAACTCCAAACTTTCATTAAAAAAAAAAAAAAAAAAGTGTTACCAGCATAGAAATGTAACCTGGGGTGCCATCCACCACAGGCTACTACCCGTGCCTGGGTTCCTAATTTGCTGTTACGGGGGTTCTTTCCCAAGACAGAACAATAAACTAGTGCGGTGCCTCCACCCAGAGTACATTTTAAGTGGGTCTGATATTTAGCAGTACAACCCCCTGAAATGCTGTACCAACCCACCTCCCAAAACAGTCACCACAACACATGGAATCGCCATAAACCAAAACACAGTTTACAATAACTTAAAATTACTGGCTTAAGCTAATAATATGCTCATGAGTCAAAATTTTCCAAAACAGATAAAACACCATTTATTGGCATGGGGAGGGTTAGGAGAGGATAAATGGAGTAGAGGTTAAGCAACATTTGTTTTTGCACTGGCATTGGGCAACTGGTAAACATCAAATAATCATTTTGCATTTTTAATTTAACACATATTTTAAGCTTGCAACCACCAACCCTCTGATGCATATAGATTTAGCCCTCTGACTAACTTAACAGCTGCAGGTTGTAACAATTGCACAAACCCCCACTGGTACCAGTCCCCAGTTCAGATAAAGCTCCCCAAAATTATGTCCCTGGGTACCCAGTACTAATTTGTTGCAGGCCTGGGATGCAGCTGGTTGCCCAGCGTTGGCGCGCTTGCTTAAATCAAGGGTTAACTTTTCTGTACATCCATTAGCTACTTCTAAATTTTACTATGCCATTGGGCATAACTTGAAAACAACTATATACAGCCCCCAGATGCAGGACAATCCCTGCCTCTACTCGCGGTTCTGCTGACAGTCTCGGTTGGCAATGGGACTGTTGCTCTGGGGTAGCTGGCACAGCAGAACTCTGGATCTTGGAAAGCTCGAGTTGTGAAGCAGGCACCTTGCAGCTTGGACCTTCTGACTTACTTGTAGACTCTAGCAGCTTGTCACCTTCAGCCCACAAAGCAGGCCAGATTGCAGAGCGCAAACAAAAGGCCTCCTAAGCCACAAGGGGCCCAGACCCAGGAGTAACCCCACGGCCCCATTCCTCAAATGGGTCCAGAGTGCCCTAGCACCCAGGCATGCACCCGTGGCTCCCTGTGGCCCAGTCTGCCCCACTCAATAGGGGTTAGCAGTTCCCCTACCTGGCTCCAGGATGTGACTGTGCAGCTTGCAGTTTTGGTCTTTTGTCTGAGCCGAAATAAACGGCACCTTGATGCAGCAATGGTTTCTTTGGATTCTGCCTTGCAAGTAGCTGTTGCTAGAAACACACAGTCTCTTGGGTAGCAGTCCCATCTTTACACAGTCAGACATCAGCAATGCAGGCAGGTTTCTGAACACTGGATACCTGCAGACCTTCTCCACAGTCTCCTTTAGCCTCAAACCAAGTTGTCATCTTTACTATTGATGTTTAGTCACATCCAGCTACTAAAGGCATTTTCAGCCACACTGCTAGCCTGGCAGCCATGACCCTTTCAAGTCAGGACACAGTCTCTAGATGCTCACTGGAAACACAGACTGGGATGTGACCAATGGGTTCCTCCGAGGACCCTGAACCTGGTACTGAGACGCAAACCTTTACTGGAGCAGTCCCATAATGCCAGACATCATTATCCTTCACCGTGCAGGTGCTCACGAACCAGAAGATGCTCTTCCTCCTGCTTTTGAAGATAAACCTGGCTTTACTGGCAAGCCCCCATGTGCCAGGGAGACTCCCACACCATTTTTCCCTGAATCAAAACCATATCCATTCCTTCAGCCGAAACAGAAATTGTCAGCAGATAAAGACCACCTGGCCCATCTAGTCTGCCCATAAGCCCTTTTACTGGATTATTGCTTCCGACCCACCTGCTGCTGTACCTCTATGGTTCCCCTTTGCCTGTCCCATGCATGCTTGAATCCATCCACTGTGCTCACTCCCACCACCTCCTGAGGGAGACCATTCCATGCGTCCTCCACCCTCTCTGTGAAGAACTTCCTCACATTCCCTCTTAACCTTCCACCTTCCAGTTTCATGTCATGACCCCTCGTTCTTGTGCTCCTCCTGTACTGGAAAATGTCTCCCCTCTGCACCTTGTTTATATCCTTGAGGTACTTGAATGTTTCTATCATGTCCCCTCTTTCCCTCCTCTCTTCCAGTGACTGCATATTGAGGTCCCTTAATCTCTCCTCATATGTCTTGTGTTGCAAGCCTTGTACCATCTTAGTTACCCTTCTCTGGACTGTCTCCAGCCTGTTAATATCCTTACGAAGGTGCGGCCTCCAGAACTGCACACAGTACTCCATGTGAGGCCTGACCATGGTTTTATATAATGGCATCACTACCTCCCTCCTTCTGCTGGCGATACCCCTGCCTATACAACCCAGCATGCCACTGGCCCTCCCAGCTGCCTTAGCACTCTGCTTTGACATTTTCAGGTCATCTGAAATAATAACCCCCAGGTCCCTTTCCTCCTTTGTGACTGTCAGCACCCCACCCCCCACCCCCATCCTGTAGCTTTTCCCAGGGTTTGTCTGTCCCAGCTGCATAATTTTGCACTTTTTCGAATTAAACTTCAGTTGCCAGTCCTCAAACCATTTTTCAAGCTTTCCCAAGTCCCTCCTCATTTTCTCCACCCCATCTGGGGTATCCACTTTGTTACAGATCTTGGTGTCATCTGCAAACAGGCAAACCTTTCCTTCCAGCCTTTCTGCAATGCCATTGATGAAAACATTGAACAGAACTGGTCCAAGGACTGATCCCTGAGGTACTCCGCTGGACACCCTTCTCTCTCCAGATTGTAATCCATTTACCATCACCCTTTGCATCCTGTTAGCCAGTTTCTAATCCAGTTTACCACCCTGTCCCACATGCCCAGCCTACCCAGCTTGTTTATCAGCCTCTTATGTGGGACGGTGTCAAAGGCTTTGCTCAAATCAAGGTAAGCAGCATCCACTGCCCCACCCTGATTTATTTCCTTTGTCACCCAGTTGAAGAAATCAACCAGATTTGTCTGACATGACCTCCCCACTGTGAATTCATGTTGCCTATGGTCCTGGTCTCCGATGGCATCTAGATGCCCCACTATCTTTTCTTTAAGCAATGTCTTCATGATCTTCCCCACTACTGAGGTGAGGCTGACTAGCCTATAGTTCCCTGCCTCCTCCCTGCTGCAGGATTTGCGTAGAGCGACCACATGTGCCCTCCTCCAATCCTCTGGTACCACCCCTGTGTTGAATGGCTCGGTAAACATGGCTGCCGGAGGTTCTGCTATCTCCCTTCACAGTTCTCTGAATATTCTTGGGTGTGTGCCATCTGGTCCCATCGCTTTGTTCACCTTCAATTTAGTGAGCTCCAAAACCATCCCCAGTTATTCCTTTAACCTTTAAACCAATGTTCACCCCCTTCCTTGTGACGTTGAATCAAACCAGGGTGACAGACTTCAGTACCACCTTGAGCCTTTGATCAGAACTTCACCATCAAAGTGTAGATCCTCACTGCCCTCTCACATACTTGCAGCTTTCTGTCTCAGCTGGATGTTGCTGGGCCTTGCAGCTCTCTTCCAGCTAAAGCTGCAAAACTGGATTCCTTGGTCAAAGTTCCTCTAACAAATTGGGGGAAGGCAAACATAGGCACTGGGGACAGCTAGCTGGCAACCCCCAGGCAGGCCTTTCCCCAGCCTTGCAGCTCCATCCTTTTGCAAAGGGGCTGGAGCCTCCCTCCCTCTGGTGGGGTTCGCAGTAAGAAAATCAATATGCACTATTGTGCATGCATGGTGCTGTCGCTACATGAAGTGCAGCTACAGAGCAGTGGCTCCGCAAACTGCTTCTCTGGACCCATTCTGCATCAAAATCAAAAACAGGGGCCAGAGGATTTGGGGGACCATCTGGGACTCGGCCAGGTGGAGGGCAGGACCAGAGGATTCAGGGGACCATCTGTGGCTCAGGCCAGGAAGAGGGTAGGACTGGGAGATCTGGAGCGATGGGGAAATGGAAGGCATTTACAGTAAGCCCCTGTGGGGAGGGGGGGTGTTACAGAAACACAGACTCTGCAGATAAAGACTGAACTGGTACACTGAGTCTGCCCATCTTTCCCTACCTAGGTGCAACCCCCCCTACAAATGGGGGTTCCCAAAAAGTCTTCCTTGAGCTTGCCTAAATGCTCACTGCCAGGCTGGTGTCCTGCGTTTTAGCAGTTTAAATGTGATTACCAGAGCTTGTATAGCCTCTGTGTACTGTCTCTTTAAGAGCTGTGTAATTGCAGCTTAAGTAATCTGAGAGGGAGCTCTGTTGAAAGATGTAACTATTTACTGAAAATCATTTAGAGTGATAATGATAATGTAGTTTGTCTAACCTGCTTTCTTTGTAGCAAGGACTGTTTTGTTTGTCTCCACTATCTTGGTCCTGGACTGCAAATTGGACCAAACAGTACTGGTGGGACCTAAATGTAGCCGGACTACAGGAGCTGTCTGAATTTAAATCTGTAGGAACTTTTGTTTGGAGCTTTTTTGCGCCTTTTTTGCAACTGAAGGGGGAGCTCTTGCTTTGACTGACAGCCAATTCAGCCAACCAAATCTTTTGGATCTTGGGGAAGTCCTAGGCTGCTTGCAGTTTTCAGTTAGAACTAAGCTGGAAGCTGAGCAAGAAGGAGCTGAAGTGTTTCTGAGCAGCAATCCTGAGTGGATTCACATGGGAGAACTCTGAAAAGGCTATATTTTTGGCCTGTATGCCGGTGTGCTGCTCCTGAGAGGGAGAGAAGAGAATTATTTTGGACTAAATCCAAGTTTGTGTGACTAAAGTAAGCTACTGAAGTGGGCCAGGTTCAACCTGAAGAAGACCGAATATTTTTGCTGAATGCAATCGGCCTGTCAGGAGTTCCAGCTACCCCTAAGCTCCCGGTGTGCAGAGAGCTTTATGATTGTGCTCTGGGGAGCTCTGCCTGGTACAGTAGAATCCCCGCATATGTAAATGTGCTATGAGCTGCTAGTGGCTTTGTGAGTTAGTTCCCCACTGTGTGAACTGTGTTCTGCTTGCTGGAAGCTGTATCCAGCCCAAAATGGACTGCTTCGAACTTGTCTCCATGCGGTCTAGGCTTTGCCAGACTGGCCCAGCCAGACTACCCACTGCACAGAGAAGCCATCGACAAGAGACCTGCCTGGAGATCAGCCCCCTGCTCCACGCTTGAACAGGAACGACGCCTCTGCGACTTGTGTGGGCCCTGCTTCTCCTAGCATTCCAGATCAACCACCTGCAGTCTCGATTTTCATCCAGTCTTGGGTATCGTGAGTAAATACCAGGGTAGCTCCCTACAACAATAGCGTAATCTGAGTGTGTCATCTGATTGTCTTGTTGTTTCATTTCCTTTACGAACTGAGCCCTCTGGCTCCGGAGTACAAATACTGTGTACTGTGCATGTTGTGTTTTCCATCACAGGGCCCCAACCAGCTGCAACCCCGGGCAACTGTCCTGGCTAGCCCATCTCTTCTCTACCTGGGTACCCAGAGGTGGACTGTGTGGGGGGACTTAAAGCGCATGCATAACTGCTTGACTGATATAACCTTTAAGTTAATTAACCTGATTTTGCCCCTCCCTTGTTCAAGTCCCCTGAATAAATCAGATCTAACTTTTTCTGCATGTAATCTGACTGTGGTTCCAGTTTGTGCTCAAAGTACTGTAGTGTTGCTATTTGCTGTGCTTAACCTTGTTTTACAGGGGGTTCCCAGGGTCGAGCCAGAGGAACCAGCCCTAGTGTTAAGTGCAAACAGTGTGGGTACTTGTGTGGTGTACCAGGGGTATTGTGAAAGTGATTATTGTACAATGTTCAAGCCACTAGATGGGAAAGAGGGGGGGTTACAGTGTCCCGGAGGGCTGTGCCCAGGTTAGTTTGACCACTACCAACCCTGACCTCCGGGTGGAGGCACCCATTTCAGAACTCAGGCCCCTTAACCTGCTACTAGCCCAGCAGGCAGGGGTAGTAGCAGTGATGAAAGTGAACAGGAATGCACAGGAACTCAGTTCCTGTACCTTTTTTGCAGCAGGAACTGAGTTCCTGTACTTTTTCCCACTGTCACTGGAACTAAAAATTCTTAAACCAGCAACATAATACCAGTTTCTGGCCCTGTGACCTGAAATCAGGGTTTGTATAACAACAATTGACTTGTACAACAGTGCTGTTTTGCTGCATATACTTCAATATCTCTAACTGAATCTACTAGTGTTGAAACAGAAAGACGTGTCTTCACACAGCTATCCTTCAGATCGAAGATCTTCATTATGCATGTCATATTTGCCAGTGTCTGAGTTCCTGTACTTCTTGCCTACCACTTGCACCACTGGGTAGTAGCCCTTGGGATAGCGCCACCTAGGGGTTACATACAGTATCACCATAGATCCTACTTGATCTCTGGCTCATTCTCCCTCCACCCCCCCCCAATCTTTTCTGTTAAGATTCCCATATGCCTATGCCATGCATTCTTGAACCCCACCACCTTGGCTGGTAGGCGGTTCCAAAAACTCACCACCCTTTTTGTGAAGATGTACTTCCTCACATCTCTCCTGAAACTCCCCCTCCCAGCTTCATAGCATGTCTCCTTGTTCTTGTGTATTATTTTTCTGCAAAATGCTTTCCTCCTGTACCTTATTCACTCTAGTGAGGTATTCAAAGGTCTCTATCATATCCTCCCTTTCCCTCCTCTCTTCCAGGGTGTACATACTGAGGTTCTTTAGTCTATCCTCAAAGGGCTTTTGATGCAGATCCCACACCATTTTAGTTGCCCTCCTCTGGAATGCCCCCACTCTGTCTATGTCCTTATGAAGAGGTGGCCTCCAGAGCTGTACACAGTATTCTAAGTGAGGTGTTTCCAGTGATCTATACAGGGGCAGTACCAGTTTCCTCTTTCTGCTGGTATTATCTCTCCCTACGCACCCCAGCATCCTACTAGCCATCCCAACTGCTTTGTTGCACTGCCTGGCCACCTTTAAGTCATTAGAAATAATTACCCCCAAGTCTCTCTCCTGCTTGATAGTTGTTAAAAACATTCCCCCCAATTTGTACTCTGCTGCTGGGTTTCTGTGCCCCAAGTGCATTATTTTGCCCTTTTTCACACTGAAACTGAGCTGCCATACTCTTGATCACTCCTCAAGTTTTCTTAAGTCTCTTCTAATCCTTTCCACTCCCTCTCCCCCCCCCCCCCCGGAGTATCCACCCCATTGCAGATCTTGGCGTCATCCACAAAGAGGCAGACCATTTCCTCCAGCTCCTCTGCAATGTCACCTATAAAGAGATTAAAGAGGACCAGTCCCAGCATTGATCCCTGAGGCAACAACTTTTAAACCAAACAAGTAGACTGGATACCACAGCTCTTTATAAAATAAATTATTTATGAGAATCCCATAATGAAACACAGAACATGGTCTGCACATGCCAAACACATTTTGGGCATGCTTAGTCCTCCCTGAGGCACCCCACTTGTCACACTCCCCTACTCAGAGTGAACTCTGTTTACCACCACCCTCTGACTCCTTTCCCCTAACCAATTTCTTACCCAGTTTACCAGCTTTTGACCCACTGCTAAGCTACTCAGCTTGCATAATAGCCTTCTGTGTGGAATGGTGTAGAATGCCTTACTGAAATTCTAGATAGACCACATCCACTGCTCCATCCTGATATAATTCCTTGGTCACCCAGTCAAGATATCACACTATCCTCTTCTTTAGCAGTGATTCCATTAACCATTCCACCACCAGCATGAGGCTGATTGGTCTATAATTATATAAGCCACTTCTTATTGATGATTTTTCCCACTGCTACTGTCAGAATCAGAAACAGACATTTCATTCTTATCTCCCTTCGACGGGGTGGTAAGCCAACGACCAGGTTACATAAATGTAACCCCCTGAAAATGGGGGTTCCCAAATGACTTCCAGGAGCTTGCTTGAATGCTTCGAACCTGAATGGTGTTTGGCGTTTAAGCCATTTATCTGTGAGTGCTTTTAGAGCCTCTGGTACTGTCTCTTTAAGAGCTGTCTGCTTGCAGACATAATTAGTTTGTATAGGGGGACTGTGTGTTTCTCTGCTTGAGTCCCACTCGAGCTGCTGCCAATTCGCTCCATTTTTGCAGTCGCTAGGAGTGCATAGGGAGCCCATCTGAAAGATGTAACTGTTTGCCAGAAGTCATTTAGAGTAATAATGAAAAAACAGTTTGTCTAACCTGTTTTTCTTTGCAATCAGAACTGTGTTTGCCTAGTTCCCCATTCTAGTTTTGAACTGCTGAACTGGACCAATCAGTGTGGGTTAAGGGAGCTCTAAAATGGTGCCTGTGGACGAATCAGAATTTGGACTCGTAATCTGAGCCAGCCACAAGAGGATTGTATGGGCAGTGACTCTGGGAAATGTCTTTTGGACTTCGGCGCCTTTTTGCACCAACAGAGGGAGTCTATAGTGAGTGACAGCCAATCCAGCCAAGAACTGGGAGGAACTCAAAGGAGTGCCAGTTTGTCTACTGGAGTTTCAGTTTAGCTCTGGCAGTGAAGAGGAAGGAGCCCTGTGCTCCTTCGGTGCACAGTTTTAGTCGGGAAATGCGTGTAAGGCCCCAAGTTTCGGTCTGCAGCTTGTGCAAGTGCTTGTTCAGACCGAATCCGACCTGTGAAGAGAATCAAGGAGATCTGAAGAGTGAAAACCAGGCTCACCCTGTAGAAGACTGGAGAAATTGCTGAATCACGCTCGGTCTGTCAGGAACTGAATCTGCTGTGTGTTCTCCCGGGTATTGTGTGGTAATTGCAATCGGGATAGAGAAGCAGCCTGCCTGGTATAGTACTTTCTTTTTCCATATAAATGTGTGTAGTGCTTGTGGGGACTCGTGTTTCAAATCCCCTGTACAGTGAATTGAGTGCATGAAGCTGCAAGTAAACCCCAGCTTAATCAAGACTACATCCATTTGCTCTGAACTGCCGTGGCGTCCAGTCGCAAGGACCTTGTCCACATGGTCTGCTCCTCCTGGCAATCCAGGACAATCTGCCTTCCATTCAGTTTCAGCATTGAATTTGTGAGTACAAATCAGGGTAGCTCCCTGCCATCATCTAATTGCAAGTGTTCCATCTGATTACTTTTCCTTTCTTTCTCCACGAACTGAGCCTACCGGCTCCGGATTACAATTTGGGTATTGTGCATGCATTTTCCATCTTCAGGGCCCCAACCAGCTGCACCAAATAGGCTAGCCTCTTATTGCTTGGGTACCCAGTAAGAGTGACATTAGGGACATTTGGGATTCTGAAATATGTGCACAGTACTGTGATTATTAATGCGTTTAAACTTATTAACCTGATTTCCTCCTGTCCTTGTTATAGCCCCCTAAATAAATCAGATCTGTTTGTTTCAGCAAAGTTACACTGCCTGAGGTATTCGTCTATGTTAAAGTATTGTACTGTGGTTTTTGCACTGTATCATCTTATTTTACAGGGAGTCCCAGGAGTCACACTGCCCAAACCAGTCCTGGGGGTAAGTGTATACTGTGAAGGTAATTCTGATATATTGTGTGGGCCACTAGTGGGAAGAAAGGGGGGTCCCAGTGTCCCAGAGGGCTGTGACCAAGTAAGTTTAACTATTGCAAACCCTGACCTCTGGGTGGAGGCACCCGCCATCGGATCCAGGCCCCTCAACCTGTTAGTGGCAAATCAGGCAGGGGTAGTAGCCCTTGGGATAGCGCCATCTAGGGGTTACATAAAAAACATAGTTAAGAACTTGACAGCAGATAAGGACCGCTTGACCCACCCAGTCTACCCATTTTCCCTACCTACTATAATACCACAGACCCTACTTGATCTTCGACTTTTACCCTCCCGTTCCTACTCTCTAAGGTTACTTTTTGTCTATCCTATGCATTCTTGAATTCCGCCACAGCTTTTGTCCCCACCACCACCTCTGGGAGGCTGTTCCATGCATCCACCCTTTCTGTGAAAAAGTATTTTCTTACATTACCCCCGAGTCTAGTCTACCCCTCTCCAGCTTCACAGCATGACCCCTTGTTCTTGAACATTTTTTTCTCTGAAAACTGCTACTCTCTTGTGCCTTATTTCTACCAGTGATGTATCTGAAAATCTTTATCATATCCCCCTTCTCCCTACTTTCCTACAGGATGTACATATTGAGGACCTTTAGTCTTTCCTCATAGGGCTTTTGGTGTAGACTATGCACCATTTTAGTTCCCCTCCTTTGGGCCACCTCTACTCTGTCTATGTCCTTCCAAAGATGCGGTCTCCAGAACTGGGCACAGTACTCTAGCTGAGGTCTCACCAATGATTTGTACAGAGGTATCATCCCCTCCTTCTTTCTGTTGGTGATACCCCTCCCTATGCACCCTAGCATCCCACTGGCTCTCCCCACTGCCTTGTCACACTGTTTGGCCACCTTTGGATCATCAGATATGATTACCCCAAGGTCTCTTACCTGTTTGGTGATTGCTAGTACCACTGCCCCCATCTTGTACTCTGCCCCAGGGTTTCTGTGCCCCAAGTGCATGATTTTGTACTTCTTTGCACTGAAGTGTAGTTGTCATGCTCTCGACCACTCCTCAAGTTTTCTTAGATCCCTCTTCATTTTTTCCATTCCCCCTTGAGTGTATATCCTGTTGCAGATCTTTGTGTCATCTGCAAAAAAGGCCTACCTTCCCTTCTAACCCCTCTGCAAGGTTCTCCATATAAAGTGCTGCTGTACCCCTCAGCATCTTTTTGAGACAGTCAAAGACCTCAGCCCAGAACTGCTTCAAGCCTGGACATTTCCAGAGTATATGTTCCCATGGCGCCACATTTTCTACAACATAAATTCGAGTTGGTAGGTACGTCTCTGCCTGTGATAACTGAGATGATAAAATATCTGGACGTGAGTTCACACTAGAATTCTCTTCACTGCATGGAGGCAGTTATTGAGTGTGCGAGGGTCACGTTGTCTCCCATATTTTGCCTGTCAACTACATGTTTGCTGCTTCCATCCATTACACCAAAGACATTTTCTTTTCTGACTGCTTTGGTTGGATACTGCTGGGAGACTTTATGTTTTTTAGCTAGATTTAGTGTTCCTCCCGTGAGGCGTTCTGTCAGATGGTCATTAATTCCCATCAGAAGGGGGAAGAGTCCATTCCATTAATGTAACAACGTATTTGTAGATAGAAACATAGAAATGTATTTATTTTATTTATTTATTTATGTCTTTGATAACCGGGAGAGCAAACTGATCCAGAGGATCGTTTTCAGTCATGACCCGGGCCACCAGGGTGGCAAACACAACAAACATCAATATGATACAGAGATACAATTAGAACAAAACAGGACTGCCAAATACACTTGGTATGAGGTCAAATTATATAGTACAAATATTTCAGAGAAATCAGTACATACTGGTGTAGTGACATACATTAAGTGGCTATGCAATATAAAAGGCTTAACATGATGATTATGGTAAAATATTACATGCAATATACATACAGTCACCGGGGAGCCAAATAAATAAATAAATACAGTTAAAACGAAGGTTCAGTCTATCACCAGGAGTGGTATAGGCACAAGTCATAGGCAGAAGTGCAACTTAAGTTAAGTAGCAGAACCTGCAAAATTGACGGCAGATAAGGAGCGTTAGGCCCACCCAATCTGCCCATATTCCCTATCTGCATTAACAGTTGCTGACCCTACTTGGTCATCATCTTTAGCCTCTCCTTCCCACCTCTAAGGTTCCCATATGCCTATCCCATGCATGTGTAAGCCGCCCATGCAGGAGGGTCTTATGCCCCAATTTAGGAACCCCCTTTTCCCCTCCTACCCACCCACCCCAGAGCTAGGGGATTCAGTAGTGCTCTGAGGGTAAATACCTGCTGAACACCTCAAGGTTAGGGAAGGTATATAAGGCTGGAGATAGGAAGTTTAGGAGTCTTTTCCAGTCTGGGCATTAGGCCTGGGGTTGGAGGGGAGGCGGCTGGAGGAGCAGAGTAGGCATGCAGGAAGAGAGCTCGGTGGTCCGGGTGGGCCTGTGGGGGAACTCTACCCCCATTAGTGGCAGATAGGGATGGCCTTTTTCAGTGACATGGCATTGAGGAGCAGTGGAGGAAACTCCGTGCAAAGGATGGTCAGCTAGGTGCCTGTATCATCAGGGTAAGGGAGGTGCAGGTGGTAGTAGGATGTCAGGATAGGCAGGAGCCCGTGAGATAGAAACATAGAATTTGACGGCAGATAAGGACCGCTTGGCCCACCCAGTCTGCCCATTTTCCTACCTAATGGGTAAGCTGCAGATCCTAGTTAACCAACAGCCTACTACTTCTTACCCCCAACCCCTAAAATTGCATTATGACCGTCCCATGCATGCTTGAATTCCACCACTGTTTTTTACTCCACAACCTCCTCTGGAAGGCCGTTCCATGCATCCACAACCCTTCTTGTGAAAAAAATACTTCCTTACATTACCTTTGAGCCACCCACCCTCATCTTCAAATTGTGCCCCCTTGTTCTTGCACACCTATTTTTCTGAAAGATGCTACCCTCTTGGACTTTTTTGATTCCCTTGAGGCACTTGAAAGTTTCTATCATATCCCCCCTCTCCCTCCTTTCCTCGAGGCTATACATATTAAGCTTCTTAAGTCTCTCTTCATATGTCTTTCGGTGCAGACCCTGCACAATTTTAGTTGCCCCTTTCTGGACTGCCTCCATCCTGTTTATGTCTTTGCGGAGATTGGGTCTCCAGAACTGCACACAGTACTCCAGATGGGGCCTCACCAGCTGTCTGTACAGAGGGATAACAACTTCCTGTTTTCTACTGGTGATGCCTCTCCCTATGCATCCCAGTATTCCCCCAGCCCTCCTTACTGCCCTCTCACATTACTTGCCCACCTTTAGGTCATCTGATATGACTACCCCCAGGTCCCTTTCCAGTTTTTTTGTTGTTAGTATCTCACCCCCCCATTGTGTACTCTTCCCCTGGGTTTTTGTTTCCCAGGTGCATTACCTTGCACTTCTTAGCATTGAATCTAAGCTCCCATACATTTGACCATTCCTCCAACCTTGCCAAGTCCCTTCTCATCCTTTCCACCCAACTTGTGTATTAACTGTGTTGCAGATCTTTGTCTCATCTGCAAAGAGATATACTTTTCCTTCCAGTCCCTCTGCAATGTCACTTATAAAGACATTGAAGAGAACCGGTCCTAGCACTGAACCCTGCAGTACCCCACTAGTAACCCCCTTTCTTCAGAGTGGACTCCATTTACTATTACCCTCTGTGTCCTGTTCTCCAGCCAATACTTTACCCAGGCTACCATCTTGGGACCCACTCCCAGGCTGGCTAACTTGTATATTAATCTTTTGTGTGGAACTGTGTCAAATGCCTTGCTAAAATCTAGGTAGGCCATGTCCACAGCCCCTCCCTGATCTACTACTTTGGTCACCCAGTCAAAGAAATCGATTAGATTTGTCTGACATGACCTTCCCGCTGTGAATCCATGCTGCCTTGGGTCCTGTGCCCCTCTAGCCTCTAGGTACTCGACATTTCTTTCCTTCAGAAGTGATTTCATCATTTTCCCTATCACTGAGGTTAAACTAACAGGTCTGTAGTTGCCTGCTTCTGCCCTGCTCCCACTTTTGTGAAGTGGAATCACATCTGCCCTCCTCCAGTCCTCAGGTACCACCCCATCCTCCCATGATTTGTTAAAGAGTGTAGTCAGTGGTGTCAGTAGTTCTACCCTTAGTTTTTAGAATTCTGGGATGAATCCCATCAGGCCCCATTGCTTTGTTGACCTTCAGTTTTAAGCGTTCTTTCAGAACCCTTTCTTCTGTAAATGGGCTGGTATCAACTTCTGTATCCAGAGTGTTTCTGTTGTTTGGTTTAGGTACCTCCCCCTCTTCATTTGTGAATACTGAGCAAAAATATTTGTTTAGTATCTCTGTCTTTTCACTGTCACCCTCTGCCCACCCCTCCTCCCCTTTACTAAGCCTCACTATCCCTCCCTTGGTCTTCCTTCACTCCCTGATATACTTATAAAAGGTTTTATCCCCCTTCTTAACTGTGTTGGCTATCTTTTCTTCGGTTTGGGCCTTTGCTGTTCTGACTGCCTTCCCAGCTTCCTTTTGCTTTAACTGATGCAATTCTCTGCCCTGCTCCTTCTGTGATTCCTTGTACTTCCTGAATGCTTTCTTTTTCTCCCTAACCTTCCCTGCCACCTCCTTTGAGAACCATAGTGGTTTCTTACATCATTTTGTTTTGTTTATTTGCTTCACACAAAGGCTTGTTGCCTCTGTGATGGCAGTTTTGATTTTTCCCCATTGTTCTTCCACCCCTCCTTCCTGTCCATTTGCTAGTGCATTTCTTAGGCACTCACCCATTTTGGAAAAGTCAGCCCTCCTTAAGTCCAGTACCTTTGCGTTTGTATGGCTTGATTCTACTGCTGTGTTTATTGTGAACCACACTGTTCGATGGTCACTAGTTCCCAGATGGCTACCCACTTCTAAATCTGTGATCCTCTCGCCATCTCCATTTGAAAGTACCAGGTCTAAGATTGCTCCCTCTTGAGTGGGTTCCAAGTCTAGTTGTCTAAGGCATGCCCCCTGTAGGGCATCTGGAATGACCCCACTCTTAGAAGTGGCTGCTGCAAATGTACTCCAATTAACATCTGGCATATTCAGATCCCCCATCAGCAATATCTCCCCTTTTTCTGCCATTCCAAGGATACTTCCTATCATTTCCTTGTCCATGTCCTCTCCCTGAGATGGGGGGAGGACATGGAAAAAAATCCCATGGATGTAGTGGCTCAGGCCACCAGGGCTGTGGGGACAGTGGTAGGGTCCTCTCAGGGGAGAGGCCAGTGGCAGTGGTTCTCCCCCATGCCCAGAGTGGCAGGGTGGTCTGAGTTTAGATGGAGCCAGGGGGTCCTTCATCCATATAGAGGGACCTACTTGGAGGGGCAGGTTCTGGAGTGCTGGCATTAAAGGGCTGGGCAGATCGCAGGTCTTAAGGACAGATCTTGAGGGGTGCCTCTGGCTAGAGCTTACCATCAGCAGGGATGTGGGCTTGGGGCTGTGTACCATTTTGGATGGTCACCTGGGAGTGCAGAAAGGAGCTGAGGTGCTGTCTGAGGAGGAGTGGGCTGCTCGGGGGGGGCCTGGGTGGTGGCAGGGCTCTGGTCCCTCCCATGGCAGGGTAGCCTGTTTAAGGTAGTTCAGGTTCTGGAGCAGAGATGGGTTTGAGGGCTGCTGCACCAGTGGAGAGAGAGAGAGAGAGAGCTGAGCAGGTTCCATGAAAAGTGAAGGAGATCATGTTACAGTGCCCAGGTCGGACAGAAAAAATCCTAGTACCCCTTGAGATTTATTAAGAAGAATGGGTAACCCAGTATAGGAAGAGAGAAAGATTTGGCTTACCAGCGCCTGTGAGCCAGGAGTCTGTGGGTCTTTTCCAAGAAGGGAGGTTCCTTGGGTAAATCATCCAAGAGGTTAGAGTGAAGACTCCCTGCTTGTACTGCCTGTAAACCATTTATGCTGCTTAGAATGTCCAGCCTGGGTGTACTGTACAAAGTTCAGATAGCCCCATGGAGCAGCTTTATTTATTACATGAAAGCTGTGACCCTTGCATTCCTGGAATCATTTGGGATGAAGGAGCTAAAATAAAGAAGCTACTTGGGAAGAAACTTGCAATGATTGCTTATTTATTTAATTTGGAAAGGGGCAAATGAAATGGAAAGCCCCCTTCCTTGTGTCTAATTTATTTCATAAGTTGTAATTCCAGAAGCTGTCATCAGGCTGCATCAGGATCAAGGGGCTCTGGGCCTTAGAAGAGACAGGAAGTTGCAGTTCAGAGAGCCTGGTCTGCTGGTCAGTGTTTGGGGAAAAAAAAATCCAGAATCGGAGGTGAGATTGAGAGTGCACTTGGAAATGAAGTCGCCGAAAGGTAGGACAGATATTTTCCTATCTTATTTGAGGGTGCACTTGCTTGGGTGTTGCACTTATTGTGGTTCTCCCCTATGCCCTCTGGAACATCTGTGATGATAATTTATGCCCCTAGACAAGGGAGCGGGGGGGGGGGAGATACATGTTTGAATTCCCCCACTGTGCTAGCTCCCACCACCTCCTGGGATGGGCAATTCCATGCATCTACTACCTTTTTGTGAAGAAAAACTTCCTCAGATACTGCAGTTACAATGCAAAACCAAAATTCTACTAGAAATTAAAAAAGTTACATTTCATGAAAAAAGCTAGAATAAAAACCTGTAAGGTTATTACAATAAAAGTCCAGTTCTGAAGAGAAAATGTTGAAACACTTCAGTTGGGTACTTCAGGAAACGAGAAGCCACATGTAGTAACCTCTCAGCCTAAAATAAGGTCGAGGGGGAAGGAAGGAAAGAGAAAAAAAACAGATAACCGGAAGTGGCACAATAGGCAAAACTATTAGTGTCTTTTCCTCAAAAAAAGGTTTTACTTCTATATGATCATTGAGTGAGAAAGAAAATTATTGGATGTATATGACTGGTGCATATATGACATTATTTTAGGTTGAGCAGTTACTACATGTGGCTTCACGTTTCCTGATGTACCTAATTGAAGTGTTTTCAACATTTTCTCTTCAGAACTGGACTTTTATTGTAATAACCTTACAGGTTTTTATTCTAGCTTTTTTTCATGAGATGTAACTTTTGTAATTTCTAGTAGAATTTTAGTTTTGCATTGTAACTGCAGTACGAGAATAAGCCTTATAGTGTTGTACCGCAGGGATTATGTGGTGGAACTCAGTTCAGTTTTGACTGTAGTCTGGTTTGAATCCCACCACTCTATCTAAACATTTTTTAACACAGTAATCCTGGTAATGGTCCTGTTTTCAAAGTTTATAAAAAGAATGTAAGAACGGTTCTTCCAGGGAAACAACAAAAAACTTTGGACTATTTATAACACTGTCTGTAAATTAAATAAGACAGGAATAGGTCTCTGTGGTTATAAATGACTGTTTGTCTAATTAAAATAAGTGAGGGAGATGGATGTTTGTGCTTTTTCTGTTTTATACGCAGGCAATAATACCCGACAGGATTAGGCGGTATTAGGCAATACCGGACTGCCGAGATGTGTAATGAGGCCCGACACCGCAGATGGAGGGCCTTATAGCCCCTGGACATTCCGGTATTGCCCATACCGCCCACCCTGGAGGGTATTATTGCGCTTAGAAAATGGGCATCTGTGCCAATTTCAATTGAGTAGTAAAAATAACGAGGAACTGAGTTTTAAAATGAAGAGAAATAGAAAAAACATTTTTTGCAGTAAAGTAGTTCCTCTGTTTTAGTGCTGTTCTGTCTGTTGTACCCCACACCCCTCAGAGTCATTCTGTTCTACTTATTCCCCCCCCAATGAGGAACATGCATTCCTTTTCAGCCAGAATAGAAGACGCGCAGTTAGGTGCGTGACCTTGCATGACCCTGCTCAGTAAAAGCAGGAAGTGGACGTACGATGCAGCATGTCGGCGCCTTGCGTTTTATTTAAAAGTGAAGAGCTGCTGTTCTTTTATAGTTTCGACGATCACCAGAGACGTCTGTTTGCCAGGAAGTTCTGTAGCTCTTCTGTGCCGTGTAGTCCAAGGTCGATCAGGGATGGTACAAATGTAGTGTTAGCCTGAAAGGCATGAGAGAAATGTAAGGCTAAGCAGTTATTTTAATGTTGCTATGATTAACCGGGGTTTAACGTGGTAACACACTAGCGAGGAAAATGGCCCGAGAGTACTGGTAAACTGCACCCGCAATCAGCCTCTCCTTCACCTACAGAGAACAACGCTCCATCATCACCTCACGGAATAGCGAGGAACAACAGAAAAAAAAATTGCTTTCAGTTGTTTTGTGTGTACTGCTGTTTTTTTTTTTTTTCACATTTTATAGTACTGGGTATACTATGTCTAAGCTAAGGACTGATGGTGATGGGGGCTCTTTCGCTAAGCGAGGGAACAAAATGGCAGCATTTTTAAAATTGAAATTAGTTGTTGCAGCCAATTAGGAAGCAGGGTGGGCATTAGGACACATACTGGGTGAAGGGGCACTGTAGACTCGTACTTTATTTCCTGGGCATCTATTGAAAGTTAGAAAATGGGCAGAGTTCATTCTTAATTCTGATTGGCTAAACTCACCAAACAGCCAGTCGGGTATGAGACAGTAGAGACCAAGAACTAACCAGTCCCAGTCTCTATTGCCTCATTTAGTTCTAATACAAATGGGCCAGTAGAACTCTGAAAAGGCAACTGCCACCATGTTGGTTGCCTCACTAATGGAGCTCTAAACTGTCTGCCGATCTCTCCCTGACCCCCTTGAAAGAGCTTCCGAGTTACAGAATTTAAATTTAAACTGTAAAAGCTCACACACAAGCAGCTAAAATAAATGTGGGCCTTAAAATTCCACAGTGAGTTGAGTGGTAGTTCTTTAAAAAAATAAATTTGCATTGTAGAATCACAGTTTCGATCTCACCTACGGACTGAATTGAACAGCTGCCTCCCTGACCTCGCTCAGTCTCCTGATTCCGCTCAAACTGCATACAGCATAAATATTTTCTCTCTGTTGCCCCCAATGGGAACTGCATCAGTTCCTTGTCATAGAATTGGATAAAGAAAGGAACAGCTCTTATTTATCCCGCCCAGTCTACTGACTGCTCTCACACTCTCTCGCTCTTCCGGTTTCAACCTCCATGGTAACATCTGCCGTTCTGGAAAAAAAAAAAAAAACACTTGTATTGCCACCAGAGGAGGTGGTGGGTGGGGGATAAATGTTTGCCTTATAAAAGAAAACATTTTTTTCTCCACAAAGTCATAGCGCTGAAAGAAAATAAAATAAATAAGTTTTGCCAGCTGATCACCGGTGCTGCTTTCAGTATCCCGTTTGCTCTCATCTTCTGCTCACACACAGAGCAACTGCCACAGCTGAACCAACCCTAAATGAATCCACCCTAACAACTTAATTGCCATTCATCTCCTCCCCCTCCAACACACACACAGTGTTTAATTTTCCCCCTTAAAAATGGATGTTACAAGCTGGTGTGTAAGCTGCTATCACACCCCACCCCCTCGCGCTGTGTGGTATTCATTTATTTAGTTTTTGTTTACCGGGTAGGTGCGCTAGCCAGCAGGTGACTATTTTCAGGCACGACCCGGGAGAGTACAATACATCATAACACATGGAAGCAACAATACAATTGAGGCAACAACCATACAAGTACATTCCAGACATATAGAGGCGGTTCCAGCTAGTCTAACATGATTTAGGCTATACTAAGCAGTGACCAGCAGGCCAAGAGCAAGGAGGTGTTTACAGGGAGTGTTGGTACAGGTAAGGGGTAAGGAAGGGAGTATAGGGCCAAAAGAACTGCTTACGGCTTTACCAGGAATGCGTATGGAGACTGCCAGGTTTGTGGTTCCCCAGCCAGGCAGGATGATGTGGAGTGACAGGGAAGGGTGCAGGCAACAGGAATGGCCAGAATGATACGTGAGTGCATATCGAGAGGTGGGCCATATATGGGAGCATATAGAGCACCCAGCAGCGAGAAAAGTCAGGAGGAGGGGTAGAAGGAGCCGTAACCTGGCGGTCGGCAACAGCCAGCCTGAGCAGCAGCAGGGGGACTCAGGGGAAGTAAGAGAGGATGCCAGAGACATCCCGGCGGTAGGCTAGAGGGATGCCAGGTTCATGGCCCCACAGTCAGGGATGAAGAATATGGGAGGGGTGGACGGGAGGAAAGGGCCGCATGAAATACGGCTTTGGCGGTAGGAGGCGTGTAGGTGCAGCCGGGGTTGTGGTTCCGAGGCTGGGCATGAGGGCCGGTGGCAGTCCCTGGCCTTGGACATCCTGTGGCAAATGGTAGACAAGAGGAGGGGAGGGAGGAGGTGAGGCCTTATTTTACCAACATCCACCTGTGGCAAGTTTGGGCAGTGCCCAGGTAGACGCAGAGGATAAGAGACGGGAGGAGGGGTGGAAGGAGCCATAATCTGTCGGCCGTCAGCAGCCAGCCAGAGCAGCAGTAGGGTGCCCAGAGAAGTAAGAGAGGATGTCAGAGACATCCCGGCGGCAGGCTAGAGGGACGCCAGGTTCATGGTACCACTGTCAGGGAAGAAGAAAATGGAAGGGGTGGGTGGGGAGTAAAGACGGCTTGAAATACGGCTTTAGTGGTAGGAGGCGGGTAGGTGCAGCCGGGCTCATGGTTCCGAGGCTGGGCATAAGGGCCGGTGGCAGTTGCTGGCCATGGACATCTTGTGGTAATGGAGGACAAGTGAAGGGGTGGGAGGAGGTGAGGCCTTACAGTACCAACATCCACCTGTGGCAAGTTTGGGCAGTGCCTAGGTAGCGCAGAGGATAAAAACAGTACAAGATACAACAGTAATGTAGGTAGTAGTAAGTAAGTGCATACATTCATAAAACCTATACATAATTATAATTTAAGATAATGATAGGTGAGTTTGAGGAGAGGGGTTGGATTTAGGGGAGAGAGAACAAAAGGAGGGTAGTATGAAAAAAAAAAACTTAAACTTCATTGTAAATTGCAGGCTTTGAACCTTCTGTCCGCACTCCCCTGCTCCAGTGTGGCCACCTGCCCAACACTCCGCTCCTCTCCAGAGTTCCCCGATGCAGTCAGTTTTTAAACTTCAGTCCTCCTCAGTAACCTCAGTAACCTAGCTCAAAAGGAAAATAAACTGCGCGGTAAAGCATGGAGATGTACCTATACATAGTAGGCTTATGTTTTTTTTTTTTCCCCTCAGAGCTTGCCGACCACCACATCTGCTCCTCTGCCAGATTCCCCAATGAATAAATGAATCAGGGAAGTGATGTATAAATTAAAATGAATGAAAAAATGACTACGGAACAAAAGCATTATAACTTAAGCCGTGTGTGTGTGTGTGTGTGTGTGTGGCGCGGGGGTAACCATGACAGCCAGCCAATGTAGGTGGAGGGACTATTTAATTACAAAATAAATTAAACAGCTAAGAGTTTTAACAATTAAAAATAAAAATATATGTATTTTTAATTATTTAATACAGTGGCCCATTTCTAGCGCAAATACCCTCCAGGGTGTGTGGTATTGGGCAATACCTGACCTTCCAGGGCTATAGGCCCTCCGCCTGTGGCGCCGGGCCTCATTATCTGCGGTCCGGCATGCCCAATACCGCCCACCCTGTTGGGTATTATTGCTTGCTTAATGTACTCCCCTGGCAAGGGTACTAGCCAATCAGATGCCAGGAAATTAAAAGCCCATTTTCTAAACTGTTTTGATTGCATTATTGAAATTTGCACATGGTTTCAGTATTGCACTATCACTTTAATTGTTATTAAGTGATTAAGAGACATTGTTAATTACGTGATTAAGGAATATTATATTTAAACAGAGTGTTCACTAGGAGGCATCATCTTCATTAATGACCAAGATTGGTTGAAATGTTAGAAGGTTGCTGTTATTCTCCAGGTGGTGTTGCACTGCTGCTGTGGTGGGCAAAATAAATATTTTAAACTTTGGTTAAGCATCTGCTTGCTGACTTTTATTTTGTGTGTATGGTGTGCCATGACTGTTTAGCTTTCAGTTATTAGTACTGTCATTGAGCACCCAGTACCTAGTGCAGCTCCCCAGTTTTTGCCTTTTTTATCCCTTTGATTCTGTTGTCTTTTCTGACTGCCCCTGTCAGAGGCTCCATGCAGCACAGATAAAAACAGAGCTAAGGGGCAACTCAGCCTTATTTGCCTTCCACTATGTTAAAGCGTCATTTCCCTTCCACTATGGTAAAGTGTCATTTCCCTTGGTACCTGCTTTGGAGTTGCTGTATAGAGCTTAGTTATTTTCTATATACGTTGGTCCAAAATTGAACTTGTGCAGAACATCCCATGGAAAGTGCCAATTAAGGGACTTGAAAGCCCACTCTGCGTTAACTGATACAGCAATGTTTTGTGTCTGTGCAGATTTTGTACCCAAACTGACATTAGGGAGTGGCTAGATGTTATCTGTGATGTGCTGTCCAGGGATGAAACCCATCTGCTCTTTTCTGACTTTTGGACAGAACATTTTCATGTAATTTAATGTCCCAGTTAAGGAGGGAGATTGGTCTGTATGATGCTCATTTTTGGTTTGGTTTGAAACAGAAACCAACCCAAAGCATAACAGGTTGACCCAGTCCTAGTGATACCAGCACATGCATGCCAGGCACTTCGCGCACTTTGGCAACTTATAGAGGCAGTGTGATCTAGTGGTTATAGCACACTGGCTTAGGAACTGAGAGCATGTAGGTTAATACCCAGCTAGAGCTGGATACGCACTGTGTTACCTTGGGCAAGTCTCTTAACCTCTCAGTACTCCAGTTTCCTCTAGCTGTGGAAATGTGTAGAAGTAGGACCCCACTGGAACTGAGATGCTGCATCTCAGCTGGGGTATCCTACTGTAGGTAAACTGTAACAAAAAAAAATGTCAGCCAATAAACTTCAACGTGAGATCCCCTGAATGAAACGTGGCAGATTGTTAACTCATATGGTAACATTGTAAATGTCAGTCCTTAAAAAAGTTCAGATAATTAATATATAAAAATACCTAATCAACTATGAGGAAAGAAACAGGTTAGTGTAGTAGTAGTAAAATGTTTTTTATTCATCATCAAGTATGAACAAAGGATAAACTCGACTGAGCCAAAGCTCCTTACAACGAGGTCCCACAGTTTCAAGACACAAGGTAACACAGTACTGAAGCTCAGTAAATCCAATAAATTAGTTACAAAGAAATTTAGCAGTAAAATTTACACAACAAAATCAAAAAAAAAAAATTCTACGAAAGAAAAATAATTTTGGATAAAGCAAGAACTGAAATGTTAAAATGTCTGGCAGCAAACAAGAGGTTCTTTAGCTTTACACTCGAGCCACATTTTTATCTTGCCCAACCTGATCTTACCAGATACTGGTCTCAGGGCATGTGGAATACTATTCCAGACCAATGACCCTAGATAAAAAACTGAGGTTCTACCTATTTCCAAATTGCATTTAGGGACCACTAGGTCCAGGCCTGTTGCTGATCTTAAAGAGGCCTTTTTCTGTAGGTCGACAATATTGGCAGATATATACTTTGGGAGTTGCCCTCTGATACCCTTCTACATGATGAGAGGATGTGTTCATGTCTCCGATCACTCAACCTCTGCCATCTGCAATCCTGCCAAATGTGGAGCACCAAGAATACAGCAGGCAAGCTTGTTGTAACAGACGTCAAGTCTCGCTAATTCCCTCTTTGCCGCAGCAGAGTACCAGATATCCCCATAGTTGAGAACTGGCAAGAGCATAGCATTCACTACCCATCTCCTGGTCTCTTGGGATATATACAGTTTTGCCTGATAAAGGGCACCAAATTACTTACCAACATTCTTTAACAGCTTCTCTATGTGGACATCCCCTCTCAAACTAGTGTCATGCCACCTTCCCAAATATCTACACATGAACAAACCTGTTGAATCACAGAACCATCATCTGTTTTGATATTCAAAGCCATTTCTTCTGTTCTTTTACTACTTCGATCAAATAACACAGTTTGAGTTTTTCTAGAATTTACAAATAATTTATGATTTTTTAAAAAGATTTATATTTCATTAAAAGCACATTAAAGCTTACTTTGAATTTCATTCATGGAAATATCAGACATGTATATGATTGTATCTTCTGTATATAGATGGACAAAGATGGATGGATATGTGATGCTCAGGTCATTCATATGTACAGTATATTAAATAACAGTGAGCCCAATATTGAGCCCTGAGGGACCCCAGTAATAATGGGTGCGAATTCAGAAGAATATCTGCCTATGGAAACCAGCTGTTTCCTTGTTTTAAGGTAAGTTTGAAACCACTTAATGCTATGCTAAAGTGTGGTAAGTTACCACTCAGGTACTCATTTAAATGCAGGCAGAGTCATTACATGTGTGGTTAATGTCATATAAATGAAATTTTCTATGAAGAGGATGGGGTTGTGGATTTGATCCTTACCTGAGTAAATGCTTACCTAGAACCCCAGTAATTTATCAACATAGTAATGTGATGATCAGGTACCCAGGGCAGTAGAGTAGGTGGGAAATCTCTATACATTGGTACATGTTTGCACAGCATACTTATTTCATCCCTGCTCATAAAGCAGGGTGGAGACGGGGGTGCAACCTAATGGACCTGGATTCCCTCCTGTCTTTAAATTACTATGCTGCAATTATGGAAGTCTGCCCCTCCTGCAGTAACTTCATCCATTATGAGTATGGGCACATCTCCACGCTTCTCAGCTGGACTTCTACCACTACTCATGCTGTGTAACCCTGCATGCCATTTTCCCTCAGGAATCTGTAGAGTCCTCATTTGAAGCCTCAACAGCCCTAGCTTTCATAACTTCATGGGGTTGGTTATGTTATTTTACACATTAACCACCCTCAGTGTGAAGAAAGACTTTCGCATGTTCCCCATATCCTGTCTCATATCCTCAGTTTGAGTGCATTGACCCATGCAGGTAATCTATTTAGACTTAAAACATCATTTCACTCTGGTAACCATTCACCACTACTCTGTTTCCTATCTGTCAGCCAGTTTGCTACCCACCGCCACCTCATATGCAATTTGTGGAATCCATATCAAGCCACCTTCTCCATGATATTGTTACACAGTATGGTGTCGAAGGCCTTGCTGAGGTCTGTATAGGACTACATTCACAGTCCAGCACCTATCCACTTTTCCCTAGTTACCCCTTCAAAGTAGGCAACCATGTTGGTTTATTAGGATAGCATTTCACATAACAGCAGGATATTTCATGCACAGATCCCAATATAATTGTATATAGGCTTAACCCAATTAAAGCATTTACTAACCAGTTAGAAGGCTTGTCTTTGTATCTTATCATGAAGTTGTGTCTTTTTGAGCTACTGAGTTGCTTACCTCCTGTTCCTGTTGTGATACAGAATCTTCATTTCAAATCCTTTTGCTCTCTGGGCAACCTTGTATCCAATGCTGCCCATTCCAATGATACCAAGAGTAGCACCAGAGATATCCACTCCCATCCAGTTACAATCAAAAGCCTTAGTCTCTGGAGAATGTGCAATCTTGACTCCTGGAAGGTAATTTGTTCACATAGGGTGATATACAGTATGTACCATGCAAAACATATTCACAGGTTCCAAAAATCATAGATACTGTACATAGATACATAGACAGTGTCCGCAGATAAGGGGGGCCTACAGCCTACCCTGTCTGCCCATTTGAGCTTGTAAGTTTACTTTATGTTTTCCTAGAAGTCTGTTGCCCCTTAACCCTGACTTCCAGAATTCCTTTATGTCTATCCCATGCATTTTTAAATCCTGTCATTGTTTCAGCCCCCACCACTTCCTCTGGCAGGGTGTTCCACTTGTCCACCACTCGTTCTGTGAAGAAATTCTTCCTCACGTTTCCTCTGAATTGTCCTCCCTCCAACTCCATCCCATGCCCTCTAGTCCTGGAACATCTTTTTGGCTTAAAAATAATGTATTCCTGCACTCTGTTCCTCCCTATAAGATACTTGTATGTCTCTATCATATCCCCTTGCTCCCTCCTCTCCTCCAGGGAGTACATATTCAATTCCTTCAACCTGTCCTCATAGGACATGTGATGCAATCCATGTACCATCTTTGTTGCCCTCCTCTGAACCTTCTCTACCCTGTCTATGTCCTTACATAAGTAAGGTCTCCAGAACTGTTCTAGTAACTGTGCATTGAGAATATTTAATTTACTTGTTTCCATACAGAAATGGCACACTGGGATACATCTTCGCATTTGCAAGTACTTTCTGCTGTTGACAGTAGACACCGCAAAGTGCAACATGCTTCATAAACATCAGACTTGGAAACTCAGGTCCTATGGAATGGGTACTTTTACAAGGACCCTAACAAAAAATGGCTGCTCCACAGTCAGGAATGTGCTCCAGTATAAACCTAGTAAAGCTGTGCAAGAAAAGCTAGCACTCAACCCTCCTGCTTAAACCAGCTGTCACCAAAAAATATGTGATCAGTAAAGAAAAGTAAATTATTGAATTTGTGAGAGGGTATAACTTAAGAAAGTGTGGTAGCAGCAATAGACAAAAGAACCTGACATTTTGCATCCTGCATGTGCTTTGTCAAGAGTACAAAATGACACAGTGATGTACACAGTATGCTCAATTATGCATCTTGAAACCCACATAAAAAATGTTAACATTTAAATCAAATAACCACGTGCAAAACTAGTTACTTCATAAAGTGCAACAACATGTGCTTAGATACTATTAAAGTACAGCACCTAACAGTGCATCAGTGAACTGCTAAAAAACAAGTTTGTGTGGGTTGTTCCCTCCCCTATGCAATGCATCCATGGCTGTAACCCTCCTCCTCCAACTGCAGACATTTGCACATAAGGTCTCCTGGCACAGCTACAGGGCTTACTACTACCAGGAAACAACATGCACTACTCCTTCAGCCATGGGCAGTAGTTCCACACCTGTCCACCAACATACAACACTGAAATCATCTGCAGAGTAATCACCCATTTTGATTTTTTTTTTTTTATAAGAAACTATTCAATTGAATGTTCAGAATTTATTTTCCTTCTCAAAAATGCTGTATTTTATGTGATATAATGTTCAGCTCCATGACTTTATGTAGTTATAAAAATTAATTGGCATGCATTATTACCTTCAACTAGCCTTCGAGCAGATGCCAACATCAAACCCATGCCTGTGTTTGCAGTTGCATTGTTGAGCACATGTGGAGTGTTTCCCACTTTAACCCCAAAACTGGAGATTAAATGCAGGTCCAGGTGGTTTACTCCCACTCCTCCGTTCACGATCACTTTCAAGTTTGGCAAACTCTGCAGGAGCTCGCAGTCCACTTTTGGTTTCATTCCCCAGATGAAAAGAGCTTGAATCTCTTGTGAAGAACACTGCTTGTTTTGCACAAATTCTGGAAACCAAATAATCCTGAAGTGTGGCTTAATAAGCTCCATAAATTCTTCTGGAACACTAGATAGTTTTTCGGATAGTAAAGCAAAAGGTAGTCCCTCCATAAGCTGTAAATGTGCAAAAGCCAAAAATGTCTTGATGTTCTTTCAATAAAAAGAATACAGAAAGGTTGTCTTGTGTACTATTTTAAAAAAAATTTAACACGTACACAACTCAGGTACTCCATCAACCAAGCAAGTCCTGTCTCAACTGTAATTTGAGTATAAGAGCCATTACAACATTTATTATTTAAGTGATAACATGTAGTTAGCCAGAGTATATGAAGGAATAACCAGCTGATGTGGGCGATTAAATGCCAAGGCTGAAGGTCGAGGCATTGAATCAACTGCAGAAGCAGGTTATTCCAAATATACAGTACTCTGGCTAACTGAATGTTATTACTATTATATGAGTTTTGAAAGTAGGATTTTAAAAGCTCTGTGGTAGATGAAGTGGAAGCTGCCTTTTTTCTGTGGACAACATTTGGATAAACTATTATGAGCATATCTTAAATGTGGATAATTTATCATGAGCAGGTCAGAAATGTGGATAAACTTTTTGTGGGCATGTATACCCCCCCCCCCCAAAAGTGACACCAATACAGCGAACTACGTCGATGCTGACAACATCGATAGTTCACTATATTGGTGCACCAGAGACTGGGGCACACTGTTTCCCGGTCCTGCACCCACTCCCTGAATTATCCACAACTCAGACTTGATTATATTTAGAATGTGGGGGGTGTGTGGGGAGAGCCCCCAATAGAAAAAGAGACCAGGAGTCCTTTGGGATTTATGTCAACCGCAACTTGTGGTTGACATAAATTCTCTCGCTGTGATGCCGGTCAACAAAATTGTTGCTGAACCAGGATCATAGAGCCTTGTGGACATGTCTCAAATATTTTATTTATTTTATTTGGTTCTTAGATTAATACCTTTGAGCTATAAGCTTGTTTACAAAGGTTCCATGTCAGCAGCAAACAACACAAATACAGCAAAACAATACAGACAGTGGTTACAAAAGGTTTTGTGTGATAAAAGCAAGTCTGAAAGACTGCCTATCACATAAAGCAAACAAATAGGAGCCCATGGTCAAAAGGGCGATGGGTATTGTACCGACGCTACAATACTTTACCAAAGCACAAACAAAAACCTTTTTTATGTGGCGGCTGTGTCCCCCACACCCTCCCTTACAGGCGGCAAGCCCCCCCACAACCCCCAAACCTAAATAACCATCTCCAAGGGGGGTTTGGACAACAGGGCAAGTTACTGGATTTAAAAAAAATTAAATTATTCTGACCGTAGCTGGACCCGAATCGATGTCTGGTCGCATCGCAAGCAGTGGTGTACACCACCATGCTATGCGAGCAGCTCAGCAGGAATTGGCCACAAAGGATCTTGTATCTTGTAGTAGTGAGTATAGCTCCTTGATATACTCACTATATAGGATATAGTGACGAATTGCACCACTCGCTCTCTTGTAGAGCGCTACTATTGAGTCGCTCAAAAGTGCAGCACTCAATAATCAGCACTCTACATGGGTGCTACCGTTACAAAATTACATTGGATAGAGAAATGATGTTCAACTCTTTTGTAAATGAAATTACAAAATTCAACTACATTAAGCAGTAAGTACATTGTGAGGGGTGAACAAAACAGAAGGTAGCTTTACTATGGAGAGAGAAACTAGTAACAAAAGAGTCTGGGTGCTGAGAGAGTGCTGAGTAGGTGAGGAAGGTATAAGGGAGAATAGATGGAGAAAATGGGAACAGCCTGAGGGCCTTGTCATTGGTTTGCTGGAAGGGGAAAATTCCATGGGATTTTGGAGTGGGAGGATATGGTGCAGGGAGGGGAGAAGCAGATTAGGTGGAGGGGGTAGAAAACAGATGAGGAATGGAATGGAGGATGAAGGCAGAGTGGGATGGTAGAGGAGAGGGGAAAATAAGGCAGTTGGATATCAATCAATCAATCCATACTTTATTTATAAAAAGGCGCCTTTCTAAAAACCAAGGTGCCTGTACACCACGATAAAACAATATTAATAAAACAATAAATTAACCACACTAATAAGATATTAAAAATCATAATATGCTTGTTTAAAAAGATATGTTTTAAGTGCTCCCTTAAAAGTTTCGACGGTCGGGCAATCTCGTACCTGACGAGGTAGAGAATTCCACAGGGTCGGGGCCACAAAACTAAAAGATCTGGCCCCAGAAGTCTTCAAACGAACCCTGGGAATCTCTAGCAATCCCTCATCAGTGGATCGGAGAGAGCGGGGGGGGCAGTAGGGATGAAGGAGATCTTTCAGTTAGCTAGGTCCCTGATCATGTAGGGCCTTATAGGTCAGAAAACCGACCTTGAAGGTGATACGCCAGCATATTGGCAGCCAGTGCAGTCCGAGGAGCACAGGCATTATATGACTGGTCCTAGAAGAACCTGCCAATAGCCTGGCTGCCACATTCTGCACTAGCTGCAGGCGGCAAATATCAACCCCCGGTAGCCCAAGATACAGGGAATTGCAGTAGTCAAGACGGGAGGTAACAAAGGCGTGGACCAAAGTAGAAAGATCATCAGGAGGAACCAGATGCTTCACCCAGGCAGTGTTCCTCAAATGGTAAAAAGAGGCTTTGACAACTGCCAACACCTGTGATTTAAGTGTCAAACAGCTGTCAAAAACAACACCCAGATTTCACACCTGGTCTGAGGTAGTTAGCTGGACACATCCAAGCCATAAGCCTGAGGGAGATCCAGTCAACAGACCCACCTCCCGGCGACCTGGGTCCACGACCAACACCTCAGTTTTTCTTGGGTTCAACCGCAGCCAACTCACATTCATCCAGTCCTGGATTTCAGCAAGACAGTTATTAAAGACTGAGAAAATGGCATCTTGGCCAGGTACAAAGGACATGTACAGTTGAGTATCATCTGCATAGCAGTGAAAACTCAAACCGTACCACCTAATGATCGATCCCAACGGCAGCATGTACACAGCAAACAACATGGGTGCCAGAATGGAGCCCTGTGGTGCCCCACAGGATAGGGGGAATGATGTTGAGGAAAAAATCCCAGACACCACCCTCTGAGTCCTATCCTCGAGGAAAGATCAAAACCAGCTGAGAACTGTACCAGACAGTCCACAGATAAACCGCAAGCATTCCAACAGCACACCATGGTCCACCGTGTCAAATGCCGCAGAGAGAGCAAGAAGGACCAAGATAGAACAGGTCCTTCGATCTCTGCTATCAGGAGATCATTTAGTAATTCTAACCAGGTTTCATCTCGGTGCTAGGTGTCTCTTCCTAACCGACTGGAGAGAATCGTAGACATCGTGGCTGGTTAAATAATCATCCAACTGCATCGCAACCACCTTCTCAATAACCTTTCCCACAAAGGGTAGGTTAGAGACGGGTCTATAATTAACCAGACAGTCCGGGTCCAAGGAGGGCTTCTTAAGAAGGGGCTGCACCAAAGCCTCTTTCAGGGGATTTGGAAAAATCCCCCTCTCCAAAGACCTCCAGACTATCTCAGCCAGAACCGGACCGATTTTATGTACACAACCCACTAGGAGACGTGTAGGGCCCGGATCCAGACCACAGTTGGTCGGACGCAGTAATCAGATGACCATCACAATGTCATTGATTGTGGGAAGGCTGATGTTGGACCACACAAAACTGGTGTCTGACATCTCCTGTCGACCACCACTACTCCCACTAGAGAGCGTCAGACGGACATCAGACCTGATCTTGGCAACCTTATCTGAAAAGAATTGAGCAAGCTCCTCACACCATTCTTGAGAAAAAAGCTCTTCTGGGCTGAAGACAGATTGGATTGCACAATCTTTCCACGGTCCAGAAAAGCTGAGAAGGTCTATTCTGAGCAGCAGCAATCTCTCTGGACAGGAATTCTGCCTTCTTACGAGAGATTGCTGATTGATAAACCACGTAATGGTCCATCAATCTAAGTTTGTCACAATCCAAGCCCGACTTCCGCCAACATCTCTATAATCTTCGTCCAACTCTCCTCAACTCCCTTAAAGTCTCATTAAACCAAGGAGACCTAGGGCGAAGGGTGAGAGGACGTACACAAACAGGTGCAATGGAATCCAGGGCCCCTGTCACTGCCTTATTATAGGCAAGTACCAAGTCCCCTGGATACCTGCAATCACTCAGAAAACCCAGTAGGTCCAGCACCGCCATCAGGCCATCTGGGGAAACACCCCTCAAAGGGCGGTACTGGACCATCTCCATAGGGGCTGGCCTACTAGGGGTGGCCTCAAAACTAAACCCAATTGAATGATGGTCAGACCATCCGACTGGTTCCACCACCAAATCGGATATCTCCATCCCCAATAGGAACACCAAGTCCAATGAATGACCACCAATATGGGTCGGAGAGGAAATAACCTGTGTGAAGCCCAGTGAAATCATTAACTGGCGGAAGTCTTGACCAAACTGCGAGAGTTCATTGTCGACCCAGGCATTGAAATCACCCAGAACCAACCATCTGGGGGATCCCAATGTCAGGTCGACAATGAAGTCTGCAACTTCCTGCAGGAAAACATTCCCATCACCTGGTGGATGGTAGACGAGAAGAATCCTGCGCCCCACACCCTCGCCCATAATACATTCAAAGGAGTTGGTATTACCCACTGGTACTTCCACTAGGCCGAGTTCTGATCTAAAACAGATGGCAACACCCCCACCCCTACGATCCATCCTAGGGCGGTGTATCATCGAGTACCCGGCTGGAATTGCTGAAGCCAAAACTGGGCCAGCATTTTCATCCAGCCAGGTCTCGGTGATGCACGCCAGGTCAGATGTTTCAACAAGATCCGCTATAACAGCGGTCTTGTTTTTAATAGACCTCGCGTTACATAACACCACCCGAGTAGGATGAGCATCCCAGGATGACCGTGCTACCTGCTGACTACCAGCAGAACCCTTGGGTATAGGAACCAGCCAGGGGAACCCTTTCCTGGACCCATTTCGCCCCAGGGCATCTCCTTGTCCCCACTATCCCTATCCGCCCACTCCTCTCCATTCCCTCTCCAGGCCCAGCCCTCATCCTCCCCCTTTTTCTGGTAATCCCCAGAGCCCTACACCATCTATATACCTCTGGTGACAGGGGAGGACAAAAAAATGGACAGAGGTCTCTGAGCCTGGAGGGGGAATAATACCCGACCGTCTTATTACCATCCCAACACATATTTACTGCGCTAACTAAATCAAACAATCCCAAAATTACAAATTCAATCCTAAAACTAAACCCAACTAAACATAAAAAAGAAATATAAATACAGAATAACTTAAACCCAAAAATATGAAGTTTATAATAAGAATGAAAATATAAAAACAATTCCTTCCTTCAGCCACCAAAGGCCCTCTCACAGCCAAGGAGGCCAATAGGGGAGATTGTAAGTGCTATAATGAACAGAAAGAAGACAGGAGTTGGCTTGTGCAATTTAGAAGTTACAATCACACCCACTAAGTGTTGCTAGGTGGTTACAAAGTTTAGATTAGAAGGGGCCAAGTTTAGATTCTGCCAGCAGGACGTCATGTAGCGAGTTGAGCCAAGCGAATGCACAGTGCTCAAAAGACCGCTGACCCTGGGAGGTGCGGTGGAAAGGGACTATAAGTGGCTGGCTGTTAGTCCCTCAGGTAATTCTAGCCTTGGTGGGGCAGAGGAGACTCTGAACGCCAAGTGGTGTTAGACCTAGATGGACTGTTTAGCCAGCAGGCAGACCTAGTATTGAGTTCTACAGTGCAGATTTAACCACCCATACTGGGAATAGAGATTGCAGTAGTGTTTAAGGCATGGCACATCTAGGACAAGCCTAAAGGCTTTGTTTAGCGCCAGCTTTATTCTTTTGAGAGCTGAGTCAGTTGCCGCACTGTAGACCATGAGCCCGTAGTCAATCACAGATAAGACCGAGCTGCACACAATGAGTTTTAATGCCTCATCGGTTAGGCAGTGTTTATACCTAAATAGTTGGCCAGTTTTGACATTTGCAACCTTGGCTACAAGGTCAATGGGCTGTGAAAATGTGAGGCAACAGTCTAGAGTGACCCCAAGATATCTGAAACTTTGGACCATTTCTAGTGAGGCATTTTGGTTGTTTGCTATTTTTAATAGATGGGATCTCTGCTGGTTGTGAGGAGAGGCAAACAGCATTGTCCTGGTCTTCTTATAATTAAGCAAGAGCTTTCAATCAAGAAAACAGGCCTCAACTAAAGAGAAATTAACCTGCATTTGCTTTTCCAGTGCTTCTGGGTCTGTGTGGCTGGTGTAGAATACTGCATCATCAGCGTACAGTATGACCTTATCCTGGTACGCTAAAGGGAGATGGTGTAGGAACAGGTTAAAGAGCAGGGGACCCAAGATTGAACCTTGAGGGACCCCTGTATTGACTTTCAGACTTTTGGAGAGGGTATCAACAATTTTTACTTCTTGTGTTTTCCCAGACAGGTAGCTCTAGAACCACCCCACTAATTCTGGTGATAACCCAATGCAAGTTAGTTGGTTCAGCAGCAGTTCATGATTGACTGTGTTGAAGGCCTTAGTGAGGTCTATGTAGGTTGTCCCCACCATAAGCCCCCGATCAAGTGCAGCATGAATGTAGGCTGTGAACTCCACCAGCGCTGTTGTAGTACTATGCCGTTTCCTGAAACCATGCTGTTCTGGGCATTGCAACTGGTATTTGTCAAGGTAGTTGACGAGCTGGTCATAGACAATATGCTCCAGTGCTTTTGAGAGTTGGGGGGGGGGGGGAGTATGGAGATCTGATGGTAGTTGTTGCGACTAGCCCTGTCACCACTTTTAAAAACAGGGATGACCACTGCCGCTTTCCATAGCTGTTGGAATTTACCGGCTATAGGCGATAGCTTCATAATTGTGGCAAGGGGTGACAGTAACTCATCAAGTGTGAGAGCAATGAGCTTGAGGTCCAGCGTGTCACCACTCATTCTAGTTTTTTCTAAAACTTGTAAAAGGTATTTTTTGTGGTTATAAAATGGCAAGGATAAATTCAGTGACCTCATTGGATGGCAACCATCACATGACCGTGCATTAAAATGTGAATAATCAACTATGGGAGTGGTTATAGTAGTTTGTGGAGTATTAATTTTTCCTGTATTCTGATTGGCTTACAATAGAGATCTGTCATATAATGCTTTATAATTTATTAAGGATTTATAAATTTCAGAACTGTACTCAACAATATTCTCTCCCCAGCACCAAGGTCAATAAGTTACAGGATTTTAAATAATTGATTAGCTGTTTTTTCCTTGGGACAATGCTAACTGTACAGAAAGTATTTATATAGGTTTTCTAGAGGCAAGTGCTATGCATTTTCACAAAGCTTTAACACTTTTATGAGCAAAACGCTAATCAATTTTTGGAGTTAAATAAAACCCTGAAATTCTATTGGTATAATTTCCCATTGAACAGTAATTCGAATCATTCCTCATTCTAATGAAAGCTGCAGCTGCCCGGATTGCAGGTAGCAAACATGACAGCCCTTTGATCTTTTTATGTTAAGTATTTCTTTTCTTCCTACTTATCTAGTACCTAAGTGAGTGTGAACAAACAACAGTACTTTGTTTTGGACTGTTGACCGACAATTTTTGTTCAGAATTCTGGTGGAAGTTTTCTTAACACTAAATGTGTTCAATGCTTTGTAAACTATACCCTCCTGGGTCATGCTTGAAAATAGGCAGGATTTTTGCCTAATGCACTTACCCGGTTATCAAAAGCTAATCAATCAATAAATAAATAAATAAGTTCCTTATTATAGTTCTTGCCCTCTAAGCCACTAAGTGTCTTCCTGGCCCTGTGCTGGACTCTCTTAAAGTGATTTACCAACTTCCCCCAATGTCATGTTTGCAGATCACCTTCCCTTCGTTGAGTGATGCAAAGCTCAGCTGCCCTGAAGTTAAGTATTAAATATATTCAGATGCTTAGTTTTTTAACATTTTTGTGTCACAGTTTGTCTCTGCATGTTTTTTTCTTTGTTTGAAGTTTGCACATGAGCAGTGCATACACATGCATGAGTGACATCAGCACAGGGAAGGTGTTCCCACTTCACCTTTCTCACTGCTCGTTCATTCATCTTTCCTGGACCCAGCCTCAGTGAGTACACATCCAAAACTGAACTGGCAAAAATTACAGCACTGATGACTTAAACTGTTTGTTATATTGGCAGCTGTAATACTTGCTTTTGGGATTGCAGAAGTGGTGATTTCTCCTGATTTTCAATTTTACTCATCTGTCTAAGCTCTGTGTCCTAGGTCCATCGGTTCTTGGAACATCACAATCTACATTGCTTGAGTACAGTGTTACAGTTTTAATAAGTGCTGCAAGTACATAATTATAACAAGTCTGTATAAAAAATAATTTTTTTTAACTGAGTGGAGCTGTACTCTGTAGTGTATTGGGACACAAAAGGACGACTTTTGAACTGGGCAGATCTATAAATTGAAGTAAGCTTTTCAGTATTAGTACATAGAGGTCTGTGATAAATAGATGACTTTTTCAACAGTTCAGAATTGTAATGTGCAGCAAGAGTATAAGCACTGAGCTGCACAGTCCAATCCCAGGAGAACAGTGCAATAAACTGTATATTTTTGGTAAGTGCTGCTTCCAGTGTGATTGCTTCAGTAAACTGCCTTTGCTACTGCATTTCTGATTGTCACCATCATTATAGACAGTTTATATTTTTGCTTGTGCTCCTGTGTTTTCTTGGGCTCATTTGGTGTTCTCATGCAAGCACCATAACACTGATCACCAAAGTATGCTTAGATGTGCATGAATAAAGGGACATGGTGCACTGAATTATTTCTCCAGCTTGCCAGCTACTTGCTAAGTTTATAAATGAATGCAATAAAATCAGTTATATACTGTACATAGTTATACTGCACATAGTTTACAGTGTATCTCAAAATTAAAAACACTTAGTTTTTTTAACATTTTAACATACAGTCTTTATAATTAGAATTATAGCATCATTGTATGTGCTCCGGAGCATCAACAAAAGAAGAAACTGCAGTTGCCATCCTTTCCCGACACTGTGGTACCAATGTACGGCTTCTATGGTGTTATATTGCAAAGTGTGCTAGTCAGTTTGGCATACTTAGGGAATAATGTCTGAACCAAAATATGGGCTACACAGCAATGAATGCAGGGAGTCTACACAATGCACCATGACATCGGTAAGGCATGGAGACAGTATAGTGCAGCATCTGTTGTATTTGCTGTACACTTTACGCATGTGCATCAGAGATCCACTGTAATGGAAAAAATTGGAAAACACAAACTGCTTGACACAGACCGAAGTGGTAATGAAGTATGGTGACATAAGTGAGGAAGGTTGGTTCAAATACAGTCTAACACTTGAGTACCTACCGCAAGGATATGTCCCTTTTTGTAGTGGACCAATCAAACGGTACTTAGGCTATCTAAACATAAGTGTGGTCTCTTTCTCCATGTGAAGGGTATTGGCAATGTCATTTTTAACCTTGGGGGGGTTGGGGACGATCTCCGACTGTACTGTGTATTTTTTGCTCAATTCATAATGCACCTGGAGGCACACATGTAGCGGCAGTAAGCCAATGCCAGGATGGTATTACAGATGTTTATGCAGACACTAATGACAGCTGTAGTCTGTATAGTTCCTGAGCGCTTAGAGGTAACACGAGGCTGGTGCAATAATTTGTAGTTTTAAATTTATAACATGCTGCAAACAGGGGAACCGGTGACTTCAACACGTTACTCAAATCACTGATACCTCTAAAGGAGAAAGTACAAGCAGGCCCCCCAACCCCAAACACACACATACACACATACACATACACAGAAGAAAGCTAAAGCGTAGACCAGTTGGCACTAGGGCAAAGACAGACCCAAACAGTATAAATAATTTACAGATAATAAAAGTTGTATGCTGCAGCATTTTTCTAAGTGCATGTGTGCAGCTGGGGGGTTTGGAGTGGTTGGGGTACAAGGTGCCTGCTTGTAATTTTCACCCTGTGCTCCATCAGAGTGAATGACTGATAAATCAATTGGCGGGAGGTCACTACTAACTAGTACCAGGTGAGAAATTTGGACAAATTGGATTTGGACAAATTGTGAGCCATTTATCCTGCTCAAGCAAAGCCACCAGATCGAGCCATGCTCTCAGTGTCAAGCAGGAATGGCCAACAACTCGTTAGCATAGGAAAAGCAATCCCCCCCCCCCCCAAAAAAAAGAAATATAAAAACCCAGGGTACTATCGCTAGCATTTGTGTGGGCACATCGATGCTGGGAGTTAACAGAACACACACCATACCTCAATTTTGCACAGTAAATGACAGCAATGACGGGAACCAAACCGTAGCACTAAGTAGCAAAATGTAATATTAACAGTCCGTGTTGCCAAGTCTGCACTCACTGCTGTACTGGAATGGATCGGGACTACTGCTGTGACTGCTTGAGCTACTGCCCACATCATTCTCGCTGCTGTCATAGGGTCATCCCTATGGGGATCTACTATGCAGTGGCTGCCAAATTGTGGCACTATGTCAGTGTCCGAAAGATCACTGTTAGTGCAGGACAACATAATGCTTTCATCATCGGACCCTAAAAATTAACTGTTTGACATTGCTGTTGTCGTGCTGCATGCTACGACCAAGAGCTCTGTTATCAAGACAGAATTGCTGTGACCAACATCTAATTTTAATTGCAGAGCACAGATCTCCCTGTGGTGACATTGCAAAGGTAATGAGTGTCAAAGGTCACCAAATACAGGCTCCAATACACAAAATGACATTTCCAGTTTGTGAGGGTGAAAACCTGATTTAATTTGCTAAAATAGGCTATGCATCTATCAAAATACATTGCGAATCAGTTCTATATGCAGTCACCTTGCAGTATATGCGTTCATATATCAAAACTTGGTAAATCGCTTTAAGCTTTTCGGTGCCTTCCTGTACTGCTGTGACAAGTTGATTGCTTAATGTGATTGTTCACATGAGAACATGACATACTGACGAAAGGAAGTAAAAGAGTTCCTAATGTGATTGGTCATACTAGAACATAAAACATACTGATGAAAAGAAAGAAAACAGCTCCTAGAGAATAATTAACCCCTTAAAATTAGGAACAAGCTGTTTCTCAACACAGAGTCAGAGTGGCGACATCATCGGCATAAGAGTGATGCACAAGTGCCTTATGATGTCTTCATTCTAATGAGGTGTTGAGAGCCTGCATGATCTTAGCACCGGGTTTTTTTATTATATATAATGCAACAGAAAGCATGTTTTACAGCAACAGCCATATTTTAGTGGCTTTTTTGATTATTTTAAATTTAGTGACCAACTCAAAATGCTCTGTTAACTTGCTTTCACTGTGTGATATTTTGAATGCAAGCTACCATTTTTATGTTTGCTTGCACGCATATGCAAGAAACATAGTGCCATCATTTGAGTTTTTGTAGGTGTGGCACCCTGTCTTCCAATTCAGTCAGTGTGTTTGCAGGCGAGGCCACAGTTCACCAATGAATGCTGCAGCTGTCTAAGACAGCAATTGAAAATGCAGTGGCGTACAGTTGAAAGGGAGAGACCGCTTCAGTGATCAGCGATAAGATAGTGTTGCTTAGCATATTGCCGGCAATCCTACTTGTATACATCTCTGCTTTCTCTTCCTGGGACATAAATTCAGTTTGAAGTGAACTACGTCCGACGAGGGTGCCGAATCCACTGTTGACTCAGTGCCCCCCCACCCCAGTGTGGCAAATGTCCGTCTGCTGCCCCCCCAAACACACTTCCAGGTGCCATGCTGGGAGCCCACCCCAGCGTGGCAAACCTCTGTATGGCCAACAGGGGTGCCCAATGCCCCGTCAGCTCCACTGCCCCCCAGAACAAAAGTTCCAGCTGCCACGCTGGGAGCCCACCCCAGCGTGGCAAAAGTCCTGCATCGTCTTCCTAAAAGAAAAAAAGACCTAAAAACAAAAAACGGTCCTTTGTTGCTTGTCTTGCCCCTCCCCCCACCCGCACCCACCTTCTGCACACCCTGCCTCCCCACATCCTCACCTCACCCCATACTTACCTCCGGAGTCCAGCACGCACTATCTTCGTGGACCGGGAACATGTCTGCACTCTTCAAACCGACGCGAACTGAGGAAATGCCGGTAAGCTGTATAATGGAATAAATAGGGTTTTTTCAACCTTGATATATATCTCAGGCATTTTTTTGAATTTTAGCACCAAATCTTCAACATGGGGTTTTTGGGACCCCTCCTCATGAATTCTGGCACTGTCATGGCGTTAATCAGCCCCGAAAGGTGATTTTGTGGTCACTGCGTGGAACCACGTTTCAGGACCAATTTACAAAACGACAGTGTCACAGTTCATAAGGAAGGCCCCCCAAAACCCTATGTCGATAATTTGGTGAAAGAATTCCAAAAAATGATTAATTTACCAGTGTGCATTGTGCAGTTCCTACACACACTCGTAAGTTTGCAAATTTTTAATATTTTCACTCCAGATTCTCAACATTACCATTTTACCACACCTCCTTATGAGCAGTACAGCTGTCATTTTTCACATCTTGCCCAAAATGTGTTTCTGTGCATATAGCGCAATGGCGCAGTCTGTGTGCGAAATCAATGTTCAGGGCAAATTAAGAAAATCACAATGACACTGTTCATGAGCAGAGGTCTTAAAATGGGTATGTTAAAAAATTTGGTGACAAAAGTCCATAAAATGACTTTTACGAGCGAGCATTGCGCAGTTTCCATGCACCCTCGTAAGTTCATGAATTTGTAATATTTTCAGTTCAGATTTTCATCACTAGCAGTTTTCCATACTTCCTTATGAACACTACAGCTGTCATTTTTCACACCATGGCCGAAATGTGTTTTCGCACTTCCAGCGCAGAAATGCATGGTCGCTGTGGGAAATCAGTGTTTGGAACAGATTCAGAAAATCACAGTGACACTGTTCATGAGTGGAGGTCCCAAAATGCCTGTGTTGACAATCTGCTGTAAAAAATCCCCAAACTAATTACATTACGGGTGTGCGTTGCACAGTTTCTATGCACGCTTGTGACTTCACCAGTTTTTTTTAATATTTTCACTGCAGATTTTCAACATTGCCATTTTTTATTTTTTTTTATTTTTTTTATTTTTTTATTTATTTATTTATTTTTTTTTTTTACACATCCCCATGAACAGTACAGCTGTCATTTTTCACATCCTGTTTGAATTGTGTTTTCGCACCTGTGGTGCCAAATGGCGTAGTCGCTGTGCAAAATCAGCTTTCAGCTAACGAACTGATATTGCCACTGTTCATGAGGTGGGGGTCATAAAAAAAACATGCTGAAAATTTGGAGTGAAAATACCAATGAATGCCTGAGGCATTAGGGTTTCCGACCATAACGCCCCACCCTGTAGCGACTGACAGGCATCAGGGGTGTGGCTTGGGATTGTTGCCTGTAATGCTCATACCATTCCACCCCCACCCACACCCTGCAGCCAGTGAGAGGCATCGAGGTGTGCTTTGGACTCTTCAGCCCCAAAGTTCACCCCATTCTCCTATACAGCACCCATCTCACCGTCTTTCCTGATGGAATGGGGTGAACATAAGGGCCAAAGACCCCAAGGCACACCGTGACACTTGTCGGTGTCTGCAGTGTATGGTGTGGTGAAATGGTGTGGCCGTTATGCCCGACGACCCAAAGGCTCGACTCAACGCCTGTCAGTATCTGCAGGGTAGTGGTGGGGTTGGCTTCAGTTCAATACTTCACTGCCATTCCTATTATGCAGCTCTGTAACTCCTACACTACCAATGCCAATGGCAGCAAGCAAACATTCGGCATTGACAAATGCTTGTTTATTTAGCTCATGCTGATTCATTTCTGAGCAGTCGTATGTCGAGGGTAGCTCAGCTTGTGCTCCTATGATTTACTATTGAGGGAGTGTGAGTCTTATGATTGCACCCGAGTAAAGTTTTTTTTTTTTTTTAACATTTTGTTTATTTAAATAATTTTTGTTTTACAAGAACAGACAATACAACAGTGGAGTACATCATAACAATTCACATGTCACTGTCACATTAATATCAAGTACTTACAGTTATGTATACTGGCGTATTTCATTGCACAATAGTAAATTGAAATAACTTATGTAGCCTCAGTAAGGATCCCTGACTCATTATGCAGGTCTGTGAGACATCAAAGGATTAACCTCTGGTCCCTCAGTGGGCTGTGCCAGCTGGTCTGTTCCAGATCTCTGGGGATAGCAGCCAACTGGCTGGAGCTGGAGAGCAGCAGCTACATTAGTTGTATTCTGTGTTCGCCAGACATGTAGTGCTGGCTTCTTTCTGTTGAACCTCTTTTCCACTGAGTTGATTCACTACAGACTTGGAGCATCATTGGAACTGCTGCTTGCTTAGAGCCCTGTTTGGGGGAACTCCCCATTTCCATGAAGGAGAAGTCAGAGAGGGACTTATTCTACAAAGAACTTAGCAGAGAAGTAGAGGACTGAAATCAATGCAGAGGTGAAACGTATGCCTTCCTAAACAAGTGACTGATTTAGGAACCCAGCAGTGCCCCCACCCCCAACACCAGGCAGGTGGGGGGTAAAGTTTGACCTGGTGAAGTAATTTGGCCAGGGACCCTCTACCCACAGGGGTTAGGTCTTGTGAGAGGGTGGGAGGCAGTACCTGTGGCAGCTTCAGACCTCCAGGGGGTGTCAGCCTCCCCTTGCTCTTCCTAATTGAGTTGGTGGCCCACAGACATCCTGGAAGCGGGGATGAAGCCTAGAAGTGTGATTTGTTTGGCCTTGGACTCTCTGCTCATGGGGGTGCCTACTTCCCCTTGCCGTCTAAATTGCATGCCCTCCCAGTGGTTTCAGTCCTTCAAGTCTGTGTAAGATTACTGGTGGAGCAGTTGTGGATCGAAGCGCCTTTAGGCTGCTACCCTAAGATCCCATGGAGCAGGTAATGTGTTGACTGTGTACTGGGTCTAGGGGATGGTTGGATGGTGGAATTCCTCAGGCAGATTTGTGGAGCCAAATGTCCCTTGCTGTATCTGAAGTTTGACAGTGTGAAGAATGCCCAAATGGTAAATGTAAATGAGTACAAGTGAAAGAGTAAAAGGTTCCTCTGTGTGTAGACCCTCTATGGGTCCAGGTGAATACCCTAGAAAATAGAGGAGGTCTGGGTCACCATAACATGCATCAGTCACAGAGTGCTCAGCCATAGAGGGAAGGTGTGGTTGGGAAAGGACCAGATTAGAATTCTGCAGTATGCCAAACAAAGGAGAGAGAGAGAGATCAGAGTTGTTCCCCCACTGGGTTGCTTGCAGACCCTGCATTCATTCCAGACTGTAACACAAAATAAATGAGACAGCAAATGGACAATAATGTATACCTTCCCTATGGAAATGGTGAATGTGGAATGGGATGGCTTTATAAATCAAATCAAAGCATGCATACAAAAATTCATATGCTCATGAGCTGGAAGAAAAAAGGGATCCTGGTTAGACTTTATTACTGTTCTGGACATTCTGTTCTTGTGTGGAGTCTGTGGTTTCTTGCTAACCCCCTGCTTTTCAACTCTGCACAGCCCAGATGTGCCATAGTGCTTGGGAGGTCACCTTAAAGTCATGGAGGTCAAGCAAGTCAAAATGGTATTTGTATGCTCCCCTCCCTAGTGAGATTCCAGCTATACCCCTAGACAAGTGGAGGGGGCTACAATTACACTGTGTCTCTGAAAGAGATTAGGAAGAAAAGCTCCCCCTTCAGCAGGATAAGAGACCTGTGGGTCGATGCCATGTTCATGTCCCAAGGGCAGCTGGATACAGAAAAGACAGTGAAGAGTGGAGAAGAGAGCGGGAAACAAGAACAAACAATATTTAGTCAATTGACAATTCATATTGACAATGCATATTTATATATTATGCAATAAAATATTAATGCAGATTTGTAACATATTTAATTTTATAAGGCTTTAAATTATTCTAAGGAGCCTCTTGGGGAGATATATTTCATTCAGCATCATATGGTTTGGGGAAGATGTGTTAGGTCGTATGCATCCAACTCTAGGATGAACCTCTTCAACCCTTCTACTCCTAATAAGGGCACCTTCAGAAATGGCTCCCATATCTGGTGGAATATCTCAAGTTTGTTGAAGGCAAAGTAGGACAATCTTTCACTGGCCACTAGCTTGATCATGTTCCTAACCCACTGCTCACAGGTAAGGGGGAGGGGCTGTCTCCACTTTGATGTAACCAACCATTTTATTTATTTATTTACTTTTGTTTACCGGGTAAGTCACACTAGACAGCCAAGTGCCTATTTTCAGGTGCGACCTGGGAGAGTTACAAACTTGAGTATACAGGTACAGCGATGAATCAATTTTACATACAATGAGATATCAGGTTATATAAGAGAATGACAACCAGTAAAAAGTCACGAACCCCGGGGGGGGAGGGGGTTTACAGATAACCCGGGAGAGTTGCAAGCTAGAGCATACACAAACAGTGAATGAGTCAAATTTACATACAATGGGAGAGCAGGCAATACAAAATATGGCACTCAACGAAGAAATGGCACGCTTAGCATGATTTGGGTAGGTAGTTAACAGCGTTCAAAAGGTTTAGGACAAGATAGGTACAGTGCACATAATAACCACAACACAGGTTCAGTCATATGATAAACCGGCGGGTACCAGCATAAGGGCGGGAGGGACCGCGGACGAGTCAACGAGGGGAGGGAGGGGAAAAGAGGGCCAGGTGACCCCATTCGAGAAGGAAGACTGGGAGTCAGACTGGAGTAGGGATGCCATTTAGCCATTACTTGACCAGTTGACGGGAGAATAAGTGCAGTGGACCCTGAGGGCTCAGAGACCCCCATGCACACATAGTGCAGGGGGCTACAAGGTGCATGGACAGGTGGAGGAACCCTTGAGGAAGTTCCAAAAGGAAGTTTTAAAGCCTGGATGGGAGGGGGTGGACTGAGTAAGTGCTGGGAACGAATTCCATAATTTAGGGGCATAGTTGGTGAAGGCCCGATCACCCACAAGGGTGCGCATCCTAGGAACTGGGTGATTGAGTGCTGCCCTTGACCTAAGGTGGTAGGAAGAGGTGTCAGGGTTGAGGGGAAGGGCAAGGGCAGCAGGGGTGGCTGATCTGACGATGTTGTCAATGAAGTTCCCTACTACGAAGATGCTGTGCTTCTCAGGAGGGAGCCACTCAAGGCATGTGTAGAGGTTGCAGCGGTGTGTCAGGGAAGAGGCAGAAAGTGCAATGGCAGGGCTTCCTAAATCCATTTTAGGATTTTAGGCCCGAACCCTATAGCTTTTCAGCAGTCTTCTAAGATACACAACTGAGGACTCCAGGAGATTGTTTTCTGCAGTCTCCTCACATGCTTTTTTAATCCGTTTCCAAAATGCATCCAATTTTGCACAGGATCATAAGATATGACTTAGCTCTGCCCCATTAGTCTGGCATCTCCAACATTTTGGATGAGGATGCAGACCCATTCTTTTCAGCACTATTGGGGTGTGGTACTATTTGTGAAGTATTTTTTATGGTATTCCGTGAAGTGAGCGACTCAATATGAGTGAGTCAATATCTCCGAATGTCAACTGTATAACAGCGAATGTCAGGTCAGGGACTTGCAATTCTGGAATGGGGACTTGTGTTTTGGTAATATTTAAAATGTATTTCTAATTTGTGTGGTCTCAGAGATGGTTATATAAAGTCGGGGGGGGGGTTGGGAGGCGAAGCCCCCTGATGGGGTGGTGCAAGGAGCATAGACCCCCACATAAAATATACTATAGATGTGAGATTGTTTCTCTTATGTACTTTTTTGCAGTGCAGTCGCTGTTCTAACTTTCGCTGTTACTGGTGTTGGCTATATTTGGTCCCACTGATTTATCCTCGCTCATGTGGTTAGTGCTGTATTTCTTTAGTGCTTTTGACATTGAACCTTTTATATTGACTATGACAACCCTGTGCTTCTCTGCAGCTCTTGTATGCAGCTTTCCAACACGTTTGTCAGTCTTTATCACTCATTTCACGTCCCAGTTAGGTGTCCCACTTCCCATTCAATAATTTAGTTGAAAAGTTTCACCAGGAAAGGCATACTGAGCTGCAATAGCTCATTTCCAGGTGTGTCCTGGGGGAAAGAAATTTTTTTTTTTTTTTTTAATTTGTGATTCAGATTAATACCTTTTAGCCAGAAGGCTATTTTACAAAGGTTCCAAGTCAGTTAAAACACAGTACATGACATATATCACAGTGAGGTACACAAGACAAAAAACAGCTATATCTACTGTAATTACAAATGTGTTGGTACAAAGTATGTGGCACAAGGAATAATAAGGAGACTACAGTAGATGCATTACAACTTATAGCTCGAAACACGACCAGTTTGTTACCAAGTGCAGTACAGTAGGAAAAGGAGAGTACAGTAGTAGCATTACAATTTATAGCCCTCTGACAGGACCTGGTTGTTACTAAGTGTAGTCCAGAAAGAGAAAATAAGGAGGACATCAGTCTAATTTTGACATTGTCTGGGAGAGAAAAAAGTAATAGGGGGAGGAAGGGAGAGGGTTGGGGGAGGCATGGAGATTGGGTAAGGTGGTGAAAGTGAGTAGGTAAGGGCACCGTGGCCAGCTTAGGTTAGGCAGTCACAGCAGTTTGCCTGAGACAGATGTGTGCGGAGCTCCTTTTTTAAATGTCCTATTTTTTTTTGTGTGTGTGTGTATTTATTTATCTCCTACCCAGCTGCCCCCATCAGCCCAACCAGCCCTCCCAGCCCCACATCCTGGAATTACCAAGGCTTACCTTAAGTCTGGCCCAGGAGTGGAGCCTGTGGGGGGGGTCGGGCGTCATCCTGCTGCCAGCTCATTTATCCATTTTTCCTGAAGTCTTCCCAGTTTTAATCCTGGGGCCCCAAGAGTAGAGATGCATGTGCACGGAGGTGCACATGCGTAGTACAGCCCCGATGATGGCCCCATCCATCAGCCTAGTGCCTGGCGCGCCTTCTGGCCTGCACTGCCCCCCCCGGCCTCCACCACGGGGCAGTCAAGAGCCGAGGGATACCACCAACCCTCCCTTGAGAGGAGAGCTACCTTTTGGCAGCTCCATACAGCTCCGTGCCCTCCCTGCCGCCAACCTCTGACAGTCTGTGCTCGTTTCTGAACACAGGTAGTCGGCATGGCATGAGGTAAGGTGTCCAGCACCTTAGCCCTCAGTGCCACCAGGCTGGCTAAATGTCCTATCTTTTCACACTCAATGAGAGAGGCAGGGAGTTTATTCAACCACTGTGGTCCCCTGTAGGTTAAGGCATGCTGGGCAAAGGAGGCGCAGTTGAAGGGGACATGGAGAGCGCCCTTAGTCGCACTTTGCCTCAATTTGGTGGAATGAGCGTGTTGAAAGATTCTAGCCATTGAAGCAGGGGTGTGCCTTAGTAAAGCTCCCCAATACAAGGCAAGACTAGTATTTTAATCATAGGTGCAGAGGGAACCAATCCGTTTTGGAGTATAAACTACAGGTGTGCATCAGGTGATGTGCTCCCAGGACCCGTCCACAGGCTTTGTTAAGGAGTACTTTGACTCTTTTTAAGGCAGTGTTACATCCAGCACTGTAAATAACCAGTCTATAGTCGACGGAGGAAAGCACAGAGTTCCATATCACTAGGTGCAGGGCCTCTTGTGTCATTGCCTGCTTGTTGCAGTACAGTATTCCAAGCTTTATGTTCACCGTTTTAATTATGTGATCAATGTTTGTTGTGAAAGTAATGCCTCATCCAGGTGCCCTCTTAAGTATTTCAAGGAGCTGACTTGTTCGAGGGTGTTGCCTTTCTTAGTGTGGATGATCAGGGGGCCATATTTTTTCTCGTTAATTGGTAGTGAGAAGTTCATAGTATTTTTTTTTGTAGTTGAGAAGAAGTTTGTTTTAGTGAACCAATTCGCAAAATTTTTGAAACTATACTGAAGGCTTTGAATTACCTTGGCTTGATGACTTCCTGACACAGTGATAACTGCGTCATCAGCATACAGTAGCATTTTAGCTGGGCATGCAGAAGGCAGTGAGTTTATTGCTAAAATGAACAGCAGTGAGCAGAGTATAGACTCTTGGGGGACCCCCAGAGTTACTTCCCTAGGGTTGGATGTGCAAGCACTGGGACCTTCAGGACCGGTAGTTACGGAACAAAGTTACTGCGTCGAGAGATAATACTGTAGCCAGTAGGTTATCAAGCAGGATCTGGTGGTTCACAGTATCAAACGTCTTGATGAGGTTTATGAAAATTGACCCCACCGCCTTGCTGTTGTCGAGTGCATCATATAGGTTTGTGGTGTATTCTATGAGCACGGTAATGGTACTGTGTTTCTTCCGAAAGCTGTGTTGTTGTGGGCACAGCAGGTTATACTTATCTAGATGGTCTATTAATTGATCTGATACTATCCGTTCGAGGGCTTTCGATAGGGGTGGGAGAATGGAAATCGGTCTGTAGTTACCCAAACAGGTTCTGTCACCACTTTTGAACACTGGGCTGACAAGCACGGTCTTCCACTTGTCTAGGAACACTCCTTTTCTTAGGGATATATTGAGAAGTTTTGTGAGCGGAGATGCTAATTCATCTAGTGAGAGGGCAGCTAGTTTCACGATGATCATATCACTACTGACCTTTGTTTTTTCCAGGACCTTCTTGATGTAATTTATAGCTTGGGTCAGGGAGACTTGTCTGAAGTAGAAAGGTGGAACTCTGACCCTTTCTTGGGGGAAGGGAGGTTGTCTTGGGGGGGGTACTGGAGGGTTGGGATACCAACATGAAGTACAGGAAATATGCAAAAAATGATAGGGCAGACAAGACGTTAGTTTCAGTTACATAACATTACAAACTTAACGTACAGTAAATCAGTCATGTGAAGAATCATAGAGTAAATCAATCATGTGAAGATCAGATAATACTAAACAACAGAGCAAGAACATATGATAAATCAGATATATACAATTTATGTACAACCTATTTACAAACCATACAAGAGCTAAAGAGCCAGCATAAATATACACATGGGAGAGAACGGCACAAGTGGAAAGCAGTAGGGTAGACTGATGGGCCAACCCTCCCTTTTGGGATGCATGAACCCTACAAAGGGGAGGGCCATTGGGAAGTTAGGGAGAAAAAGGGAAGCAAGCATAAATATACACATGGGAGAGAACAGCACAAGTGGAAAGCAGTAGGGTAGACTGATGGGCCAACCCTCCCTTTTGGGATGCATGAACCCTACAAAGGGGAGGGCCATTGGGAAGTTAGGGAGAAAAAGGGAAGCAAGCATAAATATACACATGGGAGAGAACAGCACAAGTGGAAAGGAGAAGAGCAGACTGCTGAGCCAACTCTCCCTTTCTGGATGCTTGAACCCCGCAAAGGGGAGGGCTGGCAGAAAGTGTGGGGGGAAGAGAGTAATGGAAACAGTAGGAAATGTTGTGGTGGGAAAGAGTAGGGAAAAATTAATGACGAGGGGAGGGGGAGAAAATAGGAGAGGAGAAACAGGTACAGAAAGGAGAAGGGGTGAAAGTAGAAGAGGAGTACAGGTAGAAAAAAAGAAGGCGAGGGTGAGAGTATAGGAAGAGTTAGTGAGTTGGAAGTGATGGCAGAGGGGGTCAGCTGCAGATGCAGAAGGGGGATGTGTAATGATGAAGGAGGCGAGATAAAGAACTGGAAGACAGGGCTGAATGAATATCTAAAGGTAGAGAATTCCAGGTGCTGGGTAAGTGAAAAGAGAAAGCAGATCTTCCAGAAGTTGAAGACTGGGAGGGGAGGGCAAAAGTCCTATGGGTGGAGTTGCAGAAAGTGTAGGGTGGAGTAGGAGGGAGTGAGAGGAGAGAAAGTAGGTAGGATGGCAGAGAACCAAGCCAGTACTTACCAATCAGGGAAGTGCTGTGAACAAGGCTCTGGCACTAAGAGATGGGAAGGAGAGGGAGGAGTAAAGGTCACAGTGGTATGTATGGGGTGGACAGTCAAAGGCAAAATGGAAGAAGGACTTTAAGAGAATATCCAGTCTGGTAAGGGTGGATTTAGGGGCAGTGCTGTAGACTATGTCTCCAAAATCAAAGATAGAGAGGATTATCTTTTGAACAATCTCCTGGTGGGCAGGAAGGGGAAGGCAGTTGCGGTGTCTATACAGAGCACTGAATTTGGGGAGTAGCTTTGTGTGGATGGCATCCACAAGCACAGCAAAGTTGATGTTCTTGTCTAGCCATAGGCTAAGGTATTTGGAGGAGGAGAAATCTTCAAGTGAGGAACCATCTAGGGTGTGGAAGGAGGGGGTATCAGCAAGCCTTTGCTTGGTGCCAAAGGTCATAGATACTGTCTTTTTGGCATTCAGTGAGAGTTGGTTGTCCCGAAACCATCACTGGCTATTGCTGAAATCCAGCTGGAGCTTGGTCTCAACATCCAAAGGTGAAGTACCGGAGGCAAACAAGACAGTGTCATCCATGTGCATGTGGATATTTGAGACTGAGCAGGTATTTGGAAGGTCATTAAGGAAAATCAAAAAAAGTATTGTACTGAGTATGGCAGCTTGAGGGACACCAGTGTTTATGGGGAGAGGAGGGGAGACAGAGTTGCCAATCCTGACTGACTGAGACCTACCTGTAAGGTAGGAGCAGAACCAGCGGGTAGCAGAATCAGAGAGACCAGCTGCAGTAAGCTTGCAGAGGAGAAGGGGGTGGGCAGCAGTGTCAAAGGTCTTGGACAGGTCAACAAAGATGGCAGAGGTGATGAGACCCTGATCCATGCTAGAGAGAATGGAGTCGGTGAGTTGGAGTAAGGAGGTGGTGGCAGAGTGGCCTTGCAGAAACCAGACTGAAAGGGGGTGAAAAAGGAGGAGGAAGAGACAAGAAAAGAAGAAAGCTGGGCCAGAGTCAAGTGCTCTTGTTGTTGAGCAAGGATTGGGAATAGAGATATCGAGCAGAAGTTGCCAGGGTTAGAGGTGTCACTGCTTTTGTGAAGAGGAACAACAGTAGCAAGCTTCCAGGCTTGAGGGACTCAGGCTAGAGAGTAGGATAGGTTCAGGAGAATGGATAGAGGGAGGGCTATAGTATGGGCAGATAGATGCAGAAGCTTGGGGTCAAGACAATCTGGGCTTTAACCTTTAGGGGATTAAGGGCTGAGAGAGCTTGTAGGGTGTCAGAGACTGGCTGGGAGGAGATGCAGGAGGCAGGGGAGGTAGAAGTAGACAGAGCAGGGAAGGAGACAGAGGAGGGGGCATGGAGGCCATAAGATTGGCAGCACAGGTGGTGAAGTTATTGAATTCAGCTGCGATGGTGGGGGGGTCAGAGATGGTGAGATCACCAACCTTAAGGATCAGGGAGGTGACTGGGTGGGGGGGGAGAACACAGCATGGACAACCTTCCAGAATTTGGAGGGGCTGCTGAGATTTTCCTGGAAGGTAGAGTTGAAGTATTCCACTTTAGCAAGGCAGAATGACCTGGTGCAAGAGTTCTGGAGGGAACGATATGTAAGTAAGTCCTTGAGGGCACCAGAAGCTTTATGAGCCAACGATGCTAAATTGTGAGCACACTGGCAAGCCAGCAGCTCAGCCGATACCCAAGGAAGGTGGGAGCCATGGACTCTGGTTTTCCTAAGAGGGGCATGTCTGTTCCAGACATTTAGGAACTGCTTATTAAAGTAGGACAGGGCAGAATGAATGGAGGGGGCAATAACCAAAGGGGACCAGTTGGTTCCTGTGAGTTCTGCATGTAGGATGGACAAATCTAGGGATCTGAAGGAGTGGAGGTGGAGTAAGTTTGGTGAGATTTAGGCCTGTGAATTTTCCACACACACAGTAGACCATATGGTGGTGACTCAGTGCATCTAGCAGGATATCTGAAAAGACAACTCGGTGGGGATGTGATGTGAGAACCCAGTCAATCAGGGTATGCTTACCAGACATGAGGTTTAGACACATAGGTTCAGATATGAGTGGTTTTAAATTTAAGGAAGAGATAGAGTTACAGAGTGTAGAATGATTTCTGGCCAGCCAGTTGACGCTGAAGTCGCCAAGGATGTAGAGTTCCCCACTCAAGGAGTGGATGATAAGAGAGGAAATAAGGTCAGTAGAAGGAGAAGAGGAGGGAAGGGAGGGGCAACAGTAGACTTCACCCATGAAGATGAGGAGGGAGCACAGAAAGGACAGCTTTAGTAACAGAAGTTGATATGCAGAGGGGGAAGAGATGGAGAGGCAGATAGAGTATTGGATGGAATAGGAGATGTAAATGGCCACTCCCCTACCCCTGATTGATTGATATTGCCAGATGAGGGAGTAACCAGGGATGGAGTTGGCGGTGTCAGGGATTTTAGACATGATCCAGGACTCAGAGATGATGAGAACAGTGGGCTTCAGACTAGCCATAAGTGGTTGAACCAGGTCAATCTTAGGGAGGAGACTCCTGATATCAAGATGGACTAGTTTCAGTCCTTTAGGGAGGACAATGGAGGGGGGGGGTCCAGGGTTAGGTTCAACATCTCTGGCTGAAAGTAGCAATATTAGGATGAGTAGTTTGGAAGGGAAGAATAAACATCTCCAATAATGATAGTAAGAACGAGGCTGTGGGGAGGGGGAATGCCTTAAGGACTGGCTACAGGGAGAAATTGTGAGGTGAAGTGAAGCTACATGAACTCCAGTAGAGCGAAGGAGGGAAGTGCATGGGTGTCAGGGAGAGTTAAGAAGTAGTTGGAGACAAGAATTAGGATTGGTGGGGGAGGAGGAGATAGGGCAGGGGGTAGGCATTAGAAGGGATGGGAGGGAGTTAGGGGGAGAGATGTTGAGGTGAACAGAAGGGGGAAGATGGCGAGGGTAGGGATGAGCATGGTGAGAGAAAGTGGAGGATATTAGGGAGAGAGGGAGTAAGGAATGCTGGGTAGGAGAGGAAAGAGGAGAGAAACAGAAAGGGCTGAAGGACCAGAATAAATAAAATAGAAGATTGCAGAAGAGAGAGGACAGCAGAAGCAGCAGAGCACAATCATCGAGACAGAACACCTTGACAAGACAAAGAAGCTAAAGTATCACTGGTTGCTGGAGTTGGGCATATAGTATCCCTAGTGGCCAACCACTATAACCAACTAATGGGAAAGTAGGATGATTGTTTTAGAGCTACAGAGGGTTGCAACAGCAAGCACAGAATGCAACACTAGTGGCCAGATGGGATAACACAAATGAAGAGGGGGAAGAAATTGAACTAGCTGGATGGGCTAGTGGGTTATTTTTCTGAACAATGGAGGACCAAGGGTCGGAAATTGAAGTGTTCCTGGTGGAAGACTCAACTGGAGGCTGACAAACTGGTCCTACGTGCCCACTATGGTGAGTACCAGGAGGCAATCTCCTGTAAGAAGGCAGAATTCCTGTCCAGGGAGATTGCCACAGGGAAGAACAGACTTTCTCAGCTTTTTCAGACTGTGGACAGGCTTATCCACCCTGCCTGTCTACAACCAAGGAAGACTTTTTCATCCCCTCTGTGTGAAGAGTTTGCTCTGTTCTTTTCTGACAGAGTGTCATCTAGCCAGTCAGGGACTCTGGCAGGGAAGTTTATGCCTCATAGTGGCTGGATTGGTGGGGGCAGAGGTACTATGCCTGTCTGGGAAGAATTTAAACCAGTGGAGGTGTCTGAAGTGACTGGGGTGATCTTAGAGCTGAAGCACACATTTTGCAAACTGGATCCAGCCCCGACGCAATTCTTAATGGGATGCACCAAGGCTGTTGGCCTGGTGTTAGCCAGGATTTCCAGGTACTCAATGGTGGAAGGGGTGTTCCCAGTGGCTTTGAAAGAAGCGCTGGTGAGACCCCTTCTTAAGAAACCTTCTCTCAACCCAAACGTCCTGGCGAATTACCGTCCAATCTCCAACCTGCCATTTTTGAGCAAGGTTGTTGAGAAATTGGTGGCACAGCAGCTTGAGGATTGCCTCATGTTCTTCAACATCTATGAGCCATTTCAGTTGGGTTTTCAGGCTAGACACAGTACAGAAACCGCTCTAGTTAGGGTGCATAATGATCTACTCAGGACTAGACAGAGGAGACAGGTCAGTTCTTGTGCTCCTCGATCTTTCATCAGCATCTGACACTGTGGACCACGTTGTGCTTCTTGATCGGCTCTTTGAGTTTTGTAGACTCACCGGTATTGTCATCAGATGGTTTGAGTCATATCTCTCGGATAGGGTACAGTGGGTAGTGATGGGGAAATTCTCCTCCTCCCCAATGCCCCTGTCATGTGGAGTTCCACAGGGTTTGATCTTATCGCTGATGCTGTTTGCGGTGTACATGCTACCCCTGGGTGAGACAATTCGGCAATACAGCATGGAGTTTCACTGTTATGCAGATGACATCCAACTGTATTTGTCATTTGCACCCAGAACATCCAGTGCTGCTGAAGTGCTTAACATCTGTCTGGCTAAAATCAAAGACTGGATGACTTCCAGCTGGCTGAGACTAGACCCAGATAAGACAGAAGTGCTAGTGATCGAGCTGGGTCGCAGGCATGATGGGTTGCAACCTGGAGCGGAAACAGGTCTTTTCCTGGGGTCTGCCCCATTGGTGGCTTCCCCAAGGGTGCATAATCTAGGTGTAATCCTGGACAACAGGCTGACCTTTGAAGATCAGCTCTCGTCTATAGCAAAGAGTGTTTTTTACCACTTGCGGAACATTGCCAGGATCAAGCCCCTCATTCCACCTGAGGATCTGCCGACATTGGTACATGCCTTTGTCACCGCTAGGCTTAACTACGGTAATGCTCTCTACTTCGGGGTCATGGGAGGGACCCTCTGCAGGCTGCAGCTGGTGCAGAACGCAAAGTCCCGGAGCTGACAGGCCTGTCTAGGTCCTGTCATGTGATCCTGGTCCTGTGTGCTCTGCCCTGGCTGCCGGTCAGGTGGAGGGTCCTTTTCAAGGTGGGCTTGCTCACCTGTAAGGCCCTATACAGATCGAGTCCTGGCTACCTATCGGAGCTCCTGTTACCTGCAACCTCTGTTCGCTCCCTCTGTTGAGGGGCCTCCTGGATGTTCCAAGGGTTCAGCTCAAGACATCTGGTGATCAAGCATTTAGTGTCTCTGGGCTGACCCTCTGGAACACACTTCCATCCACAGTTTGGGAGGCCCCCTCTGTTGGTATTTTCAAGCAGAGGCTAAAAGCCCATCTTTTTAGCCTAGCTTTTACATAATGATTTTATGTCCTACTGTTTTAATTATTGTAGGTGATTGTTAAACTGGAATTTGAATGTTATCTATTTTTGTAATTTTTAGATCTCAATTGCTGTTTATTACTTTGTTTGTTAGGTGCCCAGAGCCTCAGGGATTGGGTGCCCTAGAAATAAAATTGCCTTGCCTTGCCTAGTGCTGAGGGTCATGGGTTCAAGGCCATAGCAGGGAAGCAAAAGAAAACAAGAAAGAAAACTGGGGGATTTAACAGGCAATGGAGGGAGGGGATTAGTATTGGGGGGAAGGGTAACAGCAGTAAAGGACATGTGTGGGGTGATTGAAATGTTACAAAACAGAGGTATGGACATTAGTGACACCTAGTGGCACAGTCAGATAACTTGCTAGTGGGATGCTGGGGTGGTATATACAGTTTTTTCCCTAAGGAGGCTATAAACTTGTGATGTACCCCCTCTGGCCATTCCAAATGACTTGGTTAATGTCTCTAACTCAGGGCTCTGTGGGGCTGATAACCTGGTAGGAGTAGAGGTTTGAGTGCAGATCTTCTCTATAGCTACCTCCAAGTGCTGTTGTCTGGGCAGCTTGTACATATGGGCTATTTGGGCAAATGACATAAGTGTATTATTCTCCTGGTCTAATATATGTCCTAATACATGGATCCACTGTCTTTTCCAGATTTCCCCTATTAGGACTTCTTTTTTTTTTTTTATCTACTCTAATATATAGATTAGTCCACAGGAGGATAAACCTGTCTGGTAGCGATCCCCATTTGGTTAACAGCTGGGTCTCTCCACATACTTGGGCTGTTTCTGAGATGGAGGGATGTTCCTTTAGATGCTCAGTGAGTGGGACATATGAGGTCTGTCAGTAGGTCTGGTTTCAGTTGTTCTGCTTCTATGCAACACCATTGTGAGGTGTCAGGGTGCCTGGGGGCAGTAATCGCCTGTTAGGATGGTACAGGGATACTGCCAACACATATCCCTTTATCAAGGGTGAACCAAATCCTCCTTTGGTCCAGTGGACTCTGAACTTACCAATGCTGAATTGTTTTTTTTTCCTCCTTCCAAAGTTATTGCTTAAATAATTTGTCTATTTGGAGGAATGTAGTTTGTTGGATGGTGTCGTCGAGGCACAGGTCAGGATGCACAGGAAAACCAGGAGCAGTTTCAAAATTCACAAATAGCATTACATTTTTCTCAATAACAGCAAAATAAAAAATAAAAATTATTCAGTATAACTATTTACAAAGGCAGTACAAACAGAGAAAACAAAGTCCTTCTTCTGAGGGTATCTCTTAATTCCAAGTTTCAGACTCTCAGTCTCTTTGTCTCTCTGTAGCAAAAGCATTGCTGCTCTTTTTATAAGTCTTTGTCTTGGAACTCGTTAAGACAGCCTACTTCTCACAGAATGTTCTTGTCAGTTTCGATGCAGGTGCAGCAAAAAGAACAAAGTGACCCGGAACTGACCTCTTGTTTACAGCTCTGCAAAAGGCTTAAAAACTGCATCTCAGGTTAACCTCAAGTTCCAAATAGCTTTGCAATCATTTCAACAGTATAACTATATACAGTTTTAAATAAAGGGATTCCAGTTTCACACACAGTTTTACACAGAGATTCATATATATTTTTTATAACTGCAGATATGCAAGTGGGAAGAAAAGACAGAAATAGGAAGGGAAGGCAGACAGATAGTGAAAGGCGGAGAATTGCAAAACCGTCAGAGTGATCAGTTCCTAGGTCTCACAAGAAAATTTTGTTGCGCAACCAGAGAGAGAAGAGTAAGAAACCCTTGCATTTAAATTCTTTCTGCATATTAAATGGGGCAGGGCCTTATTCAACCCTGTCATATACCCCCTCTTTTAGAGGGAACCTGTTTTTACAAAAACAGGTTTCCAAAATGTTCTACTAAATTCCCATCTAACATTAGTGTATAACCTTTACAGTTCAGTGCACATGCAGCATAGCAAACAGAAGTTTCAACTCACATTTTTTCAACCTTTGGAATTTTCAATTCCTGATCCATATTGTGACAGAACATCAGCATTGACATTCTCTTTTCCAGATTAGTGCATCACTTTAAATGTATATGGCTGTAGTGCCAGGTACCACTGTGTGATTCTGGATTTTTGTATTCTTCATTTAGTTAAACCAACAGACAGGATTGTAATCTGTTACAATATCCTATCATATCAACTTTTTATGAGAGCGCTGTTCCAATAAGATCAAAGCGCTGTACAATAGACAATAAAAATCATATAAAGCACAAGAAATAGGAATCAAAATCTGAAAATTTTTAAAATGTAAATATAAAAAGAGGCAATACTTTAACTGTCATTGAGATCAGGAAAAGCTAGGAGAGAGAGATGAGTTTTCAAAGCAGTTTTAAAACTCTCAACAGTCAGGCATGCTCCATTCCGATGAGGTAGAGAATTCCACAGCGTAGGGGCCACAAAAACAAAAGAGAAGGGCCCCAGAAGTCTTCTATTAAACCCTGGGAATCTCTAGCAATCCCTTGCCAGAGGAACAGAGTGAGAAGAGGGGGCAGTAGGGACAAGAACTTATAAGTAGCATGGTCCTTGTCCGTGTAGGGCTTTATTAGGTCAATAACCCAACCTTGAAGGTGATCCACCAATGTACAGGTAGCCAGTGCAGCTGCAGAGCACAGGAGTGACATGGCAAGATCTTGATAAGCCAGTCAACAACCTGGCCACCGCATTCTGCACTAGCTGTAATCATCAGAAATCAACCCCCAGTAGCCCTAGGTATAGGGCATTGCAGTAATAAAAGCGTGAGGTTACAGAAGCATGGACCAGAGTTGGAAGATCACCAGGCTGGTCCAGGCGCTTGATCTGGGCAATGTTCCTCAGATGGAAAAAAGAAGGTCTTGACAACAGTAGACACTTGAGATTTTAATGTCAGGCTGTTATCAAACACAATGCCCAGATTTCACGCCCGGTCAGAGATAAGCAGCTGGTCACCCCCAAGCTAAAGTCCCAACGGTTGGCCTGCCGACAACCCCAAACCTTGGTGACCTGGCTCCACTGCCAACACCTCTGTTTTGTCAGAGTTCAACTTCACTCAACTGGCACTCATCCAACCCTGGATCTCGGAGAGGCAGCCATTAAGTACCAAGACTGTTCCACTCTGCTCAGGTACAAAGGACATATAGAGCCGAGTATCATCTGTGCAGCAGTGAAAACTCAGCCCATACTACCCTGGAATGTCTCCCAATGGCAGCATATACACTGCAAAGTGCAAACAGCATGGGGGACAGTATGGAGCCTGTGGAACCACACATGACTGGGGGAAGAGGGGCCAAGGAATAAATCCCCCAACACCACCCTCTGAGTCTTGCCAGTGAGAAACGATTGAAATCACCTGAGAACTGTACCAGACAGTCCATAGAGAATCAGCAGGCACTCTAGCAACACCCCATAGTCTACAGTGTCGAATGCTGCAGAGAGGTTGAGGAGAACCAAGACGGAATGGCTTCCCTGATCCCTCGCTATCAGGAGATCATTCAGTACCCAAACAAGGGCAGTCTCGGTACTATGCCTCTTCCTAAACCTGGACTGGGAGGATTATAGACATCGTAAGATGTTAAATGGTCATCCAGCTGCACCACAACCACCTTCTCGATAACCTTGCCTACAAAGGGCAGGTTAGAGACAGGTCTATAGTTTGCTAAGCAGTCCGGGTCGAGGGGGGATTTCTTCAGGAGGGGTACCACTATTGTCTCCTTCAGGGGGTCCAGAAACACCTCTGTCTCCAATGAACACCGGGCTATCTCAGCAAGGATTGGGTCGATGACTTCAACGCACCCCACTAGGAGGTGTGCTAGGTCCAGATCCAAGCTACAATAGGTTGGGTGCATACCCTTGACAACCTGCCCAATGTCTACAATTGCCAACCAGCTGAAGTCACACCAGACAGACAGGGTGCTTGCAACCTCTTGCTGATCTCCACAAAACCCATCTGAAGTCGCTAAACAGATCTCTGACCTGATGGAAGCAATCTTATTGGCAAAGAACTGAGCAAACTCATTACACTTAGCTTGTGAAAACGCTCCCCGCGGCTGAATACAGGCTGGATTGCACAACCTGTCAACAGTCTGAAAGAGCTGAGCTGGTCGATTCCTTGCTGCAACAATCTTCTTGGACAGGAATTCTGCCTTCTTACAGGAGGTTGCCAATTGATGGTCTTTGTAATGGGATATCAATCTAAGTTTGTCAACCACCAAGCAGATTTCTGCCAGTGCCGCTCCAACCTTTGACCTCTTCACCTCAACTCCTTCTAAGTCCCATCAAACCAAGGGGACTTTGGGTGAAGAGTGAGAGGGAAAAGATGGATAGGAGCTAGAGAGTCAAGAGCACCTATCACTGCCTTATTGTAGGCTAGTACCAGTTCCCCTGGCTCTCTGTATACACTCGACATGCCTGATAGGTCCAGCACCACCATAAGACCATCTGGGGTCAAGCCCCTTAAAGAGAGGTACTGTACCATCTCCGTAGGAGCAGGTCTATTGGGGGGGGTGCCTCGAATTTGAACCTTACAGTGTGATGGTCCAACCAACTGACCGGTTTCACCACCAGATCAGTGATCTCCATCCCCAGTAGGAATACCAGATCCAAAGAATGACCATGACGATGGATAGCAGAGGTAACTACCTGTGCCAGGCCAAATTAACTCATCAGTTGGAGGAAGTCCTGCCCAAACTGTGAGAGTTCATCGTCAACACACGCGTGTTGAAATCACCCAGAATCACCCACCTGGGCAACTCCAACACTAGGTCGACGAAGTCCGCAACTTCCTGCAGGAATTCCTTCTCACCACCATTGTGGAAGGTAGATGAGAAGTCCCCTGCAACCTACCGCTACTACCATGATACATTCAAAGGATCTGGTCACTCCCACGAGGGTGTCTACAAGGCCCAGATCTGACTTAAAACAAAATGGCTACCCCCCCACCTCTACGATTGTTTCTTGGGTGGTGTACCACCAAGTGCCCAGCCAGAATTGCTGATTCCAACACTGAGCCAGCATTCTCATCCAGCCAGGTCTCAGTGATGCAAGCCAGGTCAGCTGTACCAAAAAGATCAGCAAGAATGGCTGTTGGGTTTTTTAATTGACCTGGCATTGCACAATACTGCCCAAGTAGGATAGGTGGACAAGGTAGACTGGGCAACTTGCCCACTCAAGGTGGGGCCCCTGGGTATGGGAACCAGGCAATGAGGCCCCCTTTCCTTGACCCATTTCACTCCAGGGTGTCTTCTCATCCCCACCACTCCAATCTGCCTCTCCCCGCTCCACTACCCCACCAGGCCCTGTCTCCCCCCATTGCCTCCCTCTCCTGGCTATCCATAATGCCTGGCAATGCCCATACACCTCCACTGGCAGAGGGGGACAGTCAAAAGGGCAGAGATCCTTGAGCCTGGCTGGAGAGTAGTTTCTGACCACCAGTGACCTCTGCCAACACATAACCAGAAACTAGACTGACCACAGTCAGCAATCAGTTAATTCACTACAACCAACCAACAACCACACACACACACACACACACACACACTCACTCACTCACTCACCAACAACTCACACACTACCCAATAGTACAGGAAAAATATCCCATAATACCCCGCTTTCTCACACCTACAACTTTATATAGTATAATGACAAATTAAATGGTCCATAAATCACTGTTCAGTCTCTGAAATACTCCCTCCACAGTCAATTTCACAGGCTTCACAATATCCCCAAAATGTTCAAATAGATGGCTCTAGTATCTCTCACCTCCTATCACCCCAAAAAAACAGTAAAAGCACCAGTCAGGGATACTCCCACTATCACAGACTAGGTATTTTAAAGCAGTTATTTAAATGCATGAGGACTTTCGGCACTCTCACTGCCATGTAAAACAGCAAACCAAACAAACTGACCTGCCCAGAGTCCACTGCTTGAAGCAATATTCCTTCTTCTCAACTCCTGAGAAAGCATAGCAGTTTTTTCTCCTTCTACGATGACTCCAACAAAACCAGATTCCACAGCTGGAACCCACCCACTACCCTAGCAACTTACCCCCCGGTGGCCACCACCACCGTAGCGGACACATGATTTCATCAAGACTACAGGCAGGACACCACCTGCTTTTCCAGCCAAATGGAGACCAGGCCTCAAATTCTAGGAGCAACCCCCGTGAACCTGGCCCCCAAGCCTATACCAAGGCAGAACCTACCCTCCAGCAGGCACCCCAGGACGACCTCGAGAGCAGCCAGTCAGAGCGACCACCACCGGACAGAACCAACACTCCTCAAGAGTTCCTCCAAACAGTCGCTGTAGTTCAATTCAACAGACAGACCACTATGATGGACACAACTCCAACCCTTACTGTGTCATCGCTCGTTGAAGTAGCCAACACAGATAGGCTCAGACTTGATACAGACACCAGGAGCAATCCACAATCCTCAGTTCAATCCTCTTGCCATCTCCACAACTTAAGCAGAGTTCACTCCTCACCGTAGAATCAGTAGCAGCATCTCGTCCGGGTCCTCCAAGGCTCACACTTTGGCTCTCAGGACCAATGATCAAGGGCAAAGGGCAGGTAGCGGTGCAATTTGGTTTTTAGAGGAAAAATAAAGAAAGGTGCTACTAGAATAAGTATATTTCTAGTAGTTCAGCAAATATTTGCAATTGTTTGTGTTTTATGAATTCTATGTGATCCAGCTACAACTGCTGAATTTCCGTCAATAAAATCATGTCTCAGCACCCTCCCACTAACTAGCGTCCTCATACTTTCCCCGATAACACAAAAACCTAACTAACTAATTCACTTTATTCCCCAACTGCTATAACCACATATTCAACTAACTACTAAATAATCAAAAAACAAATCCAACTCTATAAAGCACTGTAAAAAAGGGGAGGAAGGGGACTAAAAAACGAACTGTTGATGATGATCAGCCCAGCATGCTGCCATCTTCTGTTCTCAAGTACAAAGTCAGCTCCTAGTAAGTAAAACTTAAAGGACTCCATAGTCCACTTTTCCACAAGGCATTTCTTTTCAATGGTGGAGTACCTTTTCTCTGTTAACTTGGGCAATTTCCTACTTATGTATATGATTGGATATTCTTTCCCATCTATATGCTGACTCAAGACTGCACCTAGGCCTACCTTTGATGCATCTGTCTGTAACAAAAACTGTTTCTCAAAGTCTGGGCTTCATAAAACAGGAGCCAAACACAATGCAGCCTTAATGGCCCAATAAGCCTCATCACACTCTGGGGTCCATTTCACATTATTCAGAACTGCTTCTTTGTGAGTTCAGTGAGTGGAGTAGCTAACTCGGCAAAGCTGGGAAGAAATATCTGATAATAACCAGCTAGCTCTAAAAATGACCTGACGTGTTTCTTGGTTTTGGGGACAGGGCTGTTAGCTACAGCTTCTATCTTGGAAACCTCTGGTGTGACATTTCCGTTTCTAAAAACATAGCCCAAATATCTGGTTTCCTGCATGCCCAATGCACACTTGGTAGGATTAATTGTCAGACCTGCCTTTTTAAATTGATTGGATAACTGCTCATAGCTGTTCCAGGTGGCTTTTCCAGTCTGGACTGTACACCACGACATCATCCGGGTACACAGCACAATAATCAGTGTGAGGGGATGAAATTACATCCATGTACTACTGGAATGTAGCAGATGTGCCATGTAAATCAAATGGCATGGTGGCAAACTGATAGAATCCTATAGGGGTGGCAAATGCAGTTTTGTTTCTGGATTCTTTAGCTAGGGGGATTTGCCAGTAACCCTTAGACAGATCGAGGGTAATAATATACTTGGCACTCCCCAGTCTGTCCACCAAATTATCTATTCAGGGCATAGGATAACTGTCAAATTCTGACACTTAAGTTTCCTAACATCAGATTATTACAGACCCTTCTTTTTTGTTCAGTCACCATTGCTGATGACCAAGCACTTCTGGACTCTTCTGTGATACCCAGTTCTTTCATTTCTTTTGTATTTCCTTAACCACGTCAGCTCTTAACCACTCGGGTAATCTGTATGTCTTTTGTCTAATAGGGTGAGCATTCCTTGTTACTACTGACCCCTTTTGTTCATAGAAACATAGAAACTTAGAGGTTGACGGCAGATAAGGACTCCAAGGCCCATCCAGTCTTCGCATTTCTTTTTCTATTATAATGTGCTACTGGCCTTTGCCTGGTCAGTGGCCTATCTATTCATACTCATCTGTATTGCTCCCTTATGCCTATCCCATGCCTGTTTGAAGCCCTGCACTGTATTCATAGCCACCACTTCCTGAGGTAGGTCATTCCATGCATCCACCACTCTTTCTGTGAAAAATAATTTCTTCATATTCCCCCTTAAATTGGCCTCCCTCTAATCTCATGCTGTGTCCTCTTGTCCTGCTATTTTTCTTATATTTAAACAAGTTAGACTCTTTCACCTTGTTAATGCCCTTAAGGTGTTTGAATGTTTCGATCATATCACCCCTCTCCCTCCTTTGCTCAAGGGTATACATATTGACCTCCATTAATCTATTCTCATATGTCTTCTGATGCAGTGCCTGCACCATTTTGGTTGCCCTTCTCTGGACTACCTCAATTTGGTTAATGTCCTTGTGAAGGTGTGGCCTCCAGTACTGCACGCAGTACTCCAGATGGGGCCTAACCAGTGTCTTGTAAAGAGGGATTATTACCTCCCTCTTATGACTTGTGATACCCCTACTAATACACCCTAGCATCCCCCTAGCCTTACCTACTGCTTTAGACGTCTGCTTGGATGATTTCAGGTCATTGGTGATGATGATGCCCAAGTCTCTTTCTTCCTTTGTGGACTGCCAGCAACTCCCCTCCCAGCCTATAGGTGGCTTTAGGGTTTCTCTTCCCTATGTGCATGATCTTGCACTTCTTTGCATTAGATCCCAGCTGCCACTCTTCTGACCATTTTGTTAGTTTATCCAGATCTCTTCTCATTCTGCCCACCCCATCTAGATCATCTACTCTGTTGCGGATCTTGGTGTCATCTGCAAACAGACAAGCCTTACTCTCTAGTCCATCTGCAATGTCACTAATGAAGATATTGAAGAGGACTGGCCCAGGACTAATCCCTGAGGTACCCACTTGTGACTTACATCTCTTCTGACTGTATACCATTTACCACCACTCTGTTTTCTGCCTGTCAACCAGTTTGCCACCCAGTTGACCAACTGACCCACGAGCCTACCCAGCTTATTTATCAATCTCTCGTGGAACAGTGTTGAAAGCTTTGCTGAAGTCAAGGTAGGTGACATCAACTCGCCCCTTGGTCCACCACTCTGGTTACCCAGTCAAAGTAATCTATGAGATTAGTTTGACAGGACTTTCCTTTGTAAACCCATGCTGTCTTGGATCCTGTTCCCTATGGATTCCAGGTGTTGCACTATCCTTTCCTTAAGGTGCCTCCATAATCTTGCCCACTACTAAGGTAAGACTGACTGGTCTGTAGTTCCTGCCTCCTCCCAGCTACCCACTTTTTGAGTGGGATCACATGAGCCCTTCTCCAGTCTTCTGGGACCTCTCCTGTGCTCAGAGACTCACTAAACAGTTCTGCTAATGGCTCTGCTAGTTCCACCCTTAGCTCCTTAAGTACCCTGGGATGTATGCCATCAGGTCCCATTGCCTTGTCCACCCTGAGCTTAGCGAGCTCTTGTAGGACCCTTTCTTTTGTGAAGGGAGTAGTGCTCACCTCCCTCCCCCCTGTGTCTATGGTGCTGAGCTGTGGGCCCTGCCCTATCTTCTCTTCAGTAAATACTGAGCAAAAGTATCTATTTAGGATTGATGCTTTTACAGGGTCCTCCTCACATGCCACCTTTTCTCCTTTGATCTTAGCAATACCCCCCCCGGACTTATTTTCACTAATGTAGCTATAGAAAGTCTTGTCATCTTCTTTTACTGTTCGTCCTAGTGTTTCCTCAATTTGGGACTTTGCCTGCCTTACTGCCTTCCCTACTTCCCTTAGGGCAGTTTGGTATGCCTCCCTATCTTCATCCCGCTGTGTTCCCTTATATTTCCTGAAGGCCAGCCTTTTGGCTCTGACCTTTTCTGCTACTGTATTTGAGAACCAAAGCGGTCTCCTTCTTCTGTTGCACTTCCTTTTCTGTCTAACACAATGGGATGTTGCTTCAAGTATTGCATCCTTACGCTTGCCCACTTTGCCTGTACCCCTCACCTGTGTTTCTTTTTCCAGGGATAGCTTAACTCTGTTGGCCATCTTATCAAAGTCAGCTCCTCTGAAGTCCCATATTTTTGCCTTGGAGTGGGATGATTTAGATGTAGTGGCCAAACTGAACCATACCATGTGATGGCCACTGGCCCCCAGGTGACCTACCTGGAGATCTGTGATCCCTTTCCTGTTAGTCAGTACTAGATCTAGGATAGCCCAGTCTCTTGTGGGTTGTTGTACCAGTTGTTTGAGGCCCTCCCCCTGCAGGGAATCCACCATTTGTTTAGTTCTGGCAATGCTCCTGCTGGTATTGTCCAATCTGTATCCGGCATGTTGAAGTCTCCCATTATCAGAACCTCCCCTTTAGCTGTCATGTTTTGTATATCTTCTAACAGTAATGTGTCTATGTCCTCTCCCTGGTCTGGGGGCCTGTAGACAACCACAGTTCTTATGGCTGTCCCATTTCCTGTTTCCAGGGTGACCCACAGTTCTTCTGGCTTCTTATGTGTATTCTGAATTTCTGTAGCTTTGATATTTTCATTGACATACAGGGCCACTCCACCCCACCCCACCCCTTTTTGCACCTTGGTCTCTTCTGAACAATACATAGCCAGGTACTGAAGTCTCCCCAGTGTGGTTACTGGTAAACCACGTCTCACTAATTGCTACTATGTCCAGTTTAGCCTCTGACATTATTGCCTGCAGGTCTAGGATCTTATTTCCCAGGCTGTGAGCATTTGTGTACATGATTTTCCATTGGCCAAATTTCATTGCGTTAGTTGATGGGCGAGGTTTGGCATTTCCCCTGTGCGTCGTATGGGGAGACAGACCTTTTTTCTTACCTGGTGATGCAAATGAACTGCAAACAAGCCGAATCCCTGTTTGATCACTAGCTGAGGGAGGGGGGTGTTCTTCCCATTTGACGTATGGGGTGCTGCACCCCTCTCCCCATTTGCTAGTTTAAATATTCTGCAAAGACGTCAAACTTCTGCCCCAATGCACTGACTACCTCCTTAGTCAGATGTAGTCCATCAAATTTAAAGAACTTTCGCTCCCAGAACTCTTGCCAGTTCCCTACAAATCTGTGTCCTTTTTCCTGGCACCAGGCCCTTGAACCACATGTTTAGCTCCCCTATCTCCCCTTCTCTCACCTTCCGTCCATCTGCCCTCCTCTCCCAGACTGGCAGGATCTCAGAGAAGGAGATGTCGGACGAAATGAATGAGAGTTTGTCACCCAGCCTGGTCAGGTGTTCCTTGGTCTCCACAACTGACCAGCTGGCGAGATCATTAGTCCCTATGTGTACCAGGACGTCAACGTTTTCTCCTGCTTTGTGAATAATTTTAGCAATGCGGTCAGTGTCTCTCCACGCTGATGTACCTGGGAGACATCTGACCATTTCCCCTGGCTGGAGATGGGTATTAACTCCCCGAATCATGGAGTCTCCTATGATCAGAAGTTTTTTGGATTTCCTTTTTGCTTTTTTTGTTTTAGTTGCTGATTTGGGCGAGTTTTGTTGTGCTAGCTGCTGTGCTACAGTGTCCTGCTCTGCAGTGTCCTCTGCCCCTTTGTTTGATTTCGGAGACAGAGGCAGATACCTGTTTGTAGTGTTTATATGGTTTTGGGAGGTAATATGTTGGAGAGCACACAGTGATGGGGCACCTGATTTGCACCTCCTAACCACCTGCCAACCTCCTGGACCAACTACCCTCTGCAGTCGAGGTTCTTCTGTTGGATGCTGGGGAAATGGCGGGTGGTTCTTATAATGTATTTCCTCTTGAACATGAAATTTGAGGTGCACAATCTCTGCCCATGCTGCCCGGAGCCGAGTCCTAAGATCTCCAGTGGCCCAGCATGTAGGATAGTGTCCTAAATCCTGTTAGACTGTCCTTCTGAAAAGTGTTCCACAGTACCTGCAGTTAATGATATCCATTCCAGATAAGCTGCTGGGCTTATAACCTGTTCAGAGTAATTAGAAGGAAGAAAATGCAAGTAATGGTTTGATTTTGTGTTTTGTTTTCGTATAACTTGTTATAATAAGTTAAATTACTAGTACCCCTGTAAATGAGCTCACCTTGCGGATGCCCCACTATCCGCCCCTTCCTGCTTTGCCACAGGAAATGTTACAACCGTGGTACTCTATAAAAGGAGTGTAATGTGGGGTGGTTGGGGATGGGGGTGGGTGGCTGGGCCCTTCCCCTGCTGAAAAAAGAAGAACCCCAGATGGAAGAACAAGGAGGTAAGAGCAGAAACAATCAGTCAACAACAAATGCAGTAACCCTTAAAGCTTATCCTATTGTTAGATAAAACTGTAAAACCTGTAAAGCACCACCTGTAATAATTTCAGAGAAGATATACCCTGTAAGAAACACTTTGCTACAGAGAAAAATAAAGCAGTAACAGAAGATATACCTTGCAAAAGACAATTTGAATCAGAAGATTACAGCAGTAATCTGTTAGCACACACCTGTAGGCACACCTTGTAATAATGCAGAAGAAGGTATACCAGCAGCAACAATTTGAATCAAAGATAAATAGAGCAATGAAATGTTAGCAACAAACAGTAGCAATCCCTGTGAGTACAAAATAAAAACAACACACAGTAAATCTGCTTAGCCAAAAGAAGTCTTAATCCATTTCCCATGCTCTGGTAAGGTTCTCTGCTCTGTCCTTTCAAGCAGTCTTAGAAGGAAAGAGCTCTGGTGAAGCTAGGTGCCTTGGCCAGCAAACCAAGTCTTCTACCTCCCTCGGCCTTGTACTGTGGTAAAAAACTATTAAAATGTCTTTAGCAAGTTACAAATTTCTGCAGTTTGTTCTGAGGTTAAGGAAACATTTACCTTTACAGCATCAGCAGTTACAGTTCGTTCCAGTCTGTCATAAGCTACGTCACTATCTTCTTTATCAATTTCTGGTAAAATAAGCAAAACAGCTTTTGGTGCTTTTTCAGCCCATTTCTTGAGGTAAATAAAGGTTGATTGAATGTTAAAAGATGGTATAAAAACTTTAAAATCCACTAAAATTAAATTTTTAAAATTCATGGTTCAGATCCCACCAGAGCCACTTTTAAAAAATCTTGATGGTAGTTCTGCCAATTAAACAATAGGGGTAGTCAATTACAGGGCAGATTGGCTATAAAAAGGAATACCTCATAGCATTATTCATCCCCTAAGGAAGACCATACACGTGGTCAAAGTGCTGGGATTTAGTGTTTGTGTTGGATGCACTTATTTTGGCTTTAAAATGAAAAACATGTAGCAGAAAGTGTCATTTGTGGATTCAGACATCATACAATAAAAGTTCAGTGTGGTGAAAAGAAAAAGAAGGTTGGTGTTTGTCTGAAATTTTACTGGTACGCAAGTGCAGAGTGCGTTTGGATTTTTCATTTCTTGAGGTTAGCATGGTACATCTTAGTAGGATTTTTCCTATCAGGGGTCTCCTCTTATAGTTAACTGTGCCAGTACATCTGAGCACTTAATAAGGCCTTTGTTACTTCATTAACAGTTTAACACCTTCTGCTGGTTTTGGCCTCTTCATGATTACTATGGGAAATTTCAACATATTTGTTATTTATTTATTTATTGAAGGTATCAGAATTACACTCCTTTGAGTCAGAGACTCATGTTCAAAGGCTCCATGTCAGAAGACAATACATTTTGACATAACACATTAGCAAAATACATAGGTGGCAAAAAAAAAACAAAAAAAAAACATCTTGGCAAGCAAGAAGGCACAAGAAACATTATAAGATTGGATACATTAGGATTTATACATGAACAGGATAATATTTGGGTGGAATAAGCATTTGGAGTACTGCATGGTAGTGATTCAATAAACAGGAGGGTTACATAAAGATATACACAGTTTGCATACAAACAGGCAGAGGCAAGGGGTGAAAGTTGGAGGCTAGAGACATGGCTAGTGGTGCAGCAAGCATAGTACCTAAGAAAAGGGTTCAACAAGGGGTGCTAGAAGGGGGTAGGAGACAGAGGTAGGCAGGACAAGGTCCATTGTCAGACTAGGGGATAGGGTAGATGCACTCAGGGTTGAACGTGCATGATAGAGTAACAGGCAGGACAGAGTCCATTGTCAGGCGATAGGGGAGCTAGGGACGGTTACAGGAACGAGTGGAGAGGAGATGGAAGCGGAGCAGGGATTTAAACCGGCCAAGCTTAGTTTCAAGGGTTATGTGAGGGGGAAGGGAGCTGAACCATGTGGGGGCTCTGTAGTAGAAGAAGCATTGGTCAAGGGATTTTTTTTTGCCGTGGTACAAGGAAGGAAGGTTTGTGCGCACTTAGGGTGGTCCTAGTGGCAGGTGCCTGTAGTAGGAGGTGGGAGAGGCTGGGGACCATAAGCCCAATTGATATCTTTCTGGCTAAGAGGCAGGTTTGGTATCGTAGCCTACTGTCAAAGTCTAGCCAATTAGTTTGGCTGTAGAGAGAGCAGGTGTGGGTAGATTTCGGGCAGCCTAGGGCTAGGCAATAGGCCTTGTTCAGGGCAATTTTTACTCTTTGGAGGGCAGTGTTATCAGCAGCACCATAGATCAGTATGCCATAGTCCAAGATTGATAGTACAGAGGATTTGATGGCAAGTTGGAGGGCTTCAGGGGGGAGGCAGTTCTGATGGCAATCAGTGGCGTCACCAGGCTGTTTTTGGGGAGGCTGAAGCCCCCCTAATGTAAGCTCAAGCCCCCAATCATTTTCCCTGTAAAATGTTAAGACTCACAGCTTCACTGCTTGCTGAGGAAAAAAATAAGCCATGGTTTAGAGTCGGCACTTTATAGCTCTACCACATGGAGCACACTTTCCTTTCTCTTTGCCTGGCCCAGGTCCGCCGGATCCCACTGCGATCGTTGGTGGTGCTAGTGGTGGAGGTCGGGGAGCTCTGCTCCCACCCAATGCTTTGGTTGCCCCTGCACAGTGGCAGGGCAGAACTTTATTGGTCCAGGTGCTGGTTTCTGCCCAGACGTACTTTGCTGCTGCACCTCATGGTCCATCTGCCCCAACTTGTCTCCTCTTGGTGAATGTCACATGGGCCTTGATCAGCTGGGTGCCTAGGTCTGCAACTGCAATGGCACTAATTTACTGTGGAAGGGAGGTGGGGAAGAGAGCTGAGCAAGGGAACTCCACTACCAATGACCACCAAGCCAGATGCCATCGCTTCATTCGGAGGTGGGGCTACAGAAGAAGGACCACAGTCGGGGGTCCTCTCAGGGGACTGGAGCAAGAAAGGGGTTCGAGGAGTCCACAAAACAGATAAACATAAAAACAAAAAATGGCAAAACTGAAGGCAGAAAATAAAGAGGCCCCCCAAAAGGGCACCACACCCCACAACCAGCCCAGAAGGCTAGGCAAAGGGATGGGAAGCAACCTGGAGCCCCCACAAAGGGGAAGAGAAAGAAATTTAACAAAACAAAGAGGAAAAAAAATAACTGCTCCAGCAAAGCTGGGTAGGGCAACAGCCTGCCGACCAGCAAATGGCACTAGAGGCAGTAAACAATGGGGGAAGGACAGGGGACTGCAATGGCAGCATTATGTATGGCAACACCCAATGTCAGTGCCAGAAAAAAAGCAAAAAACAGCTAGCATACTGGAGAGGGGAGACAGGGGAACTGCAGTGGCAGCCCCAGAAAACACAAACCATGCCACACTATTCTGCAAAATAACAGGAAGCAAACTAACAGACTTACCAAGCCAAATTTTTATTTGAACAAAAGAGAACCTGGGTGAGCGTTACCCTCATCACTTTGCGTCTGAAATGTGATACTTGTGCTGCATGCAGTACTAGGCACCCAGCATCAGGACACTCCAGAAAATCCCAATACAAAAACTGCAAACCGCGGGAGCAGATAGCTAAAGGGAGCTTACCCTATGGAACTGGCTGCTGCTGGCCATCAGAAGGACTGCTAGTCCTTTTTCAGAGCTAAAGTGTAACTGCTGCTGCTGCTACTGCTGGAGACCTCCAAGGACCACTGGCTATCAAGGAGCAGCCACCGAGGAGCTACAAACCCAAGCTTCAGGTAAGCCTCCAGTCATCCGTACTCCTGTACTCTCTACTCTGTCAAGTCACCCAGCCCATAACTGCCACTGGCTAGCAGGGAAGACCCTTTCCAGCCTAGAGGTGGACCTGGCTTTTGGACAGATGATTGGGTATCTGGGGCTAAGATCAACCCATTTGGCTGATTTATAGCCCCTTTAGGCACTGGTCGGAGACCTGGCCTGGCCAAGACAAAGAATCCAGAGCCAAAAGTGGTAGGGGGGAAGGGGATAGAGACAGGAAATGGTCATCCAGCCAGTTTGGTCAATAAGCCAGCTGGCTGTGCATGGGGTGGGTGGGGAGTTAACACTTTCCCTCCCAGAGTCCTTTTTGGTCTGCTTGCCTGGCAAACTTTGGGGCACTACACACGTCCACTCACAAGTCTGATGGAGAGAAAAAAGAAAGTAAGTCTCATGAGTGAACTGAGTGCACTGGTGGCTGGCTTCTGTGTACTGTGCTGTCGACAAAGAGAACATTGGGACAGGAGTCAGGACATCACCATGTTAGAGCTCAGAGCATGGGGCAGGGATTTGTCATCATCACTCCCAGGTTACTTGGATTCCAGTCTGACAGGGAGCACTGGGAGAAGGTTTACAACAAATGTGCTCTGTCTCTGCTAGTTTCTTGGACTCTGTTCAGTGGGTTCAGAAGCATGAGAGGTTTGGCATGCCTTGCCTTGTAGGAGGGAACACCTGGACAGGACTGGGAGCAAGTGACATAAATTGGGATTGGGATTGGTGACCACCTTTTAGTAACTGCCATGCCAACATAGTCAGACTTGCTTGCACAGCAGGTATATTTTTCAGACAGGCACAGCTGTGGTACACATCTAAAAGGCTGTGCAGCATGAGTCTTTACACGGTTGTTTGGCAGTTTAGAGAAGGAAGATCTGTGCCTGTGGCTTGTGTGAAAAGAAATGTTGATTTATATAGCACCTTTCATACAGACTGTATTCCTGAGTGCTTTACAATCCAAAGAGGGAGGGAGAGAATTTTGCTGCCTTTTTATATAGCAACCTGCATAGATACAATCATACAAATCATCCCCAAATTTCTTAGAATCCAGGAAGAGAGTGAGGGAAGGATAGTTTGCAGCACACAGGAGATGCAAAGACTACAGAAATTGACAACAGAGATAGAGGGGCATGCAGAGAGATTAAGGGCAGGAATGTTGAGTGACTTGTTCAGAATTATACGGTGTGGAAGAGGTGGCTGTTTGCTCTGGAGTCCTGTAACCTTCCCAGCAGATCTGCAGGGATAATGGTGCCTGGCTGGTCTCTTACTTGCTCTGGGTCCAGTAACCTTCCTAGCAGATCTGCTGGGATAATGGTGTCTGAATGTTCTCTTATTTGCTGTGTGGGGGGTCTATGACCTTCCCAGCAGATCTGCTGGGATAATGGTGTCTCTCTTTCCGTTGTTCTCACTGGTCCAGTAACCAAATTTTTGCACATGCACCATTTAATAGATGTCATAATAACCAGGCTTCTCAAGCATATATCTCACCATTAAAATGCAGGAAAAGCCACCATTTGAAGGTAAAAATTTCAAAATGTTCTGGGGGAGCATGCCCCGTACCCCCCTAGCTTTGTTAGGATTTTGACTGTGGGGCATTAGCCCCCCCCTCAACTTTATACCTGTGGTGACGCCCCTGATGGCAATAGAGTAGGCCTACGCGAGTGTTGACAGAGAAGCATAGGAGGTGGATGTGTTCATGGAAGGTAAGGGCAGGGTCAAAGGTGACACCAAGATACTTAAAGGTATATACTTGTTCAAGAGGAAGTGAGAAAGTTGTGCTAATGTGAAGTGGGGAGTGTTTGAGTTTATTTTGGTGGTGGATGAAGAGCATAACCTTGAAGTTTGTTTGGTTCAAAACAAGTTTATGTTTGGTGAACAGGACTCGGCCTCAGAGAAAGCATTTTGGAGGGAAAGTTCTGAGTGGCTGGGGTTTGAGTGGGAGGCGAAGAGGATGGTGTCATCTGCATAGAGAAGAATCCTCCCAGAGCAAGCCTTTGGTAAGGTGTTAAGGTAGAGGCTGAATAAGAAGGGTCCAAGTATTGACCCCTGAGAGAACTGGAAGGGGTTTAGAGAGGGTGGTGCAGATTTCTACCCTCTGAGAGGGGCTGGACAGATAGTCGGTGAACCAGGCCGTGGCTTCCTGGGCCAGGCCAAGGTGAAAGAGGGTGGATATAAGGAGGGAGTGGTTAATGGTGTCAAACGCCTTAGATAAATCTAGAAAGACTGCACAAGCTAATCTGCCATTGTCAAGAGCAGAGTGAATGTAGTTGGATAATTCCAGGAGGGAAGAAGAGGTGCTGTGACCTTTATCTGAAACCATGTTGCTCAGCAGATAGGAGGTTATATTTAGTGAGGTACTCAGTGAGTTGGTCCATGACAGTGTGTTCTAGGGCCTTAGAGAGGGGGAAGAATTGATACAGGACAGCAGTTGCTAGGAGAGAGGCGGTCGCAGCTTTGTGGATGGGGCGATAACAGCTGTTTTCCAAGAGGTGGGGAATTTACCTAGACAGAGTGAGTGGTTAAGGAGGCTAGCAAGGGGGGAGATGACCCCGTCTAGAGTTAGGCTCAGGATCCGAAGGTCAAGGGAGTTGGCTGTTATTGTGGGAGCCACTTAGGGATTTGAGGAGATAGTGTTTGATTTCCAGGGGGGGAGAAGACATGGAAGTGGAACGGTGGGTGAGACATGGGGAGTAGGGGAGGTGAGACAGATGGTTTGAAGAAGTCAGGGGGGAGGATAGAACTAAGGTAGGAGAAGGAGGTATTGAGCGTGTCAGCGACCCACTGAGGGTTATTAGTGATGGACCCATTTACATTGAGTTGGGCTGGGGGGGGGGAGGTGGCATTGCCACTAAGGGATTTCATATTGTCCCAAAATTTGTGACCAGTGCCCCAGGGTGAAGTAAGGGCAGATTTGAAGTGTTCAGCTTTAGGTTTCCTGATGGCCCAAGTGGAACTGTTTTGTGCAGCTCGGTACAGCTGCCTATCCGTAGGGCTACCAGCGTTAAGGGCTTTATGCCACAGATCATCCCGGTGTCATATTAGGCCAAGCAGGAACGAGGAAATCCAGAGGGTTTCGTGTCCTTTTACCACCTTCTTGGTGAGGGGAAAATCTATCACAGATATCACTGAATGTGTTAATGAAGTAATTCAGGGCAGCATCAAGGTCCTGGGAGTGATACGGGGGAGTTGGTCACAGTGAGCAAAAAAGGATTTTAAGTGTCTTAGTACACCTGGTCTGAGTAGTCTAGCGAGGATAGTTTTTGGGGGTGGCTTCTGTGCCAGACAGGACCAGGTGCAGAGGATTGGGGAATGGTCACTAAGGGCATTGGGAAGGTTGGAGCTATCCACAATTTTGTGGGGGCGGTTTGACAGAACTAGATCCAACAACGTGACAGTTCCACACAATTTGCTAGCTTCTTTCTAAGGGCACACATATAAAATATAATAGATTGTTTCTGACAGGGGTTATCTTCCTATGTTTCTTTTATTACATCTAGTGGCCCTCTAAGTTGTCTACCGTACAGCATTTCAAATGGTGAAACACCTGTTGATGCCTGTGGCACTTCTCTGTAAGCAAAAAGCAGGTAAGGTAAAAATTGGTCCCAGTCTTTCCCTTCCCCTTTTACAAACCTTTTTAACATTCATTCTAGGGTTTGATTAAAATGCTCAACAAGACAATCTGTCTAAAGGGTGATGAGGGGAGGTTCTTCTGGCATTAATACCTAGTAGTTGGTACTGCTCCTTCAGTAATGCAGCACCAAAATTACTACCCTGATCAGTAATGATCTCTTTAGGTATGCCCACCCTGCTGAAAATTTTGGCAAGCTCTGCTGCAACTTTTGGGGCTGTAACCGTATGCACTGGAACTGCCACTGGGTATCGAGTATCATAGTCACATACTATAAAAATGAATCTATTGCCCTTTTTACTTTCGTCTAATGGGCCAACCACATCCATTGCAATTCTCTCAAAAGGCACATCTATCAAGGGCAGGGGTACCAGGGGCACCTTGTCTTTTTTAATCACTGGGGCTACTTTTTGATGCTCAGCACAGGAACTACAACAGGTAGCAACATCTTCATGAATTCCAGGCCAGTAAAATCTGTACACCAATCTGGCAAGGGTGTGATTCCTCCATAAGTGACCAGCCAAAGGATTATCATGTGCTATCTGTAACAACTCAAATCTATACTTTTGTGGTATAACCAATTGTTCCATCTTGTCCTGTGTCTGAGGTTTAACACAAACTCTGTACAGTAGCCCATTACGTTTTTTAAACATAAGTTCACCCTGTTTTGGTTTCACCCCCAGCTGTTTAAAATAACCCTGGAAAGAAACATTGTTAACTTGTTCTGAAAGAAAATCACAATCAGTGGTCAGTTTAGTTTCAGCATTTTCATATGTTAACACCTTATGTCCATCAGTCTTTTGCTGCCACTGTTTCTTCAGGCGTCTTCTTTCCTTCCTGGACTTTCAGACCTTGGAGCTGTGCTCAAACAAGTCCAAATCAAAATCAGCGAAAGGAAGAGTCCCCACCATCTGAGATTTTCTTTGCCTGAGCTCATCACCACAGCTGCCAAAACATCAGGATTTACTCCCTCTTTGATTAACTCAGTAAATCCTGGAAAGTCATTTCCAATAATCACAGGCACAGGTAACTTAGGTACTACCCCCACTTTCATTTGGTGTCTTACCCCATTAATAGTCAATGTCACTTGTGTGGTGGGATAGTATCGAGTGTCCCCGTGGCTGCAGATGACACCAGTACCTGGTAATTTTGGACATTGTTTTCCCAGCACTTCAATATGCACTAGGGTCTGTCTGCTTCCCAAATCTATAAGTTCCTTCACAGTCTTATCTTCCACCTTCACATCTGTTAAATACTTGCCCCAATTTGCTAAGGACAAGTCTGCTCCAGTGTCACTCTTCTGACTATGGCAATTTCTTGCAATATGAGCTGGTCTATTACAGTTATAGGAAATAAAGTATTTGCGTGCAGATTTGTTACCCTCACCAAAGTTCTCAGCAGACTTGGAGTTTAAAATGGGAAAAAAAAGAGTGTCTTACTGGTGCTTGGCTGATACCTCACTGCTGTGGCATCTGTCTGGCCATTTGGTAGTCTTCAGCCAAAGAAACAGCCTTTTCCCCACTTTCTGGTCAATGTTCTTTTACCCAAAGCTGTAGGTCTGTAGGCAGGATGCTGATGAATTGCTCCACTGCAAGTGTGTCGATAATCTGTGGGACTATCTTGCCCTCTGGTTGGAGCCATTTAGTAAGGAATTCATTGAGATGGGTGAAGGCTTCTTGAGGACTGTCGACTGAGTTGTACTTCAGAGACTGAACTCTCTGCCTGTAGGTCTCTCCTGAGATGTCATACCTTTTCAGGATTTTGCTTTTCACCAGGTCATAGTTTTCTGACTGTGCAGTGTCCATATTGCTGTAAGCAAGTTGGGCTTTACCTGTCAGGTAAGGTACCAGCCTTATTGCCCACTGCTGCTTTAGCCACTGGCAGGCTGCAGCAAACCTTTCAAAAGTTGTCAAATATGTTTCAATATCATCCGAGGGACACAACTTTGTAAGTTTAAGGTATTTTAAGTTGTTTGTGTTTTGCTGCTCTGCTGGACCTGTGCCAGCTCCTCCAGCTTTGATAACTTACAAGGCATCCATCCATCCATCACTGCATCTCTTCTCTTCTTTGTTGCTCCTGTCGCTGCATCTCTTCTTTTCTCTGCTTCTCGAGTTGTTGCATTTCTTCTTTTCTCTGTGCCTCTAAATGCTGAATCTCTTTTTCTCTCTGCTGCATCTCCTCACTTCTCTGTTTCTCCATCTCTGTTTGTTGTATAGCCCACCATTTGAAAAAGGCAGTCAGGCTTTCAGGCTCTTTCACTGCCTGTTCTATTTTTCCCCATTGCTGGTGCTGGCTGTACAGTCTTAGCTTGGACTTCTGTCTCTGCTAGTTTGGCTGCCATTCTTCTGGTAATCACTCTTGGACTTGTTGCTGCAGAATTCATATCTTTCTTCTATGCTTCCCTGGTACCAGGTCTAGTACCCACGCACAAAACTCCTGGCTTAGAGTGTGCATGGCATAAATCCCACTTAGGCTGATATCAACTGTCATCGAGGCACAGGTCAGAAAGCATAGGAAAACCAGGAGCAGTTTCAAAATTCATAAGTAGTGTTTTATTTTTCTCAAGAACAGCAAAATAAAAAATTAAAAATTATTCAGTATAACTATTTACAAAGGCAGTACAAACATAGAAAACAAAGTCCTTCTTCTGAAGGTATCTCAATTCCAAGTTTCAGTCTCTCACTCTCCTTGTCTCTCTAGCAAAAGCATTGCTACCCTTTTTATAAGTCTTTGTCTGTGAACTCATTAAGAGAACCTGCTTTTCACAGGATGTTCTTGTAAGTTTACAGAATGTTCTTGTCAGTTTTGATGCAGCTTCAGCAAAAAGAACATAGTGACCCAGAACTGACTTCTTGTTTACAGCTCTGCAAAAGCCTTAAAAACTGCAACTCGGGTTAACCGTCTGAGTTCCAAATAGCTTTGCAATCATTTCAACAATATAACTATATACAATTTAAAAAAAAGTGATTCCCGTTTCACATACAGTTTTATTCACATATTTTTTATAACTGCAGATATACAAGGGGGAATAAAAGACAGAAATAGCAAGGGAAGGCAGAGAGATAGCTAGAGGTGGAGAACTGCAAAACCTTCAGAGTGATCAGTTCCTAGGTCTCACAAGAAAATGTGGTTGCATAACCAGACAGAGAAGAAACAGAAAAGAACAGATCCTTGCATTTAAACTCTTTCTGCATAACAAATGGGGCAGGGCCTTATTCAACTACATCACAGATGGACACTGGCAGGTTTGCTAGCATATAAAGCAGTTTGGGGAGGCTCATCATTTTAAGTGCATCATTTTTTCCCCACAAGGACAGGTTCAGGGCCCTCCACTGTGTGTTGTCTGTCTCAAGTTCCTTAAGCAAGGGGATTGTATTGACTTGAACTAATTTGGGACTATAATCCTTAAATAGGTGAGGCCATTTACCACCTTTCAACTGCAAGTTGGGCAGATATTGATTTAATGCAAGCTTTTGATAAGAGGAGTAGTTCTGACTTTGTCTAATTTATGAGCAGACTAGAAAGGCTTGCAAATTCTGAGAGTTCTGATATCAGTACTGGTAAACTCCTCTTTAGATCTGCAGGCACCACCAGCATACCATCCACATAGCCCAGCATCTATATTCTGCATTATGAACCGTAATGCCAGGGATGGAGCGGCTCCAGTATAGAACAAACAGAGCAGAGGAGTGGGGGCAGGAGAGGAGGAGGATTCTGAAACTATATTATTGGTACCATTGCATGTGGGGAAAAGTACAGTATGTTTATCCTGCTGAGGAGCTCCTCCTCAAACCCGAATGCCACCAGTATCTCTTTTAAATACTTTCACTTTTGGGAGTCAAAAGCATGGTCAGCATACAAGAAGAGGGCTCCAGACAGAGTAGCTGTTCCCTGTCCTAGGAAGACAAGGGATTTAGTACTCTGAGTCAAAACAGAAGCTCAGGACAGTTGATTATGTGTAACAGCTGATTTTATAGTACCAACATGTGAAATAGTGCAAATAGCTAACTCACTATGTCAGGCTGCCAGCATGAGAAGACCCACAGAAGCCCCCACCACTTCTGGTGCTTTGTCAAGGTGTGTGGCCCCACCACTGTCCAGCCATTTTATATCAGGCTAGTTAAAGGCACAGTACAAGGTAAAGTGCAGTAATGACCACCACGAATATGTGCAAACAACACGATGTTAAAAACATATAAAAGCTGATAGAAAACACTGTTTCTATGCAACAATGAATATACAGATCATATGTGATGATTTTTGAAAAGGCAGAGGAAAATAAATATCTAGCTTCTGTTCCTCTTTGTCTGCCATCATTTGAATCTATATAATGCAGACAGACTGTATTAATCGTGCAAAGCAAAATTCACTACAACAATCAAGCTGATTCTACCTGGTCATTTAGACTAGGCCATGTTAAAGCCTCCAATTGATAGATCCAAAAGGCCTCCTAGTTAGCGTCAACTTCTTCTCTATGCCCCCACTGGTGGGACCTAGAGATACTTTCCCTATCCTAATAAAAATTGGTGTATGATAATTTTTGGGTCCCATTTTCTCAACACAAAATGGCCAGAGCAGACTTATTTTTTGTGGCTATGGCACTCATGTATTCACCCACACAGTCCTTAAATCTTCTTTTTGTGCATTTCACATAAAAAGTCCCACTTGGACATGTGGCAAGATGTAACTATAGTTGTGTCACAGTTTATAAAATCTTTTACTGCAACCATTTCCCTCGTCTTTTGACTGAGGAAGAAAGTGGAGGTGACCACAACTGGACAGTACTTACATCTGCCACACTTTTTGTGCAAGGTGGTGGTGAAGACAACCAAGAGGCAGTAGGTTGTGCAGGTTGGACACTGGAAAAGAGTGTCCCTCAGGCTCCTGGGTTTCACTCCAGGTGGATTCCCCACACACACACCTTCTATTTAGTGTCTGCTTTGAGTATGTTCCACTTTTGGAAATGATATTTTCTACCACTTAACACATCTATTGAATAGGTGATGGCAAAATTCAATCTACTGGGGGCCTCATTTTCCCTTTCTGTAGGTGCCAAAAGCTGTTCCCATGGTAGCCCACCTACCTCCCTTCTTGCCTGATGTACAACTTTTTACAATACCCCCTTTCAAGAAGATGCTTTTTCATGATGTTAGATTCCTCTAAAAAATTCCTCAGGACTGAAATTTCATTTGATCCTCATGAGCTTTCCCTTGGGTATATTATTTATGGTGTGGTGAGGTGACAACTGTCAGCTGTTAATAGTATTATGATCAGTGGGCTTCCTATAGAGTGTAGTACTGTCACTACCATCTTTCTCCCTCCTGAGATTTAGATCTAGGAAGGAGATCTCATCCCTAACCCACATGACAGTGAACTTAAAACCAGGTTCTCTGGACTCTAAATATGTCTTGAAGTCCATCAACTCCTGAATTGTCCCCCGTAACACCATAAAGCAATCATCAGCGTATCACTTCCACAGCTCAGTTTTTGGAAGGAAGATTTGTTTTCCGAGTCTACATTACTACCTTTTCTCCTGTTCCCTGTCCTGCCCACATCAGGTTTATGAGTTTCTGGAGGTAGTCTTCCCCATATCTTTTCAGCACAAACCCCACCTGGTCCTTGTCCACCAAGCTAGGGAGGACTGAGTTCAGGTGGAATGCTGACACCTTGGCTAAACTTTTTATATCCATGTTGAAAAGGGAGATGGGGCAATAACCCCCACACAATCAGAGATTGTTCCCTTTTTAATGGATCAGAATGATAACTGCTTCTCTCAGCATGGGGGAAGCCTTTACTGTTCCAGTGTTTCTGTGTACATAGTTCTATTTGAGCTTTGTAAAATTCTCTATGCAACCCATCCCTCCACTGGGTCTTAGCAGTAGGGAGAGATTTGATCACTTTTATTATTTCTTCAATAGATAAAGGAACATCAATTTGAGCCTGCTTTGCAGGGCATAGGGATGGTAGGGTCACCTGTGCCAGGAAATCTTCGATGTGCTGCTCTGAAGGGGGTTCTTTTTACTTACATACAGTGGCAAAGTGGGAGGTGAATAAATGGTTTATCTGCAGTGGATAAGAAGTGGTCACCCCATCTCTGTTTCTTAGGGATACAGTTCTGTTGCTCGCCTGTTGCTGTCTCAGTCTATATGCCAACAATTTGCCAGACTTCTCACCTGACTCCCAGTATTTTTGTCCTGTTCTAAATAGAAACATATAATTTGTGAGCAGATAGGGACCACATCACTCACCCAGTCCGCCCATTTTGTCCATGCATGTACTGTCACCGTAGACCCTACCTGATCTCTGGCTACACCCCCCCCCACACACACACACACCATTTTTCCTACCAAGATTGTTTTGTGCCTGTCCCATGCATGCTTGAAGCCCATCACTGTTTTTGCCCCCACAACCTCTGCTGGAAACTGACACACGGTGTCCACCACTTTTTTAGTGAAGAAGTGCTTCCTCACATCTTTCCTAAATTCCCCCCTTCCAGCTTCACAGGACTCACATGATATACCTAAAGTACCCAAGGGAAGTGGGAAAGGCTGTTAGGGGTGCAAACTGAAGAAAGATTAGTGCAGATGGTGAAGAAAGGGGACAAGCCATTCTATAGGTACATCAGCGAAACATGGAAAGCTGGGGGGGATTGTAAGGTTCAGAGGGGATGAGGGGGAGTGTAAGGAGGGAGACTTGGAAAAGGCAGAAATACTGAATAAATACTTCTGTTCAGTATTCACTTAAGAGGGGGAGGGTCAGGGACCACAGTTGGGCAACAGATTTGAAGGCAGGGTGAACACCAGTCCATTTACAGTGGACAGAGTCCTGGAGGAGCTCAAAAAACTGAAGGTGGACAAAGCAATGGGGCCAGATGGCATACACTTGTGAATATTAAGGGAGCTGAGGAGGGAGCTAGCAGTGGCTCTGGCAGACATGTTCACCTAGTCACTCAACACAGGAGTGGTTCCAGAAGACTGGAGGAGGGCACATGTAGTCCTGCTACACAAAAGTGGTAGCAGGGAGGAGGTAGGGAACTATAGACCAGTCAGCCTCACCTCAGTATTGGGTAAGATCATGGAGGCACTGCTTAAAGAAAGAATAATGGGACACTTGGAATCCAATGGAGCCCAAGATCTGAGGCAACATGAATTCACAGCAGAAAGGTTGTGTCAAATGAATCTTATAGATTTTCTGACTGGGTGACAAAGGAGGTAAATCAGGGGTGAGCAGTGGATGTTGCCTACCTCAATTTCAGCAAGGTTTTTGACACCGTCCCACATAAACAGCTGGTTAACAAGATGGGCAGTGTGGACTTGGGCCACAAGGTGGTAAACTGGGTTAGGAACTGGTTAATGGACAGGAGGCAGAGGGTGGTAGTAAATGGGATCCAATTCGGGGAGAAGAGGGTGGCCAGTGGGGTACCACAGGGATCGGTCCTTGGACCGGTCCTGTTTAATGTCTTCATTTGTGATGTAGTGGAAGGGCTGGTGGGAAAGGTCTGCCTGTTTGCAGATGACACCAAGATCTGCAACAGGGTGGATACACTAGATGGGGTGGAGAAAATGAGGAGGGACCTGGGCAAACTTGAAAAGTGGTCTGAGGTGTGGCAGCTGAAGTTCAATTCAAAGAAGTACAAAATAATGCACCTAGGATGAAGGAACCCTGGAAAAAGCTACAGGATGGGAGGAGGGAGAGCTGCTGATAATCTCCAAGGAAGAAAGGGATCTGGGGTCATCATTTCAGATGACCTAAAGCTGTCTAAGCAGAGTTCAAAGGTTGCAGGGAGGGACAGTGGTATGCTGTGGTGCACAGGCAGAGGTATCGCTAGCAGAAGGAGGGAGGTGGTGATGCCATTGTATGAAACACTAGTGAGACCTCATCTAGGAGTACTGTGTACAATTCTGGAGGCCACATCTTCATAAGGACGTTGACAGGGTGGAGGTGATCCAGAGAAGGGTGACAGCTGGTACAGGGCTTGCACCAGAAATCCTATGAGGAGAGATTAAAGGACCTCAATATGTACTTGTTGGAGGAGAGGAGGGATCGGGGTGACATGATAGAAGCCTTCAAGTACCTTAAAAAGGCATAAACAAGGTGCAGGGGGGTGACATTTTCCAATATAGGAGGAGTACAAGAATGAGGGGACATGATATGAAACTGGAAGGTGGCAGAATAAGGAGAAATGTGAGGAAGTTTTTCTTCACTGAAAGAGTGGTGGGCGCATGGAACAGTCTGCCACAAGAGGTGGTGGGAGTGAGCACAGTGAAGGGATTTAAACATGCATTGGACAGGCATAGGGGAACCCTAGAAGTGGGAAGGAGAGGACAAAGCCATTGATCAAGTAGGGTCAGAGGCCGCAAACAAGGGTAGGGCATATGGGCAGACTGGATGGGCCTAGCAGTCCTCATCTGCTGACAATTTCTATGTTTCTATGTTCCTCTGGATAGCCACTGCCCTGTCTATGTCCTTCCTGAGATGTGGTCTCCAGAACTGGGCACAGTATTTGAGGTGGGGTCTCACCAATGATTGATACAGTGGTAACACCACCTCTATCCTTCTGCTGGTGATTCCTCTCCCTATACACCACAGCATCCTGCTGGCCCTGCTTACTGCCTTGTTGCACTGCCTCGCCACCTTGAGATCATCAGATATGAGAACCCCAAGGTATCTTTTCTGTGTAGTGACTGTCAATGCCTCTTATCCCTTTTATACACCGCCTCTGGGTTTCTGTGCCCTAGGTGCATTTTTCTGCATTGAAACCCAGCTGCCATACCATTGACCACTCTTCAGGTTTTCTCAGGTCTCTAGTCATTCTCTCTGGCCCCTCCAGAGCATCTATCCTAGTGAAGATTTTGGTGTCATCTACAAAGAGGCATACCTTCCCTTCTACCTGCTCTGCAATGTCACATAGAAAGACATTGAAAAGGACTGGTCCAAGCACTGAGCCATGAGGTATCCTGCTGGTCACTCTCCCCTCATTAGAGTGAGTGCCATTTACCACCACTGTCTGTCGCCTGTCCATCAATCAGTTCTGTACCCAGTCTACCACCTTGGGTCCCATCTCTAAACTGCCTAGTCTCCTTATAGTCTCTGGTGTCAGCGTGGCTCAGTTGGTAGCACATCCGCCTCTGGACCAGAAGGTCGTGGGTTCTCGTCCCACACAGGGATGGACTTGCACCTAAAAATCGCTGGCATCCGAGTGCAGTATTGGGGAGTGCTGTACTGCTGGGGCGTGCCATCCTTCGGATGAGACGTTAAACCGAGGTCCCTTCTACCCATCCTGGTGTTGTCCTGGTGGGTGTCCAGGTGGAAGTAAAGAACCCAGGGTACTTTCAGAAGAGCAGGGAACATTCCCGATGTCCTGGCCAACATTCCCCTTCCCATAAACCGGTTCATGCAATTATCCAGACTGTGTGTGGGTGATGATGTGCGATATGGCCGCCACCACACATTCAGTCACTTCACTACCAGTCTACCATTGCTTGTAAAGTGCTTTGGGATACTGTGTATGAAAAGCACTATATAAATGCTGCTGCTTCTTCTCCTTCTCCTTCTCCGTCTCCTTCTTCTTCTCCTTCTCCTTCTCCTCCAATGTGGTACAGTGTTGAAGGCCTCTCTAAAGTCTAAGTAGGCTATATCCGCTGTCCCATCCTGATCTATTTCCATGGTTACCCAGTTGAAGAAATCAGATACATCTGACATGACTCCCCCCGTGAATCTGTGGAGACCCTACAGGGGGCCGGGGGGAAGAAAGGAGACCCCAGAAGAGGAGGAAGCAAATCCTGTTGGGGGATTCTACTGTAAAGGTAGTTAGGCTGGGGACAGGCAGAGACAAGGAAAGGGAAGTCTGGTGCCTTCCCGGTGCCATGGTGCAGGGGGGTGGAGAGAAGATCCTAAAGATCGCTGGAGCTTCTGGTAGGGAGGGAGAGCTAGATGTCATTATCCACCTCAGAACTAATGACCTAGCTAAGGATGAGCCAGCAGCAATACAGGAGGAGTTTAGGAAGCTGGGAAGGGGTCTTAGGCAGATGGCATGATCTGTCACTTTCATGGAGGTGCACTGCCTAGGACGGGGAAGATAGGATCCTCCGCACTATAAAACTTCAATGCTTGGTTGAAGGAGTGGTGTGGAGAGGAGTTTCATTGGGGGCTGGGGCTCCACCTGGAGGAATAAGGGCCTATACAGCAGGGATGGCTTGCATCTGTCTAGAAGGGGCTCCAAGGTCCTCATTGAGTGGTGTAGAGGCTACATTGGTACGTACTTAAACCGGCTTGGGGGGAGGGCACTGTAAAGCAATGGAACTTGATCTGTCTCTCCTCCTCCCTCCTCCAGAGGATCAGGAGAGCAAACACTTAGCTCTGGAGAAAAGTGACACAGAAAGAAATTTCAGGAGTAAGGAAAGCCGGGGGTACGAGTTATGTGGGGGATCAAGTTTAGGAATGGGACAGACAGGGAAGGCAAACAGCAGGGGGGAGGAATGCATTCTGGAAGGCCATGTACTATAATGCCAGAAGTCTTTGGAACAAAATATCAGACATGGAAGCCACCATGGTGGAGACAGACCTGGACTTAGTAGCCATTACAGAGACACGGTGCAATGAAAACCAGGACTGGGAGTTAGCTATACCAGGTTATACTCTACATCGGAAAGACAGAGAGGGTAGGAAAGGGGGCAGAGTGGCTGTTTATGATCAACCACTGTCTGTTATAATCTTCTCATTATGTATGAACTGTTTTTGTCTTATTACTGCACTCCTGTAACCCCCTACCCCCAGGGTGCATCTGGAATCGAGCGGTACTCCGCTCAGTATGCCTTTCCTGGTAAATCTCTTAAATAAATAAAGATTGCATAAAGGCTACAAGGTGCAGGGAAGGATCCTGGGGCAGAGACACTGTGGGTCACCCTGGAAGAAAGTAAAGGTGTTGTTCATGCAGGAGTGATCCACAGGCCTCCTGCACAGGGGGAGGAGGTGGACAGGGAATTTATGGAAGAAATTCAGAGGATGGCACAAAAGGGGGAAGTGGTACTGACTGGAGACTTCCATCTTCCTGACATGGACTGGAGCCTCCCCGCTGCTTCCTCTACCAGGAGTAGGGATGTCCTGAACTCCCTGCAGGGAGTGCCTCTCAGGCAGCTAGTTATGGAGCCCATCTGGGAGGGGGTGAAACTAGACCTGAATCTTCACAAATGGGGAAAATGTGGTGGATGTCATGGTGGGGGACCACCTGGGAACCAGTGACCACTGTTCTGTATGGTTCCATATAAAGACTGGGCTAGAACTGAGCCCCACTAGGACTAGGGTCCTAGACTTCAAAAAGGCCAACTTTAAGGCGATGGGAGAATGTCTAAGGGATACCCTGGCTAATGCAGGGGAACTTGTGGGAGTCAAGGAGCAGTGAGCAAAGATTAAGGAGGGAATTGTAAAGGCTACAAATCTATGTGCCTGGCAGGTCAGTAAGAGCAAAAGAAAGAAGACGCCTATATGGTTCTCAAAGGAAGTAGCAGAAAAGGCAAAGGAGAAAAAAAACAGGCCTTTGGGAGATACAAATGACCCAAAGGCAGGAGGACAGAGGAAAGTACCAGGAAAAACAAAAAGAGGCAGGAAGGGCAGTTAGGCAGGCCAAAGCATATGCAGAGGAAAAGCTAAATCAATGAAGAGAGGGATGAGACATTTTTTAGATACATAAGTGACACAAGAAATACTAAGGGGTGGGGATAGCTAGAATAAAAGGGGTAGGAGGGGGTTATGCAGAGAAGGACCACCAAAAGGCAGAAATACTGAACACATATTTCTGTTCTGTGTTAACGGAGGAAGGGCCCGGGAGCAGGCTAGTAATCAAAGAAAAGGCCATCAAGGGAATGGGAGTGGATATGAGCTCTTTCACAGTGGAGAGGGTATTATGGGAATTATCCCACTTAAAGTGGATTAGGAAATGGGACCTGATGAAGTGCACCCCAACATATTGAGGGAATTGAGGGAGGGGTTGGCTGCACTTCTGACAACCCTGTTTAACTTATCACTGGAAACAGAAGTGGTCATGGGAGACCAGAGGAGGGCAGATGAAGTTCCTCTCCACAAAGAGGGAAGCACGGAGGAGCAGGGTAACTACAGGCCAGTCAGCCTGACTGTGGTAGTGGGAAAAGTGAAGGAAAAAATTGGTGGAATACCTTGTGGCCAATGGACTACAGGATCCAAGGCAGCATGGCTTCATTGGGAGGGGGGTCTTGTCAGACTAACCTCATTGAGTTCTCCGATTGGGTTACTAAGGTAGTAGATCAGGGGGGTGCAGTGGACATTGCCTACCTGGATTTCAGTAAGGCCTTTGACACCGTTCCCCACAGAAGATTGGTGAACAAGCTGAGTAATCTGTGAGTGGATCCTATATTAGTTAGGTAGGTGGAGAACTGGCCTGATTACAGATGGCAGAGGGTAGTGGTAAATGACGTTCACTCAGGGGTGGGTAAAGTGACCAGTGGGTTACCACAGGGGTCTGTACTTGCCCCAGTCCTCTTCAATGTCTTCATCAGTGACACTGCAGAGGGGCAGGATGGGAAGGTACGCCTGTTTGCGAATGATACAAAAATCTGCAACAGAGTGGACACACCCAGTGGGGTGGAAAATATGAGAGGAAAAAAAAAAAAAACTAAAGAAGTTGGAGGACTGGTCGTAAATATGGCAACTGAATTTCAATGCAAAAAAGTGCAAAATCATACACCTGGGTCATAGGAACCCAACGCTAACTTACCAGCTGTGTGGGGAAGAACTCGCAGTAACAAAACAGGAAAAGGACTAGGGGGTGATCATATCCAAAAGACCTGAAGGTGGCTAGGCAGTGTGACAAGGCAGTGGATAAGGCAAGCAGGATGCTTGGAAGCATAGGCAAGGGTGTCAGCAGCAGAAAGAGGGAGGTTATTGTACCATTGTATAAATCATTAGTGAGACCGCACCTGGAGTACTGTGTCCAGTTCTGGAGGCTCCATCTTAGAAAGGGTAGAGGTGGTGCAAAGGAGGGCATCCAAAATGGTGCAGGGCTTGCATCAGAGACCCTACGAGGAAAGGCTCAGGGAATTAAACATGTACTCACTGGAGGAGAGGAGGGAGAGAGGTGACATGACAGTGACTTTCAAATATCTCACAGGTATAAAAGTGCAGGAGTGGAGCATCTTCCATCAAAAAAGATGCTCAAGGACAAGGGGCTCATTCTGTGAGGCTGGAAGGGGAGGCTTAGTGGAAATGTGAGGAAGTTCTTCTTCTCTGAGAGGGTTGTAGATGCTTGGAACAGTATCCTGGAGGAGGTGGGGGGGGGGAGAAGAAGACAGTGGAGGGGTTTAAGAATGCATGGGATAGGCATAAGGGAGTTGTAGAAAGAAGGCAAGAGAGGGGGTAATCACAGGCCAAGTAGGACATTAAAAGGCAATGTAGGCAGGAAAAATAGGGCAGACTGGGTGGGCCATGTGGTCCCCTTCTGCCGTCAACCTCTATGCTTCTGTGTTTCTGTGTTTCTATTAAGGTTCAAAGCTGAAGGAATCAGTCAAATTGAATAATTGAAAAATGTGATGTAGCCAGTTTGCAGGCAAATTTAAACAATAACATAATCTTTTAAGGTCGGAAGGGACTCTATGTCCACCATGCCCCTTTACTTTATAAGAAGGCTTGAAGTAAGTATGCTGTGCAAACATGTTACCAGTTTATAGGATTCCCCTTCAAACGCTACTACTCAGGGTACCTGGCAATTCCATTGGTATGCAGAAATTTGTCCAGGTCTACCTTAAAGGCCTGTACTGTTTCAATGTCCACCGTCTCCGCTGGTAGGCCATTTCATAGGTTCACCTCCCACTGGAGAAAAAAAAAAAAGCTCTTAGTATTACCCCTGAAAATTTGAACCTGGTCAGCAGACAAAATATGCTAGAATTGGACTGTAGTTCTCTTTTACAGAATATGACTTGCATCTTCTGATTTGTTGATGTATATATCTCTGCCTTGTCTATGATGGCCACCTGCTCTCCTGGCACCTGCCTCCTTCCACTATCCTCTCTCTGCTTTTCCTTCCTTCCCTACTCTCTTACTGCCTATTCTGTTTGATTGCATACTTAAGTAACAAATGGGGTTGGCAGAATTCGATTTTTATTTTTTTATAATTTCGATGGAAAATCAGTTTTTGTTTTTAAACCTCCCCCCCACCGAGTTTTAATCGATTAAAATGTTTACAGTTGCATGAAATTATATTTATTTCAATTTGCATCGGTTTAGTTTTCACAGCTGCAGTTAATGACAGTAAACGCCGAGGATTTACAAACTGATAAGAACACAGATTGTTATCATCACATGTCAAAATAGCAATAGAACTTACTTTGCCTATCTGTAAATTTAGATTATTATTGATGGAAATATTTTAATCGGTCTGTGTGTGTGTAGTGAAATCGACATTTGTAGACAGTTACCAATTTAAATCTAAAACTGCCAAGCCTAGTAATAATGCACAACAGGATGTGGGTCATGCTGGGATAATGTCATGCTTCGGGTGGTTGGGCATGAGGTAACAGGTCGAGTGCATCCAACACCTGAGAAGTATCGTTGTCCCAGCATGACACACAGTGCATTATTGATATCATACAATGGCTCACTTTCCTTACCAAAAAAAAAAAATACATTTTAAAATATAGTTTCTGTTTATATTTGTGTGGGCAAGTACACATTTTTAAAAAAGTTCTAAGCTGCTCTTTAGCCCTTGGGTGGTACTGCAGTTTTTAGTTTCTTTGTACCTATCACAGTTGCTGTCATCCCCTTCCCCATGCTGTCTGTGATTCTACCTGGACTGATGTGGCTGCTGTTTTTCATTTTGTATTGTACAGTTCACATTGTCATCCCTCTCCCCACCCCTTAGGTGTCTGAGTGTGTCTTTACCTAGAGATTGGCAATCGACAAGTGGAGCGGTGTGAGGCTGTGAGCACGTGTTTCTGGAGTGCTGAACTGAGCAGAAGTGCTCTGAACATTGTGAGGGCTTGATTTCTTCTTTTTTTCAATTAAACAACATTAGGCAACCAGGAAGTACAGCGCGATACCGGCACTGATGAGAGAAGAAGAGCAGGACTGCGCCGAAGCACACTGTCATTTTGAAATTTAACAGGCTGTGTTTGAAACTGCACAGTGTTGTGATCAATTAAGTCTGCTGTGAAATTAAGAAATGAAGTGAACTACTACAGAACTACATTACTTAAAGTGGCATCTTTTGGGGTGGGCTGGGAAGTAGGGATTGGGAAGGCTACACTGGGAAAAGTATCACCAGGGATTTATGAAGAGAGGCTAAGAGCACTGATATGTATGCTAAGAGAATATGTAAATTGGTCATGTGTGTGCCTGAACTTGAACACTGTCCCAGGCACACACTGACCAGAGTACAGGAAATGTTCTTGCCATTGTACAATTAAGCAAAAACACATGACAGGGTGTGCTTTATCATAGGATATTGGCACACCTTGGGTGCATTGTGAGGCATGAGGTGAAGCGGAGTGCCTTATGCACCTGAGAAGTGGCAGTATCCTATGATAAAGCTTGGCCCTGAGTGTGCTATTACAATTATGCACTGGACTCGTGCAGTAAAGTAAACAAAAATTACACAAACACAGGTCTAACTATTTTTTATTACTATTTTTAAACTGTGGAAGTACATTAGTACATAAAGTAATTCAATGCTGGAGTCACTGATTAGAACGAACACATTAGAAGTAGTAAGGTTAGTGTACCATTAATACCGGTTTTCTTATAGTAACAGAATAAAAAAAAAAAAACAAAAAAAAACACAACAACTGCTGCAAATTTCCCAGTAGATATAAAAATACAATAATACATTGTAGGTAATTTTAATTATTTATTTCAGGACAAGATCTGCCTGACAAAGTCCAGTTACTGAAAGCATCTCTACATTGTGAAGGTGTCCTCTACATTGTGAAGGTGTCTCTGTAATGCCATGAATCCAAACCCTAAACTGGTACATGTCCATTTTTGTATGTCTGACAGTGAGATAAACTAAGATTGTATTCCAAAACTATATTTGATTCTAAACTCACACATCTGTGTTAACTGAAAACGCGCACTTGAACGGCATTAAAACCATGTCTGAAAACACTCAGCCGAGATCCCAAGCATACGCATCAATGGGAGGGCTGATGCACATGCCCGGGATCTCTGTTTAGCTAATTTTTTTCAGATGTGATTTTAATGCTTTTTAAGTGCACATTTTCGGTTGAAACAGAGATGTATGAGTTTAGAATGAAACACACTTTTCTAATACAATCTTAGCTTATCTCAACTTCAGATATACAAAAACGGTCATGCACCAGTTTAGGATTTGGTCCACGGCTTTATAGAGACAGCTTCGAGATGTACACATGCTTTGGTGGCTGGAGTTTGTCAGACAGAACTTGCCACAAAGTAATTAATTAATATGGCTTACTAGGCATTAAAATGTATTTTAAATGTACTGGGGCATTTATAGCAGTTGGTGTGTGTGTGTGTGTGTGTGTGTGTGTGTGTTTTTCTTTTGCCAAGGAAACTGGTCACGCATGACCAAATATATAATGGAGAGGGGTTTCTGCGAGGAAGAGTTTTAAGAGGGTGCAGAGATATTGCTACAGATAAACAACATCTGGCCAGGGGTCTTGTTTTTAGTCATTCCACTATGAAGAAATATAAGTACGGGTCTGAAACTCAGTTGACCAATCATCTTTCAAGATTGTTCCTGTCCAGCACATAACAGTTTTTCTTACTGGGAAACTTGCAAAGCATTGTGTGATGCTGCTACTGCTGCTGCCCCAGACAAATGCTCCACAAATAAAATTGCAGAGTTTTGTACTGACTCTGATATAAGTTATGGACATGTGTACACTTTACACCTTGGCAAAGTATGGAATGGCTGCATGAGGCGGGTAATACAAGACACATGTGATGTTCCTTGGAGAGGGCGCTTGAAGCAGGTGCAGAAGTTACCACTCCTGTCAGCAATTAAGGGAAAATGGATTAAGAAGTGCCTCCTCCCCCAGCTCAACAGGGACCCAAGGTAACTGATCTTGAACAAAAAAAAAGGTCTATAGGCACGCTTACATGGCCTGATCTGCATCATTGTGAGTGGTATCTGCATTGTTGTGAGTGGTGCAGATGAGGTGCATTGGAGCAGATCAGGCAGTGTAAATGGCCTGAGGAGCACTGTAGGTTGCTCCATTGTGGCTCAGTGCATCCAGTACTTTTGTGACAATGTATACTGGCATGCAGGAATTTTGTGCTAGCGTGTATAGACACTGCCCTACCTGCACCAGTACAGCCCTGTGGCACCCTGCGCCAAGCAATAGCTTATGCTTTTTTGCAATGCCGGAAGTGCTGGTATGCAATGCTGCCCAGATCTGCACAGATACAGATGGGCACCATGTAAACGTGTGGCAAGAGTGTTGTGGGAGGAGTGGCAATGGAGCAGAGGAGACCACAATGCTACCTTCAAGGTAGTGTAAATGAGCCCTATGATTGCTGGAAACAGGTTGCCTTCAGGCCAGGGAGGAGTACAGAGCAGTACTGAGGGACTACAAGGTTAGTATTAAGAAAGCAACGGAAGGGCTGGAAGCCAAGGAAGCAGCAGGAGTGGTAGACAACATTCAGGTTTACTCAGGTTTGGTTGGCAGAAGATGACCATGAAATCCATCCATTTTTGAAAGGTATTGTAATATTGCTATCTATAATTTTTATTTATATATTTTTTTTTATTTAAACATTTGGTAACTGGGAAAGGCACACTGAGCTGAGGCTCGATTCTGGGTGCAACCCAGGTGCAGGGAATCAAGGGCATAATACATAAGGTACACAGTAATTACAGGATCAAATACATGAAATACATAAATACACAATATACAATAAACAATAAAATACAATAATGACAGGATAAAATACATAAATACACAATAAACAATAAAATAGCAATGCAATCAGCAAAAAATGATGAGATGGTGGTGCAAATCACAGGACAGTACAGACAGAGGGAAAGCTACACAGTAGAGATACAAACATGTAGGTAGAGGCAGCTTGTGTCTATCATAGCTGGGGAAAGGGGAGGAAGAGAAGTGCTGTTTATTAATTTGGGTCATAACCTCCTCAGGTAGTGGATTCCATACATTAACAATTCTTTATGTAAATAAGCATTTTTTTGTTTGCTTTAAGGATTTGTGGTTTCACTTGGTTAGAGTGCCCTCTGGTGTGTATTTCCTTAGATTTCAGTTTCAGTCCAATGGCCAACATACATTTAGTAAAAGTAGTAGTATTTAATTTATTTGGCGCTCTATCCCTTAATCTCTTGGGACCTTGCAAGCACAAATAAATGACAGTAACACAGATCTCACAAATGATTCAATATACTTAAAACCATAACAAATAGGTATACAATAATATGTTCAGCTCAACAACAATAGCACAGATGGCTAATCAGAGTAAGACGGTAAAAAAAATGCTGCTTAAGTCCCTTCTTAAAAACTTTAATTAAGTGGGCCTCCCTTAAACAGCGGGAAAGGGAATTGTATAATAAGGGTGCTGCCACTGCACTGCCCAGTCCCCAGACTGCTTTAAATGGAATCTGGTTACCAACAGGTGACCTATTCAGGTAGCCTATCTTGAACAATGTCATACATCATAAGTAAGTCATCTCACAAATGCCTTGCTTCTAAAGACATCATCCCCAAACGGCTGAGCCTTACTTCATATGTTTCGGCCTCCAGCCCACAGACCATCTTCGTAGCCCTACTCTGGACTCTCTTCATGTTTGTTTTATCCTTATCAAAGTGAGATGATGGGCTGGCCCATTGATGTAGCGTTAGGACTACCGCTAGTGATGCTGGCGTTGTGGGTTCAGGAACGAGCCAGGGTGGCCTGGGGCCAGCTAGGAGAGGAGGGTTGAGTTTCCCAGGGAATGCCATTTTCCTCTGGGGAGGGAGGGCTGTCACGCTGCTCTGACACTGCCAACCTGGATGCACTACTGACACTACGGAGTCTACGGTGTAGGGAGAGGAAGGCCACTGTTAGGTACCTGACTGAACATATGTCCATATGCCATGCCCTGGTGGGGGAGGGGGCTAGAGGTAAATGAGAGCTAAATTCCCCAATGCCAGAGCACACTGCCAACTAAGGGGGATCTGACCAACAGTATATCTGTCATCATTACTGAGGAAGGCAGCAAAAAGGTATATTTTGAAGGAAAAAAAAAAAAATGAAAGTGAGGTGATCAGAATTTAGAATTATAATCCAAGTTGGATCTCACCAGGTTTCTATAAAATTGCCATAAACACATCACTATATTTGGAGACAAAATTATATTTTAACATTCTTATATTTTCTTTGGCATTGCAGCAAGTGAATGACAGTGCCTAGATTGTGACAGGGTATCTAAAGCAATTATGACCAAATCTCTTTCCTCACAAGTTGAAGCGAGTCTGATATTCTTAATGAAATAAGGATTATGCATGCTATTTTCCCCATGTGCATGGCAGCATGTTTATGCATTAAAAATATACCCCAAATCTGGACCCATACAGCAATGGTGTCTAGGTTGCTTTTGCAACTGTTTTGCTTTATGTGCTGCATCTACTTCGCTACCAAATTATCTGCAAACATTTGTATCTTTCCCTTAAAGCTGACCCCATGTCACTGATAAATATTCAGAATCATTCCAGGGCCCAAGATAGAGCCCTGTGAAACCCCACTAATTATGTTACCTTTGAGGAGATAGACCCTTTTAATCTTACCCTCTGTGTCCTGCCAAGTAACCACTCTTTTACCCAAGCCACTACTTTAGCATGGAACCATACCCTTTTTTTTTTCTTTTTTTTTTTTTTTTTTTTTTAACTACTGTAGGTTCTAAAGAGGTACAAATTCTTTCTGTTGTCTATAACAACATTTGTCGTTTTGTTTAACAAGCTCATTTATGTACTCGCCACTTTTATTTATACTCACAGATTGGTTGGTTATCCCTGGTGCAACGTATACAATATTTGTTTGGTCATTTTGTTTTTAAAAATATTTTTTATTCCACCTTTTCCCCACTCTCTTGTCTTCTTTTGATCAGGGATATGTTACCTACTGCACTTTGCAGTCATCAGCTGGGGTTGTTCTTAATGTTGGATCCTGTAAAACTAGAGCTGGTTTACATGCTTTTAATGCTGCTGCTCAATTCTGGAATAGTTTACCTGAATTTTTATGTATAACTGTTCTCTTCAAGTTTTTAAAAAGCAACTAAATTGTACTTGCTTGATTTATGTACTTGTAACAGTAAATGAATGTTTCTGCTGAATGTTGTATATTTTTTGTACTGCAAAATTTGCCTGGGTCAAGCCTGAAAAAGGACCCTTGGTCCAGTGCTCCTACCCAGTTAAATTAAAATACATAAAAATGAAAATGAAGAAAAAATTTTTTTTTAGAATTACAGTCTTGTGTGGGACAAAATCAAATGCCTTTGTGAGGTCAAGGTACAATATAAACAAGCATTTGTCAATGCCGAATGTTGCTCGATTCTATGTGCTGTTTAGGTATTTGGAAGTCATTGGAGTGCAAATATTGAAAATTTGCGAACTTACGATAGTAGGAACTGCGCAACGGACGCTCGAAAAACAGTCATTTTTAGGAATTTTTTCACCAAATGTTCAACATAGCCATTTTAAGACCTCTGCTCATGAACAGTGTCACTATGATTTTCTTACTGTGTCCCATATGTTGAGTTTGGACACCGACTGCGCCATTATGTGCTACATGGGCGGAAACACATTTTGGGCAGGATGTGAAAAATGACAGCTATACTGCTCATAAGGAGGTATGGTAAAATGGCAATGTTGAAAATCTGGAGTGAAAATATTGAAAATTCGCGAACTTACAAGCCTGCGTAGGAACTGCGCAACGCACGCTCGTAAAACAGTCATTTTTTGGAATTTTTCCACCAAATTTTCAAAATAGGCTTCTTGAGAGCCCACCTTATGAACACTGGCAGTGTTGTTTCGTTAATCGGTCCTGAAAGGTGATTTCACACAGTGACTGCGAAATCACCCTTCGGGCCTGAATAATGCCATGACAGTGACATCATTCATGAGAAGGGGTCCCAAAAACCCCATGTTGAAAATTTGGTGCAAACATTCCAAAAAATGCCTGAGATTTGCAGCAAAGTTGAAAAAACCCTATCTATCCCATTATACAGCTTACCGGCATTTCCTCAGTTCGCGGTCGGCTTTGAAGAGTGCAGACGTGTTCCCGGTCCACCGATGATCATCGTGTTGAGCTCTGGAGGTAAGTATGGGGTGAGGGGGGTGTGGGGAGGCAGGGTGCGCAGTGGGTGGGTGCGGGTTGTAGGAGGGGCAGGGAGACTACGCGGGACCGCTTTTTATTCACAGGTTGTTTTTAAAGACGATGACGCTGGACATTTGCCATGCTGGGGTGGGCTCCCAGCGTGGCACCTGGACAGCTGTTGGGGGCGGGAGCCGATGGGGATTAGGCACCCGGCCGGCCATACAGTGTGTGCGTGGGGGCGCATCAGCACGCAATATGCGTGCTCGCGTGTGTGTGCATGGGGGAAGAGCTCTGCTCACTGAAGTGGAGCTCTCCCTTGAACTGTATGCCACTGCATTTTCAGCTTGTCATAGACAGCTGCAGCAGTGATTGGTTAACTGGGGCCGTGCCTGCAAACACACTGAATGCATTGGAAGAGGGGCTGAAACACCTCTGAAAACTCGGATGATGGCACTATGTTTCTTGCACATGCGTGCAAGCAACATAAAAAGATACAAAATCACACATGCCCCCACAATGCAAAGCATCATGGGCTGCATATGCAAATCACCCAGAATGTTATGCTGGTCCAACTTTAAGCAGAATTGCATGGTGCCAAAAGGCCTCTCACACAGTTTGCAAAGGGTGCTAACAGAAAACGTACACACGTGTTTCGTCCTACCAGGACTCATCAGTATGCCCCGTCTGTTTGACACCCCAGTGCAATGGACCAGCTACCCTTAAGGCAGTGTGCCTTGGATATATTGTGGTGAACCCATTAAAATAAAAAACTATTTAAAAGACAAAGAACCTCTGTGCGCAAACACTGAGGCAAGGGTTACCCCAAAGGGCATTTGGCTGGGAAGCCAAGTTTCAAGAAAATACAAAATCACACATGCCCCCACAATGCAAAGCATCATGGGCTGCATATGCAAACACCACAGAATGTTATGCTGGTCCAACTTTAAGCAGAATTGCATGGTGCCGAAAGGCCTCTCACACAGTTTGCACAGATACAAGGGGGACCTTGGAAGTAGCACAAGGGGTGGGGACGACCAGAGATCATGAAGGGTCTGCGGTGGCAGAGTAGGCAGTGAAAATGGGCAGACTAGATGAGCCAAAGGGTCTTTATCTGCAGACAACTTCTATGTTTCCATGTAAGGTAAATAATGTCCACTGATGCATTCTTTTCTAAGCTCTCACTTATTGACTCATAAAAAGTCAGTAGGTTGGTAAAGATCATGATGTCCTGTTTGTAAAGCCATGTTTTGCCTGACTGTTGAAATCCAAAGTTACAGAAAGACTCAGTTGAAGGCCAGTGCAACAGGTGTCAATCAGGAACTGGAATTCCCAGGTATATAGGTACATCAGTATCTAAGGTCTGACCACGTACATTCCAAGGGCTCAGAACAGGGATCAGGATAATCTAAGACAAAGTCATAGGTCATGCTACAGCTGCGATAGGGAACCCAGGTCACTATATGGATCTGCAGGCATACTGTAATTAATTAAGTAGAACTCAAATGACTTTAGGTCTCCATGACCACCATGAATTAACTGTGTGCCATAAATTCCACCTGCCTCTGTAATGGAAAGTCAAGTGATTGTGTCACAGTGGTTATTGCAATCACCAAAGCTACCCCAGTTTCATGAACTCCTTGGGAAAATGATAGTAGTGAACAGATTAACAGGATAGTTTGCAACCAGGGCCGGCTTTAGAGTTTTGGGGGCCCCCAGCAAGACAAGTCATGGGACCCTTCCTCAATCCAAACATACTTCATATTTTACTTTGTCCAAAATGCACAACATTTTATGTTCAATACAACCAGTTATATTTATGTTTTTAGGGAGTGGTAGCAATGTTAGTTTTTGGGGCTCCACTGTCCATTCAATCAATAGCATCTGAGTGGACAGGGCATACCTTAGCTAATCATTTCATGATGTTATAACACCACAAGAAAAGGCTCCATAGAGCCTAGTGATGTCTTTTGGTGCTGTTTTACATTCAACATGAATAATAATAATTAAAAAGAAATTAAAGTGGCACTCTGGATCTGGCTGGGGCCACTCATTAGTAGGGGCCCCCAGCAACTGCAGGGTTCGCTGGTGCCTAAAACTGGCTATGTTTGCAATGGGTTCCTGGTGAGCTTTACCATCAAATTACTCCTTAGACATGGGAGCACTCTGGGCAATGCTTTTCCATACTCAGGGCACAGTCAGGGCCATCGGCACACCAACGGGAAAGGGGGAGATGCACTGCCTAATGAGCGATTTTAAGTTATTGGAATAGCTCTGATATGATTTTTAGCCCATTCATGAAATGGGTGGAATTTTTGTTGATATACTAGGCTCCAAAAAACTACAAGCCCACCTTTCCAGTGTGGTGTATCCAGACCAGCAAAAATAGGACAATATTAGAAAAAATGTGGCCAAAACAATATCCTTTCTTTGTTTGAAACTTTGGAACAACCATGCTGTCACACCCCAATGGTTTTCATCCTCTGTATGGATGTCATGTAAAACTGAATAGCTTTCTAAGGAAGTTGTAACAATTTATTTACTGCTGGCAGCCATATTTTCTTATGTAATTTGCATTCCTTACTTTGTACTTGTGATCTGTGTTAAGTCAGTGCCTTTGTACTTTGTATCTTGTACCTAGCACTGTCTGTATCAGTAACATGTAGGCATGGGTGTAGCCAGGCATACTCCAAGTACTCCATGGTGTGCAATTTTACTTAAGGGGGTAGCAAACAGGCTCTGAACTGCTTCTTTTTTCCATGAAAACTAACAAAGAAAATACTGAACCTTTCTGTAATTTTATTCATAGGAGTCTAAACAAGAAGGACTGGTCACTAATACTCTCTTTTCATCCCAAGGACAATAAAACTTTACAGGCTCTGGGCTGGTATGTGGGTGTCTTAGGGAGCAATGCATGGCATTTGCATTTACCCATGCATGGCAACAACCATTGTCATGAGATACAAAAGTTGTATTTATTGTGTCAAATGAGGCAACAACACGGTCCTGGTGTACATTTGTATATTGTCTGGCTACACCCCGGGGGGGGTAGGCACACCCTAACGAGGGGGGGGTGGTAGCAGTGAGTCCACTTGGTGTGCAGATCTAAAATCCCGGGCTACACCCCTGCATGTAGGTCTGTCATCTGAAGCCTGCCTTAACAAGACACCATCATAAATGAGCTCTGCTCAAGGGTATTTGTCCTGAATAAACAACTGAATTGAACTAAACTATCAAACGAGGGCCATCATGCCCATAGAGTATGGGGGACATATGCCCCCCATTCACATCAAAGTATTTTTTGAATTGAGGATGGGCTTAAAAGTGTAATTTAGTGCCCTCCCTTGATCCAGTTTTAATTTTGTGCATCCAGAAATTATATCTTAAATATTAAATTTATTGGCATGATATCCCTGTATTAAATAATGTATACATTGTGTAAGTGTTTTATTTATGGCAAAGTCTGTTGTTGGATAAAATTGAAAACAGTAAAAAATGGTTTACAAAAACGAACAACTTGGCCCCAGCTGCTGAAGGCAAAGGTTAAGTCAAGAGGTTCAGGAGTATGAAAGATAACTATCAGAGACTTACCCAGGGACTTGCATTGCAAGTACTGACATAGGTGGTGAAAGTGTCTGAAAAGTGGTAGGGTCATGCATGTAAGGTGTAAATTCTGTTCCCCCCATTGAGTGGAAACACCCTCAACTTTGGCTTTTTCTCAACCAAATTTGTAATCTGTGGAGTAACACCCCCACCCACCCTAACTGACAGCAGCTTTAGGTCCTTGATAACCCCCACTACCCCCACTCCAAAGACCTGGCCCTTCATTTTCATTTTACTTGGGCTGTGTGGCTGGGCGTTTGTGTTTGTCTCTGTCAGTAGTTTAGTTTTGTGGATTTTCATGTGTTTTGGCTTGGAGAAACTAGACTATTCTTGGATATGAGGGCGATACCGGAGAGTTAAGGATCCCTCGTGCGCGAAATCGGAAATAGAGTAAACTACGGTAATCAGTAGCTGCAGCGTCATTTTGGCCACACCCCCTTTCAATACGGACACTCCTTGCAGTTTTTGTTGCTCCCCTTTTCCTGTCCCATGGACAAGCCCGGCCACGACATTGGAAAACAATGATTATTAATTGCACTAAATACTTTTCCGGCAGCGCACTGTTAGACATGTAGAAGCCCAGCCACATTTTGCAAAAAAACAGTATTTATTGCACTGTACATAGTATACTGTACACATAATTCATTACTAGTATTTCATGTAAAGGAATTGCACAAAGTTCCACACAAAAAGCATTCACTGCACAGTCCTCGAATAACATGATATTCATCGCGATTCCACCGCACGGTCCTAATAGCCTGAACGTTCCAGGGTCAGACTCTGCAAAGAGATGTTTATTTCTTTTATGTTGTGGCTTCTATTTTTGCAAACTGGACATTTTTTCTAGTTGTAGTTGAAATTGGGGGGCTCCGCCCTCCCACACCCCGTTCTATTTCAGTATTTTGGCTTTATTTATGTTGTGGCTTCTATTTTGCAGTTTTCTAGTTGTGAGTTGTAATGGGGCTCCTTCACAATTCTATTCTATTTTAGTATTTTGGCTTTATTTATTTATGTTGCTGATCGGACATTTTTAGGTGTTATTTTTGTTGTTGCAGACCAGAGATTTTTTTCTAACAGTGACGTCACGGCAGTAGGTTGTGCAACGTGTTCGCGATGAGAGGTCAGACTGCCGTATTTATCCCTACGCGCACGAGGGGTCCTTAACTCTCCGGTATCTCCGATATGAGATCTATGAAAGTTTCCTGGACTAAGAAACTGGAAAACATCACCAGCAGATATTAGGATTCTCATTATAAATCAACTTTTTTGGAAGCCATCACAATCAAAGTAAGTACAGCTAAGAAATTCTACAGGTTCTGACCTGAGGAGTGCAAACTGAATCCACATTTCCATCTACCTTGTTGCTAGAGGGATCCGCATGTCTTTGAGAACCATTCACAACTATTTAAACAAAGGGAAGACACAAAGGGTTTTAACTTCCTGCATATACCCCAGGCCAGTGTTCCAGGAATTTAACACATCCTTTGTCTTGTTACTGTAGATCAAACAGTCCACTGGTACTTTTCCTGTGGATTTGATTATTTTACATCATTTGGCAATGGGGAAAATCCTCCCCCCTGGAGGCACACCACCGAAATTCATCTGTCCCTGCTCATGTGTGAGCCTTGGGCTCATCTAGCCACATCGTATACAACTATTCCAGTGTTGCATTTTCGACATTACCACCTGACATGCTACTGTTCAAAAAAGAAATGCAACCTCTCTCTGACTGAACTCTGCCTATGCACCCTGAAACTTGTGCTCCTCCTCCTGCTGCTATCAAGGACTGTTCATCCTAACCAAGGACCAAACACCTCCAACCAAAACAATCCAACAGGCACTCTCTCAATCGCTCAACAGACTGGAACTTGCATAGGAGCAGGCTGCTCTTGCCCCCTGCATCCACGAAGCTGCACGCCGTGGGGTTGAGGCACTGGGAAACTGGGCGGACCTCCCCTGCAGACAGAAAAACCAGTGCAATTGCTGGGACACTTTCTGCTGATTAGTCGGGGACCAAAGGTGTTGTGGAGGGGGCTGGGAGCTGCACACAGGAGCTCTACTGGACTTGATTTTTCAGCCCACCTGCCCACCCAGTTCCCTCCTCCCATTAAATGCCAAGCAGCCACGCCCTCAGTTTAACATTGGCCAATTAAACCGAGTTAGGGCGATACGGAGCAGCTGTCAAAGGACCGCCCTGTAGTCTCTTGGGTGTTCCCCTTCTGGTTATAGTGCACTGCCTACTCACCCAGACTACTAACTGTCTGACATTCTAAACCCTGTGATAAATTTCATAGTGGTGATTTCCTCTTGCCAGTGTAATCAACTTATAGCCAGTCTTATTGCATTATTCGTAACTGATATATTTCAATCCAGTTTGTCTGCTGTGTACCAGTATAACTACATCCTGTTCAGCCTAACTCATGCCTGTGGAAGTAATCACTGCCAGCATAATTTTTATTCCTATCTGCCTATCTCATGCACGCAAAATAAGTAGTTGCCTCTAGACTGTTAACCTGCATGGTATCCTCTAGTCTCATGGTGGGGAAACCTGCAGGGTAATTCTCTGGTCTCTTGGTGGCAAACTAGACACGTGCCAGAAAGGTGGCACTGTACCTATTGTTCTGTTTACTTGCCTGCCCAAACCTATGTCTGACGTCTCCCATATGATTAATACTAGCACTATGGCTCTACTAGTCAGCTAACTGTCTTTATCACATAATAATACACTAGTTGTTCTTGAGATAAGTGCCAGTAAGGTACAAATAATCAATTTCCCGCCATTTGCCTGGCTACTAAATACCTGTTTGGCACTGTCCTGTGTCCATTGATGACCTATGGCAGAAATCCCCTTCCTGTCTCAGCCGGACAACTGTACTGGGGCAATCATGGGATTTCCTGAGCTCCCGTCAAAGCTAGTCCTATGCCAGTTACTCCTGGGCACTATCGCCACTGTGATCCTTACTGTGTCATGGATTCCCTGATCTCAAGGGCGGGTGACCCCTTGAAAAGAGACCTCTGGTGTACGTTTGTCCAGCTGGTGGAGTCTGACTTCACCTTCTCAAACATTCTAGCAGACGGCTCACCCCTGACCGGGGTCCTTGGTGGTCTTAACCTGAGGAGCCTTCTGAGACCTGCCCGAAAGGTAAGGCGTTATGACCGGAAGCCACAGAACAAGGATAGATCTCCCCCATTAAGGCATCTATTCTGGATCCTGCTGGTGACCCTTGTGCTAGCAGGGGACATAGAACTAAACCCAGGACCATCACTCCAGACCACACCTACACTGGCGGGCTGGTCGGGGGTAAAAGGGCTGAAGGTAGCCCATCTTAATATCAGAAGTCTGCTGCCAAACCTGATGAAACTTCATGTCTGGGTAACTCGTCATATTCCAGACATTCTTGGCATTACAGAAACCTGGCTGAAACCTTCCACCCGAAACTCTGTATGTGCCTTCCCTGGTTATGACCTCATCCGTCGTCATCGTCCAGGAAGAAAGAGAGGTGGTGGTATCCTGGTCTACTGCAGGAGCCATCTTAACCTATCTGCCCTACCTCATCAACAGACAGTGCAGCCCCCCTGTGAGACACTGCACACAGTGCTGTTACTAGGGATGACAAAAAAGATACACATTGTATACACCTACAATCCTCCAAAGGGAGGCATAGAGGGACTGACTGGCCTCCTTGACACAGTTGGTGCAGTAACACGGCAGAATGAGCTAATCATTTTGGGTGACCTCAATCTCAATTGGCTGGGTGGCAACACCAAAGCCTTTGAGCCATCACTTGCCAGTCTCTCACTGACACAGCTTGTCAAGGATCCTACCAGATGCTCTACAAATGGTAGTAAGAGCTTCCCCCTGGACTGGATTTTGACAAATTGACCCGATAGGATCAGCTCGTCTGGTATCCTACCTGATTCTATCTCTGATCACTCCCCGGTGTACTGTGTCTGGTGGATCCCACTTCTGAAAATACCCCATAAAATTATCCAGATCAGAGACTACTCTAGGTTTGATCTGTCCTCCTTTCAAAATGATATCAAGTACACTGACTGGTCAGCAGTATGGAATGCTCAGGACTCCACATCTGCTGTCAGTCACTTCCTCATGTTGCTAAGGGCCCTGCAGGAGAAACATGCCCCCCCTCATCAGATGGAGGGTGAGAGAAATGGCTACTAAATGGCTTCAAGGTAGTCTCCTGGCCCTCCTCAACACCAGAGATAAGTGCTGGGCCAAGTTTAAGTTCAGAGATACAGGAAACTCAGAAATGAGTGCAAAAAGAACATAAGGATATCCAAGAGTGAGTTCTCCAAATCTGTGTTACTGAACTCGGCTAGGGATCCAAGGAGGTTCTGGAGGAATATTAAACACGTGAGTGGCACACAGAGTGCTGAGTCCACTGATATGATGATTGAAGTTCCAGCTGCAACAACTCGGAAACCATTGCCAACTCCTTCAATCATTATTTTTCTGATCTATCAGAGTATACCTCGACATTCCCCAATGGTGGTGACGTCAGTGGCAACCAGCCCATAGCACCATCATAACCCCACCCACCCTTTCTGTTCAGGGCAGTGGTGGCTCAAGAGGTGCAGAAACTGCTAGCTGGACTCTCTCCCTTCTCAAGTGCTGGCAAAGATGGCTTGGAACCAAAGCTCCTCAGTCTCAGTGCCCCCTGGCTTGCCCCTCTGGTGGCACACATCTTTGATCTGTCCCTGTCAACTGGAGTTATCCCAGACATATGGAAGGTTGCCAGGGTAGTCCCAATCCTTAATCAGGGGAACTCTAAACTGATAGAGAGCTATCACCCCATATCCATGTAACCCCTAGATGGCGCTATCCCAGGGGCTACTACCCCTGCCTGATTTGCCACTAACAGGTTGAGGGGCCTGGATCCAATGGCGGGTGCCTCCACCCAGAGGTCAGGGTTTGCAATAGTTAAACTAACTTGGTCACAGCCCTCTGGGACACTGCAACCCCTTTCTTCCCACTAGTGGCCCACACAATATATCAGAATTACCTTCACAGTATACACTTACCCCCAGGTCTGGTTCCGCACTGGGACCTCCTGTGAAATGAGATACAGTGCAACAATCACAGTACAGTACTTTAACATAGACAAATACCTCAGGCAGTATAACTTTGCTGAAACAAGCAGCTCTGATTTATTTAGGGGATATAACAAGGACAGGGGAAATCAGGTTAATTAGCTTATCACTCTAATAATCTATCTATGGCTCTGTGCACAGGCCTATCCCTATCAGTTACTGTCCCTGGGTACCCAAGCCCTAGTGGCTAGTCCAAACGTGGCGCTGGTGAGGGCCCTTTCACACAGAGAAAAGGAGAATTAAACAGTCAGCAGTACAGTAATTCCATTTGGATTTAATGTGGCAATTCAACAGGAGTACCCTGAATTAGTACTCACGACCTCCAAATAAGATAGGGTCCTTCAGTATCAGCAGGGCTACTCTTGAGCTCCAGAGACTCTTCCACATTTATATGGTAAAAAAAAAAGAGTACTATACCAGGCAGGCTGCTTCTCTATCCCGATCGCAATTACTGCACAATACCGGGAGAACACACAGCAGATTCAGTTCCTGACAGACGAGTGCAATTCAATCATTTCTCCAGTCTTCTACAGGGTGAGCCTGGTTTCTACTCTTCAGAGATCCTTTGATTCTTTTCACAGGACTGATTCAGTCCTAACAAGCTGTTACACAAACTGCAGACCGAACTCTGGGCCTTACACACTTTTTGACTAAAACTGCACACTGAAAAGCACAGGGCTCCTTCCTTCTTCACTGCCAAAGCTCAACTGAACTCCAACTGACGAAACCGGCACTTCCTTTGAGTTCCTCCCTAGTTCTGGACTGGATTGGCTGTCACCACAATAGACTGCTGCTGTTGGTCCAAAAGGCACTGAAGTCTAAACTACATCTCCCAGAGTCACTGCCCATACAATCCTCTTGTGGCTGGCTCAGATTATGAGTCCAAGTTCTGATTAGGTCCAAGGCACCATTTTAGAGCTAGCTTACCCCACACTGATTGGTCCAGTTCAGCAGTTCAAAACTAGAATGGGGAACTAGCAGACACAGTTCTGACTGCAAAGAAAGCAGGTTAGACAAACTGTAATTTCATTATTACTCTAAATAATTTCTGGCAAACAGTTACATCTTTCAGATAGGTTCCTTTGCACCCTAGTGACTGCAAAATGAAGTGAATTGGCAGCAGCTTGAGTGGTACTCAGAGAAGCACACAGTCCCCCATACAAACTAATTATGTCTGCAAGCAGACAGCTCTTAAAGAGACAGTACCAGAAGGCTCTAAAAACACTCACTGATAAATGGCTTAAATGCCAAACACCATTCAGGCTTGGAGCATTCAAGCAAGCTCCTGGAAGTCTTTTGGGAACCCCCATTTGCAGGGGGGTTACACCCTTCCTGGCCTGGGAAAGCTTGACGTCCAGCAAGGAATTCCATAAGTTTCAACTGCAACCATATACATTTGCATTAGGCTCACATGTAATCATCAGTCAATATATCATTTTACCAAGAACACATTTCTGAAACATTGCAGATCGTCACTCTTTACACAGTATTACATACACATTGTACCATAACTCAAGTTATTACCTCTTGTACATGAAACCTGAAGAGAGGGCCCTTCCTATCAGTTACCTTGGGGCTGGATGGGGCAAGGGCACCATACTTAGAGGGGAACACAAGTAACTTGGAGTTAGCACTGATGCTCAGTTTGGGCAATGAGCTCGGGGACACATACACTCCTTTATGGACAACATTGAGAGGCAAATCCACAGGCCTCCCAAGGAATCATAACTGAGGTGCACCACAGGCTTTACAGCTCGACCAGTCTTTCTAGGGGAACTGTTATAGTCTCTGCACTCTGAGCCTCATTTTCAGCATTGTCCTCACTTGTCAGGGAGTCTCCATGGGGGTAGAGAGGCTAGAACTTGGGGCACTTTCAGCTCCAGGAGTTACAGTTTCTGAGTCCACAACATTTGGCTCGATGGAGAGCTTTGGGACACTGGCAGTGGACTGTCAGGGCACTCAAAATACTCTTCTTGTTCGGTGTATCACCAGTCTGCCCCAATCTATCATTTTCCTCCCTGAAAGCTCAAACAGTTCAACCATGCACAATGATTCCATTTCATCTGATCTGATGCTTTGCACTTCACTTTCTGGGAGCATTGGCTCAGGGATGAAGCTGGGGCTTAGACAGTCCAGAAGGCCCAGCTTCATCTCCAGTATTGACTAGGGATTGCCCTAAACAATTGACTCAGTTCGTAAGAAGGATAGTATTCAAAGTCACTCTCACTTTCTTCCGATATGGACTGACAGTCATGCTCAACTGGGACTTGTGGAGGGAACACTTTAACTTTGCTTCTGTAGGTGCAGACTTTCTTGATCTTTTCTTAGCAGCAGCTCTAGTCACTGGTCCAGAGGGCATCTTCTAGGGCTCAGACTCAATTAAGATTTGTCCAATGGGCAGTAAATGATTTCTATGCATTGTTTTTACATCTTTTGAATTATTCTCAGGCCTTACTTTGTACACTGGCAGATCATCTAGTTTGCCCACTACAATGTGAGGGAGATGGTGCATCTGTCAGCAATCTTGTGCTTGCCATGCAGTCCCAGATTTCTTACAATACCCGATCTCCTCCTGGAGTTCCTGTGCTTTCACCTTTATCATACCTTTCTTTGTTGGCCAGATTTCTTTTGGCAGCCATGGTTTGAGCAGTTGGTACGCATGAGTTAGCTGGGCCTTTAACTTTTGCACATACTGTAAATAGTTGTCAGCTTGAACCCCATCAGGAGAGACCCCAAAACACACATCTACTGGTGTCCGAGCTTCTCTTCCAAACATCAGGCGATCAGGGGAGAATCAGTGGCATCACTTTGGTGCAGTCTAAGCATGTACCAGGGTGCTAATTTGTTGGCTCCATCTAGGCTTGTCCTTTGGGTGCAGGGTGCCTAGCATATCTAGCAAAGTGTGGTTGAAGCGTTCAGGCTGTGGGTCCCCTGGGGTGGTAAGGAGTGGTTCTGGACTTTCTCACTCCCCACAGAGAAAGCATCTCTTTGATCAGACGACTCTCAAAGTCTCTCCTTGATCAGAATGGATTCTTTGTGGAGCCCCATAGTGAACAAAAAGTTTTCTACAAGTACTTTGCCACAGTGGATGCTTTCTGGTCTTTGGTGGGGAAAGCTTGGGCATATCTCGTGAAATGGTCAGTGACCACCAGCACATTACTGATATTTCTTTGATCTGACTCCAAACTCAGAAAATCAATACAGACCAGCTCCATGGGTGCACTGGTGGTGATGTTAACAAGGGGGGCAGCCCTCTGGGGCAAAGCTTTCCTCTGTAAGCAGCGACTACAAGTTCGAATGTGTTGCTCCACATCAGCCCCCATCTTAGGCCAATAGAATCTGGATCTCACCAAGTCAAGTGTTCTGTCTATACCAAGGTGCCCCATGTGGTTGTGCAAGGACCTCAGTACTGAGTCTCGAAAGGCAGTGGCAGCACTAGTTGTTGTTTGTCTACTTGTCCCCTCTGTCTACTGTTTCTCTGTATAACAGTTTATTGATCAGTTTCAACTTAGGACCTTCTTTGTATAACAGTGCAGTTCTCAAATCAGTGGAGCGTAATTTGGACACATCTTTTCCTGCATAGAGGGCTTCCAAAGCTGCTTTGATCATGGGATCGGAGTTGAGCCGTCGAATACTGTCATTGTCCAGCTGAGGCAGTGTACCAATGTCTATTGCAGAAAAGTGGCAATAAGCAGCAGGTATGCAATCTCAGAGGGTCCCTAGTAATCCACCATGCAGTCCACTGCGTCCGTGGACATTTGTTCCTCCCTGTCAAACTTCCGCAGAGTGCCCAATGTCAGGTTCTGCTAATCGACCCAATCATTCTGGGGAACAGGCCTACGGAGAGAGCATCAGCATCTATGTGGTTCAGACCTGCTCGGCATTCGAGAGCATAGTCATATGTAGATAATGCAGAAAGCCACCTATGGCCAGTGGCATCCAACTTAGCTGAGGTCTGCACATATGTCAAAGGATTATTGTCAGTTTTTACTAGTATTTTAGCCCCATACAAGTACTCATGGAATTGGTCAACAATAGCCCACTTCAAAGCTAGGAACTCTAACTTATGTACAGGATAGTTCTTTTCGGATGGGGTCAGGCTTCTACCGGCAAAGGCCACTGGTCTCAGGCCATTCTCGTGCTCTTGGTACAACACAGCCCCCAACCCTTGCAAGCTAGCATCAGTGTGCAGGACGTAAGGTTTTCTTGGATCGGCATAGGCCAGCACTGGAGCATGGGTAAGTTGATATATGATCTCATGAAAGCAGTCTCACAATCAGAGTCCAGCGACCCCAAATACTTCACTCGGATGAAAATACACTCTTTCAGTCTTGAGGGCTGACTTTTAGTATTTTGTGGGTTGGGGATACCCTTGAGTGAGGTTAAGTAAAGGCGGATCACTCTTGAATAGTCCTTGATGAAGCGTCGATAATAACCACAGAATCCCAGGAATCTTTGCAGTTCTTTTAGATTTTGGGCTGTGGCCAGGTGGTCAAGGCCTCAACTTTACTTGGTCGGTCTCTATTCCTCGGTGGATACTATGTGTCCACATACTTTACTGATGTTTGAAAGAATTGACACTTATCAATGGACAGTTTAAGGCCAAAGTCTCCAGTTGGTCCAATACCTTAAATAATCTGCTCTCATGTTCCTCCAGTGAGCTGCCAAACACAATAACATCATCTAGGTATACCAGGCACTCTAGTAAGTTCATGTCCCCCACTGCACGCTCCATCAATCGCTGAAAAGTGGCTGGGGCACCTGAAACCTTGAGGCATCCTCATGAATTCATAGAAGCCAAGCGGACAGATAAAGGCAGTCTTCCACGGTCCTCTGGGGCCATCGGGATCTGGTAGTACCCACTGCGGAGATCCAGCACAGAGAACCACTTGCTCCCGCTTAGGCAGTCCAAAGCATCCTGAATGCGGGCATTGTGTACTGATCAGGATAGTCCGCCCGGTTTAAGGTGCGATAATCCACACATCCTTACTGTTCCATTCTTTTTCCTCACTACACAATGGGGAAGCATAAGGGCTTCTGGATTCTTGTATTACACCAGCTAACATCTCTTGCAGATGCCGTCTCACATCATCTATGTCAGCAGGTGCCAGGCGTCGAGACCTCTCACGAAATGGTCTTTCGTCATGCAGCCGGATATTGTGCTCAGCTCCTGCACGCATCCTACATCCCATTCCTTTAAAGAAAACACCTGGTCTCTGGGCAAGCTTCTCACTGATCCTCACTTTCCATTCAGCTGGCAGCGAGTCAGCAAATCAAACAAGTCAGGCGTTACTCTGTCATTCTTCCTTGAACTCTTGCTGCTGGGTAGCACTGCAGTGTCTGCACAATGCACATTAGCCAGATGCAACCTCTGTTTACTCGAATGTCTCTTTCAGACACATTATGAACTTGGACCATTACCCTTCTGGCATAAGCATGGGCTCTAGCGGGCAAAATACTGAAGGCTGACCAGCAGTCCCTCTGGCAATTTTCCATCGCCTGGTGCATCCAACATTAATATTTTATTCTTAACATCCTTTCTGATACGGACCTCTCCTGTAAGGTACACTGGGCATTTGGCAGGATCAGAGACTCAGGATCCTTCTTCCATACAATTCCGACCGTTCCTCTGGTTCTGTTTTTCAGCATCTCTCTGTGCCTCATAGGCCTTCTTAATTAAAGCCGGAACTCTTAAAGCTCTACTAGTCTTTGACCCTGTTTTTCATAACACAACTGTGCCAGCCTTCCGAACATATGAGCATTTGTTCCAATCAACAAAGGGACACCATCATACAGTCCAGTGGGGGACACACTAAGGCTAGGGTCTCTACTTGTTCGGCCACTCCAGCCACAGAGGTGGGGAAAGACAGCCAATCGGATATACACGGAATAGGGTAGGCCTTCTCACTTAACCCCCATACATGCAGTCCTTCTAATGGTTGTAGGCACGTCCTGACAAATGCTTCTGATACCAATCCTGGAACATAATTGTCACTTGGGAGCCACTGTCTAATACAGCTCTTGTAGACACTCCATTCACCTTTACAGTGGTCTCCATGGAGGGACCCACTATTCTGGACCAGTCTGGAGAGGCGGAGGGGGGCCTGGGCAACTGACCTTGCTACAAGAGGACGTGAATTAGCATTTTGGTGCCTCACTGGGATCATGTGGCACCTCTTAACCACTGATTTCTTCTCAAGCTCTCCTTGTAGCCTATATGCAACTTTGTCAGTGTCTTTTGGGGACTGGCATTCCCTTTTCATGTGCCCATCTTTTCCCACAATTATAGCAAAACATACTTTCTGAGTTTGAGCTGGCAGGCGCCACACTGGGAGCCAGGGCGGGGGTATTACTAACTGGAAACCTGGGTGCCATCTCTGTCTGCGGCGTGATAAGCATTTGGAGACATCTCGTCAGTTTCTCCACTTCCATGGTCAAGGAATTGAGTTTGGAGCTGTTATCAGCAGGAGATACATGGGTGGGTACCCCCACCCCCATAGCAGATGCAGTCGGATATAGGTCAGGGCCCGTACTTGCAGGCGTGGCCTTCATAAAGGGACTGTTTTTGAATTCCCGGATCTCTCTCAACAGTTCGCCCCATTGTGGCATATCTTTTCCTTGTCAGAGCACTCATTGACTGTCAACCTCTGCCTCTGAACTTCACTTGATGTGTCACCTCAGTCACTCGGTCGTAGCCACAGCTGTTGGTGCAGGTACCTCCCGAGGGTCGCCTTTTCTCAACTCCTCGAATTTCTCTCATTAACTCATCATAGGGGTGGGATTCAGTCGATTTGCCAGGCGTAACTGGAAGAACAGCAGTTCTGAGAAGGGGGCAGACTTAAGGATTCTGTCCAGTCTGGTTCGTCCAGTTCAATCGCTGGCAACTACCCTTTCTGAGGCATTCTTGCAACAATTTTTCCAGCCGAGACATACACAGACAACAACTCCCTTGGTACTGTTGTGCATTTCTTACTCTCCACCATAGGTCCTCATCAGAATCTGGGCTCCCATACACATTCTCCAAGGCCTCAAGATAGGCCTGTGCAGTCGCTTCAGGGTTACTGGCCCGTTTAGCACGGATGGTAGCCAGGGCAGGACCTCGGAGGCTCTCACTAACCCTCTTTCGCTTTGCCTTCCGAGCATTGCCATTCTAGTACTTGGAGGCACATAGTCTATCAGGTCTCCCAGTCATCCTCCCTTGGGGGTGGGAGGTGCCAGAGAAGATCCTCAACCTTGGCAAGAGTGTGACTAATGGCAGGTGCAGAAATAGGGAGTCTGCATTGGTTCCAGCCACCATTACGGGCACTGGAGCAGGAGAGGTGTTGGGAGGAACACCCCAGGTGGCAAGAATAGTTTCTTCAAGTCTTCCACAGTTTTCCCCTCTCCCAGCAACCATTCAGTAAAGTTCTCCTCAAAAGTTTCAGATAGTGGTGGGGGCTGATTCCCCCCCGGGTCTTTACTGTCCTTAGTTATCACTCTCCAAGCAGTGAGGGCTCCCTCTGGGGTAATGGTCTGTGGCACTTTGGAGCTATCTATGGGATCCTTAAACTCTACTAGGGCCAGGAAAGTGTGGGTGAGCAGATTAGCATGCCGACCCACCACCACAGGGTTTTAAACCTTCCACCTTGGAAAGTACTCCCTGCACAGTGTCCGTATTGATACAAGGGGATGTCCAGGATAAGCATAGCATTTTGGGGTCGATCTCCTCCCAGTACACTCCACCAGCCGGTGCACAGCCACTTCTGTCGGGTACCCATTTTTTCTTAACAGTGGTTCATAAATATGGCCACTAGAGGACACAAATCCAGCGGTGAGCCTCCAAGATGTAACCCTAGATGGCGCTATCCCAGGGGCTACTACCCCTGCCTGATTTGCCACTAACAGGTTGAGGGCCTGGATCCAATGGCGGGTGCCTCCACCCAGAGGTCAGGGTTTGCAATAGTTAAACTAACTGGTCACAGCCCTCTGGGACACTGCAACCCCCTTCTTCCCACTAGTGGCCCACACAATATATCAAAATTACCTTCACAGTATACACTTACCCCCAGGTCTGGTTCCGGCACTGGGACCTCCTGTGAAATGAGATACAGTGCAACAATCACAGTACAGTACTTTAACATAGACAAATACCTCAGGCAGTATAACTTTGCTGAAACAAGCAGCTCTGATTTATTTAGGGGATATAACAAGGACAGGGGAAATCAGGTTAATTAGCTTATCACTCTAATAATCTACCTATGGCTCTGTGCACAGGCCTATCCCTATCAGTTACTGTCCCTGGGTACCCAAGCCCTAGTGGCTAGTCAAACCGTGGCAGCTGGTAGGGGCCCTTTCACACAGAGAAAAGGAGAATTAAACAGTCAGCAGTACAGTAATTCCATTTGGATTTAATGTGGCAATTCAACAGGAGCGACCCTGAATTAGTACTCACGACCTCCAAATAAGATAGGGTCCTTCAGTATCAGCAGGGCTACTCTTGAGCTCAAGAGACTCTTCACACATTTATATGGTAAAAAAAAAAAAGAGAGTACTATACCAGGCAGGCTGCTTCTCTATCCGATCGTAATTACTGCACAATACCGGGAGAACACACAGCAGATTCAGTTCCTGACAGACCGAGTGCAATTCAATCATTTCTCCAGTCTTCTACAGGGTGAGCCTGGTTTCTACTCTTCAGAGATCCTTTGATTCTTTTCACAGGACGGATTCAGTCCTAACAAGCTGTTACACAAACTGCAGACCGGAACTCTGGGCCTTACACACGTTTTTTGACTAAAACTGCACACTGAAAAAGCACAGGGCTCCTTCCTTCTTCACTGCCAAAGCTCAACTGAACTCCAACTGACGAAACCGGGCACTTCCTTTGAGTTCCTCCCAGTTCTGGACTGGATTGGCTGTCACTCACAATAGACTGCTGCTGTTGGTCCAAAAAGGCACTGAAGTCTAAACTACATCTCCCAGAGTCACTGCCCATACAATCCTCTTGTGGCTGGCTCAGATTATGAGTCCAAGTTCTGATTCGTCCAAGGCACCATTTTAGAGCTAGCTTACCCCACACTGATTGGTCCAGTTCAGCAGTTCAAAACTAGAATGGGAACTAGCAGACACAGTTCTGACTGCAAAGAAAGCAGGTTAGACAAACTGTAATTTCATTATTACTCTAAATAATTTCTGGCAAACAGTTACATCTTTCAGATAGGTTCCCTTTGCACTCTAGTGACTGCAAAATGAAGTGAATTGGCAGCAGCTTGAGTGGTACTCAGAGAAGCACACAGTCCCCCCATACAAACTAATTATGTCTGCAAGCAGACAGCTCTTAAAGAGACAGTACCAGAAGGCTCTAAAAACACTCACTGATAAATGGCTTAAATGCCAAACACCATTCAGGCTTGGAGCATTCAAGCAAGCTCCTGGAAGTCTTTTGGGAACCCCCATTTGCAGTGGGGTTACATCCAGCCTATCCGCGGTTAGCAAACTTCTGGAGAAAGTTGTGGCAGGGCAACTCTCAGAGTACTTACAGGCATATGACATAATGTCTCCTGTACAGCATGGATTCAGGAAGGGGCATGGTACCTCCTCAGCCCTAGTTACTGTTTCATCATGGATTAGGGAGGCCATGGACCAAGGCAAACTGTCGGGGGCTATCTTTATAGATCTCTCGAAGGCGTTTGACCTGGTCAACCATGCCATGCTATCAACACAGCTTAGATCAATTGGACTATCCACTGCCACTCTCAGTTGGTTCTCCAACTACCTACATGGTAGAATGCAGCAGGTTAAATATGGCAAAGAGCTCCCGGGTCCCAACCCAGTAACAATGGGGGTCCCCCAAGGCTCTATCCTTGGACCAATGCTCTTCTCCATTTTCGTTAATAATCTCCCCATAACCGCTGCTCACTGTAAACCAATCCTCTATGCAGATGATCTGGTCATATTGTCTCACTCCCCAGAGATGGGGGTCATTAACAACTACCTGAGTGATGACCTAAGAAACATTCAAACATGGATCCTGAACCATAAGCTAGTCCTTAATCTAAAAAAAAAAAAAAAAAAAAAACCCAGGCCATGCTCTTTGGGTCCCGGGCTAAGATTAAGGCCTCTCCTGTGCCATTCTGTGTTTCCAGTAAGGGAGACGTCCCAATCCCAGTCACAGACAATTTCAAATACCTTGGTGTAACATTGGACCCACAGCTTGACCTTGGCCACCATATCCAGAAGACATGCAAAACTGTCAACTGTAAACTGGGTCTGGCTTACAGAGCAAAAAATAACCTCACACCGGCTGCGCATATTGCTCTTGCTAGAGGTATGCTTCTCCCCTCACTATGTTATGGGCTCCTGTTGTTTGCCAGCACCACTAAGGCCCTTCTCTCTAGGTGGTCGACAGCCTACAACAATGTCTGCCACTTCACCCTAGCGGCCCCCCGGCTCACTCACCACTGTGATCTCTACAATAAGTTAAACTGGCCCTTCCCTCAAAGCACACTGACTTTGTCCTTAGTTGCTTCACAGGAAAGGTCCTCAACACAGGCACCCCTCTGGGATGGCAAGTTTGCTGGCCCAAACTGTTCCCTCATCTTATCACCTTAGGTCTCAGGGATCTGCCACACTCAAGGTACCTGTGACTCGGACTCAAATGGGTGAAAGGGATTTTGCAGCATGTGCCCCCAAACTTTGGAACACCTTCCCAGCCCAGGTCCGTGTTGCCCCCTCTCAGGGCAGCCTGCGTTCCTCGTTATGGAACCATCTCAAACTCAGATCGGCCTGCAGGTGCCAAAAACCCCTGTAACATATGTTAGCACTTAGCACTCATGCATAACAGCTGGCCCTTAAGATGATAGTTTTGTACTTGCTGCTACCAATCCTTACCTTGTGCTCCAAAACTAGCACGCACTGCTTACTCTGCTGTACCTATTCTAACTAAATGTGTCTCATATACCTTGTACTTTGTGTATTCTACATTATGATGTTCGCATGCGAGTTTGTTTTTTTTTCTAACTTGTACCTTGTTGTCTCATGACATGTAATCTTTTCCTAATTATGTACCATGTTGTCTCAAGTGTGTAAGTATGTAATTTCCTGTACTCTCCCAGGTCATACCTGAAAATACTTACCTGGTTAACAAAAGCTAAATACATTTTTAAAGTGAAAGGCTATGAACCCAGCCCACCTTCATCAACATTACTCTAGCTTTACTTTCCAAAACCCTGATGACACCATGAGAGCCACAAAGGGAGTGATGAGTAAGTAACACTGTTTACTGCACACGCTGCAGTTTAAAGGCACAGTCCTCCCTAGTAATAAATTAACATGATTGCAAAAACTGATAGGGTCATGGCCATACTGGTCTCCCCAGTTCCCCTTTGCATTCCAAAGACAGTGCTGAATAGACAAAGAGCAAAATTGCTGTGGATATAAATACAATATTTGCTTCAGATTTAATTGACAGAGATTAGAATAGGGACTGTGCGGGCAGGGACAGAAATGGTGGGAGGGGGGTTTCTTTTGCTCTTTCTTGTTTCTCCCTCTCACAGTCCAAAAGATGAACTTTGAAGGGACATAGGGCATATCAAATCCCCTACCTTCTCTCTTCACAAACCACATTTTTCAATGATGCTACTGGCCAGCAAGAGAGTTACAGAAAATAATAACCATGAGATAGATATAGGCTCAAAGGTCCCTAATGAAGGGATGAACAAAGTAGAGGGGGACTCTCTAATTAGGATACAAGGGTGACTAGCAAAGAAGAAATGATAAAATACTTGAGGAAGGGGTATGCAGGAACACAGCCATATTATGGGACAAGGAATGGCTCCAAAGGCCTCATTAGAAAGCATGTACAGTATATAGAGGGTTAAAGGGTTTATGAATGTCATAAAGGGTGAAAATGTCTCTTATGCATATTGCCCCTTGTGAGATCACAAGGAAAGGTCTTGGCAGTTGCTCATCACAACTGATCTAAATTCAGGTGGTAAAATCTTTTTTTTTAAGCAAATAAAAGGGGAGTATGACTTGAATAACAATACATGTTTCAGGTACCTGCAAATATGGCATTTTATTAACACCATAGATCACTATACTGCATCCTTATAATGACTAGTCTAAGAAGGCAAAATTCACACGTCGACTGGCTCTGCAGGCTTCCAGTTACAATTGGACATGTCTCAACTTTCTATCCAATTATTAAGAGAATAATACCTACACCAACTGAAAACCATAAAACTCAAGTGGTAGGCTAATAGAGCTTGCAGAGGACACCAGGGAGGCTGTGTGCAGAACATGTGCTCATGAGTACAGCTTGTCCCTCCTGAAGAAAATTCTGATGGTAGTTTTACAAGGGCTTGTGGGAGGTTGAAGGTAGGTAAGTCACTGCGACTGGACGGAATGCATTCCCGTGTGCTCAGAGAGGTGGGGCAGGCTTTACTGTCACCCTAGGAAGACCAGTTTAATCATTCATTAGCAATCAAAATGACCCACATGGACTGGAGGTTTGTTGGTGATGTACCTTCCCATGGGTACAGGAGAGATCTGGGCAACTACAAACCAGTTAGCCTGATCTCACAGTTTTGAACAATTTAGATTTCAGTGCTGTCCCCACAATCCACTGCTGCCTGCCTTGGAGAGCACAGTTTATAATATATATTACAAAAATTCTGTTAATGCATCAGTTAGGGTTAAAGCGACAAAAGTGGGGAAATGAGATGTTAGGGTTGAGCCTCTAACCCCCCCCAACCCATCCTCCACAGACCAACAGATGCCGGGGTGTGCCATGGGGTCATCAGGCCCAACTCTCACCAAATTCAAAGTGTAAACAGGTTGACATGTTACAGTAAAGGAGAATGGGGTGAGAGTTAAGCCTCACGACCCATAACTTGCAGTGTCGATCTGTGGAGGGAATGAAAGTAGGGACCCAAACCTAACATCTCATTTCCCCACCTTTGTCACTTTAGTCCTCACTGATGCATTAATGGAGTTTTTTGCAATTAATTTCCTTATTTTTTGGAAAAGTATAATATAATTAGTAAATGGCATGTGTTGGTGGGAGTGCGGGGCCCAAGCTGCCCATTTCTGCATAATGATATATGTCTGTGGGAGCATGGGCCCTCTGGGCCCTGCGCTCCCACTTACACATAACTACGGAGCCATACAACAGCCCTATAGGGCAAGGAACACTTGTAACACTAATTTGGCAATATCTCAGTAGCTATGGAAAAGATTTCAGTGCCATTGTAATCATGACAGCAAAACCTCCACGTGAGATATGGTCAACTAAGTAAGCAGTAAGACATGATGGGGCATGAGTTAGGCAGTTCCAATACACGGCTAGGGGGCGTAGTGAGGCATGAGGCCACAGGCCAAGTGTATCCAGCCCCCTAGTCGTGCTTTAGAACTGTCCAACACATACTCCAGAGTGGCTTATTGTGTTTATAAAATGGACTTCTGTAGATTATAAGCATGTAAAGATTATATTTTTTATGTTTATGTTTATGTTTTTTCTGGGTTTTTTTTTCCTCCTCTTGCTCCAATAGCCCACTCACTCTGGGGGAGCCCCAGCCCCATCACCCTGGCTTCTACCAACCAGCGCTAATGCTCCCAGGCTTACTCCCCCCCGGGTGGGGTCAGCAGAGGGGGTCCTCCCCTACCGAGACTGGATCCAGTAGTTGCACCATGGCTGGCCAGGTGTGGGGCCTGCAAGCGGTCATCCGACGGGAGCTTCCCCCCAATTTTTCCTTGTGCTCCTGTGCCCATGCGGCGTGCAATGACACCTGTGATAGGGTCATGCACGCTCCCGTGCACACCCATGTCAAGCGTCTGCCATGCTTCACACCCATGCTGTAGCGACTGTATCAGTTAGGGTTGTTCCACAGTGACAAAAGCGAGGAAATTTGGTGTTAGGGTTGAAACCCCCCTTGGGCCCCTCCAGCACAGCCCCCCAACCGGCATCAGGGTGCGCGTTGGGGTCATTGGCCCTAACTCTCACCCCATCACATGTGTAAAGAAGCTGAGGAATAGGAGAATGGGTGACAGTTAGGACCAACGACCCCAACACACACCCCAATGCCAGTTGAGGGGGTGGGCTGTAGAGATCCAAGAGGCGTTTCACCCCAACACTGAATTTCCTAGCTTTTGTTGCTGTGGAACAACCCTAACTGATGCATTAACCAGAGTTTTTTGCCTTTAATTTCCCTTCTTTTTGAGAATGATGACAAGAAATAGTGAATGTAATGCAGCGGCGGGAGCGCGGGGCCCCCACCACATGATGTCTTGTGACATAGTAACAGGAACAGCAACGCAAACGCAATGTGGAAATGCAAATGGTAACAGTAACGAAAATGCAAGCGCAAATGACAATGCAAAGGGTAATGCACATGGTGGCGTACACGGGAACGGTAATGCAAATGGGGACATAAACGCAAGTGGAATCAGTAAGTGTAACAGTAATGGAAGTGCATAACCTGTTTTTGCCGAACAGCTGCATAGAGAAACACAAAGAATGTATACATTGTAATTGGCATCGAAGCTTCAAAAGAGCATTGGAAGTACTTAATTGCAAATATGTCAGCAACCGCACGATGTAGAAAATAATTTAAATTTCACAAAAATCATGATTTTCCGGGCTAGGTTTTTGCTATTACATAGCCCATTGGGCTAAGCAACTCACAACAAAAAAATCTGTATCTCGCATCATTTTCATTTGCAGCAGAAGCATATAGAACATATTGCAATTATCAATAAAATGACCACTGACTTAAAAATACTTTATCATAAGGAAAGAACGAACACTGGGGCAAGAATATTATGCATGGTATGGAGAAATCTGCCATGGATTACCAATTTAGATGTACCAGATACCCGAATGTCTGATTTAACTATAAGATGTGCTAGAGAGGGCACTCTACAAAAGTGCATTTGAGAATAGATAGTTCTAGGGTTCAGTTTGATATTCTTTTCTTTTGTCTCACTTCTGTATGTAATGAAGTGATTACTGGTTTGAGTTCTAAAACAGTCCTTTGTAAATAATAGTATATGCACAAATTTATTTATTTTTTTTTTGTTAAGTGTATGCATTTGTTTGAGTTTTCCTTCAAAAAACACCCCTACTCTTTTCGAGGAGTGCCATGGGATCTTTAACATCCACCTGAACTACCAACGGAACAGGCAGATGGGACCTTGGTTTAACGACTCATCAAAAAGATGGCACCTCAGGAATGCAGCACCCCCCCTCATGCTGCACTACAGTGTCAGTACTGAGATTTAACCCAAGTGCCTGGTGTGAGGCTAGAACCCAGAGTCTTCTGATCTTCTGGCCTCAGAGGCAAGTGTGCAACCTGCTGAGCCACTGACACTGCATATATACGTATATAGATCTATATCTCGCTAGATCTAGATAGACAGACAAACAGATATTCATTGCAAAAAAAATTGTTAATGCATCATTTAGGGTTGAAGCAACAAAAGTAGGGAAATGAGGCATTAGGGTTGAGACCCTAACACCTCCCCCACCCAACTCTACCACCCCACCACCACCCTCCACAGACTAGCAAGCATCGGAGTGTGCCTTGGAGTCATCGGCCCTAACTCTCAACCCATTCCATGTGTGAGGAAGCTGAAATGGCACTGTATAGGAAAATGGGGTGAGAGTTAGGACTGACAACTCCAAGGCACACCCCAACGCCTGTTGATCTGTGGAGGGTAGTGGTTAGGTGGTATGGTTTTGTGGGGGGAGGTGTTAGGGTCTGAACCCTAATGCCTCATTTCCCTACTTTTGTTGCTTCAACCCTAACTGATTAATTAATGAAGTTTTTTGCAATTAATTTCCTTACTTTGAGAAAGTGTAATTGTACCCTTATGTGTAGTGGTTGTAAAGGGCCCTCCATTATGTGGAAGCTCAGAGGCCATATGTAACCATAAATGTATACACATAAGGGCCCTGCACTCCGATTACACTCCCTTCACTCCATAACGGTATTCATTTGTGGTAGCACAAGGCTCTACAGGCCCCGCGCTCCCATCTTTCCATAGGTGTTTAGACATTGTCATGAAGTGTCATTTCCCTGTAGGAGCACAGTACATCATAATGGACGGTCCTGCACACTCAGAACTGAATAATGGTATCCATATGTTGCATCTACCTATAATTGTAGAGACACAGCACAGGTCTAGAGACAATCCAAGTAACCCCTGTGATGCAAATGGCACAATATCGCAGAAACCATAGGAACATGCAAAAAAATTCCACCGCAGTTGTAATCATGGCCTGGCAACCTACACACATGCTTAATACATGCTGCATTTAGTGAAAGATCCATATCTCAAACCATTTTTGAGATACAGTCATTGAAATATACTGCATCCACCTCAATGTTATCCTATGGGAAATTCCCAAACTTTGAAATATTATAACTATGGAAGTAATGTAAATTTTATCACCAAACCAGCAAAGGTCACATCTGTGGGGCAAGCCCTTTCTCCCCTGAAAATGTCAGCCCTTAATTCCTAACCTTTTCTTTGCAGTGAAATGGAGGGAAAAAAAAAAAAAAAAAAAAAATCGCTTTTTGAGGCGTCAGTTTTCACTAATTGAATCCCTTTTTGTGAGCTGTCAAAATCCTTTTTCCCAAGCGAATCCCATTTTGCAAGGTAGGGCCATCTGGTCGTCATGTCACGAAAAGGGATTTTGATAGCTCATGAAGAGGATTGGCTCACGAAAAGTGATGGACAGCTTCATGAGAGATTTTTACAGCTCGCGAAGAGGGACTGTAAAAAGTAATCCCTTTTCGTGAGCTGTCAAAATCCCTTTTCGTAAGATAGGGCCATCTAGTCACCATCTCACAAAACAGGATTTTGACAGCTCATGAAAAGGGATTGGCTCATGAAAAGGGATTTTGACAGCTCACTAAAAGGGATTAGAAGCGAGTCACGAAAAGGGATTTTTAAATAAAAAAAATAGCTTTTTTTTTTTTTTTTTTTCAAACCAAAAGGCACAGAAGTGTGCAGGACATCCCCATGAACAAAACCCATACTTAGATGTCTACAGAAGACATGCCTGGGACAAGTTATAACATTTTGTTTTTGAGGAAAAATTAACACAAGATGGCGGCTCGCGAAAAGGGAATTTTTTCTCACGAAGAGGGATTTTATAAATTCCTCTTCATGGGCTGTCAAAATCCCTTTTCATGAGCCCTAAATGCCTTTTTGTGCTGTGCAGTTATCCAAAAGACTGAACTGAGCATGCTCAGAACCCGAAATTTCAAAATTGAATAACTTTTGAACAGATTAATATTTTTTCATCAAACCAATGTTGGCTTGTTCTTTTGGCCAAGCTCGTTCTACCCTGAAAATTGCAGACCACAATTCTAAACAGTGTGGCTGCAGTGCGATGGGGACAAAACAGTAAAAACAGGTGAAAAAAGTGACTTTTACACTGTTTTCACTATGCACATCACAAAAACCATAAATCTGGTTGAAACTAAATTTGGTACATCATGAGATATTACCCACAGGACAGTGCATACCAAATTTCATACAAATTCATTGAACAGTTGCGAAGTTATTAAAGTGCAAAATTTGAGGTTTAGCCTACTGAAACCTAACTATAGTGGTGCAGTGGCACTATCGCGCCACTTCCAATTGCTTTAAGCAGGTGAGGCACGCTAGGCTGAAAGCTCATTGTGATTGGTTGGCATCTCATGGCACTCCAGACATTACCTCATGGGTTACAGCCCACCTGATAGGCTAATGATGCACATGACCCAGATCAGATTTCCAGTATATCCAGGTCCCAGGAACCCCTGCTCTCCAGTTGTAATTTGTGCATCTGATTAGGCAAGAAGCATCCAGAGAACCCCTGTCTGCTCTTTATCTTTAAGGTAGGCAATGTTTTTTATTTTAGCCTTTTGTGCTACTACTGTTGAATTATGGATAGCACCTGGTGCTTATTATCATTATTTAAGCAAGGAGCCCTTGGCTCCCAGAGATTCCCTTGGCGAAGATTGGTTTCTGTGTTATGGAATTCTTGTTGCTAGCATTTACGCCTATGCGTTCTGGGGTTTTCTTGGTATTCGTTGTTAATGTTTTTGGAGGCCTCTCCGAGCATTTTTGGGGCTTCCTAACTCAACTGCTGTTTCCTTGTTCATTGGGCCCTCTAGGAAACAGCGTGCTGCCTTCTCATTATGCCACGCGGCCGCCTGCATTTCACCCAGCAGGCCCACGCCGCCAGGATCGCCCCGAGAGTCGCCTCTGCTCCCCGCGACTCCGCGGTCCCTTTCGGCCTGCGTTCAGAGGCCTCCCCACTCTCATAACGCCGCTTGCCGCCTCTGTCAGTGACGCCACGGCACCTGAATTACCGCGAGTCGCCCCTGTCCCCGCGACTCAGCGGTTCCCTATCCCCCCCATTGTTAAAACACCGGGTCCCGTGGCCTGTGGCCGGCCCACGAGTCGCCTCTGTTCCCCGTGACTCCGCAGCTTACCTGGTCCTCCACTACAGGCTACGCGGCCTGTAGATAGGCCCGCGAGTCGCCTCTGCTTCCTGCGACTCCGCGGGTCGTCGTCGCCTTCTCCAGGCGTCCCCTCCGACCGGCCCAGCCCCACGCCAACGGCCGCCTGGCGGCCCCACCCGACTCCGGGAATTCCCCCCTCCCGAGTCTCCCTGGAACAAACGTCACGAGTCACCTCTGCCTCCCCGCGACTCCACGACCCCACCCAAGGCCCTCTCGCGCTTTCCAGCAGTCCTCACCCCAAGCCTACCTGCAGGAGGGTGAGGCCAGCGCGACGCTCCAGGGCCTCTTTTCCAGGCCGCCCAGCCGGTCTACCGCTCCTGGGAAAGTTCCTCGCCCATCACCTTCTACAAAAAGGGTACCGGGGGGGGAGGCTAACGCGATGCCCCAGGGCCATCCCCTAGGCCGAACTGCTGGCCCATCTCGCCTGGGGTATCCCCTCTCTCCCTCTCTCTCACTCCCTTTCAAAATCGAGGACATTCAGGTCTCCAGCAGAGTGATTCCCACCACGCGGCACAGACTTGAGTTCAATGGGGGGGGTCACTCTCCACTTTGTGAACGGGACCACGCCCACACAGGCCTCTGCCGACCTCCCCCTCCTCCTCGCTTCAGCGGGCCTACCGCAGTCTGGCCCAGTGCTTTCGGGCCCTGGAGTGCCCCCCCGACCCAGACACAAACTAAGGGCCTCGGACTCTGAATTCTTCAAAAAAAAAAAAAGCCAGAAGGAGAGACATCTGGGAGACTTCACATTCCCTCGGGTCCCTCTCATAGCGACCCCAGGAGAACAACGCAGAGCGACTGCCCGGGTACCTCACACAGCGACCCAGGCAGATCCTGCGATCACCGTCCCCAGCCCTTGGAGGGTCGTGGCCCCCTTCCACAGCGGGCACGCACCCCTGAGCAGCATGACCACTCTGGGATAGACGGAAGAGGTTTGGAAGAAGTCTCCACCTTGCGGCTCGGGCTAAGGGCCCTCTTGCAGCGCCCTTACCTAGCAGCCTTCCAATTAGGTCTGGGGGGGAAAACGTCGGAGTTCCTTTCCTCCGCTCAGATCTCTCTCTCTTGTGTTGCAGATGGTTAAGGCAAAGAAATGCACCGCGTGCAGTGCCACCCTCCTCCCTCAAACCCCAGGCCCCCTATGCGCAGCCTGCCTCATGGACGAAGAGCTGTCTTCAACGGAGAGAATGCCACCACTAGCTCCCTCCCTTCCGGTCCCAGCACCTTGACATGGGTCGACCCGGGCTCCCTACTGATTCAAAACCAACAGGCTGCGGTGGCCATGATGGAGAGCCAGCAAAACTTCATGCTGAAAATCATGGAGAAACTGGGGGCGCTCACACAGAACAGAGCTAGACCAGCCAGCGCGGAGCCTCCCCGTCACAGAGATCCTCCAGAAGAGACACCGGCACCAGAAGACTCCCTCCCCAGCATTCCCCAAGATGGCAACACTGAGGAGAGAGACAAAGAGGACGAGTTTGAAGAGGAGGAAGAGGAGGAGGAGCATGGCCTGGATTCCGACATAGAGGACCTGGATCAACAACCAACCCCCTCTCTGACCTCCAAACTGTGCGCATTCGAAACAATCCCCGGTCTCATGAAGGTCATCAAGGCCACCATGGGCCTTACCACAGAGGAACAAGAAGGGGAGAAGACGGAATCCAAGCTAGACCCTATGATCCAGCTAAGGACCACCACCCCAGAGACCTTCCCAGTCTGCCCGGCCATTGACGAACTGATTCATACCGAATGGCAATCCACTGATCTGGGCAGAATGCCGAACAGAAGAAACCTACTCAAAATGTACCCGATTCAGGCTGACAAGTCAGACACCTGGTGCAAGGCCCCCTCCATCGACCCCCAAGTGGCAGCCTTGAGCAAGAAGACTGTACTGCCGTGCGGCACCATAGCACTCAAGGACCCTACAGACAAGAAAATCGAGGACATGTTGAAGAAGACATTCGAAATCGAAGGTACCATGGCCAAGGCAATGACAGCGACAGTCTATACCTCGAGGGCCCAGATCCGCTGGTTGGAGGAACTGCAGGAGCGGGAAAGCCTGAACTCGAGGGAGGCTGAATTATTACACTACACCCTCGATGCAGCCAAGTACCTCGCCGACATGGCAGTGGACTCTCTACACCTCCAGGCCAGGGCGACCGCCATCACAAACCGGGCCCGCAGGGCACTATGGTTAAAACTCTGGGACGCAGACTCAGAATCTAAGACTTTACTCCAGAATTTACCCCTCAAAGGGGGTCATGTATTTGGAGAAGGCCTACAGGCTTATTTGAAACAGAAGGAAGAGGGTAGGGATCTCTTAAGGAATAGGTCAAGACTCTCACATCTACCAGCTGCTAGATGCAGGTTTCAGCCCAGAGCCAAGAGCCAAGGCCGCAGGGAACCCTACTCGCAAATCCACTCCTTTCGGAGTAGGGCACCCACATCCTTCTCACGTACCTCCGCCTTCAACAACTACAAGTCTCCCTCCACCTTCAGACCTCGAGGTCAAAGGTCTGGAGGCCGCGGAAGAGGATTCAGGGGAAAACAGTGACTCCTTTTCCCCGAGACCCCCTCAGTACCCCCCGGTCGGCCAACGGTTGGCCCTCTTCGCCCACCGCTGGGAGGCCACCACGTCGGACAGGTGGGTCCGAGACGTGGTCTCCCGGGGATACACCATAGAGCTGACTCACCAGTCCATACCCCAATGGTTCGTCTCATTCCCCCATCTCCAGAAGAAGGGCCTCACCACACCAAGTACAGGGTATCCTGGCAGACCTGATCCAGAACAGGGCCATTCAACCAGTCCCAGTTCAGGAGCAGGGGGAAGGCGTGTACTCCATCTTCTGCCTAGTGCCAAAGAAGTCGGGGGAACTCAGGCCCATTCTGGACCTAAAACTGCTGAACAAGTACGTGGTTCCACGTCGGTTCAAGATGGAGACGGTCCGATCCATCCTAAGGGGGATCAGGGTAGGCGACTTCCTAACCTCAATCGATCTAAAGGACGCCTACCTACATATTCCCATCATCAAGAACCACAGAAGGTTTCTTCGCTTCCACATCTTGGGCCAGCACTTTCAATACCGGGCACTTCCATTGAGCCTGTCCTCAGCCCCCAGGGTCTTCACCAAGGTCTCCATCACCTTGGTGGCCAGGCTCAGGGAACAAGGGCTGGACATAGTCCCATATCTGGACGACTGGCTCATATGGGCACGGTCCAGGGATCAGGCGCAAGCCCACACAGACTTCGCCGTACGGGCACTCTGGGACCACGGATGGGTAGTGAACGAGGAAAAGAGCCACCTCCACCCAACCCAGCAGATCGAGCATCTCGGGGCCACCATCGACTCAGCACACGGCTGGGCAAAACCGACCCCAGCGCGGATCCGCAGCCTCCGGCACCTGGCCGGACATCTGAGATCACAACCGCGCACCACAGTAGCAGAAGTCGCGAAACTCCTGGGGTACATGGCCTCCTGCATCGACCTCGTCCCGTGGGCCAGATGGCACATGCGCCCACTCCAAAACTTCATTCTGGCAAGCGGAGCGCCAAACGAGTTCAACTTGCACCGCCCGGTACAGCTGCCTGCAAGAGTAAGATCCTCCCTGAGGTGGTGGACCACTCCAGGAAATCTGACAAGAGGGGTCCCACTGGAAGCACACCCTCTGATTCCCATCAAGACGGACACAAGCCTCTCTGGCTGGGAAGCCTGCCTGGGGGGCGAGTCTGCGCAGGACACTTGGTCCCCGGCAGAGGCCCTACTCTCAATAAACGTACTGGAGATGAGAGCGGTGTTCCACGCACTCCAGGCTTTCCGCCACCTCATACAGAAACAGTCGGTCCTGATCAAATCAGACAACCGCGTGACGGTGGCATACATAGCGAAACAGGGGGGCACCAGAAGCAGGGCCATGTCATGGGAAACCGCGAAGGTCATGACCTGGGCCCAAATTCACCTAACACACTTGGGGGCGGTCCATTTGGCCGGGAAGCTGAACATAAGGGCGGATTGGCTCAGCCGCCAACAGATCCATCCCGGAGAATGGCGTCTGCACCCAGACCTGTTCCACCAGATCCAGACGACGTGGGGCCCAGTGTCTATAGACCTAATGGCCTCAAGGTACAACACCCAAGTGGACAAGTACCTGTCCAGGTTCAGGGACACGCAATCCCAGGGCACAGATGCACTGTCTCAGAAGTGGCCCCGAAGCGGCGCGTATGTGTTCCCCCCTCTACCTCTCAACCCTCAAGTCATGGAGAAGATCCGGAGATCCCGAATCATGGTCATCCTGGTGGCCCCGTACTGGCCCCGAAGATCATGGTTCACAGCAATCACGGAGATTGCCCTAGCCAGCTTCTGGATCCCGACCCGGCCAGACATGCTATCACAGGGTCCTGTGCTACACCCGGCCCCTCGAACTCTGAAGCTCACGGCCTGGCTCCTGAGAGGGACCGGCTGTCGGCTCACGGGTCGGTCATAGGCACGCTGCTCCGGTCTCGTCGTGCCTCCACCACCTCCACATACCAGAGACAATGGGCTGTCTTCACGCAGTGGTGCCACTGCCGAGGCTCGGTACCGGAACAAGCGGACCTCCCCACCATCCTACTGTTCCTACAGCAAGGGGTGGATAAGGGTTGGCACCCTCCTCTCTGAGGGTGCAGCTGGCGGCCATAGGGGCGGCCAGAGGCCTGGTCGAGGGGCACCCTCCAGGAGCCCACCCAGAAGCAATCCGGTTCCTGAGGGCCGTGGACCGCATGCAACCCAGGGCCAGACTTGGGGTCGCTCCCTGGGACTTACCCCTGGTATTGGACTCCTTAAAGGCACCACCTTACAAACCTCTCGCCGAAGCAGACCTTTTCTGGGTAGGCCTGAAGACCGCTTTTCTCGTGGCCATCTGCTCGGCCAGAAGAATCGGGGAGCTAGGTGCACTGTCCTGCGCACCACCCTACACCACCTTCACTCCTCAAGGAGTACGACTCCGGACAGTTCCGGCGTTCCAACCGAAGATCCCCATGAAGTTCCATAGGGAACAACCAATAGACCTACCCACCCTGACCCACCCTATCTCTCAAGAGGGAACAGCTCCTCGGACCCTCTAGACGCCGGGTCAACACTCTCGGGTCTACTTGGCCAAGTCGCAACCCATCCGCAAGACGGAGAGACTTTTCATCGCTCCAAGGCCAACGCCAGGGCTGAGGAGCTTACAAGACCACCACGCAGGGTGGATCAAACAGGTAGTGCTCCACGCCTATAGGGAAAGACATCTGACCCCACCACAGGGGCTCAGAGCACACTCCACTAGGGCGGTTTCCACCTCCTGGGCGGAACGAGCACTGGTATCCTCTGAGGACATCTGTAGGGCAGCCACCTGGAGCTCCCTACACACCTTCGTGAGGCACTACAGGCTGGAGCAACTGCAGGATTTCAGGCCGGCCTTCACCTCCCACGTCCTCGCAGCAGCCACACACCTCGAACACTTCGATACATACAAATCCCACCCAGGGACTTGAACTGCTTCTTATTTCCCATGAGGTAATGTCTGGAGTGCCATGAGATGCCAACCAATCACAATGGGTGTTTACTCACCTGGTAAAGGTGATTGTGTTGGTTGGCATCCATGGCACTCCAAGGCCCTCCCTCGGGTATGTTCAGAGTGCTCCACAAGAGAAGAAAAGGAGAGAAGCCAGAGGTCCCTACTCCTTCAACCTTAGTCCGCTGCAAGTAAACCTAAGTCGAACCTTAGTTCGAGATAGTGTGTACAGAATAGGCAATAAATTCAGGCCTCCGGCCCCATTATTTTACCTTGTCGTTGCATGTCTCATTTTTAATAGTCCCTATTAGTGCTTCGCTGTTTGTAGTTCTGCTTTCTTCCTTTCAGCTATGGAAAATTCAAACTGAGAGCAGGGGTTCCTGGGACCTGGATATACTGGAAATCTGATCTGGGTCATGTGCATCATTAGCCTATCAGGTGGGCTGTAACCCATGAGGTAATGTCTGGAGTGCCATGGATGCCAACCAACACAATCACCTTTACCAGGTGAGTAAACACCCATTTACAGGTGCAACCTGGGAGCACAGGGCAGTTAATTGACTTGCTCAGGGTCACACAGTATGTAAGTGGGGGCTGTGGAATTCAAACCCAGGTCTCCAGATTTGCAGCTCAGAGCTTTAAACCACTGCGCTATACTGCCTGCCACTATAATATATTATAGGGGCACGGTGGCACCCCTATAGTTAGGGTTCAACAGTCACTTCTATGTTAAATCCAAACTTTTGCACTTTAATAACTTTGTAATCCTTGGACTGATTTGCATGATATTTTGCATGCTCCATCGGGGACCAAAGATCTCTGGATGTGGCAAGTTTTTTTCCGGTGGGATCTGCGGATGCAGAGATATGGATTGTCAAAAAATGTGAAAATTACCATTGTTTTGTCAAATTCTTTGTTACCACATTTCTCAGAAATGGCTTGGGCATTTGGTCTGACATTTATAGGGTATGTTGGGCTTGGGTCACAGATGTACCTTTTGAAAGTTTGGTGAAAATATATTAATCCGTTCAAAAGTAATTAAATTTCAAAGTTTACCATTATTTCCAATGGGAAAAGTTAGATGTTCCACTCGAAACAATGTTTTTTTGCAATGAATGCAGTATTTTTTGGCGCAAATGGGGAATCTTTTTCCATGCTGCCACCATCTTCTTTTCAGTTAGTGAGGGAAACAAACTTAAATATTTCTAAAATGATTCTATTTTGTAAACTCTAACAGCTGTGTGCACCTATTTGGGGCCTGAGGAATTGAATTCTGGGTTCAGTTTTTAAAAATAATGCCCAGAAATGTGCTTATTTTATTCAAGGCATTACGTTGCCACAGATTGCAGCAATTTGTCTCGCCAAACAACTATCTTTTTTTCTGCAAATTGTGAAAAAAGGTCCAGTGTTGCTGCGAAACATGGATCTTTTCCTGCAGTTCTGTCTATGCACTCTCTTATATGGCTGTTTTTTTTTTTTTTTTGCACTTTATTTGGAAGAAACTGTTTGGAATTTTAGGCTAAACTTTTTAGGGTACAAAGGGATCACCTCACAGATGCGCCTTTTTGCTGGTTTGGCCAAAATATATTACTTTGCTCCACGATTCTGCATCTTTTAGGATTACACTGCAATCAGTGGTGTAGAGTGCCACCTGCAGAAGTTGCAGTTTGTGGCAAACTACTACAATGCAGTTATACTCTTTATATTGTTTGCAAAAAATATAGTGGCCTCCACCCTTCCCATGCCAGCAGGTACTGTTCTACCACCCCGCCTCCCCCATTTCCCAAACTGAGCTAGTGACTGGCATAGCCCGCCACTCACCACTGCTGCCAGCCGCTGACTGAGCTCTGAAAGCACCTGACTGCAACATGAAACATTGTGTTTCGGTGGTGCTGTATGACCCAAGCGCTACTTTTGTCATTGCACTGAATATAAGTTTGAGCACTATTCTAGTGTTTGTTTATATACTTTTTGGTAAAGTGAATGCCAAGCTTTTTGTTGCTGCCATTACTTCCCAGTTTCTGAGAAATACCCTTGTCTTGAGGCAGCTTTTTATTGATGTAAATGTCATGATTCTACAGTATTTGTAGAGCAGTTCAATGTGCCCTATTACCTCAAATAAAATATTAACAATGCTTGGCTTAGTCATGCCATATAGTTGTTTGCCACACTTCCACATGGGAGATCCACGACGGGACTCCAACCCCCACTCTGAATCAGTGGAGTCCAGGACAGGATGTGGAGGCATAACATGCTGGGGAGGGGGATGCCAGCCAACTTACACAGCACCTCCTATGAGGGGACTGGCAGTGACATGTATGTCAAGAGTGACTACACAATGCCAGCCATCCCCAGTCTACAGGGAGAAGTTGTGGGAAGGTCAATCAGGTGGGGTGGGGGGGCTACTGAAAGGGAATAAGCTTCCACCCCACAGAGCAAGATGCTGGCTGCCACCCACCCACCTCACAGCCACCAAAAGCTCTGGAAGCCATTCTCTCAGCTGTCACAGAACAACATGTTGGATGCCCTCTAGGTTGGAAGCACACATCTGTGCTGACTGGGGCTCCTACTAGTGAGGGCAAGCTGTGGGAGTTTTTGGGGGGGTTAAAGAGGGGCTTCACTGGAGACTCCTAGGGTGCAGAGGTGTCGCAGAGGGGTAGCTAAAGTGGTGAGTCTGGCCAAGGTAGAAAACTGCACACTATGCCGGTGACCCGAGTTCAGAAACAAGTTTGACTTGTCAGGGAAGGAGGACTGAGCATCCCATGAGCATCTCTCCTCCTTCGGGGGGAAGGAGGCTCAGAGTACCTGCCTTTTGACTGCCATCTAGTGAAGGCTGGGTGGCAGTGCAGTGCAGCTGAGGTTGGCAAATTGAGAGAGTGTGGTGACGCAACCAATGCCAGCATGGACTGCGCATGCATAGGGGAGCAGCTTACATGTCACACCATGATGATCCAATGGATAAAACTGAGCTAAAAAATAGCCTCTGGCTAGGAAGATGATGCCCTGCCTGCCCTCTGTGTACAACTTTGGTCATCCTCTTCTGGCTTCTAGTCCACTCCAAAGGCTTCATCTCCACCATGGGCGGTGGATATGGGGAGGTGAAGCTGCCACAGGTGTAAAAGCAGACCCCACCTGTCAGGGCTCAATCCAAGGGGCCAACATATTGTGGGTAGCCTGAGGAGCCACAGGATGCCCAGGTAACAGTGGCCTTACCAGGTGGGAGGTGGAACAGGCAAAAGCTGAAGAAGGTCCTTGCTAGATCAGCCTAGAGACAAAAATACAGTCCAATAAAGTTACCCCAGTGTGACTGCGACTGCAACAAGCAAGGATACAGAGAGAACTGATCCATCAGAGCAGTAGTAGCAGTACCGCTCATGATGTTAGTGGACCATGTTTGGAAATTAGCTTGTCATTGGGATCCGGGGGAGGGGGAGAAGGATAGAACATCCCAAGGGATGCTCTCTCCTCTGGGAAGTGATGGCAGCCAGCTCCACTGCAATTCTGCCATCTGGGTGACCACAGGTGGCAGTGCAATCGGGAGTGGCTTGTGCGTCAGCTGGTGTTGCACACGTTTGCCTGCATGCATGCTTGTGCACCCTCTTTGCCGATGTCCTAGAGAACAGAAGAACACATGAAATGCCCTGGCCAGCAGGATGATGCCAGTCATCCTCAGGCCCTGCACCCTGGCTACCCAGGAACCTCCTACACATACCGGATCCATTCTGTGGTGCAGCTTGGGGTCCCACTGCCAACCCCCAAGAGGGGGTTAAGCTTTGTGAGGACTTTGGAGGTAAAGATAAGTGATGGGGTATGCCAGGGTGATGGGGCTGGGGTGGTCAAACAGAAGGGGGCTGACCAGAGACACAGGGGAAAAAGCAGCAGTAGCTGCAAAATAAAGATACAAGGAGGAGTCTGTTCCAATAAAGCCAAATGTTCCCCATGCAGCTATTAGACATACTGTAGGATTCACTCACCACTGTTTTAAAAGTAAGTCAATACGTTCCTTATCCCATAACTCGTATGCTGTACAGAGATTCAGTGCTGCTGGAACAAGTCAACCTTTCCAGACATGCTCTTCCTCAAGGCTTGCTGCCACTAACAATTCTAATGGATTTTCTTAGATCACTGGAACTGGTCAAGAATAATTTGACTTACTTTGAAAACAGTGGGGAGTGAATCCATGGCAAAAGTAGAGTTAAAAAAAAAAAAAGGTCAGAGTAAGCAGGTACTGTGGCTGGGGGTGGGAATACAACTACATTTTAAAAAAATTAACCATTCATATGCAATTTACATAGGAATAAATGCCTTAATTATATGCACACATAAATATTTTATTTACTTAAAAGTTGGTAACTGACAGAAGCACACTGAGCCAAGGCTCGTTTCCAGGTGCAATCCGACTAAGGGGTAAGTGGAGTTTAATACAGGGAATAGTACAAGATTTACAACCATATGCGTATCATACAGGAAATACTACAAGTTACGAACATACAAAGTTTACCAGCAGAAAAAAGGACATCCGGTCTATCGAACTGCAGCTGCCCCTCCTCCCACCCTCCTTTATCCTCCTCTAGCCCTGTCCCAGCCCCTTTTGAAGCAGCCCACCGTTTTTGTAGGCTACTACCTACGCTGGTAACGAATTCCACCCTGCCACCACCCTCTGCGTAAAAAAGTGTCTCTGCATTTCCCTCCTGAACCTTCCCCACTCTAATCTCATGTCATGGCCCCGAGTGTCCCTCCCCACCCTTGCCCTGAACAGCCCCTCCGTACCACTCTTGTTTATCCCGCTCATGTATTTGAAAGTCTTGATCATATCCCCTCTGTCCCTCCTCTCCTCCAGCGAGTACATGTTTAACTCCTTAACCCTTCCCTCATACGGTAGGTCCCCCATCCCTTGGATCATCCTAGTTGCTCTGCACTGCACCCCTTCCAGTAATTTAATGTCCCTTTTCAGGTATGGGTGCCATTACTGCATGCAGTAATCAAAATGAGGTCTAACCTGCGATCTATACAGCAGCAGAATCACCCCCTTCCTCCTTGACGTTATTCCCCTTGCTATGCAACCCAGCATTTTGTTGGCCATTTTGCTGCTGCCTTCCTACACTGTGCAGAGTTGTTTATTGATCTCCTGATGACCACCCCAGATCCTTCTCTTCAGTCGCTGTCAGCTGCAACCCCCCAAGCTGGTAGTTCCTTCTTGGATTGTTTGCTCCAAAATGCAGTACCTTATATTTTTTGGTCTTAAACTCCAGCTGCCAAGTGTCCAACCAAGTCTTTAGCTTATTGAGATCTTCCTGCAGACCCCGCCACCCATCTATGTTGTCTACCACCACCCCATCTTGGTGTCATCGGCAAACAGGCTGATCCTGCTCTTAATGCCCATGGAAATGTCTGCAATCAAAATCCCAAATAACACTGGTCCCAGCACAGAGCCCTGTGGAACCCCGCTCATTACTGCTCTTGGGGATGAGAGTTCCCCTTCCACCACCACCACCCTCTTCTGCCTTCCTTTCAGCCAGTTTGTCACCCATCCCACCATTTCTGGTCCCACCCCCGTTTCTTCTAGTTCTATTCAAAGTCTCCCATGTGGCACTGAATCAAATGCCTTGCTGAAGTCCAGATACAGGACATCCACAGCATGGCCCTTGTCCATCTACACAGTCACCCAGTCATAGTAATCTACCAGGTTGGTTTGGCAGGATCTGCCCATGACAAAGTCATGCCGTTTACTGTCCTGCAGCCCATTGTACTCCAGCAGGGACACCAGCCTCTTCTTCAGGATCATTTCCATTAGCTTCCCCACAGTGGATGTGAGGCTCACCAGTCTATAGTTCCCTGGTTCATCTTTGGGGCCACTCTTATAAAGGGGAACCATGTAAGCCAACCTCCAGTCCTTGGGTACGCATCCCAAATTCAGTGAGGCATTGAATAGGTCTGCCAAGAGGCCCGCCAGGGTCTCTGCAAGCTCCTTCAATACCCTGGGGTGGATGCCATCCAGCCCTGGTACCTTGTCCAGCCTCAGTGCTCTCAAGTCCTCCAGGACTCTAGCTTCTGTGATCTTCCCATCCGTTATTCCATCTCCAGCCTTTACTCTCCCCCTACCCCCTTGGGTAGCACTCCCCCCCTCTCTCCCCCCCTTCATAAATACCGAGCAGAAGTAATCACTGAGTGCTTCTGCTTTTTCTCCCCCCTTCTCTACCCATCACCCATCCTTCTTAATCCAAACAATCTGTTCTTTACAGCTCCTTTTTCTCCCTGATGTACCTGAAGAAGCCCTTCTCCCCCTCCTTTATGCCCTGCACCAGCCTGAGCTCTTTGGTGGCGTTTGCTCTTCTTACTGCCCTTGTCACCTCCCTTGCCTCCTGCAGGTACTCTTCCCAATCTTCTCCTCTCCCCGATTTCCTGTATCTCCTAAAGGTCACCATATTTTCCCCTCTCACCTTATCCATGACCCCCCTGCACATCCAGCTTGGCTTTTTTGCCCTGGCCTTTTAACTCTGAGTCTTGCTACAAGACTTGGTAACTACTAGTATCCCTCCTTTATGATCTCCCATCTCTGGTCCGTGCCCGTACTGGGATGGATCCCAGCCAGGTACCAACTCACTACCTCCCCCATCTTTGCAAAATCCACCTGCCTGAAATCCAGCACCTTTGTATTAGATGCCACCCCCTCTTTGCCCATCTTCAACCTGAACCATACTGAGAGATGGTCACTCCCCGCTAATGGTTCATCCACCTTGATATCCCTCACAAATTCCCCATTTGTGAGCACTAGGTCTAAGGTGCTCCCCCCCCCGGTTGGTTCGCTGACCACCTGAGTCAGGAAGCTTTCCTGAAAGGCGTCCAGGAGAACCTGCTCCCTTTTACTGCTGGTGGCTGGGGTTCCCCAGTCTACCCGTCAGGTTGAAGTCCCCCACAACCACCACATTCCCCTTCCTGCTTGCCTTTTTAATCTGCTTCACAAATTCCTTGTCCACCTTCTCTGTCTGGGAGGTTGACCTGTACACGACTCCCATCCAGAGAATCCTATTCCTGGAATCCTGGATAAGCAGCCATAATGATTCCATTTCCCTCTCCTCCCCCTCCTTCCTAACACACTTTAACCCCTCCTTCACCTATAATGCTACTCCCCCCCCTGCAGTTTTCCCTATCCCTGCGGAATATTCTGTACCCTGGGACCGCCAAGTCCGAGTCATAGTATTTGGTGGCCTATGTTTCCATGATTGCTGTCATGTCCACCTCCCTTTTCACCATAAGGGCCCGTAGGTCATTCATTTTATCCCCCAGGCTCCTAGCATAGAAACATAGAATTTGATGGCAGATAAGGACCGCTTGGCCCACCCAGTCTGCCCATTTCCCTACCCAAAGGATAAGCTGCAGATCCTAGTTAACCAACAGCCTACTTCCTCCTACCCCAACCCCTAGAATTGCCTTATGTCTGTCCCATGCATTCTTGAATTCCCCCACTGTTTTTGACTCCACAACCTCCTCAGGAAGGCCGTTTCATGCATCCACAACCCTCTCCATGAAAAAATACTTCCTCACATTACCTCTGAGCCGTCCCTTCCTCTATCTTCAAATTGTGTCCCCTTGTTCTTGCACGCCTCTTTTTCTGAAAGACGCTACTCTCTTGGACTTTGTTGATTCCCTTGAGGCACTTGAAAGTTTCTATCATGTCCCCCCTGTCCCTCCTTTCCTTGAGGGCATTTATGGTGACCACTGTCCATCCCTTTACCGTTCCCTTCCCATCCCTCTGCCCCCCACTTCCAGCATCCCCTCTATTGCTTCTATCTAGTACAACGCCCTTGTTCTGGGGGCAGTAAGCCTGCTCAGTTATACAACCATGTTACAACATTTACAGTCAGTCATAATGTACAGACAGGTTTCACATATTCAGGAGACAGAAGTAAAATAAGCAAAAGCACTAGGTTCACAGGTGAACAAGGTTCAATGGGACATTATCTGTGGAAAGAGAAACAGGCGGTAGAAATAAAATAGCTTTATCAGGCACTACACATTAACCATACCCATTCAACAAAGCCTTGCTAGCAGGTTAATAGAATTTATCTAAAATCCACTGTTCCAGAAAATGAAGTCTCCTTGTTGTCACTAGCTTCCACTATTTGTAGCCAGATTTATTTTGCCATGAAAGGGTGGCAGAGTGGTCTAGTATTCAGAGCAACGAACTATAAGACAGGCGAGCCCAGGTTCTAATCCCACCACAGCCTTCAACTTACTGTGTGACCCTGAGTAAGTTGTTTGATCTCCCACCCTGTGCATCAGTCCCCCAGTAACATTAAATAGAAGCAGAACTCCCCTGAAAATGAGGTGATGGATCTTGGTTGGCTATCCATTTCTGGGTAAATGGACTGTACTAACTAATTACAAATTTAAAACCAGATGTCACCAAGCTGAACAGTTCTTGGTGCCTGAAAAGTACAATGACTATTAGTAAACCGGTTTAAGGGGTAATGTTTTTTGGGCAACACATCAGTAGTCTCTTCTTTTTCAGATTTTTATTAACCCCTTACTCGTACAGTAAGTACATCCCTGCTGAACTGCATTAATTTCAAAGATGCATGCAGAGTAGTGATCAAATTCAGACAGCGCTTGGGACTGTACATTGAACTTTAACCAACTGAAAATGGGAAAACTATAACTGAGTCTTAAAATAAAAGTATAACTCCCTTCAATAATTAATTACTGAATCTGAATGGAAACATAAATATTTTGCTTCATAACATGTACCATTAGTTTCCAACACCATACAAAATAAAGAAGATTGTCTTACAGCAGTTCTGTGCGAGTCCCCTATGCAGCAGTTTGAATAGCTATTGCGTCACCTGTGGTTTAGCTGGACCAAAGACCACCGGAGCCTGACTGCTTTCTTGTACCAAGGAGGACGTGGGGGAAGGGGAAAGACAGGAGGAGTCAAGTAATGTCCTCTCTCCAGCTTGGGCTACTTGTGAGGAATGTTCCCCCCCACCTGGTGGGCGGGTACAGTAATTTTGTTACTATTATGCAATGAAGCTGTAAGATCTGTCTCTCTCTCTCTCTCTCTCTCTCTCTAGCAGCCAGACTCATGTGGTGCCTTCCTACACACTGTGGAGATCCAATCAAAGTTAACTTCCTTATTACCCCCTCCTCTCCTCCCCGGCAGCAAGTCACATGGTGTTTTTACACACTGAGCAGCTGATCACAATCAGTTTTCCTTTTCAGTTTCTCTGCAACACACACAGACCACCTCACTCTCAACTGTCCCTGATTAAGAGGGACAGCCCTCATTTAACGACTCTGCTCTTCATCCATCCCTCATGGAAAAAGTGCTATCGACACATGCCACGTACTGTAAATTCTGACTTTAAGGCAGAAATTCATAATATTCTAACAGGCTAAATCACAAATCAGCTTTAGTTTGTACAAGTAAAAAAAACAATAATTTCCACACTGTTCTGAGCTTGTACCTCCATGTTTGAGGGTCACTGTCCCTTGTTTTGAGTGTCCATGTCTCTCATTTCAGTGACAAAAGGTTAAGAGGTAAGACACAGATGCAGAGAAGCACACAGAGTCAGACACACAGGCCCCATTCATACTGCACCCAACAGGGCTAAAAATGGTTACAAACCGTCACAGGCTGCAAACGTAACAGTGTGTCCACACTTCCAGGGAACAGGTGTGAAAAAGGTCATGAATCGGCACAGCCTGTCCACATTAAGATGTGAACAGTGTGTGAACCCAACCCCTGTAATGTGGAGTGCATCCCATGGTGCACCTGGGGGAGACAGCTGTGAAGACAGAAACCCACTCGAATGAACACCCGGCTGCCAGTCTACACAGGGCACAGTGAGTGCGGCACAACTTGCCTCGGTATCCCACAGCGATGTGTGCCCAAGTGCAACTGTGGGGGACCAAGGGTGGGCACCAGGTGAAGGCGTGGAACTGTAAGGAGGGGAGGTCCCTACAAATGGCATGAAGGCATGCAGTGATGCACCAACACATGCTGGGTACAGGGAACCCGCTGTGTCCTACAGACATGCATGCGGTGCACCACCAGGAAATGACAAACCAAGGCCCGCTGCCACTGGAAGCAAGCTGCGTGCACCAGCATACACTGTGCAGCCAGGCCACACATCCAGGACCCCCACACCAGCAACCCATGGAATTGGAAGCCCCACTGTGCCTCACAAAGCAATGTGCACATGCATGCACACTGCCCAAGCAAACCAGCAACACGGTATGGTGACACAAGACAGCCTTTAATCCAACGCTGCCATGACTTCTGGTGGCAATAACACAAGTAAACAATGTGCAGCGGCAGCATGGCTATGCAGTGGACCATATGCATTGCTGCGTAACACCACATATTCCCAAAGAAAAAAAGACACTGTCATGTGAACTAACAATGCAATACATAATGCCAGGCCACCATATTGGCAGCACCATACAGCAACCTTACAAAGGAACCTACGTGTGGGTCACTGTACTGTCATCTGAAACAATGAAAAACAAAACCATGCACAGGTGGTGCCCTAACCCAGGCATCCGTGTGGCCATACTGCGTCGGAACCCCTGACACAGCATGTTGCAGAGACGCCACGCAACAGTGCGTGCGACCCACGAATTGCACTGTTCAACTGAGTGCCACAGCCAGCATATACCTCTGTGCTAACATGAACCAGGCACTGTTGTCACTGGGCGGACCCCAGCAGCGTCATCAAGGTGGGGGGGATAACAAACACGGAGTCCCATGTGGCAACAGGCGGGACGCACCTGTCAGCCAACCCCTGCATGCTGCATGGGTTATCACAGGGTCATCCACTGGAACTCATCGCTGTACAGGTCCTGTGTGAAGCTGGGCATGCCTGCTGTGGGATCCAAGGGGGTAGCACTGTGCCGAGCAGCGGCACCATGCATCAGGGGTTGGGGTGCTGTGTGCAGGCCAGCAGTGGCTGGCATGACACCTGTGGGGTAAAGCTGTGCCATGCTGGCACCAGCTGGTAGTGCCTTGGATGTGGGCAGCTGGGTGGTGGAGGCAGTGACACCACCTGTGTACACCGTGCCCTGTAGTGGGGGGTCACGCCTGCAGGGCACTGGCACAGCTGGGGGATGCATCATGGTGGAGGCCGCTTGTGCCACGCAGCCTGTGTGTCCGCCAGTGGTGGATGGGTGGGCGATGGCAGGGTCTTCCATGCCACTGTGGTACGCAGTGACAACTGGCATGGTGGCACACCCAAGGGGAAACAGGCCACGGGGAATGGGACTGCGGTGGTGTGTGGGGATGGCACCCGGCCATTGCGGTGTGGCTGCAAGTGGTGGCTGCTGGCATTGCATGGCCAGTAACTGGACCATCTGTGTGAAGAACCGCTCTGTCTGCTCTGCCTTCTGTCTCCTTAAGCGCTCCTCCAATGCCCTCTCCTCCCATGCCCGCTCCTCTCCATGTCCATCAGCTCCCTGTGGTGCTCTTGCATCATCCTATGCGTAGGTTCCAGCACTGCCCCAAGGACCTCTGCCATCCATGCTGTCTTCGACTTCCTTTTCCTGAGGTTCACCAAGGGTGCCTGGTCGCCCTGCCGCTTTGCATGGTGGCCTTCCCCCGCAGTGGAGCCGTCACTGGAGGTTTCTGGCATCACATCCTGCAGGACCAAGGACACTGGGGAGACCTCCACTGTGTCAGTGTCCACCGATGTCCCCTCACCGGGGTCTTGCCCTGGAATGGCAGAACACACCTGTCACCATTATACACAGGTCGTACCCCACCTCCCCACCGCTGAAACATGGCCCCATGCCCATGTCCCCACTCACCTGTGTGCCTACTCACACCTCGGGTGCCACATGCAACCTCACTTGAGTGAACCAGTGCCACCACCCATGCCATGCCTATCATCTTGTGCTGCGTGCCCAGGATACACCCCCACCGACATGCAAGAACCCAGCATACACATTGCACAATGCACTTACCTGTGTTGGGGGCACTCCTGCTGCACACCGTCGTCATCTTCATTCCCCAGGTGCTGGCATGCATCCCTGGTGGTGTCCCCATCATCCTCCGTGTCCAGTTCAGGGCTGTCCACCTGTGAGCTCTTGAGGATGAATGCTGGTTTGGTGGTAGGCCGTGTTCCCAATATGGTATCCAATGTGTCATAGAAGGGGCACACCACATGCGCACCCGAGCATCTGTTGCTGTCCCTGGTTTTATGGTACCGCATCTTCAGTTGCTTTATCTTATCACAGCACTGCTTTGCCGTCCGCTCCACCCCATTCGCATACAGGTATTCTGAGACCTTCTGGTACACCTTCATATTGTGCCTTGCACTGGCTAGCTCTGCCTGCACCTTCTCCTGTGTCCAGAACTCCACCAGGAGTTTTGTGGCCTCATCCGACCAGATGGCGCCACAATCTGACATGGTCCTGCAGGTGGGCAGTGTGGCGTGTGGATGTGGTCACTGTTTGGCACAGTCCTTTCTACCCTCCACCAGTCACAGGCAGTGCTTGGGGGCTGAGGTCACTCTGCAGTGGTGCTGTTGTGGTATGCTCTGGCACTGCTGTCCTCTTGGGGCTGGTCTTGGGTTTTGGCAGCTGTTGGGGACCCCTTCACACCTGTAGCACACAGTGCTGGCATCTGCTGATGGCTCCCTATTGCTTGTGCCCACTGTTTGCCCTAGGCACCGGGGCTCTTCCCCCCCTCACAGTCGTTGACCAGCTGCGGCAGGCAGCACCCCTTATTGCCACACTGTGCCTCCTAGCTGCACCTCTCTCAGGCGTGTGCACCCAGCTGCTCTGGTCTCCCTGCCTCAGACGTTGTGCAGGCGCTGCCCTGCACCGTTTCCACCTCGCTGCACTGGTTACTGTACTCCCGTGCCTCTCTGCCTTCCCAGTGCTTCCTTCTTCTTCTGCCTCCCAAGTACCCCTCTGAGGTGCACTGCCTGCTGGTCTAGTGGAGGACTGGGGGCTAAACGGTGGTGCGTTTAGACGGCAGGCAGTAACGTTACAGCCTTGAAACCATTTCTGTAACTGTTGTAGAAACGCACCTCTGACAGGTTTTACAGCGATTCTGAATACTGCTGTGCGTTACCAGTGTAAATGCACGCCATTACCGATGTGGTTTACACCCTCTGTAACTTTACAGAAGGGTTTTCGGGCTGCAGTGTGGACAGGGCCACAGTGAAGCCACACTAAGCAACAAACTGTTCATTTCCATAATTGAACCTGTATAAGTCTGTAAATATCGGTAATTTAACTTGCACTTGTATTTTAACTGCTATATACCACTGTGAATCTTTACCCGGGTCACACCTGGAAATGAGCTTTGGCCCAGTGTTCCTTTCCCGATCATCAAATTTTAACTAAATAAATAAATAATTCAGGTGCTTCGGGGGGAGGGGGGGTTACATGGGAGATAATTATAACTGTAAGGAACAGTAAGTATAAGCAAATGATTAGCAGTAAAACACCACTCAACATGCATGGATCTTTTTTGTTTGGTTTATTTGCAGCCCTCTCTGTTTGCAAACTGCCTCTTTGGCATGCCAACACCGAGGGCCTGATTCCAAAAGCCCATAAATTGATACAAGGTGCTTGCGTCAAACAACAATGATACAATTTGCACCTTGTGTCATAAATTGCAGCAATCCCAATACTGAAACTCGGTCTGCATCGGAATAGGAATCCACTGTGGCACATGGGCACTGTGCCACCCTTGTGACCCTCCACAGGGTATGCCAGGTTGCAAGGGGACTTGAGCTGCAACATCTCCTTTTTGGGGATTCTGAAAGCCCTGCCATGGCTCTAGTAAGAAGCTCAACTTAGACCAGCTAGGAGGTGGTCTATACCCCTTGGGTCATTGCCCCATAAGGTGGAGAATGGAGGGGCTCTGTATGTGGAGTCCTGGGCAAGAATGGACAGGGAAGTGCTATAAGGGTGTTGGGAAGCATGTGGGCATGCTGAAGGGTGATTGGGCACCTGGAAGAGGTGCCAACTTCCTACAATAATATCTGTAGATTTACCTTATCTGCCCCTCGCCGTACTCATCACTGCCTCATTTACTCTGGCTTAAACTGGCTGTTGCCCAAGGATCTCCAGGCTTACTTCCTTGGGTGTCTTATCGACTCCCTTACTAGACCACCTTGCCCGGACTCACTGGCTGACTTGCTTGTCCCAGTTTCCCAATCCCGCACCCTTAGGTCCTCTTCAGTCCCAGTGCTCTCTCTCTCTTAGACCTTGTGCTACAAGAATGGGTGAACAGGCATTCTCCAGTTTTGCTACTAAGTTCTGGAACTCGCTACCCCTCCATGTTAAAAATTCTGCCTCCCACCATGTCTTTAAAAGCTTGCTGTTCTCTCACCTCTACACCCTGGGTAACTGCAAATGCACCTAGACCTAACTCCACTAGGCCACCTGACTGGGGCTTGACCTTTTGGAATATTTTTTCAAAGTGTGCTAGCCATGTGTTTACTAGAGGGAAGGACAGTTCGTTTGCAAGCACATCCACTAGCCTACCTTGCCTCTTATTGTATCTGTATTACTTATCTTCTTGATCTATCCTAACATGTATTCCAACCTGTATTATATTATATGTTCTTATTTACTAATTTGTACAATTGTGCTTATCTGTATTTCTGACTTGTACTCTCCCGGGTCGTGCCTGAAAATAGGCAGGATTGTTGCCTAGCGCACTTACCCGGTTACCAAAAGCTAATAAATAAAATAAACATTCATAAGCAGTTACCATACTAGATATAATAATGGCACCCCCGACAGGTACCCGATCATCCCCAGCATGCCCACTTGCTTCCCAACACCCCCTATGGCATCCCCCATTCCCATTCTGCCCCTGGATCCCTCCCGCCATTCCTTATTTTGTTGAACCAAAAGGGGGGGAGCTAGATCTCTGCAGCAGGTCCCGCAGATGCACCTATTCTTTGGTGCTAGCCTGCAAGTTTCAGCAACTCCCAGGTCTTTTGGCACAGGGAACCCGATTTTACAGAATCGGGTGGAGGGTCTGTGACGCACCCAGAGTGTGCTGCAGCCCTAGATCATCGCAACTTGCGGCGTTCTAAGAGCTCTTTTGGAATTGGGCCCTGAGAGTCCAAATTGCCTTATTTGTTAAAGATCTTTATGCAGGTTAGCTCAGTTTATTATTATTATTTATCTATCTATTTATTTATTTGAACATTCATGACTGGGAAAGGCACAGTGAGCCAAGGCTAGATAGGGTGGAGACTATTCAGAGAAAGGCAACAAAGATGGTGCAGGGCTTGCACCCAAAAAAAAATGAGGAGAGACCGAGGGACCTCAATATGTACTCACTGGAGGAGAGGAGAGGAGACAGCGAGAGGACATGACTGAAACTTTCAAGTACCTCAAGCTCATAAACAAGGTGCAGGTGGGGGACTTTTTACAATGTAGAAAAAGTACTAGAACAAGGGGGCACAATATGATATTGGTAGGGGGTAGATTAAGTGGTAATGTGAGGAAGATTTTCTACACACAAAGGGTAGTCAACACTTGAAATAGTCTGCCACAGGAGGTAGTGGGGGCAAGCACAGTGGAGGTGTTTATGTATGCCTGGGACAGGCACAAGGGAAGCTTGAGAGGGGAGAGAGTGATAAAAAGCCACTGATCACATAGGGTTAGTGGCCACATGCAATGTATAGGGCCTACAGGCAGACTGGATGGGCCTAGCTGTCCTTATCTGCCAACAATTTCTATGTTTCTAAGGCTCATTTCCAGGTGCGAGCCGGGGAGAGGGCAGCAAAAGATAAAAAAAAAAATGATACATAGTATAGACACCAACAGCCTCAGAAAAAGGAAATCCAAAGGTGCTTGTAACCCCTAGATCTCCACCTTTCTCCTTAATCAGATGGCTGTTCGAGATCATCTCTGGCATAAGGCCCATGCCACTGGGAACCCCTCTGACTGGGAGAGGTACAAGACAGATTGGAACAACTGCACTCGTGCAGTCCGCCTTGCTAAATCTGATCATTTCAAAACTGTTTACTGACACATAGGGTAACAGTAGGAATTTTTGGGAGAACATCAAGGAACTGAGTGGCAAGCCCAATAAAACCTCACCCTCACTTACCAACATTGATGGGGTTTCCACCCAGGATGCACAACAAATTACTGACATCTTTAATAATGCCTTCTCAGACCTGAGTGGAGTCCTTCCCCCTGACTTCTTCTCTAATGCCCCCTCTACAACTGGAACCCCTAACAGTTCCCCTAGAGTTTTGACCACTCGTAACCCCCCCCCCCCTTCTACTTTGGGACAGTCTAAGGCCAAAGAGACAAAAAAGTATCTCCTTTGGGTCCTAAACAGCCCATGCCACAGCAGTGATTCCCTTGATCTAAAACTTCTCCGCCTTGCCCTAGATGCTGTACTGCTACCCCTCATCAAGATTTTCAGTCTGTCCCTCTGCGTAGGTCAGTTCCCTCCCTTGTGGAAGGCAGCCATTGTTACCCTGTCTACAGGGCCAACCCATTGTCTTTTAATTGTTTTTAAATGTATATTTATTTGTTGGCTGTTTCTTGTATTGTATCTGCACTTTGTCAATTTTGAAAAGCGTTCTATAAATAAAATTTTATTTGATTTGATTTTGATTACAAGAGGAGACAAAACCTTGTACTCTTAACTACCATCACATCTCTATACTATCCCCCCCCAAAGTAACTGAACATATCATTTCCAATCAGCTCTCTGATTACCTGTCCAAATACAACACTCAATGTCCGCAGCAACACTGGTTTCAAAAAAATCATAGCACCACTACCACACTTCTTGAATATGCTACATTTATTCACAGAGCACTCAATCGTGGCCACCTAGTTGGGTCCATCTACATTGACTTATATAGAAACATAGAAGCATAGAATTTGACGGCAGATAAAGACTGCTTGGCCCACCCAGTCAGCCCATTTCTCTACCTACTGGATAAGCTGCAGATCCTAGTTAACCAGCAGCCTACTTCTTTCTACCCCCACACCCTAGAATTGCCTTATGACTGTCCCATGCATGCTTGAATTCAACCACTGTTTTTGACTCCACAACCTCCTCCGGAAGGCCATTCCATGCATCCATAACCCTCTCTGTGAAAAAATACTTCCTTACATTACCTCTGAGCCGCCCCCATCTTCAAATTGTGCTCCCTTTTCTTGCACACCTCTTTTGAAAGATGCTACCTCTTGGACTTTGTTGATTCCTTGAGGTACTTGAAAGTTTCTATCATGTCCCCTATCCCTCCTTTCCTCGAGGCTATAAATATTAAGCTCCTTTAGTCTCTCTTCATATGTCTTCTGGTGCAGACCCTGCACCATTTAGTTCCCTCCTCTGGACAGCTTCCATCTTGTCTATGTCCTTGCGAGATTCGGTCTCCAGAACTGCATGCAGTACTCAGATGGGGTCTCACCAGCTGTCTGTAAAGAGGATAACAACTTCCTGTTTTCTACTGGTGATGCCTCTCCCTATGCATCCCAGTATCCCCCCAGTCCTCCTTACTGCCCTCTCACATTGCTTGCCCACCTTTAAGTCATCTGATATGACTACCCCCAGGTCCCTTTCCAGTTTTGTTGTTGTTAGTATCTCACTCCCCATTGTGTACTCTTCCCCTGGGTTTTTGTTTCCCAGGTGCATTACCTTGCACTTCTTAGCATTGAATCTAAGCTGCCATACATTTGACCATTTCTCCAACCTTGCCAAGTCCCTTCTCATCCTTTCCACCCCACCTTGTGTATCAACTGTGTTGCAGATCTTTGTGTCATCTGCAAAGAGACGTACTGTTCCTTCCAGTCCCTCTGCAATGTCACTTATAAAGACATTGAAGAGAACCGGTCCTAATACTGAACCCTGCGGTAGCCCACTAGTAACCCCCCTTTCTTCAGAGTGGACTCCATTTACTATTACCCTCTGTGTCCTATTCTCCAGCCAATTCTTTACCCAGGCTATCATCTTGGGACCCACTTCCAGGCTGGCTAACTTGTATATTAATCTTTAGTGTGGGACTGAGTCAAATGCCTTGCTAAAGTCTAGGTAGGCCATGTCCACAGCCCCTTCCTGATCTACTACTTTGGTCACCCAGTCAAAGAAATCTATTAGATTAGTCTAGCATGACCTTCCCGCTGTAAATCCATGCTGCCTTGTGTCCTGTGCCCCTCTGGCCTCTAGGTATTCGACAATTCTTTCCTTCAGAAGTGATTCCATCATTTTCCCTATCACTGAGGTTAAACTAACAGGTCTGTAGTTTCCTGCTTCTGCCCTGCTCCCACTTTTGTGAAGCGGAATCACTTCTGCCCTCCTCCAGTCCTCAGGTACCACCCCATCCTCCCATGATTTGTTAAAGAGTGTAGTCAGTGGTGTCACTAGTTCTACCCTTAGTTCTTTCAGAATTTTGGGATGAATCCCATCAGGCCCCATTGCTTTGTCCACCTTCAGTTTTAAGAGTTCTTTCAGAACCCTTTCTTCTGTAAATGGGCTGGTATCAACTTCTGTATCCAGAGTGTTTCTATTGTTTGTTGTAGGTACCTCCCCCTCTTCATTTGTAAATACTGAGCAAAATATTTATTTAGTATCTGCCTTTTCAACATCACCTCTGCCCACCCCTCCCTTTATTAAGCCTCACTATCCTCCTTAGTCTTCCTTCGCTCCCTAATGTACCTAAAAAAGGTTGTATCCTCCTTCTTAATTGAGTTGGCTATCTTTTCCTCGGTTCGGGCCTTTGCTGTTCTGACTGCCTTACCAGCTTCCTTTTGCTTTAACTGATACAGTTCTCTGTCATGCTCCTTCTGTGATTCCTTGTACTTTCTGAATGCTTTCTTTTTCTCTTGAACCTTCACTGCCACCTCCTTTGAGAACCATAGTGGTTTCTTACATTGTTTTGTTTTGTTTATTTGCTTCACACAAAGGCTTATTACTTCTGTGATGGCAGTTTTTATTATTCCCCATTGTTCTTCCCCCCCTCCTTCCTGCCCATTTGCTAGAGCATTCCTTAGGCACTCACCCATTTTGGCAAAGTCAGCCCTCCTAAAGTCCAGTACTTTTGCCTTTGTATGGCTTCTGACTCTATTGCTGTGTTTATTGTGAACCATATTGTTTTGATGGTCGCTAGTTCCCAGATGGCTACCCACTTCTACATCTGTGATCCTCTCTCCATCTCCATTTGAGAGAATCAGGTCTAAGATTGCTCCCTCTCGAGTGGGTTCCAATACTGTCTAAGGCATGCCCCCTGTAGGGCATCTAGAATAACCCCACTCTTAGAAGTGGCTGCTGCAACTGCACTCCAGTTAACATCTGGCATATTCAAATCACCCATCAGCAATATCTCCCCTTTATCTGCCATTCTAAGTATACTTTCTATCATTTCCTTGTCCATTTCCTCCCCCTGAGAGGGGGATCTGTATACAACCCCTGTGCGGATTGTGGTGCCGTTGCCTGCCTCCAAATTGACCCACAGTGCTTCTTCTCCTCCCTGTTTACCCTTTTGTTCTGTTGCTTTGATTTCTTCCCTTATGTAGAAAGCTACTCCTCCTCCTCTTTTACCCTCCCTGTCCCTCCTGTAGATAGTGTATCCTGGTATGTTTACGTCCCAGTCATGGTTCTGTGTGTACCATGTTTCTGTGACTGCCACGATATCCAGATGTTCCTCCTCCATCTAGGCCACTAATTCAGGAAGCTTGTTACCCAGACTACGGGCATTGGTACTCATTGGTCTCCATACCTTCTGCAGTAGCATCCCCCACTGACTTTTCTACCTTGGCCTTTTTCTCATTTAGTACCCTGTTTTGTAGGGGGAGGCTGGGATTTTCCTGCTGTTTATCAGTGCCTCTGCCCTTGACTAGTTTAAAAGCTTGCCAATGAAGCATTTAAACCGATTGCCCAAAAGACTTGTTCCCTTCCTGGACAGATGCAGACCATCCTTCCAGTATAGGCTGGTGTCCCTCCAGGTGGAACCCCAGTCCCCAATGAAGCCAAACCCCTGTGCTCCACACCATTTTTTCAACCATTCGTTAAACTGCATGGTGCAAAGTACCCTTGCCTCACCCATGCCACTGACAGGCAGCACCTCTGAGAAGGATACTGTGTGTGCTACTTGTCTTAGGTCCCTCCCCAACTCTACAAAGTCCTTCTGCACTGCTCTAATCTCATAATGAGCCAAGTCATTTGTCCCTAGGTGGACAATGACGTCCAGCTCAGACTCCCGTGCAACTGTTCTCGTGATCCTAAGGATGCGCTTCCTGTCCCTCCAAGCCATGGCACCAGGCAGGCACCTTACTTCAGTTTTCCCTGCTCCCCCCAGTTCTATCCCCCTAATAATTGAGTCCCCCACCAGGAGCTGCTTCCTTTCCCTATGGTGCCCTCTGCCTCCTTCCTGAGGAACTTAACTAAAGCATTCAGCATGGTTAACCATTCCCTACTTATTGAGTCTCTCCCCATCCTTGGTCTTTCACATGCAGTTACCTCCTGGTTTCAGAACTACCTTGCTAGCAGAACACAACAGGTGAAAATTAGGGGTACCCTCTCCATCACCCATCCTGTGCTTTCTGGTGTACCGCAAGGTTCCATTGTTGACCCCCTTCTTTTTAGTCTCTTCCTTAATTCCCTTCCCCAGGCAAGCCACAATCAGCTCCTCCTCTACCCGGATGACACCATCTTATACACAAGCCAGCCAGACCCCTCTCTCCTTACTAGAGAGTTGCAGCACAGCTTTGCCCTGGTTGAGTCCTGTCTTACAGAACACAAGTTAATCCTGATCTATAAGAAGACCAAGGTGATGTTATTTGCAAATTCTCACAACAAGCATAAGTCAGCTCAACTCACCATCCTTAACAACTGTCCTTGGAGCAAGTGCACAACTTCAGGTACCTAGGCATTACACTTGACAGCACCTTATCCTTTAATGACCATATAAACATAATTTCTAAGCTGTTACTACTTGAATAGGGCTCTTCTACAGACACCGTCACAGCCTTACCCCTGATGCACTGTCTTGCTGTCAACAGCTATGTCTTCTCTCTTGTAGACTATGGGCTAGTTATTTATGGACCAGCTACTGACACGTCCCTTAAACGTATTAAGGTTGCCTTCAATAAGGCCTGCTGATTAGTTTCTGGGGCTCACAGGTACACCTACACCTGCGATCTATATACCCAAACCTACTGGCTGAATCTTAGTGGCAGGATCATGTAACAGGGCTCTACAATACCAGTTCAACAACAAACTTGTCAACCGGCATCACAGCACCAGGCTCCATAACGACTTGGATTTGCAGTCAGCAGGTAGCAGCACACATCGTAGTGTATTACTTTGAGTCAGAGTTGGTTTGAGGAAGGGGTGCAGGATGGAAGAAAGTGTTGCTGGGTCCCAGGCAAACTTCTAGAGCGACATGGTGCTGTTCATAGGTTCATAGATCATTTTCAAACTAATTAGACTTTCGTCCATAATGCTTGCCTTTAAAGTTGTATATTCATCCCTGTTCCTGTTATCTTTTATTTACCCAGAAGAAATCTGTCTAGTCTATGCTTAAAGGAGTCCATGTTTGTACTGGTTACTACTTCTGTCGGCAATAAGTTCCAGCCAGATACCACTCTCTGGCTAAACCAATGCTTTCATGGAAAAGTTTGTCATTTTTGAAGTGCTAATTGAAAAGGATGACTCCTAGATTCATATTTTGATTTTCTCAAGATTAACCCTAGATCTGCTATTAGTGCATTATCATGTATACATTTAAATAACATACAGTAGTCCCCCCAGTTCTTCTATACTGCAAGGTATACAGATATAACTCCTGCAACCTTTCAGGATAGGACATATCTCCTAGCCCTTTAACAGACCTAGTTGCTCTTCTCTGGATACGCTCTAAGCTGTGGACATGTCCTTTTTTATATGGGGCCCATACCTGGGCACAATACACTAGGTTGGATCTCACCAGGGCATTATAGAGGGGCATAACCACTTTCCTATCTCTACTAGTTATATGTCTCAGTATACAATTTAATATCTGGTTATTTTTCTTTACTAATTTATTGCAATGAGAGCTGAATCTTAAATCTGCACTAATTATAACCCCTAAATCACTTTCCTCAGTAGTTCTTCTGAGTTCAGTGGTATCTAGTTTATAAGAAAAGTCATTTCTTTTGCCCAAGTGCATAACAGTGCATTTATTCCTGTTCAATTCTAGCTTGCTTTTTTTTGTCCATTTTTGTATACTATTAAGTGCACCTTGCAAATCATTAGTGTTCTTTGGAGTATTTGTTATGGTTCCAATTCTGCAGTCATCTACACATTTCGTCACCCAAATATCTTTGTTTGGTATACTTAAAGATGTTGTATAAATATTAAAAAGACAAGGGCCCAAAACAGAGCCCTGAGGAACCCCACTAGTCACTGCCGCCCAGTTATACTTATCCCCCTGGATCACCACTCTCTGCCTTCTCTCTTTCAACCATGCATCTATCCAGTTTATTATATTAATATCAAGTCTGTATTCCGTAAGAGTATTTATTAATTCCTGATATGGAAGTTTATCGAAAGCTTTTGAAAAGTCTAGAAAGACAACATCCACACTATTGCCTTTGTCTAGTGCCTTTCCCTCTTTCTCATGGAATACTAACAGGTTTGTCTGACAAGGTCTATTTTTTTGAAAACCGTGCTGTACTGGGTCCTGCAGATTACTTGTCTCCAAATATTCCATTATATGATCTTTTAATATTGACTCCATGATCATTCCCATAATAGACGTCAGACTCATTGGTCTATAATTTAATAAATCCGTTCTTGATCCTTTTTTGAAGATGGGTATTACTAATGCTTCCCTCCAGCCCTGGGGGACTTGTCCCATATCTAAAGAGGTTTGAAAAATATGAGTCAATGGTGCAGTTATTTGTTCCACCAAGTCATACAATACCCTTGGATGAATTTCATCAGGGCCTTGTGATTTGTTTATATGTATTGTTTTTAATTTATCAAGTACATCTTGCACTTTTATCTGTATGCGCCCAGGTATAGAGCTAGATTTGTCTCCTGCCTTAAATGAGGTAAGTGGATTAAAAACTGAACAAAAACATTTGTTTTGAATTTCTGCAGTTTCTTTGTTATTTAGTATATCCCCTTGCTCATTTTTAAAAGGTCCAATATTGTTAATACTTTTTTGTTTATTATTTATATAAGAATAAAATGTCTTATAATTATCTTTAACTTGTGTTGCACGTTTATATTCATATTCCTTTCTAGCTCTTTTAATCTCCCATTTGACTTTCTTGACTAGATTTCTATATTTTATTATGGCTTGTATATTATTGTGATTTTTAGTTTTTTTATACCATCTTTTTTTTATTTATTAATTTTTTTATTTTAGGTGATAACCGTTTGGGAGTACCTTTTTTTATATGCATACCTCTCATACGGGCATGCCTATTTTTATTATTATTTTTAATGTTTCAACCAAGGACTCCCACGTTATTTACAGTATATTTTTCAAATTCCTTTTTCCAATTCCATGTTGCCATAACTTTACTCATAGTGGGAAAATCAGCCTTAGCAAAGTTTAGGACTGTAGTCTTACCTTCCCTTATAACCTTTCCCTCTTCTTTAATTTGAAAAAAGACTGTCTGGTGATCGCTATTGACTAATGGATTGCTAATTTGTACATCCTTTACTGTTGATCCCAAATTCGTTAAAATCAAATCCAGGTTATTTTGTGCCCTGGTTTTTCCTATTACTGATTGCTCAAGTTCTATCTGATTTGCTGCATCTAAAAACTGTATATTTGTTTTGGTTTTACCTTCTTGTTTTATCCAGTCAATATCTGGAAAATTAAAATCCCAATAACCAGTCCTCGAAGGATGAGACGTGCAACTAGACCTACCTATCAGGCCCCATTCTTTCAGACTAATCAAGCGCAGCGGGCTTTTCTCTGCAGAGTTCCTACCTGGCTATCTGATCTTCCTCTTGATGTACAAACTGCTTTCAAGTTAGGGCAGTTTAAACGCAACCTCAGACAGTACCTCCTTTCTCTCAACTGCTGCGACTGCCCAGCTTAGGCTACTTCACCCTCATGTATCCCCCTCAATTCCTGGCTTAACAGCTGCCACTCTCCCCACCCCTCCCCTCCTCCCCCTGCACCTCCCATAGGTACTTCTCTCTTCACATGTTTCCTCTCTACTTCACCTCATTCTGTAGCTCCTGAACCCTGATTTCCACCTATTCCCCCTCCTCCCTCTTTCCCCTTTTTCACTACTCCTTTTTATTTGTCTTGGCTGACCGAGTCTCTGACTCAAAGATAGTCACAGTCTGAGACTGTAATTAATAAATAAATAAAGTGCACAGTGAGCAAACATTGTTAGTAGGGAACTGAAGCATTACAGCAAGTGTATGAGGGACTGTTAAGGGGGGGACAAGAGCAAGGAGGAAGAAAGGGGTCTCAGCTGATGTCTGATGGATGTAGGGGAGGAAGGGGGGAAGCAGAGGGAAGACTGGAGCTGATTCTAAAGTGTGGGAAGACAATAGGCAAAAGCTGACTGGCCAGCTGAGGTTCAGGGACAGAACAAGGCAGAAGCATGCTGGTCCCTAGAGTTTAGCATATGTCAGCTACTTTACAATAAAACTTGGGGTCCTGTATTTGAGTGGTAAATTGTCACTAACCAGAGGGTTGCTACTGATTGGTGGGTAATAGTTTAGTTTATTTGGAGATCTTTAAGCACAAAATGCCATTTTTCAAAGCTTAACTGTCAGTGAGTGCTATGCTCCATCTGTCTTGTACTCACAATTGCGTTTGTGAGTGTGAACCCAGCATGCACACACACACAGGGGCAGTTGTGGGCCAATGGTGAATGAATATTTCACTTCAGTGTTCAACAAAGGGCTCCTGGGGATGATGGGTGCTAATTGAGAGTTCCCATAACAGTAGCTGTAGTCATGTTGCAAAGCCTGCAAACATCACAGCCTGCAAACATCACATCCACACTAATGCAAAGATACACAGATACATACATTGGGAGGAGAGGAAATTGTTTAACCAGGAAAGTTGAATTAAGTTGAAGCTTGTTTCCACCTTCCAGGTGTGACCTGGGAGCACAAGGAAGTTAAGTGACTTGCTCAGGGTCACACAGTATGCAAATGGGGGCTCTGGGATTCAAACCCAGGTCTCCAGGTTTGCAGCTCAGTGCCCTAAACCACAGCTCTATATTGCCTCCAACATAGATAAACACATAGATGATGTAGGCCAGATAAAGACAAAAAAAATCCATCTAGTCTATTTTATTATTCCCACCTGGAATTATGCAATCTATTTAGTGCTCTCAGAGTTCCTGACCTCTTGTCTGTTTTTAATTACTGTACACACTTGTAGTTCTCCCATTGTGTTTTAAATCCCAAGAGTGCTACAATTATTCACTTTGCTGGGTAGTCTTCTCCACTGACAGCAGTGCCAGGCAGCATGCAAACAGTACCTTGCAGTATTATTACAAAATGCTGGAGTATGCTGCAAGGAACAGGTAAAATTCTATGGCAATCAGCCCTTTTGTCATGCAGTATTTTGTGATATGGGGCCAGATTTTCACAAGGTTCTGAATGGCACAAGCCCAGGGTGCACCAAAGAAATGGAGCATAGGGCTAGTGGCATTATGTCAGCCGGTGATCAGTATTTTGCATTCTGTGCACCAACTCCCTCAAGTTATACCAACTTTTTCTGATCTAGCTTGAGGCAATCCCTGGTACCCTTTTTACGTGGCTTGCCGAAAATATTTGGCACAAGCTTCTGTAAATCAGATAAAGTGTCATAACTGGACCCGATCTATTAAAGTCGAGTGCAGTTGTGGTGATGGTGTGTGGCACAGCAGCACCAACAAAATGGTTTGACGAAGGGCTTGATGCAAGCTATGTGCCATCCTTTGAAAATCTGGCCCGTGTTATCTGCTGCAAGGTACTGTTTTGCAACCTGGCTGTCTCCACAGTATTTGCAACCCTTTGTTAACAAGTATTTCCTTTTGTATGTCACCTATCCCCCATTAGTTTGAGATAGTGTCCCCTGGTGATCATGTGACACTTTAGTCAAAATAAATACTGGGTATCAATCCTGTTATGTCCTTATATTTATTTGTACATTTTCGTCTTGTCCTCCCCTTCTCTCTCTTCCCCCTACCCTCAAATGAGTATGTGTTCAGGCTGTCCAGCTTCTCCTGGTAGGTCCACACTTGCTGACCCTGAATCATCTTTGTTGCCCTCTGCTGAATAGTTTCTAACCTCTCCATATCCTTTTCAGATGTGAATTCCAGAACAGCAGCACACAGTACTCAGCTGCGGTCTAACCAGTAACCAGTACAGTGACAAGATCATCTCCTTATTTCAGTTAGTTAAACCCCATCTGATATACCTCATTATCCTACTGTATTTACTTTTCATAAGCTTTTGTGCACTAAGATGATATTTCACACTGATGTTTGCTGTTTATTATAACCACTAAGTCCCTTTCTTCTGCAACCAACCCCACACATTATGGGGGCTTACCTGATTTTTTTTCACTTTTTCCTTGACTGGTCTACTATCTACAGTGGAGACTCAAACCAGGAAATTCATGGGTTAAGGTTCCAGCACCATTCCAATGCACTATTAAGCATGTGAAACATGATATATTTAAGTCCTGTCAGCTTTCATGAATTATGCCCACTCCCCTGGCTGGCAGCAAGGTGAGAGACAAACTGACACTCTGAGAAAACACAAGTTTATTTATTTTTTTTAATTAAATTCTCAGATTACAAATACCTTTGAGCAGAAACTGCTCATTTACAAAGGTTCCACATCAAAGGATGAGGGTCAACATACATACAGAGGTAGTAAAAGAATGCACAATAAATAACCAAAACAACTAAAAGAAAAAATAAAGATACTCAGTTATAACATACTTTGAGATAATATTCATATAACGAGCAGCTTGAGTAGGCAGCTGGCTGCGTTAACAATAAGAGATAGAGGGCACCATAGGCAGCTAGTATTGCAGGCGTGTGACCGGAAGAGGAAATTGGCAAGCTAATGGGCCACTGTCCGATGGTGGTGGAAAATGTCTTGTACCAGTGGAGATGCGAAGCAGGAAAGGAGTCACAAGGATCAAGTTACTATTTGGATCAAGTTACTATTTACTATCCTAAAGGAGGAATTCCATTTAGGTGGTTTTAATTAAAAAGCCCTATTTTTTCTGTACTTTTTGTATGGAGTATGACATCATGTTCCTTGGTCCTGTGCTTTTCTATTCTAGGGGAAGGTTAAGATTATACAATAAAAGATAAGTGCCATACACTTATAATGGTAGTTTACTCACCTGGTAAAGGTGATTATAACAGCACCTTCTTACAGCACACTCCGAGTCTCAACACATGGGTTATAAGCGCTCTTCTCATAGGCTGATGCACAAAAGGAATCCCAAATTTGAAATCCGATCCTTCTCCTCTCTTGTAGTTACCAGAATCCCCAGTATGAAATCTTCCAGAGCTTATGCTACTCCTGAAAACATAATATAAAAAATCCAACCATACAGGACCCTCAATCACCCCTGTAGAGAACCTGCCGGGTAGAGAAATGCAACACAATTTGATGTTATGCAAAGGACAATTGTTTACCTTACATTGTATACCAATCAATGTGGTAACAAGTTCCACTGTTACTGGCAGTGTAGGACTGAGCATGCGCTACTCTACATTTACCGGTTGGTATTGCACATTCATTCTGTAATATACAACCTCTTATTCTATTATCCAATGTATTGCTTGTTATGTTCCTCCTCAATGGGTGGGATACGGAGTGCTGTAAGAAGGTGCTCTTATAATCACCTTTACCAGGTGAGTAAACTACCATTATCTATCACACCTTCTTATAGCACTCCGAATCTCAACACATGGGTGATTATATAGCAGTATTTGGACTTGTCTTGGGAGGGAGGAGGAATATGACTCAAAGCTGTGTGGAGAGCCTTGCTACCAAACTCTGAATTTCCTGTTAGTCCGGTATCCCACTGGTAATACACGCCCGTGTCATTATAAGTTCTGTTAGTGAACTCCTGACTGACTTGGATCAGTGTGTCCATCACCTTACTGAAGACCACTAAGTTCAACAGTGTAGCCTTCTGAATGGCCATGCTGGCAGTTTCAGTGGTCAGGGGTCTATGTGCCAGATTTTCCCCTGGCGGTCTTGATTGGTGTTGTCTACAGAAGAGTATTGAACTGTGGTCACTGGTGAGAGAGCTCTATATGAACCGTGTAGACTGTACAATAGAGGCTGGACTGAGAAACTTACTGAACCATATTGAACTGCATAAGACTAATCAACTGTAGCTTCTGGCCAAGTATGACTGTGTTGACAGTGTCTGCTGTACTTGATCTGCATGTCATTCCTGGATTTAATGTTAAGAAGGTCCCCTATCCCTTCCTTCATGATCTGGATTAAATAAGTGATGTGGAGAAGGAAGGTGTCACTCCTAGGAGTCGCTGCAGTGAAGGCTGCAGTGGGTCACTGGCCCAGGCTGACAGTGGGTTACCCAGTGGCCTGATCACTTCGTTACACCCTGCTGAAAGTACTAAAGGCACATATTTAATGTTTTGGTTGCTAGTGGTGTGTGTGTGTGTGTGTGTGTGTGTGTGTGTGTGTGTGTGTGTATGTGCCATCATATGGTACACGGTATTCAATACATCAAAGCTAGTTGGTCATTCTGACCCTGGTCTGTGTGTTACCCTGACTGAGCTTCCGAATCCAGCACTGCACTCTGGTGTAATGAGTGGGTGTGATGGTGCCCATAACTCTGGCTATATGTCTAGGCAGATAGAAGGATTGATCAACCTGTATATGGGTAGGTGCCTTTACCTATAAATACAGTATGTATGGATGCCTGGGTAGGAGTATATCTACCAGCACATATGGCAAGTCAATAGAGGTTGAAAACACCCCACATTTCTTTCTTCAAAATGTCTGTGGGTCCATGAAATAGACTTTCAGCACATTCTACCTTAGAAGACCTATATGGCATTAAAACACACCAATTACCTGCTTTCCATGACTGTTTGTTTGCGCAGCTGAGAAGGCTGCAAAAGTACTGTTAACAATAGTATCTGGGTCATGCATTTCAGCTGGACTGAGCAAAAAATATGGCTATCATTTGGGTTTTTATCCCCTTATGGCTTCCACACAGTGTGGCCTGCTTATTTGATGAGTGTAATTGAGTTAATTGTGCTGCATGTGGTATGGTTGTAGTGGGCAAAAGTTGCCATGTAGGCATATATTGTATGTGTGCCCCTTTTAGTCTTCTTTTGTCAAAAAAGTAGCCAGACCCCATAGCAATAAATATTGGGGGATATTGTGTCTCCCCTGATAGGGCTTCTAAGTTCTGTTCCTCTTGCCTCCTTTTCTTCCTTGGCCTCCCCTTGAATATCTGTTAACCCTCTGATACAGGCGAGGAGGATGATGGTGGGTTGGGCAACCTGGAGTGGAATTGCCAACCTCTGTCCCTAAACTCACTGGCTCTAAGCAGTAACCAGTGATTTTAATGTGGCTTCTGCTTCTGAGAGTCCCCCTTGTCTGAGGGAAGCTTAGGACCACACCCCTTTGTTTCTGTAGTCTGTAAGGGATGTCAACTGCTAGGGCAGTCACGGGGGGCAGGGATGGGGTCTGATAGTAGCATCCCTAGGTGAAGAATGGCTAGAATGAAATGGCCACAGATGTGTTGGGGTATGCCCTGTTGAATGGAGCAGGGACAAACATAGCCACATCGGGGGGGGGGTGGAGATATAAAAAGCAGTCAAGGCACAAGCCCGCCAGCGGACAAAGTGATGGTGGTGACAGATAGTTATTGATTACACTGGAGCCGTGGTGATGCCAGTGGTATTTATCTGAGGGAGGCCAGCTGCACAGCATTAACATTTGGCATTCATGGAGGAACCAATGTCAATGGAGTGGAATTGCCACCACTCGGCCCAAGTTGTTTCTTGGGGACCCTTGGTCAGAGTAAGTTTTGTGGCTCTCGCCTTATGGGTAAACATGACAGAATGGCCATTTGCCATGAGTCATAGTATGCTAAGGAATAATATGGACCCCAGAGTGGATTTTTATAAGTAGCAAATACATCCTGCTTCTAGATGCCGTTGTTATTCACTGCAAATATTTAAGCTACCTTGGACATTGATTGAGTCAGATTGTGATTTACTGGGTGGACATAGCACTGTGACAATCATTATATCCAACAGACACCCTGAGGATATCAGTCAGGCTTCAGTATTGGCATAAACTGGCTTACTGCTGTAGCAGAATTGGATGTAGAGTAAAATTAATAGCCCTTGCGATGTATCACTGTATAGCCAGCCTTTTCTTATTAAGGGTACTATCCCCTTCAAAAACACTCTTTGTTTGCTTAGCTTGTCATGGCTGTGGCTGAGTAGCACATGCACAACCTGTGATGCATTTGCCCTTCCTTAGCCCACTGTATTCCTTGCTCTTTAATTATGTACATTCAGATGATTGACTATATAGCTTTGTACTAACTATATAGTTCTGTACTTACAGTTCACACAAACCTTTCCCCTAAGTATGTGGCCCACTATATCATGCTCAGAGATTTTTAACAATGCTAGGGGCTACTTAGCTCTGTACTTGTAATGAAAAGATGGTTAAGCCCATAGAGGGTAGCCTCTGGAAGGGGGGGCTGAAGCTAGGGAACCACCCTGTCCAGACCACCAGTGTCATAAGTCCTGCTGAGGCATTTGGATGGCGTGCCAAGTATTTGGAGCAAAGGAGCATTCTGTGAGGTCTCTGACTGCAGCTGTTTACTGAGGGCTGCCTAGACACGGACACTGCTTCCAGTCTGAGTGGAGCATAACTGAAGTGTGAAAGGGTTGTGTGGGGTGCTAATACTGAGCAAAGTATTTTTGTTAGTACTGTACTGCATGTGGGGATAGAGAACCCAGTCTTTCTCTCTCACTAAGAGATGAAACATAGAAACATAGACTTTGACGGCAGATAAGGACCGCTAGGCCCATCTAGTCTGCCCATTTCCCTACCTACAGGATAGGCCACAGATCCTAGTTAACCAACAGCCTATATCTTCCTGCCCCCCACAAGAATTGCCTTATGTCTGTCCCATGCATTCTTGAATTCTCCCACAGTTTTAGACCCCACAACTTCCTCAGGAAGGCTGTTCCATGCATCCACTACCCTCTCTGTAAAATAATATTTCCTCACATTGCCCCTAAACCGCCCTCCTTCTATCTTTAAATTGTGTCCCCTTGTTCTTGCAAGTCTCTTTTTCTGAAAGATGCTACCCTCTTGGACTTTGTTGATTCCCTTGAGGTACTTGAAAGTTTCTATCATGTCCCCTCTCCTTCTTTCCTCAAGGGTATACATATTAAGCTCCTTTAGTCTCTCCTCATACGGCTTCTCTTGCAGACCCTGCACCATTTTAGTTGCCTCCTCTGGACTGCCTCTATCCTGTCTATGTCCTTGCGGAGATGGGGTCTCCAGAATTGGACACAGTATTCCAGATGGGGTCTCACCAACTGTCTGTACAGAGGGATAACAACTTCCTGTTTTCTGCTGCTGATGCCTCCCTATACATCCCAGTATACTCCGCCCTCCCTACTGCCTTCTCACATTGCTTGCTAACCTTAAGGTCATCTGATATGATTACCCCAGGTCCCTTTCCTGTTTTGTTGTTGTTACTACCTCCCCACCCATTGTGTATTCTTCCCTGGGTTCTTGTTTCCCAGGTGCATTATTTTGCACTTTTTTGCATTGAATCCTAGCTGCCATATGTCTGACCATTCCTCCAACCTTGCCAAGTCCCTTTTCATCCTTTCCACGCCTCCTTGTATATCAACCCTGTTGCAGATCTTTGTGTCATCTGCAAAAAGGCATACTTTTCCTTCAGTCCCTCTGCAATGTCACTGATGAAGACATTAAAAGGACTGGACCCAATATTGAACCCCGGTACCCCACTGGTAACCGCCCTTTCTTCAGAGTGGACTCCATTTATAATTACCTTCTGTGTCCTGTTGTCCAGCAATGTTTTACTAGGCTACCACCTGGGACCCACTCCCAGGCTGGTTAATTGACTAATAATCTTTGTGTGGGACTGTGTCAAATGCCTTCTAAAGTCTAGGTAGGCCATGTCCACAGCCCCTCCCTGGTCTGCTACTTTGGTCACCCAGTCAAAGAAATCTATTAGATTCGTCTGACATGACCTTCCCGCTGTGAACCCATGCTGCCTTGGATCCTGTGCTCCACTGACCTCTAGGTACTCAACTACTCTTTCCTTCAGAAGTGACTCCATCACTTTCTCTACCACAGAGGTCAGACTGACAGGTCTGTAGTTTCCTGCCTGTGTCTTGGTCCCACTTTTGTGAAGGGGAATCACATCCGCCTTCCTCCAGTCCTCGGGTATCACACCATCCTCCCATGATTTATTAAAAAGAGTAGCCAGTGGTTTCACTAGTTCCTTCCTTAATTCTTTTAGAATTCTGGGGTGAATTCCATCAGGACCCATTGCTTTGTCCACCTTCAGTTTTAGGAGTTCTTGCAGAACCCTTTCTTCTGTGAAAGGACTGGGATCGACCCCCCTATCAAGAGTGCTTCTGTTAATTGGATTAGGCACTTCCCCCTCCTCTTTTGTGAATACTGAGCAGAAATTTTCGTTCAGTATTCCTGCTTTTTCACTGTCCCCCTCTGCCCACCCACCGTTCATTCTATTCAGCCTCACTATCCCTCCCTTTGTCTTTCTACGCTCGCTGATGTACCTATAAAAGGTTTTATCCCCCTTCTTAACTGAGTTGGCTATCTTTTCCTCAGTTTGGGCCTTTGCTATTCTGACTTCCCTCCCTGCTTCTTTCTGCCTTAACTGGTACAGCTCTCTGTTCTGCTCCTTCTGTGTTTCCTATACTTCGGAATGCTATCTTTTCTTCCTGACTTTCACAGCCACCTCTCTTGAGAACCATAGTGGCTTTTTCTTTCGTTTTGATTTGTTTATTTGCTTCACACAAGGCTTGTTGCCTCTGTGATGGCAGTTTTGATAATTCCCATTGTTGCTCCACCTCCTTCTAGCCTGTTTGTTAGTGCTTTTCTGAGGCACTCTCCCATCTTGCCAAAGTCAGCCCTCCTAAAATCCAGTACCCTCACTTTTGTATGGCTTGACTTAGTAGCTGAGTTTAACGTGAACCACACTGTTTGATGGTCACTTGTCCCCAGATGGCAACCCACTTCTAGATCTGAGATCCTCTCACTGTCCCCATTTGAGAGTACGAGGTCTAAGATTGCTCCCTCACGAGTGGGTTCCGAAACTAGCTGTCTAATGCCTGCCACCTGTAGGGCGTCAAGAATGGTACTCATTCCTGCTACACAGCGTGTTTAAGCCTGCACCGGCTGAGCCATTGGAGTGATGCTGAAGCCACCATTTTTTTTTTTTGGAACTAGGTACCTGCAGTGAAATGGTACTCAATATACTCCTGTCCATCAAGGCCTGGAGGATATACATCCGGCTTCTCTTGATCCAAGAGGCAGGCTTATAACTTGATGCTGTTTTATTTTAACATTTCATTCTATTGGTTTATGGTTTATATCTGCTCCATTTCCCCTTTAAAACATATGAGGAGTATGGCCCTCTTTAAGGGGTGCCCTCTCATGTCCAACATCTTAGGTGGGGTAGTCATTGGCCGCCTCCATCTTAGAGGTGGAATTGTATGTAGAGAATACTTGAGGTGCCTGGGAGGTCAGAAGCATTGTGAGTAGTGTGATGTAGCTCCCAAGGATGGTGGCACAAAATGCACATGTCGGGCATCCCACAATGTATGGAGGCTCTAGTGCGGAGACCAGGGAAGTCCCTGCCAATATTTGGAACATTAGGGACTCAGGTGGGGTATCCTTGCACCCAGTGTGTCCTCTTGGTAGTGGGATGGAGGGAGAACTCTCAGTCCTGGTTTCAGAATCCTGCTCAAAGTGGGTAAGCTGCAAGCTTACTTACAGGTACAACCTGGGAGTATAGAGAAGTTAAGTGACTTGCTTAGGGTCACGCCGTATGCAAGAGTGGGCTGTGACTTGCTTAGGGTCACACAGTATGCAAGAGTGGGCTGTGGGATTCAAACCCAGGTCTCCAGATGTACAACTCAAGAGCCTTAAACCACTGCACTATACTGCCTGAGTCCTCCGAAGTAAAGGGCATAAGGGGGAAGGAGAGATTGAATCCCCAATGGCAGACTTGCCCCTGAACACGATAAATCATGAGGCAATTGGGGGAGCGCCACGCTCCACTCGGGGACATACACTGAACAGAGGGTGTGACCTATGATTGAACAAGACACTGGTAGCAAATTATAAACTGTTCAGGACAACTGATCCAGGTGCCTGTTCCCCTCCCTTGGTAGAATGAGGTAAACTGGGTGGGGGGTACGAATTCCATAGGAAATGGCACAAAATAAATACCTTAATACACTGTTCTAGTTGGCCCTGATTCCATGTTGGCTAGGTTATCATAATACCAAAAAACTAGTTTGTAGCCCCAGTCGAGATGACCCTAGGGCTTCAAACATCAGTGAATTAAACACAAATGGAGACAATTCAAAACAAGAAGTCAGCCGAATATTGGGGGGCACCAACGTTTTGCCAGACAGGATAACTCAAATATTGTCAAAGATCCCAAAACATGGCCCTTTAAACACCTAGCTCACAATGGTGGTTCAACTGATTGATAACGTGCTCTGCCCTTTAAAATGAGCTTTAAGATGGGCTGTGTCCCTTTAAGATAGCTGGCATGTTTACCAGCACCATTTTGGGAGAGGAGTACACAGGCCGTTGACATCGCCATCTTGAAAGAGGGATCCCTGGTCAGATCTCTTAGGTAAGCCCTGCAAGACCTCGGCTGGAATCCTCTCGCGTTAAATAGCACCAGTCAAGATGGTGACCGCTAGTCCCACAGGGCTCCTCTTGGCTGAAGGCTCCCCGTTGAGAAATAGCCATGGGGAACTTCAACATAGGAGTCACTGCTTTGAGGAGGCTCCCACTGTGCTGGCAGAATGAGGAAGGGGGTCGCACCGATCGGCGCCCAATGAGGAGGTATCCCTGCAGGTAGGACCCTGGAATGTGCTCTCTCTCTTGTGACTCTCTTCTGCCTGCCCCATGTAAAGTCATCTGGTGGGGCGCTCCTTTGGTGGTCGCAGTTGAACAAGGTAAACCGCGACCCCCAGGAGTAGAATCAGGACCTGACCAGAAAGGGAGCGCAGCGCTTCCCTAGTATAGCAACCACCTTCTTGGCTGAAGAAGATAAGCCGACAGGAGGCTTGGGAGGTCCAAAATTTGGTCTTGGGAGGCAGCCTTCATCCCTCTCCTTGGTTGAACAAGGTAAACCGAGGGGGGGGGGTTAGTGAGCAGCAGCTTCAGTCTTGGGTGGCAGCCTTCATCCCCCTCCCCGGTTGAACAAGGTAAACCGAGGGGGGTTTAATGAGCAGCAGCTGTGATGGAGACAGTTTCTCGTTACCAGTACACCTAAGCTAAGCCCTGACACCAATACGTAGACTAAGTTAGAACTAAGCATAGACAAAAAACACTAGCAGTACAGAGCTGGACAATGGTCATTCTAAATGTTAGTTTGAGGGGCTGTAACCCCTTAGTAAGCAAACCTCTGTTGCTTGAATGAAAGTAGGTTAGATTCTGAGGCTAATGCATAAATTCTTTGTGAATAGTGGGAGTATTAATCTTACCTTTGTTAGTTTGGCACAGAGCCAGAAAGAAACGTGACCAGCCTGGGAAGATGCACAAAAAGAACTCGGGATTCTGGGAACTACAAGGGAGGAGAAGGATCGGATTTCAAATTTGGGATTCCTTTTGTGCATCAGCCTATGAGAAGAGCACTTATAACCCATGTGTTGAGACTCGGAATGCTGTAAGAAGGTGCGATAGATAATTGTCTATACCTAACAAAGGATATTGAATGCAGCTGAGGGAATGCTAATGCTCCCTATTTGTACTAATATATGTTCCAGCACTCACTACCTGAAGTTCCATGCAAAAACTGGATTGACCCTGTTATCCACTCATGGGGTAACTGCTCAAATGATGAAATTATACAACATTTCTTTCTATTAAACAAGAAAACACTATGTATGCAGTGGTCTCCTTTAGCTTCTGGACACACAAAGACTGTCTATGGGCTACCTAATCATTTTTATGATGTGCAATATGAACACTGTTTATCTATATGTATGTATACTGTTATGTGCTGTATTTAATGTTTTTATTCTGGCCAAAGCCTTTTAGGCAGTATCATAATAAACTCCAAAACAAAACACAAATGGCAGCTCCTCACAACGCTTGTGCCATGGATAACCACTAAAGCACAACAAATAAAGCGCCAAGTACAGGCGTGAAACATTGGTAACAGACTATATTGTGGTATATGAATCTGCTTTCAAATATTTAAATAAAATCATTTTTTAACATTTGACCACACAGCCTGGTGCTGCATTTTTTGCTTGTTATGCTTTGGCGGTTATCCACAGCACAAACATTGTAAGGCGCTACCCTTTGTATTTTGTTTTGGAGATTCTTTTGGGCTGGCTCTCACTATCACGGCATTTGATTGGGTTTTTGTTTATTAGTGACCAATGGGCTGAATATGTTGCGGAGCAAGTTGATAGTTCAGTACTAGCCATTTTCTGGATTTCAGAGTATGTGACTTGGAACCCGGCTGGCACAGACCCCAGCTTTTCCTTTGAATTTAGCCTGCAGCCTGTTTTAACATACGGGAACAGGTAACCCACTGCTACAAGAACTTTGGATTGGAGAAAAGAATGGTGGAACAGCTGCTGCAGCCTCTTCTTAGCTAGTGTAGGTGAGAGATATAAAGCAAGTGTTTAATGATTTAGAGAGACTGGCTCTCAAAGCGAGGAGAATGTACTGGCAGTGGTGTAGTTTAGAGGCATATTTAAGAGTGGAGTGTTTTCCCAGGAGATCAAGAATTACAAAGCAACCTGCATTTGGCCATGAAAGGGACACTTTATGAGAAAATGGGAACAAGATGCCCTCCAATCCTTAGCAGAATTTATTAAAATAATTCAAGGATGGAAAAGAGGTGGATGAGTTGACTAAAAAGTAACTTACAGAAAAAGAGGTGGTGGTCAAAAGCTTTAAGGGTTATCCTGAGTATGGTATGTGTCAAAACATTTTTGAAAGCCACTGTAGAGAAGAGTGACCTGAAAATCAGTGCTGCAAAAAGAAAGAAAGACATTTTTGAGGGATCAAAATGATTATGAGCAAGGATGTATATTTTATTTGGGAAAGGGCAAATCTAAAAATAATAAACCTAAATCAATTTTTAAAAAGAATAACCAGCAGGGGGCAGTAGCAACGAGTGGTTCAGATTTGGAAAGTTATGGATCCAGCCTTTTTTAAGGGAGAGCCCTACACACAATCCTCATATTCAAGTTTTGAAACCACAAACTGCTCAGGAACTAGAAATTCAGACCTATCAAGAGCAAATGCCAAGATGCAGCAAACGTATTATTCAATTCAGGAGGGGTCAAGGAGATGTGTCCTATGTGGAGGACATCAAGACAAGGAAGAAATAGCCCCACAACAGAGACCCAAGGACAGAGGCAGGGGAAGAAACAGAATACCAGGAAGAACTGGAAACATTAAAGGTAATAAATATATCCCATTACTCCTTTGGCCCTGCAGAGGAACAAGTACTGAGTAAGAGTCTGTCCTTTATTCCTATGAATCAGCTAATTATGTTGAAACTTTGACTGACCTATGTAAGTTTTGCAGAATGCTGAATCTGAGGGTACACTTTTCTAGGATGTCTGCAGACTCAGCGAATACCACACTATCACAGAGTAGTGACACCCTTCAGAGTGATGATATGAATTGGACATTACAGACAGGGTCAACTTATTGCCCGCCTTATAATTCTACAGTTGCCCCTTTTGAGAAACTGTGCAAACAGAACATTGAATCATTGTTTTCTAACAGAAATGCAACTGGCTATGTAAACTGTACAAAGGAAGAATGAGGCCTTGTCCAGTATGTCAAATAATGAGAACATTGCAATGAAACCAGCTGATAAGGGAGCTGCTCTAGTTATTTTGGATAGAGACACCTATGTGAATGAGGTATATAGACAACTTGGAAATGCTGACCACTACGGGGTGCTCAGGGGAGAACCAACTATGACATTTAAATAAGAGATAGAATAAATCATAGGGCAGACTAGGGATCAGGGTCTTATCACTGAGAAAACTGTCAAAATGTTGACAGTTACACACCCTGTACAAACAGCTACATATTATAGTGGCGCAACAGTGCCACTGTAGTTAGGGTTCAATGGTCACTTTTAAGTTAAACCCCAAAATTTTGCACTTTAATAACTTTGCTACCGTTCAAACTATTCGCATGAAATTTTGCATGTGCCTTCGGGGCCAAAGATCTCTTGATGTGACACGTTTCGTACTGGTTGGTTGTGCAGGTGCGAAGGTGCGGAGTGTCAAAAAATGTGAAAATTACCATTTTTGTGTAAATCCTTTGTCTTGCCGTTTCTCAGAAATGGCTTGGTGGTTTGGTCTGAAATTTTTAGGATATAACGGGCTTGGGTCGCAGATGTGCCTTTTGAAGATTTGGTGAAAAAATATTAATCTGTTCAAAAGTTATTAAAGTTTCAATTTTCCCATTATTTCCTATGGGAAACATTAGATGTGCCATGCGAAACAACTGTTTTGCTGCCGCAAAAGCATTTTTTATTGTCGCAAATGTGGAATGCAGTGATGAGATTCCGCCATCTTGTTTTCAGTTAGCGAGGCTAACAAATTTAAATATTTCAAAAAATACTTGCAGTTGATAAACACAGACAGTTGTGTTTACCTAAATGAAAAAAAGGGTTGTAATAACTCAATTGGGCCGCTACTTATTAATAAACAAACAATAACATCGGACTCAGCAACCGCAACAGAATTAAATAATTATTTTTCGCCAATTTACGTACAAGAATTACCTCCTTCTCTTATTGCAGTAACATCAAATGTAGAAAAATATATGATTTCCATGCAGGATACACTGACTGTACTGGACACCTTAAAACAACACACTAGCCCAGGTCCAGATAATATAACTTCAAGATTTTTAATGGAAACAAAGAACTCCATCCTTTTACCTTTAACAATTATCTACAACAAATCTCTTCAAGAATTAGTGGTACCTAAGGATTGGCGTTCTGCTATAGTAACACCTATTTACAAAAAGGGCTCCCATTCAAAAACTGAAAACTATCGCCGTATCAGCTTAACTTCGATACCATGTAAACTAATGGAAAAAATTATTAAACAAAAATTAGACAATGAAATTTTAAGTTTAAACATTAAGGATGGATACCAACACAGGTTCAAACCAGGCTTTTCATGCGCTACACATTTAATTTCTTTTTATAATTACATTAGTTATAATCTAGATTGTAATATTCCTATGGACATCATTTTGCTGAACTATAGTAAAGCATTTGATAAAGTTTCACACTTTATCTTGATCAATAAGCTTAGTAGTATGGGTTTTTCATCTTTGCTAGTTTCATGGATAGGTCAATGGCTGAACAACAGAATTCAGAGAGTCGGGGTAAATGATGCCCTGTCTGATACAAGGAAAGTGACCAGTGGGGGTGTCTCAGGGCTCTGTGCTTGGGCCTACTTTGTTTAATTTATTTATAAGTGATATGTCTATCCCAACCAATAATATCATGGTTAAATTTACCAATGACTCTAAACTTGGGGGAATGGCTAACAGCTGGAGCAATGGAAATGGACTGCAAACTGATCTAGCTTCAGTGGAACAATGGGCACGTATCAACAAAATGCACTTTAACATATCCAAGTGTTCAGTATTACATCTGGGAAAAAATAATCCCAGTCAAACATACTATCTGAACAATACTATTATTAGAACTTCAAAAAACAGAAAAAGATCTGGGAATATTAGTTAACGATAAATTAACTTCAACTACCCACTGTACAAAAATAGCAAATCAGACAAATGCACTACTCCGCAGAATTACTAAAACCTTTGTGTCTAGATCAGAACAATGTCTTTTGACTCTTTATAAATCTCACATCAGGCCCCTCCTAGATTATGGTTCACCGTTTTGGAGACCTTACTTAAAAAAAGATATTATTAGAATTGAACAAGTCCAGCGTAGAGCCACTAAACTTATCCCACACTTAGCCAACTTGGACTATAGTACTAGATTAGATAAAACAGGACTTTATACCCTTATGCAAAGAAGAATCAGAGGCGACTTACTTCATCTTTTTAAAATGCTTAGGAATCAGGAACAAATGCAGATATATGGTATTGAATACTCTACAAGAAAAACTGCGGCTAGGCTACATCATTGACAGCTAGAAGTTATGAGAGCAAATAGTACTAAAAGACAGAACTATTACACTATCAGAACACCTAGATTATGGAATACATTACCACAGGATATAGTTGACTCACCAAACATTTTAATGTTTAAAAATAATTTAGATAAATGGTTGCTAGGAAGGGTTTTGAGTTAATGTTCCATGTATACGGAGGACAATCACAGTGAGCAATCCACCTTTTTTTGTCCTATACACCAAAATACTGAAAGTACCAAAAGTACCAAAGGGGCCAGAGGAATCAGATTCTGGGTTCAGTTTCCCCCAGAAATGCCCAGAAATATGTAAATTTTGTCCACGGACATATTTGTGCCTCAAATTGAGGCAGCTGTTTTGTGAAACAAGAAGGAGTTTGTGCCACAAATTGTGGCAAACTCCCATTCTTTTGCAAAAACAAGGAAGAGTGTTTCGCAAAACAGCTGCCACAAGTTGCAGCACATACGTCTGTGGAAAAAATAAAACTATTTAGGGGTATTTGGGGGGGCAAACTGACCACATAATCCGATTTGTTGGCCCCCGATTGGGTAAACACCCATTGGTGTTTACCTAAAGCAAGTATTATTTGAGGTTTTAATGCAGCAGTGTAACAAAACACAGAGAAAACATGAGGTGTGCTGTTTTTTCTATGGTGCTTGGTATAAAGCAAATGATATATAGCAGGCAAACGGCAAAATCCTTTTTTTGTCTGAAAATGTATGATATTCATCCTGTTCTGTACAGATCTGATTTACTATATTACTGCTTAGCAGCTACCTTCAAATAAAATATAATCTGACAATATGGTAGTTTTTGTACTTCAAATTCCTGGTGGTCTAATGGCCCTCCCTCCCCGATCCCCAAGATTCTTTTTTTTTATGTCCTGGTGGTCTAGTGGCCCTCCTTCCCTGATCCCCGATATTGATATTTTTATTTTAATTTTCCTGGTGATCCAGTGGCCCTTCCTCCCTAATCCCTATGCCCATTTGTTGCTCATAGTGGTAACCTGATTAAAATTATAAAACCGTCCCTCAATGTCTTTTTAAATTGCTTTTTACATGTAAAAAAAGTTAATTGTCGATCACACCCACACCCCCGCCCAAATTCCCAATGTGCACCCACCTCCCCACACCCACCTTGACACCCTCACCTCTCTAACTCACCTGAAGAGGTCCCAGGTTCGAGTTGGGCTCTCCTGATTGAAGACATGTCTTGCTGCTGGAACCGACAACTGCAATATGAGAAACTAAGGTAAATGTGCTTCAATGTATTTTAATGGGGGTTTCAACTTTTATTCATAACTTTGGCATTTTTTGAGATTTTGACCCCACATTTTTAACATGGCCTTTTGGGGACCCCACATCATGAACAATGTGACTGTTGTTATACAAATCACACTGGAAAGCCTTCTAATTACCCCCACCTCACGCATGTCACAACTGTCATTTTTCAAATCCTTGCCAAAATGTGTTTTTGCACTTCTGGCACGGAATGGTGTTGCAGTTGTGCAGAATTAGGTTTCGGCAGGAATTTGAACATTTTATGCACTGGTTACATGTGGTAGGGTGATAAGAATGCTATGCAGAAAATTTGGGGACAACATTCTTAAAAGTGGCACAGTTATGACTATTCGTTGCAATTTGGCTATTCACATTTATAACTGGGGATTTTAAATATTTTGATCCTGAATTTTCAACATAGCCTTCTTATTACACCACCTCATATATGTCACAGGTGTCTTTTCTCAAATCCTGGCCAAAATGAGTTTTTGCACCGTGGTGCCAAATGGTGTGCTTGCAAAGAGTTACGTTTTGGTGGGGATTCAGAAATTTTCTACACCAGGTACATGAGGTGGGGTAATAACATGGCTCTGGTGACAATTTGGTCACTGTTGTCCTGTAATTGGAAACGAAGGGCCTGGAGGGCACTGTGCTTCCACACCTACATACATATACACATCAATGGAGGGTTGGCCCTGCACTCCCACAGGCAGATAAAGATACGATTATACTGTCTCAAAAAGCAAGGAAACAAATTGCAAAAAAACTCTGTTAATGCATCAGTTAGGGTTCCAGTGACAAAAGTTTGGAAATGTGGTGTTAGGGTTTCCAACCCTAACACCTCAACCCCACCATGCACACACACAGGTGTCGGGGGTGTGCCTTGGGGTCATCAGCCCTAACACTCACCCCATTCCACAAGTAAATAAGCTGAGATGTGTACAGTATCGGATAATGGGGTGAGTGTAAGGGTTGATGACCCCAATTCTGCACTGTCCCTCCGAATTGCACTGGATTAGTAATCTATGGTAGTGTGTTGTAGAAATAGTAAATCTGCACTGTTCCAAAATGTGCAGTTTTGGGTTTAGCTGATTTTCCTATGTGTGGTGTTGCTTTGAGGCATTTTTCCCACTCTGTTTTTTGCTGCAGTGTTTTGTATTTTGCTCAGTTGACATGGAACCTGAGGAGACCTATTACTACTATATAACATGTATGACGATCATGAACTAATGAATGCACTAAACTTGGTCTAAAACACAGAAACATTGAAGGTGTCGGCAGATAAGGGCCCCTTGGCCCATCTAGTCTGCCCTAGTTATTCTATCCCCATCTACTATCTACTCTATCACCTTGACCTAATCTGTCACTTGTCCCCCCCCACTTATACTTCTACCATCCCACTGTGTCTATCTCATGCTTTCTGGAATCCCGTAATTGTTTCTGACCCCACTACCACCACCAGAAGTCCGTTCCACTTGTCCACTACTCTTTCCAAGAAGAAGTTTTTTTCTCATATTTCAGCTGAACCTCCCCCTTCTAATTTCATAGTGTGCCCCCCATTCATGAGCATCTTTTCCTTTGAGAAATGCTACCTTCCTGTATCTTATTTTTCCCTGTGATATATTTGTATGTTTCTATCATATCCCTCTCCTCCTCCTACCCTCCAGTGAGTACACATTCAATTCATTAAGCCTTTCCTCATAGCTCTTCCGATGCATGCCCGGCTCCATTTTGGTAGCCCTCCTCTGAACCCCCATCCACCCTAGCTTTGTCCTTTTGAAGATAGAGCCACCAGAACCGGACACAGTATTTAAGGTGTGGTCTCACCAGTGATCTATACAGGGATATTATCACCTCCCTCCTTCTGCTGCTAATGCCCCTTCCTTTGCATACCAGCATCCTGCTGGTCTTCCCCACTTCCTTTTCACACTGTTTTGTAACCCTTAGATCATTTGCTCTGTCATGGAGTTGATGTTTTTGTATTCATTTGCTATCCTCTCAAAGTTGTGTATTCTCTGCATGTTATATTTCATATAAATTGTATCTTGACCTTACCAGGTCCATCTTGCAAATGAGCATTGCTCAACGATGTTCGCCTGGATAAATAAAGATTTGATTGATTGATTGATTGATTGATTGATTTGATTTGCAATAATCCTCCCCAGGTCCCTTTCCTGATCTGTGATTGTCAGTGCCTCTCCCCCATTTTGTATGTTGCCCTCAGGTTTTTGTGCCCTATATGCATTATTTTGCATTTTTAGTGTTGAAACCCAGTTGCCAATTCCTTGACCATTCTTCTAGCTTTTTTAGATTGCTCCTTATTCTATCCACCCCCCCGGTATGTCCACTCTGCTGCGGAGCTTCCTGTCATCTGCGAAGAGGTGTACCCTTCCTTCCCGTCCTACAGCAGTGTCACTAATAAAGACGCTGAAGAGGACCGGGCCCAGTACTGATCTCTGTGGCACCCTACTGGTTACTTTGCCCACACCAGAGTGGGCTCCATTCACCACCACCCTCTGAGTTTTACCACCCACCCAACCAACTCTCTACCCATTTAACAACCTTAGTATGCACTCCTAGTCCCCTCAGCTTATTTACCAATCTTCTATGAGGAACGGTGACAAAGGCCTTTCTGAAATCCAGGTAAGCTGTTTCCACCTCCCCTCCCTGATCCACTTCCCTGGTTACCCAATACAAGAATTCATTCAAGTTTATCTGACACGACATCCCCATCCCCCATGAACCCATGTTGCCTTGGATCCTGAAGACTGTTGGCAACAAGGTATTCCCTAATCCTTTCCTTGAACAGTGATTCCATTACCTTACCAACCACAGATGTCAATTTGATTTGCCTGTAGTTACCCACTTCCTCCCTAGTACCACTTTTGTAGAGAAGAACCACATCTGCCCTCCTCCAGTCACCCCCCCCCCCGTACTACCGCTGTTTCCAATGACAGGTTGAACAGGGATGTCAGAGGTGCTGCCAGCTCCTCTCCAAGTTCCCTCAGTATTCTGGGGTGCACCCCATCTGGCCCCATTGTCTTGTCCACTTTTAGTGCTATTAGTTCCCTAAGGACCCTTTCCATTGTAAAAAGGCTTGTGTCCACTTCTTGGCCCCTGATGCTATTATCCTTTATTCTTGGCCCATCACATGCCTCCTCTTCTGTAAACACTGAGCAGAAGTATTTGTTTAATATGTTTGCCTTTTGGTGGTCCACCTCTACACTACCCCCTTCTTCATCAGCCTTTAGCCTCACTATCCCTCCCTTTGTCTTTCTCTTTTCGCTTATAAAATTTTTTATCCTGTTTTTACTGATTTGGCGATCCTTTCCTCTGTTTGCGCTCCTAACTGCCTTCCTTGCCTTCCTTTACTTCTCTCAGTAGCTCTCCCTGTCCTCCTCCCTCTGTGTTATTTTGTATCTTCTAAATGCCTTTCTTTTTGCTCTTACTTTCCCTGCTACCTCCTTAGAGAACTATAGCAGTCTCTTCTTCCTTTTACCCCTGCTAACCTGCCTGACAGAGATTTGTAGCCTTTTAAATGTCCCCTTTTATTTTTGCCCACTGTTCCTCTACTCCCCCCATTTTCTCTAACCCTGCTAGGTTGTCTCTCAGACATTCTCGCATTTTCCTGAAATTGGCCCTCCTGAAGTCCAGGACCCTCGTCCTTGTGTGATTTGATTCCGATGCAGTTTAAATATTAAACCACACTGTACAGTGATCATTGTTCCCCAGGTGGTCCCCCACTGTGACCTCTGTGACACTATCTCCATTTGTCAGCACCAGGTCCAGTATCGCTTCCTCCCAAATGGGTTCCATAACCAGTTGCCTGAGGAATACCCCCTACAGGGAGTCTAGGATATTCTTACTCCTGGTTGATGCTGTAGCTTGGAGGCACCAGTCCACATCTGGTCGACTGAAGTCCCCTACTAGCAATACTTCTCCCCCATGAAACATTTTTTTGGATTGCTAGTATAATTTTCCTGTCTACCTCCTGCCCCTGAGCTGGAGGCTTGTAGATCACTCTTGTACAGATAGCTGCCCCATTCCTCCTCTCCAGAGTGACCCACATTACCTCCTCTCCTCCCTGCTTCCCATGTATTTCTGTGGCTTTTATGTTATCCTTTACATAAAGAGCCACTCCTCACACTTTTCTGCCTACCCTGTCCCTCCTGAATAGAGTATATCCTGGAATGGCCATTCCCCAGTTCTGGTTTTCATTGCACCAGGTCTCCATGATGGTGACTATGTCTAGGTCTGCCTCTGCCATGGTGGCTTCTAGGTCAGCAATCCTGTTGCACAGACTTTGAGCATTAGGACACATGGCTCTCCAGGTTGTGTTGTTACCTCCCCCTTCCTTTTCCCTTTTGCCCTCCTTTAGCCTGCCCATTATACTTTCCAGTTCCAATTGCTTCTACTCCCTGACTAAGAGGACAAGAAAAATGTGCTTTAAGAAAGCTTACAGTCCCATTGCCCTACTACCCATCATCAACAAGCTATTGGAAAAACTCGTCCATCGACAGTTGTCAAACTTTTTGCTAAAACATAACCACCTCTCTCCTGCTCAACATGGCTTTCAAGCTCGCCAGAGCACCACCACCGCCCTAGTACAATTCATAAATGACATCAAAGCTAGTATAGATCATGGCCGACTTAGAGGAGCAGTATTCATTGATTTGGTGAAAGCTTTCAACTCGGTCGACCACTCCATGCTCCTTCACCGGTTCATTTCTCTAGGGGCCTCTAGTTCTACTCTTGCTTGGTTCTCAAGCTAACTACATGATCGCTCCCAAGTTGTTTCTTTTTGTAAGGGCCTCTCCTCCCCTGCTCCCATCGCTGTAGGAGTCCCCACGGATCTATGCTTGGGCCGCTGCTCTTCTCTATTTTTATAAATAATCTGCCATCCATCTCTTACCACTGTCATACCTTGTTATATACTGATGACTTGGTCTTCTATGGCTCTTCTTGCTCAGTTCCTGACATCAATATGCACCTCTCCGTGGATCTTCACCTCACCCTAGATGGCTCTCATCCAGTCGCTTGGTCCTTAATGTTGCTAAGATGCAGGCCATGTTCTTTGGGTCGCACAGGAAATGTTCCACCTCTACTGCCTCATTACATGTCTCCTGTCTAGATGGATCCCATGTTTATTTATTTATTAGCTTTTGGTAACCGGGTAAGTGTGCTAGGCAACAGTCCTGCCTATTTTTAGGCATGACCCGGGAAAGTACAACAAAATAATACAGTGATGACATCAGCAACAAGACAGTAAAAGTAATAAAGTCATAACAGTATGGGAGGAACCCATAAGATATAAGCAGCTAAACAGTACACAATATGCTGTAACAACTAAATGAAATAAGATATAAAAAGCTAAACAGTACACAATATGTTATAACAAACAAAAGCTAGATGCAACAAGATAGGTAATGCCTGGACGTCCTCAAAATGGAAGAATGAGGGAAGAGACACACAGTTAGTTACAGTTACAGATTCCAAGTGCATAGAGGTGAGAGAACAGTGACCGCTTAAAGGAGTGGTGGGAGGGGGAGAGCTTAGCTGGGTGGGAAGTGAGTTCCAGAAATTAGGGCCAAAATGAGCAAAGAACTGTTCACCCATTCTAGTAGTGCACAGCCAGACTGATAGCATGGGGACAGATGAGCACCCGAGCGAGCGGACACATGTGATAGGGGTAAGCAGGTCCCTCAGGGAGGACGGGCTGGGGTTCTAGTGAGTGAGTCGATAAAGCAACCTAGAGAGTAAGAACGAAGGTCTTTGGGAGATAGTCAGTGCAGGCCGGAGTAGAGCCGGCAGTGATGCATCAGTCGGGGGGCCGATAAGGCAAACCTACTTATATTGTTGCAGGAAGTGTCCCATTTGCTGAGCACACTAGTACTGATATTGAACAGAACAGGAAGGGCATAAAGAAGTTGCGGGAGTAGCACGCCTCTTGCCACTGCTAGCCTAGCAGAGGGGGTGAGAGAGTGCTGTACCCGATAGGCTGTGCCAATTCTGGTATTAACAGCCCAGCAGACCTCGTTGATATGCAAGGAAAAATCGAGGGCAGGGTCAAGTGTAACCCCAAGGTATTTGAGAGTAACAGTATTCGTAACCGGCATCCCCTCCTGACTGCAGACAACGAATTTAGAGGATTCTGAGTGAACTTTTTTAGATGAACCAAACAGCATAGCCTGAGTTTTACCTATATTAAGGATTTGCTGGTTAGCTGAGAGCCAAGATTGGAGAGATTGAAAGTCCCGAGTGAGGGTATGGTTAATGACAGCAATAAATTTGGCGGAATGGTAGAGCATTATATCATCTGCATACATGAGGTGACTGCTGTGAGGGGAAGTACTATGAGTGTCATTTAGGAAGAAGGAAAAGAGCAGAGGGCCGAGTATCGACCCCTGTAGAACACCACGGGTAATAGGGGTAAGGGAGAAAAGAGTTTTGCAGTAGGAAACTGCCTGAGAGCGGTTATCCAGGTAGCTCCTAAACCAGGATAGGGTGGAGTCAGAAGCACCGATGTCACTTAAATTGGACAGCAGAAGTGGGTGGTGAATCATATCAAAAGCTTTGGATAGGTCAATGAACACTGCACCTGTAAGCAGGCCCTTATCCGTGTTGCTTTTGATGTCACTCGTGAGAAGGGTGAGGGCTGTGGTAGTGCTATGTCCCACCCTAAAGCCATGTTGCGTGGGAGACTGAAGATTATAGTTACAGAGATGCTCCGTGACCTGTTGATGAACGAGTTTCTCCAGGAACTTACTAAGAGTGGGGAGTAGGGAGATTGGGCGGTAGTTGGACAGAAGTTTAGCATCTCCCTTCTTGTAGACAGGGATAGTTCTAGCGGATTTCCAGATCAGGGAGACAGTAGCAGTCCTTATAGAAAGGTTGAAAAGCCTTGTTATGGGCCTAGCAAGCCAGGCCACAAACAGCCTGATAATCCGTGGGTGCAACCCATCAGAGCCAGGGCTGCCGCTACAAGGAACAGTTTTGAGTTGGTCCAGAACATGCTGGTAGGAGACTGGAGCCAGCACCAAAGACGGAGGAGTAGGGGAGCTGGGAGGAGAGGCCGACCCCAGATTGGGGAGAGTGGGAGAGGCCAAAGTAGGTAGAGAGGAGAAGAGGGAGTTGAAAGCGTTGGCAATGGTGAATGGGTGGTTACAGTGGACATCATTAATGAATATATTAATAGGAGTAGTAGGCTTGTTGTTCCCAAGAATTTCCTTGATTTGAGACCAGTATTTTCTTGGACATGTGGTGGAGGCATTTAGTAGGTTCCTGAAGTGGGAGCTTTTGGCCAGGAGAATCTCCTTTTTACATTTATTACACAGAGTTCGGTAGGCGTCAAAGTCAGTGGGGAGACGGGAGGACTTCCAGACAGACCATAGTTTATCCCTGAGTTTCAGAAGGTGAAGCAGGGGGCGTTTTAGCCATTTGGTGGTTTTTCCTTTAACCCTTCTTGTGGTAACGGGGATATGTTTGTTTTGTAGAGAGAGTAGAGAGCTGTTAAAATAATTTGTGGCAGTGTTTATGTCATTAGTGGTATAAAGAGGGGACCAGTCAATAGCATTAAGATCCTGAATGAAATTATCTAAGTTTAGGTTGGAGAAGTTGGAAAAAGTTAACACTTTAGAGGGGAAGTCGGGGGCAGAGTTGTCCCAAATACAGAAAACGGGGTAATGATCACTTATGGAGTCTGGAAGAACACCAGCAGAGGGAAAGACATCCTTTCTATTAGTCAGGATCCAGTCAAGAAGGGTGGCACTAGTACTACTAGGGGATATTCTAGTGGGCTCCTGTACAAGTTGAGAGAGATTAGCCTTGCTAGTCATAGAGGATAGGGTGTCTGCATAAGGGCCAAGCCAGTACAGATTGAAATCCCCAAGACAGACAATATCATTATTCCCGGTCACAGATTGAAGATAATCCATGAATTCATTGAAACCAAGCCTGGCTTTTCTGGGGGGTATATAAGTACAGAAAATGTGTAGTTTCTTTATGCCCCCAAGCAGAAGTAGGGAATGGAGTACTTCACAGTTGGCTAGGGGGGGAGCTGGCATTAGAGTGATGTTTAGCTGAGGTTTATAATAGAGGGCAAGTCCACCACCAAGTTATACCCAGGGAGGGAGCACTGGGAGTCATCATAGGAAGGCTTACGCCAAGTCTCAGAAATGGCAAGGATGTCAGGTTTGTTGGTACAGATCAATGCTTCCAGATTAGGGCGGTGGGCCAGTAGACTCCTAGCATTAATGTGGACAAAGGAGAGGCCAGCAGATTGGGACAGTCATGGAGAGTAGAGGGGTGGGGAGGGATTGTTGGGCACAGTAGGGCCTGGGTTTGTCTCTATATCCCCAGCAATGGTAAGGGAACTGGCAACGGTCCAGAGAGACACAGTAATAAAAGCCTTAGTTACAAGCCCAGGCGGAGAAGCGAACCTACCCAACATGTGTTTGAGAATAAACACAATTTGTTTTAGGACAAGTTTCAGAATGAACACAATTTGTTTTAGGGCAAGCCCAAAATTAGGGAGAGAGCGATGCCTTGGTAATGGGTCAGATAGGAGGTTAGAAAAGTGGAAGTTATCTAGCGAGTAGGACAAGTAGGGGGACACAAGCAGTATAGGGCCAGAGGGAACAGAGAGTACCCATAGCAGGAGAGCCAAGGGGGGTAGGTAGAGTATGGATAAGTGATTCATGATTAGCAGGAGTAACAGACTGTAGAACAGTAAGGGAGGTGTGAGTAGGCAGCTATAGTGTAACACAATATCAAACTGAGCAGTCAGAATTGATAGGGGGGTTTAGACAGGTAGGGTGACCTCAAGTGGCTAAACCTGATAACGAGCAAATGGAAAACTCTATTCTTAGTAAATAAAGCCCCGCGAGACAGCTTTAGTGGCACAAGATCCTACGCCTATTTATCTAACACCAACAAAGGGTGGGAGGGCATTGGAGGGTGGGCGGAGGCAATGGCGCAGCGACTATAGTGAAAGCAGCTCTGGGACCCAGCTCCCTTTCTGTGCAGGCGCATGTGGCTCCCGAGGTGCATACCTTGCTTTGTGGGAGGAGGCTTCAGAACTCAGCCCTCCACGACCAGCTCCAACTCTTGAACTCTCGACTCCCTGGATTCAAACAGTGTAGTCACCCGGTGAATTTAGCCAGGCTGGGAGGGACTTCCCTCATTTGCCCCTCGCTGACCAGCGCCGACCTGAGCCAGCTGTGAGCCCACCGACTGGGGAGCCCAAACCGACTGCGGAGAGAAGAAACAGGTAGGGGATTATATAGCAGGAGACTCGCAACATCGTTAGAAGCAGACAGGAAAATTCTTAGTGTGACTCAATCAACTGAGGTTTCAGCAGGCCTAGCATTTAGTTGAGGTTCCACAGTAGATTAAATTAACATGCAGGCTACCTGGCGGAGTACTAACAAAGGAAGGCCCCAAAAACATACAGGCTGAAAATTAGCTGATTAATGCAGAAATAATATAAAATATTAAAAGCTAGGGCTCCTTTTTGGAGCAACTACCAGGGCTAAATGAGTAATTTGAATTTAAAGCACCAGTTTAGATTCCTCAAGTACACAGAATACAGGATACTCTCTAAAGTGCATGTATGCAACAAACCTGGCGTGTAGTTGATGTTCCACAGTAGATTAAAATAACATGGAGGCTACCAGGCTGTAAATTCTAACAAAGGAAGGCCCAGAACATAGCAGGCTGAATAAGCTGAAATTACTGTAAATGCTGAATTAATATTAATATTAAATGCTAAGGCTCCTTTTTTAAGAGCTGCTACTAGGGCTAAGCGAGTAAAATTGAATTAAAGCACCTGTGTAGATAACTCAAGTTTATCCCCCTCATCCAAATGCTCATTTGCCCTTGGTTACCTAGTTGACAACATCATTCTCTCCGCAAAACCTGCCTCCCTTGCCAGCCTGCTTATACCGGTGGTTCAGCCATATCAGCTTTGTTCTACTACCTCTGCTCTTTTGTCTGTATACCCATACCTCACTAAAAATCGGTGAATAATTCTTTGTCCACTATGCACCCAAATCCTGGAACTCCCTTCCTCTACACCTTAGGTGCACCAAATCGCATGCCTCCTTAAAGCGGGCTCTGTTTGACCACCTCACTAACCTCAATGCTTGTACCTGTTAGCTGCCTTACTATACTTCTGCTATCCCTCCAAGCACTTGATTCCTTTCTCCACCACCTGCCCCCCTTCTTCTACTATTTTGTGAACCTTATATTCCTTATAGCACTTATGTAACCTTATGTTGATTGTTACCTCAGCTATCACTGTTATGCATTTCAAAACAAATGTTGCTGTTGTACCCACTGCTCCTGTTACTGCTCGGATGCTCTTGCTCTTGCTTGTTTACCACTATTACCTACCATTGTTTTCATTCTGCAGTATCCTACTGACTGTTTAATTGGGTTTTGTTCTTGACTATTAGCTATAGGATTGATTGTATTAGTGTATGATTGGAGTGTGAGCGGGTTATCTATTAGTGAAGTTCTCTGCTGTTTTGGGGGCCTTAGTTGGCTGATGTGTCTGGGGGTGTCTGGGGAGCAGAGGTGGGCTAGAATTGTGTATGGGGCATCCCAGCTCTTTGACTTGCAGCCTTTCACTGACCTCCCAGTATCTAACAACACAGCACGTAGCTGTCAGGAGGTTGGGATTAGGAGGTGCTGCATGAGTTGGAGTTGGCGGGGCACCTCATGCACATTGGAAGGGGGCAGGATAGAGATGGTCAGCTGCAAAAGGCACCCTGGGGTTTGATGAGTTCTAGAGAGATGCCAGACATGTTTGGTTCCAGTCCCCAGAGTTCCCATGAGACCGAGTGGGCAGGTAGCCAAAAGGGCTGCACTGTCCACCAGTCCCCTGAAAATGGTGCTGTGAAGTGCCAGATCGATCAGAAATAAGACCACAATTATTGCGGATCTGGTTTCATCGGTCGATCTGGCATGCATTATGGAGACCTGGGTAGGGGACGATGCTGGTCCAGTTCTAGAGGCTGCCATCCCCCTTGGGTACTCCATTGATCACTGCCCCAGAGTGGAACGCAGGCGTGGAGGTGTGGCCATCTGTTTTAGATCTGAGCTAGGCTTCACCATGCACCCAGTGAGAACACCAAGTTCTTTTGAATGTGTGGCCATCCGTGGCAGTCCAGGTGCAGGTTTCAGGATTCTCCTGATTATCCTGCCCCCCTGGGGCATCAGAAGAGTTCCTGCAAGAAGTAGCCAACTTTGTTGGTGAAACATTGGAGGCTCCCAGGTGTTTAGTTCTGGGGGACGTCAATGTTTTGTCCAACAACAAATCATCTAGGCTGGCTTATCACTTCCTCCAGATGATGGCATCTCTGGGCCTGTCGCAAGAGGTTTCTACCATGACTCACCAGGGTGGTCACATGTTGGACTTGGTCTTCTCGCTGGGGCTTGAGATTGATAACCTCAAGACTGATCGGGTCATTTGGTCCGATCATTGCATGGTAGAATTCTTGCCCAGGGCCCCCCCCAGTGATCCCTCCCCCTGCAGAGATGGTAAGCCACTGCACTTTGAAGAGATTTGACCCCAGAGGGTTTTCTTGCAGTGATTGACCTGTCTGGTGTGGGCAGTGCATGCACGGGGTTGTAGGAGAAACAGTCGTCGCCAATAATGAGGCAATGTCTGGGGCACCAAACTCCCTTGCACCAGTCCATGTATGACTCAGATCCTCTCAGCTGAGGTCCCTGTGGTTTGATGGGGAGCTCAAGGTGATGAAGATCAAGGGTCGGAGGCTGGAGCGCTGCTGGCAGAGGACCAGACTGGGGACAGACAGACTGGCCCTGCGTGCACACTACATTGTGTACCGGGGGCAAGCAACCATAAGAAGGCAGTGTTCCTGTCCAGAGAGATTGCTATCAGGAAGAGCCAACCAGCTATGCTTTTTCAGACTGTGGACAGGCTATTACATCCAGTTTGTCTACAGCCGAAAAAAGTGTTTTCTGATGCTTTATGCAATGAGTTTGCTTGGTTCTTCTTGGACAGAGTGTCCACCATCAGGAAGGGAATTCTACCAGTGAGCCACAGTGTGGCTGACAGTGGTCACCTGGATTGTCCAAGGTGCACTCCGCCTGGTTGGGGGAGTTTAAACAAGTGGAGGTGGCCGAGGTCATTGAGGTTGTCTTGAGGCTGAAGCACACTTATTGTGAACTGGACCCAGTGCCAACATGTTTCTTAATGGGATGTGTTGACACTGTAGGCCCGGTGTTCACCTTGATTGTCCGGTGCTCTTTGTTGGAGAGGGTCTTCCCAGATGCCTTGAAGGAGGCACTGGTGAGATCCCTTCTGAAGTAACCATCTTTAGACCCTGACATCAAGGTGAAATATCGTCATATCTCCAACCTTCCATTTCTGGGAAAGGTTGTAGAGAAGATTGTGGCACAGCAGCTGGGAGAATACCTAGTAGCCTTTGATTTCGACGAGCTGCTCCAGTCTGGGTTTCATACCAGGCACTGTATAGAAACCCATAATTGCATAATGATCTCCTTAGAGCGAGAGCGAGAGGAGAGGGGACAATTCTCCTTCTCCTTAATCTCGCCTCAGCTTTCAACATGGTGGACCATTGTGTGTTACTTGACTGCCTGAGGGAATTTTGTGGACTTGCCGGCACTGTCATCCGCTGGTTGAAGTCCTATCTCACAAACAGGAGGCAAAGGGTTGTGATAGGGAATTTCTCCTCCTCCCCTAGCCTTCTGCCTTGTGGAGTACCTTAAGGTTCGGTCTTGTCGTCAATGTTGTTTGCCATGTATATGCTGCCACCGGGTGGGATCATTAGGAAGAACAGTTTGGAGTTTCATTGCTATGCTGATGATACCCAGCTGTATCTATCCTTCCTTTGTCCCTGGGACATCCGATGTGGCAAGCGTACTGAACAACTGCCTGGCCGAGATTAATGACTGAATGGCCTCTAGCTGGTTGTGACTGAACCCCGATAAGATGGAGGTATTGGTGGTGGAGTCAAACAGAAGGCATGATAGGGTGGCCTCTGGTGCAGAGACTGGATTGTTTCTAGGATCTGTGCCATTGAAGGCCTACTCTAGGGTGCGTGATCTTGGTGTTTTCCCTGACAGCAGATTGACATTTGAATCTCAGGTGTCATCCGTTGTCTGGTCCAGCTTTTTCCATCTTAGGAATATTGCCAGGATCAAACACCTGGTTCCACCCTTGGGCCTCCACACCTTGGTACATGCATTCATGACATCTAGGCTTGACTACTGTCATGTGCTCTACCTCAGGGTCTCTGGAGGTACCCTCCGTCAATTGCAGCTAGTGCAGAATGCAGCTGCCAGGCTGTTGATGGGACAGCCTAAATACTGTCATGCCACCCGTGAGCTTGCTCACCTTTAAGGCCCTAGAAGGACTGGGGCCTGGCTACCTGTCAGACCTTCCAACACCTGCTGCCCCAGTCCGCCCCCTACGCTCCTCTTCTAGGGGCCTCCTTGCGATTCCCAGGATGAGGTTAAAAACTGCCGGTGACAGAGCTTTTAGTGTCGCCGGTCCCATCCTGTGGAATTCGCTTCCTCCATCTGTAAGGGAGGCCCCTTCAGTTGAGGCATTCAAACCCTGCTTGAAGACCTTTTTATTCAGCTGGACATTCCCAGACACTGTCCCTTAGACAATACCTTGAGATATTTGTATAATGGCATTTCATTGATTGTGTTTTAATATTTCGATAATTTGATTGCATGGCACCTAGAGCCTCTGGGATTGGGTGCCTGAAAAATAAAATTTGCCTTACCTTGCTTATACCCGTTTGATTGTTCTTGTGTCTCTATTGTATCCACCTTTTTGTTATGTTTCATTGAAGTTGATTCCTGACCTCTGTACTTGTGGTGTACTCTCCCAGGTTGTGCCTGAAACTCGGCAGGTCCTGCCTAGCACAGCTACCCAGTTACCAAAAGCAAACAAATTAATTAATTAATTAATTAAACGTTTAAAAACTTCACATTTTAGAACAAATAGTTGGAAACTGTACTCTACACAAAGGGTAATAAATAGTTGGAGCAATTTACCCTATGGAATAGTAAACAGCCATAATGCAAATATTTAAAAAAAAATGGAATTGCTATCTGGCTGCAGGGTAGAAAGCCCAAAACCTATTTAATTTGGTTCTGGAGATAGACTTGCATGGACAATCTTGTCTATTTCCATGTCTCCAATTGCAGTATGTTACCTGCAGTATATAATAATGGCACGACCACTACAAAAACTAATTCCAAGATATGGAGGGAAGCACAAGCAATTTTGGGAAATAAAAATAATATTTTAACTCGGACTCTCCTCCCTTCCCCTTCCCCCTGTTCTCCCACTCCCGACCTGAGCTCTCCCTCTACTCTTCCTCCTGTATGGTCCCCCCCTCCTCTTTCAATACTCAGGCTATGACTTTTTTGATAAGCTCTCTTACTTAGACTGGTGCTACATAATAAACTGTAAATGCCTTGTACCTGTAATCATGTTACTATTGTAGCGCTTAGAATGTACCTTTGTGTTTCTTGTACTCTTTACCCTCTTTCAGCCATTGTACAGTTTTTTATGTTTTTTTGTATGTCCTGCTGTCACTTATGTTTTTGATGTGAAGCCTTTGTAAATGAGCCTCTGACTCAAAGTTTTTGTAATAAAAATAAATATATACGCACCTTATTAATCTTTTAATACACAATTCCCTCCATCTTAGACAGACAAAAAATGTTAAAACTGGAATTATACATGCCTTCACATGCTTGGACAATACTGCTAGGATAGAGAGTTAGTCCCCTTTTGAACTACTTCAGGAAAAAGTTGATCTACCATCATGACACCTTCTAGGTTACTGTCAGCTAAAGAAATTTATAAAGAAACATACTTCTGACTGCAAGGTATCGCATGCAGTAAAGTGAAAAGTCCTTTTCTGCAACCTACAAAACAAAAGTAAGTGGCAAAAAAATTACTCTCTTCTTTTGGCTATTAGTTGCACTGATCTTAACCAACCCACAATGTCTTGGCAAAAATATATTAATACCAAAATCAATAAGAATCCATCGGACATGATTCTACAGACATGGGGCCATATATTCAAAACTTTGCACTGGGCACAAACCGTTTGCGCCGGGTTTGCGCGGGTCCACTATATTCAAAAGGTCAAATTGCACAGGCAAACTGCATTATCATCGGGGAAAAGTATAATGTGTGCAAGGGGCCAAAAGAGTGGGCATGTACATGAATACAGGCACAATATAGTCAGTGCATTAGCACTGCATAGAAATGTTTTAAACAGCACAACACTTCATGATGCAAAATTACCACCCAGGAAAAGGTAGCCTTAAATCTGGGCAAACCAGCTCTGTGCAACTTTGTGGCTTTACGCAACTTTGTGCGACATAGAACCATGGTTCATGGAACTCAGTAATTCACAAGTGTGAATAATGGAGTTTCTGAGGGTCTGCCAGTGGTAGTTTATTGACCCTAACCAGTAAATATTAAAGACAGAAAGAAACCAGACATAGAAGAAGCATGCTCCTATGTTGCCATCATCTGCCACTGGTCCTAGCCATGCTAGGCATTAAGGGGTGACCCAGCACCCAGTGGACACCATGGCAGTGTGTCCATAAGGCACACACTTGCAGACCACCCTTTGGTGGACACCAACAGCATCCAGCACACACATGCATCACTGTAGGCATGGAGGGTGTTGAGTGGAGGGTGTACAGGTGGCCAGTGTGCACCACACACTGGGTGCTGCCACAAGGCTGGGACAATCCACACAGTGCAAATGGTCCAGTGTAGGGGATACCCCAACACCAGTGTGCCTGTCTGATGGTATGTGCCCTCCCCCGGCCACATAACGCACATCTGTACAGACAACACAGCACACACAGCTAGCCATGTATATGTCACTGTAAGTATCCCATGCTAGTGATGCAGCGTCTGTGGGTCGCACAACAGCATAACAGTAATGTCCACTGCCAGCATACCTGCAAGATGGACCTGTCACTGTGTAAAATGCAGCAGTCACTGATGTCCTACACACCATAGGCATTGCTGTGTCTCTCACACTACTGGCCCTCTTGTTACTGTAGTGTCTGCCATGCACTGTAACAGGAACTACAGTTTGACAATTGCATGCAGCACCGCTATCTGTGCCTGTGCTGTGTAGTCCTCTGGGGCACAATATTCTATGCAGTTCTGTACAAATGTAACCTGCAGCTACCACCATGCACTTCCAGACTGACCTACCAGGGAACTGTGGGCAGACCCAGCCAGCCCCTACACTTCCAGACTGACCTACAGGTGGAGCTGTGGGACCCTGCAATAGCACTGGGCAAACGGCATGTAAATCAGGACATAATCAATCAATCAATCTTTATTTAGCCAGGCAAAACATCATTGAGAAGAACTCATTTGCAAGATGGACCTGGTAATAATTACATATGAGATAGAATAACATTGAAGTATACAATAACACATCCTCGTAGAGCAGATATACCAAACATTTACAACATACAGTTGGGTGTTTATACAAAATGACTAGGATATATACAGATGTGTTGAAGAAAAGTACAAAAAAGAAAATAAAACGAATATGATAGACATTCTGTTGGCAAGATTTGTTAAGATAAACACAAACTGATTTAAAGAAAAACACAATTCACAAAATACTCAAGAATTCTAATAGCTTGCTGTACCAGCCTATACTGATAGTGTTAAAACTGACTGACAGGATGTCAAGCCAGGGCCAGTAGGTCAAGGGTCTGCAAGGAGGAAAGATCAACTGTGAATGATGAAAAACAGATCTAGATAGAGGAGTAAGAGTCCAGGGCAATAGCTGTCTGAGGCACTGTAAATGTGTGGGCCAGAAGACGTAGGTATGCTGGATCACTTATAAGGGGAGTAAGAAGCAAGAAGAAAACATAGTGGTGTGGACCTGAGGTAGGGAATAAATGAAAGGTGATTACATAGGGGTTTTATGAAGCACACTTGTAAATTTCTGGAGCGGTCTTGACCAGTCGACATTTTGTGAAGCGCACTTATAATTTTCTGTATCAGTCCTGGTTAGTAGACATAGGTATGGGAAGGAAGAAGGGGTGTTAGCATAGGGGTTTTAAGATGCACAATTACAATTTTCTGTGGCTGTCCTGGCCAGTAGGGTTTTGAAGGTAGCCAAGGGAAGTGAAGAGGCAATTTGTAGTACTTTTTGGAGCTTATTCCATAGGGTAGGAAGGGAGTAGCCAATGGAAACTTTGCCAAAACGAGTTTTGACTTTGGGAATAACAAGAGTGATATAGGTAGATTTTCTTAGTGCATACGAACCAGGGCTACAAATAGGGAGGCAGTCCGAGATATACGAGGGCAGTTTCTTGATGATAGCATGGTAGGTCCAGATTGCGGCATTTTTGTATCGCCTTATGCCAAGGAAGGTCCAGCCGACCAGGGCATATAAGGAACAGTGGTGTGAAGCATAGGGGGCTCCCGATATGAATCTTAATGCCTGGTGATATAAGATGTCAAGCTTTTTTAGTGCTGTGATGTTCCCTTGTCCGTATAGAATATCCCCATAGTCTAGTAAGGTGAGGAAGGATTGTACAATTCTGGTTCTCGCTTCCAACATTAGCAAGTGCTTAATATGGAAGAATATGCTGAGCGTCTGTTTAAGTTTTTTGGGAAGTTCTTCAGTATGGTCAAGAAAGGACAATTTGAGGTCAATCCACATCCCTAGGTATTTAAATTTATGTACCAGTTCCAGAGGTTCATTAAGGAGAGTAGTAATGGAGGTTTGCCCACCCACCACATTGGTAGGGGTAGACCTCTGAAAAGGAGAGAAGAGCATAACTTTTTTTTTTTTGCATTAAGCAGTAGCTTAGGATGCAATAGGTTGTTATGTAGATGGTTAAATTCAGGTTGGAGGTCTGACCATGTTTTGTCAGGGTCGGTCCAGAAATGTATAATACAGTGTCGTCTGTGAATAAGTGGATGTCAGCATGATGAATGCCAGTGTGGATGTTATTTACATAGATGGCAAAGAGGAGAGGGCCCAGTATTGAGCCTTGTGGTACACCTATATGTAGGGTTTTCATAGGGGAAAAGTCTCCTTCTACTTTAACCTGCTGCAATCGTCCCACCAGGTAGCATTCAAATCATTTGAGGACAGTACAGTCCAGACCAAGGTTACAGAGAATATCCAGCAGAAGGGCATGGTCTACAGTGTCAAATGCCTTGCTTAGATCCAAGAATAGGGCACCTACATAGAGTTTATTGTCCAATGCATTCAGCCAGTCATTGGTAACTTTTGCAAGTGCAGAGATAGTGCTATTTACCACACCAGGCCATGCTAATTTAGCCCTGGGGCAAAGTTTTGACTATCTGGCCCCTTGTATACCGTTTGAAAAATTGCAAACTGTAACAAATTCAGTTTAATACTATACATAGATTATATTACACACCAAGCAGACTAAAGAAACTTAACCAAACATAGAACAGTATGGCAGGAAAAGGCCCAGCTGCCTATCCAGTCTGCCCAACTTACCTGCCATACATAGGGCCTAGTGGCAGCCCCTCTCACTTACCTTTGCCCATACCCTCGTACTACGGCCATAAGCCTGCCCCATCTATTTTGAAACCCCCCAATTTTTGGGCCATCACTACCGCCTCTGGCAGCATGTTCCACTTGTCTAGCACCCTTCCAGTGAAGAAGAGCTTGCAAACTTCCTTCCTAAATTTTTCCCTGGCCAGTTTCAGTAAATTCCCTCACATGCCTGCATTCTTGTGTAACCCTCTAAATTGCCTGTTAAACTGTTGGTAATTTCTTTCAAATAGTAGTTTGTTTTCATGGCACCCACTCCTGCTCGAGCAGTCAGGGGCTTTACATTCAAGCAGGCAGCATCTTACAGTCCTTGGAGTGATCAAAAACTCCAGAAAGCTACCCCTCTCCCCTCCGTGTCTAGGGGTTTTTGATGGCATACAGTCTCTAGGAAAGGGGAAGAGTGCTATAGTGCCTGACAACACATAGAGTTAACACAGTACCTTATGGATTTGAAGCATTGGATTCCACGGTTGATGGCTAGATTTCCGTCGAGGCACAGGCTAGTTGGAAATTCCCCACTTCATGACAGGTGGTCACAGGATCGCTGGTTCTCTAGAAAATAGTTTGTTAGGCAGACAGCACAGCATAATAGGTTTAGGACTCCAAATGATCTAGCCCAGAAATAGGAGAGAAATGTAATCAGGCAATTCTATTTCATTCCAAAAGCTCAAGCTGCACACACAAAAACTCCACAGAGGATCCTCATTTGATTTTGTTACAGTTCCCACATTTCTATAGCTTACAGCTGTGGCACAGTCTTTTGGAGGATCAGGATTTGAACCTGGGCCCTACTCACTCATTCATTTCCCTTTGTGAGCCAAATTGGCTCTGATTTACTTTGGAACCTATTCTCTGTCCCCAAACTGGTTGCAGCTCTTCAGTTCTCCGCCAGTGGGAGCGGGTGCACACATTTCTTTAACCTTAGGCTACTCTCCTCAGAATGGAGGGGGAGGTGTCAGCTGTTCTTTACAGGCACAGACACAGTCCGTTCCACTAACAGCCCCTGCTTCTGTCACTCCACGGGGCAGGGTTCACACAGGGAAGGGCCAATTCTCCCACAGGCATAAGCGGTCCCCAAACTATCCAGCAGCACATATCTTGGGTGGACATGGAGGAACACAGGGGTAGAACTACCACCATACCTCACCGGAGACTTCACTGCCACTTCTGTCTCGCTGGCCCCCCATGACAGCCACCCAACTCTGACAGGAATCGGAGCCTGGCAGGCTCCTTGCAACCTTCCTCACAGTTGCTGCTCCCATCTGGATCTGCCACTCCACAGATGGCAATGTAGGTGCACCATCCATCTACTTTTAGGATAGGGGCCATCTCTCTACCCCGGCCCCAGGCCTCACTGGCCCCAACTGGAGGCCTCCCATCAGGTCTTTGAGCAGGCATGCCCACTCCTCTCAATGACTGTGACAGACTCTCTGTTTACCTGAATTCCCTCCTGCGAATTGGCACTTTGAAAAGCACTCGCATGTGCTGCCTCGGCCACACCCATGCCCAGCGGCATGCACAGCTCCCGATGCCAACAGTGCATCTGTATTGGTAACCACCTGAAATGGCACAGGGGTCACACCTGCTTAGGCGGAATCATCTTTGCAAGACATCCTGTTTAGACAGTGCAGGTATTTGTATGTTTCTCTCTCACCCCCCCCCTTTTAGTTTCCAGGCTGTTGTGACAGGGTAGAATAGGACCCTGTCCCAGTTGATATGGAGAACGTGTTTAAATGCAATGATCTTTTCTTTCCTTTTCTGTTTCTTCTCTGTCTGGTTGCACAACCCAATTTTCCTGTGAGACTTTGGATTTGATCACCCCAACAATCTCACAATTCTTTGCCTCTCACTGTATCTCAGCCCTCCCTTGCTGTCTATTTTTCCTCCCTTGCATATCTGCTAATATGAAAGTATGTGCACATCACTGTATGAAAATGTAACTGATAATAGGATCACTTTTGTTTAGAAAATATATAGTGTTACTGTTGAAATATATATAATTATATTTTGAGATGATTGTAGAAAGCTATTGTAAACTCTAGAGGTTACTTGAGTGCAAATCTTCCAGCCTTTTGCAAAAGCTGCAGAAGGGGCCTCTCAGCTCAGGCACAATGTGTTCTAGCAGATCCTGTCTGATATTTACAAAAACAGGATGCTTGCTAAGAGAGAGTGTTGAAAGGACTTATAAGGGAGCAAAACTACAACTGCAAATAAGATAGGAAGAACAAGGGACACAGAGACTGAAAGAAAACTTTATTTTATTTTGCCTTTGTAAATAGTTATACTGAACACGTTTATTTTATGATACTGCTAGTGGAAATAAATAATATTTGGTGAATTCTACAACTGCTCCTGGTTTTCCTATGCTTTCTGACCTGTGCCTCGATGACAGATATACATAGAAATATAGAAACATAGAATCTGATGGCAGATAAGGACCGCTTGGCCCACCCAGTCTGCCCATTTCCCTACCTTACTGTATAAACTCCAGATCCTATTTGATCTGCAGCCTACCTCCTCTTTCCTACCACAAGTGTTGCCTTCTGCCTGTCCCATGCATTCTTAAACTCACCTACCATTTTTGCCCTATAACCTCCTCAGGGAGGCTGTTCCATGCATCAACCACCCTTTCTGTGAAAAAGTACTTCCTCACAATACCCTTGAGTATACCCCCCTCTAACCTCATATTGTGACTTCTTGTACTTGCACACCTCCTTTTCTGAAAGATGCTGCCCTCTTGTATTTTGTTAATCCCCTTGAGGTATTTGAATGTCTCTATCATATCACCCATCTCCCTTCTCTCTTCCAAAGTATGCATAATGAGTTTCCTTAATCTCTCCTTGTATAGTTTCTGGTATAGTCGCTGCACTATTTTTGTTGCCCTTCTCTAGACTGCCTCTACCCTGTCTATGTCCTTACAGAGATGAGGTCTATAGAACTGCATGTAGTACTCTACATGAGGTCTCACCAACTGCCTGTACAGTGGCATCACTACCTCCGGTTTTCTACTGGTGATATCTCTTCCTATGCACCCCAGCATCCCACCAGCTTTCCTCGCTGCCTTATCACATTGTTTGGTTACCTTTAAAACATCTGTTATGACTACCCCAGGTCCCTTTCCAGTTTGGTTGTTGTTAGTATTTCTGCACCACTGTGTATTCCTCCGCTGGGTTTTTGTTCCCCAAGTGCATGATTTTGCACTTCTTGGCATTGAATCTGAGCTGCCACACTCTTGACCACTCCTCAGACTTGGAGACCTGGGCTTCCGCAAAGAAGTCCAAATGGACTGAGGACTGGGTTAGAAACTTGAGGAATGCTTGCAAGAAAGACATACAGAGGGCAAAAGGGACTACAGTCATAAACTACTCCAAGCCTCTGCTAGAGATACCTGGGGTTTTTGGAACCACATAAAAAATTTCATGGGCCAAAGGTCCAAGCCATCTATAACTTAAATGATGCTAAATGGTGCTAACTGTAACAAGTTACCCAAAATTGCAAATGCTCTTAACGTTCATTTTTCTGACCTCACTGAGCACCTAGAAAAGTTTAATCAGTTCTCTGCTCCTTCTCTCGGTAAGCACCTGCCTCCTAGATCTTCTTTTAACCATAGATCGTTCTCCACTCTTGAGGTGCTGTGTCTCCTTAGAACTACCCCCTCCTATGGATCTCCTGGATCTGATGGGTTACTGCCCAATTTTATCAAATTCGGCAGCTCCTGCTCTTGCTACCCCACTTGCAAGAATTCTCAGTCTATCTATCTCAACCCAGACAGTGCTGATGCTATGGAAAACAGTTTGAGTGGTTCCTGTACACAAAAAAGGGGACACCAAAAACCTGGCATACTACCGACCGATTGCCATTCTCTGTACTGTCAATAAAATTCTTAAGAAGATTGTTGCCTACCAGGTCTTGGAATATCTGCATCTTCAAAATCTCCTATCTCCCACTCAGCATTGTTTCCATTAAGGTAACAGCACCACAATTGTGCTACTTCAACTATCAAGTGACGTCCTAATGGCTATGGATAAGGTCTTCTTCACAGAGGCCATTTTTAGTGACCTCACAAAGGCCTTTGATTTAGTGGATCACCCTCTACTACTTTCCAATCTATCCTCCCTGGACTTTTCCCAGACTGCCATCTCCTGGTTTGATAGCTATCTCACCGGGAGAATGCAGTTTGTTCAGATTTATACTGCTGTCTCTGACCCTGCCCCCACCTGGGTTGGAGTTCCCCAGGGATCAATTCTTGGCCCCCTCCTCTTCTATCTTTTTATTAACAACCTGCCCTCACTGCCCTGTTCCTCCTCTATGATCCTGTACACTGATGATATGGTGCTTCTCTCTAGTGGTAGAGACCTCTCATCTATACAGGCAAATCTTCAAGTGGATTTCACCTGTTTACAATGTTTTATTCTACATAAAAAGCTCCTACTAAACACCCAGAAAACTGTAGCGATGCTTTTTGGCTCCCCCAATAGAATCAAATCCTGTACCATGGCCCTTTCAATCCTAGGTCTTGACGGCTCCCCGTTAGAACTTGTTGAATCTTTTAGGTATCTAGGAGTTACATTCGATCCATCTCTAGATTTTAACCTGCACATTGCTGCTACCTGTAAGACGGTAAACCCCAGACTGGGACTTGCTTATAAAATCAGGTCCTCCCTCAATGATGCCACTCGGCTTGCTATTGCACATGGTTTTCTCCTTCCCTGTCTTACATATTGTTCCCTGGCTTACCTCGATGCCAGCAAAGGAGCCTTTCAGAAGTGGAGCACCTGCTGTAACAGCATATGCAGATTTGCCCTCTCTGCTTACAGGCTAACTCATCATTGTCAGCTCTTCTCCAGACTGGGCTGGCTCTCCCCTTCATCATATAGACTGTATTCTGCTGGCTGCCTGATTGATAATATAATCAGAATGGGGACCCCTAAGTACCTCTCAAGGCTGCTTACCCATTCTACCCAAGCCTATCCTCTTAGGTCGTCGGTACAAACGCCTTTGGAAATTCCTAGGTGTCTCACCAAAAAGGGTGAACTCTCCTTTGCAACATCTTCCCCTTACTTTTGGAACTCCCTCCCCAACAGGTCAAACTCTCCAAATCCCACCAAGCCTTCAAACTGGGACTTCGTGCCCATCTACTTGATTCTAACATCTGCTCCTACACTGAAACTTGAGACTTACTCCTAGTCGTTTTCCTCCTCATTATGGCACTTACTGTCTCTGCATTTCTGTTACTCACCAGTTCCTACTTCCCTCACTTATCCTATTGTTATAACTGTTATTGTTTTTCAATACTTGTTGCCTGATTTCAGTTAGTACATTCGTTATGTCTAGTGCAAGTAGTTACTGTAACTTATCTGTTGGTTTGGCTCTGTAGAATTGGTTTGCTCTTAGTCTGTAAACATTGCTATATTTTTGTTGTTCTCTTTCATGCTGTGCCATGAACAATGTCACTCCTGTTTGTACATTGTTTCTCCTGTTGTGTACTCTCCCGGGTCATGCCAGAATATAGGCAATACTCTTGTCTTGTGCACTTATCCAGTAATCAAAAACTAAATAAATAAACTTGCTTAAGTCTCTCCTCATTTTTCTGTCTCCCCCCCACCGAGTGTCAACCCTATTGCAGACCTTGGTGTCATCTGCAAAGAGGCATACCTTTCCCTCAAGTCCCTCTGCAATGTCGCTTGTAAAGACATTAAAGAGGACTGGCCCCAGCACTGAACCCTGTGGCACACCACTGGTTACCCTCCTCTCTTCAGCTTGAACTCTGTTTACTACTACCCTCTTTGTCCTATTGCTAAGCCAATTTCTGACCTAGTTTACCACCTTGGGGCTAACTCCCAGATTGCCCAACGTGTTTACCTATCTCTTGTGCGGGACTGTGTCAAATGCCTTACTAAAATCTAGGTAGGCCATGTCCACCACCTCTCCCTGATCTACTACCCTTGTCACCCAGTCAAAGAAATCTATTCGTTTGACATGATCTTCCTGTTGTGAATCCATGTTGCCTTGAGTCTTGTGCCCCGCTGGCCTCTAGATATTCTACAATCCTTTTCTTTAACAGTGATTTCATAATTTTTCCTACCACTGAGGTCAAACTGACTGGTCTATAATTTCCCGCTTCTACCTTGCTCCCACTTTTGTGAAGGGATATCACATTTGCCCTCCTCCAGTCCTCTGACACTACTCCCTCTTCCAACAATTTGTAGAACAGGGCTGTCAGTGGTGTCAGTAGCACCTCTCTGACTTCTTTTAGTATTCTGGGATGTATCCCATCCGGCCTCATAGCTTTGTCCACTTTCAATTTCAAGAGTTCTTTTAGAACGCTCTCTTCCATGAAAGGACTGGTGTCCACCCCTTTTCCCTGTGTATGTCTACTGGCTAATTCTAGTCACTCTCCCATCCCTTCTTTTGTGCATACAGAGCAGAAGTATTTGTTCGGGATCTCAGTTTTTCCCAGGTCCCCCTCTGCCCCCCCCCCTTTACTTAGCCTCATTATCCCTTCCTTGGCCTTTCTTCTTTCCCTAATGTACATGAAGAAGGTTTTGTCCCCCTCCTTTACTGTCTGGATTATCCTTTCCTCAGTTCTTTTGCACGTCTGACTGCTTTCCCCACCTCCCTCTGCTTTGTCTGAAACAGTTCCTTGTCTTTCTCCCTCTGCATTTTCTTGTACTTTCTCAATGCCATTTTTTTCTCTCTAACTTTTCCTGCTACTTCTTTTGAAAACAATACTGGTCTTCTTTTTCTTCTTGCTTTGTTAACTTGCTTCACCTAAAGGTTTGTTGCCTCTGTTTTGACTCTCTTGAGGCTCTCCCACTGTTCCTCTACTCCCCTTCCCTCTCTCTTTGCCAGTGTTTTCTTGAGGCATTCTCCCATTTTTGCAAAGTCAGCCTTTTTGAAGTCCAGGACTCTTGCTTTTGTGTGGCTTGACTCTTCTACTGTCTTTAACATGAACCATACTGTCTGGTGATCGCTGAGCCCCAGATGGCTGCCCACCAATACATCCATTATTCTGTCTCCATTTGTGAGTATCAGGTCCATTAACACTCCCTCATGGGTGGGTTCTACCACTAGTTGCATGAGGCATGCCCCCTGCAAAGCATCCAGGATGAGTCGGCACCTGGATGTGGCTGCAGCACAGGTGCTCCAGTTAACATCAGGCATATTTAAGTCCCCCACCAACAACAGTTCCCCTTTCAGGCAGTATAGCACAGTGGTCTAAGGCTCTGAGCTGCAAATCTGGTGACATCCAGCAGACCAGACCTGGGTCTGAATCCTACAGCTTCCACTTGCATACTGTGTGACCCTGAGCAAGTCACTTAACTTCCTTGTGCTCCCAGGTCATACCTAGAAACAAGCTCTGGCTTAGTGTGGCTTTCCTGGTTAAACAATTTCCCCTTTCCCTTTCCCTTTCCCTTCTCTGCCATTTTAAGGATGTTATCTACCATTACCCTATCAGTTTCCTCCCCTTGTGCTGGGGGTCTGTAGCTAGCCCCTGTGAGGAAAGTGGTGCCATTTCCTGCCTCCAGGGTGACTCACAGTGCCTCCTCACCTCCCTGCTTTCCCTTTATATCAGTTGCTTTGATCCTTTCCCTGATGTATATAGCTACTTCACCTCCTTTTTGCCCTCCCTGTCTTTCCTATAGACTGAGTATCCAGGTATATTAACAACCCAATCATGGCTTTCTGTATACCATGTTTCAGTGATCGCCACCATATCCAGTTCTCCCTCTTCCATCAAGGCCATGTACATGCTGAGGTCCTGCAGTCTCTCCTCCAAACAATATCAGATCACTGCCATAGATGTACTATGAATGGAAGGTACAATATAATACATGTTTATCACATGCAATTGCTTGATATCATTTTGAGACATGACCAGAGCAACACTATTCAAAATAACAGATAAGGACATCCTGTTTCATTCAGGAATTTTACATCTGGGATATCTCACTAGTGTGTCACTCAGTGAAGAATTGGAAGCATTTATTTCTCTTACATTGCTAGTAGCAAAAAACGTCATTTTAATACAATGGAAGGAACCTTACAACACCTAACTATATAGAATGGTTGCATTTGCTATCCGACTGTGCAAATATGGAAAGGTTCTATTAGTTCAGTTCAGTTTCAGTTTATTAAGTCCTTCAGCTAAAAGCTTTTATGGCATTAGTTATACAAAGATATTACAATATATTGTAAGGAACAGAGCTGCAACTAGACAGGGGCACTCTATGACAAAAGATCAAATTATGAAGTAGCAGTCATGGCCTTCCCATCAATTGCTTTCATGAATTGATATTGTGAAATGTTAGAAACTGCATCACACTGTGTTTTTGTCCTGATACCTCGATGGTTAGATTAAAGCTTTTTGCACTTAAAATTTTGTCACAGCACTTTTTCATGTGTGGGAGTGCCATGACTGCTGCTTCATAATATTAAAATATATATTTACCTCACAATTACAAAAACAAAAACCACAGATAATTATTTCATTGAATGATTGTTAAAAGCATTTTCATATAAATTACTAGCCAGTACAGTAAAACCGTATGCACTGTAATCAAAACATTCAATAGTCAATTGAAGCATTATCTTGTACAATTTACAGTATATCCATAATGGGGCCCATTAAGAATTCCACATTAACTACTACCCTGCTGTACCCCAGGCAGAAAACCTGGGGCTGGATTTTCAAATGGATTGGGGACTAAGTCCCGACACACAGCCCCGGCCGCAAGATGAAATCTCTGCACTTGCGGGGATTTGTACTTTCAGCCAGCGCAGCTGTGAGGGATGTTATGTTTGGTCCCACCAGGCGTAACGTTTCCACACAGCTGTGCTGAAAACATTATTATTGTTTATTGTAAATTCTAGGAATTAATACCTTTGAGCCAACGCTCTTTTACAAAGGTTCCGCGTTAAAAATCGGTTACAAACAATAGGGGTACAGGGTTGCACATTTAGGTAACATAGTGGAAATAGACAGAGACAAAAAATAGCTAATCTAATGACATTTATGAACAGCAGATAAATCACTTAAGCACTTTCACTATTTAGAAAACAAGTGAGAGGAAAGATAGGTAAGGAGGTAAGTTAGGTAGTGTAAGTGAGAAAAGAGGAAAGAGGGGTGGAGGAGGAGCACACCATTGTAGGAGACGAGGATCCACTAGTAGGCCTTTGTCAAGTAAGAGGGCAAGGGAGGAGAAGTGAGAATAGATTAGGATTTAATCAAGGCAGTCACAGGAGTTTGAGGTGGCTAGGTGAGAGAATAGTCTAGATTTAAAGGCACCTAATGAGTTAGAGGAGGTAATAGAGGTGCTGAGAGTTTTAGCCAGTTGGGGGCACGATAGGCAAATGATCATTGACCATGTGTGGTCCGACAGTGGGGGACCTGGAGAAGCTGGGTTTCTGATCTTCTGGTAGATCGTACACTTGAGTTCTGCATAGCAGGTCTTGAATGCAGGTGGAGTGAGGCCCATGATGGATTTCTTGGCCATTAGGCAGGTGAAGAACTTTAAACGGTTTGATAGTTGTAACCACCCAGTATCAGCATAGAGTTCACAGGTATGAGTAAGTCGATGTGCACCTGTAAGCAGCCAACATGCCTTGTTTAGGGAGGTCGTGATCCGCTTCAGTGCGCTTGAGGGCGGACCCATAAATACTGCTCGTAGTCGATGACTGAGATGACTGAGGATTGAATAGCTAGCTTCAGTGCTGGATGGGTGAAGAGTTGTCTGTTTCGTAGAGTATTCCGAGCCGCTGATTAATAGTTTTGGAAATACCATCAATATGTGTTGCAAAGACTAGGCCTTGATCAAATGTGATTCCAAGATATTTAAAGGTAGCCACTTGTTCAAGGGTGATTCCCAGGGAAGTGTTGATAGTAAGTGGAGCTTGCCTTTTCTTGTTCTGCGGACTAGCGAAGAGCATAGTTTTTTTTTTGTGGTTTAGGACTAGCTTGTGTTCAATGAACCACTCCTCAACACTGGCAAATGCGTGCTGTAGGCTGAGGCGTAAGGGGTTAGGGTCTTTGCGTGAGGATAGAATCACAGCATCATCAGCATAGAGGATGATTTGCTCCGGGCAGGATTTAGGGAAGGAGTTTAGAAAGAGGCTGAAGAGTAGCGGGCCTAGGATGGATCCCTGTGGAACTCCTGAGAGGACAGGCTTAGTGTCTGAGAGAACTCCAGCTATTTTTACATGGCTGCAAGCTGCTGTTAATCTTGCAGCTGGTTGCAAACCGGCTCCACTTTTGAGAATACCATAGCTGCGGGAAAAACTGCAGCACCACAAGTGGAAACCCAATTGTGCCAGTTTTTTCTCACAGCTGTGAGAATTCAGAGGGCTTTGAAAATCTAGCCCCAGATGCTGATCAGGTTCGGGCCTGGTTACTTACATCTCCAAAAAGCAACACTGTTAGTTTCTAACATATAAGAGAGCCCATCATACAGTGCATAAAATAGAATATTTTTAGCGCAGTCCCATATATGTCTCAGAAGTTATATCAAAGTGTTAATTAAATCTTTTCAGTGTGAGATTTTAACTTTCCTATCTGTAAACATATTTTAAAGAACATTGCAACTTTTATATAGTAACAGAATCTTCAGTGGTTAACACGATCGAAATTAATTAATCTTGGGCGAAGTCTGTAAAACATAGAGGGCTCGATTTTCAAAGCCCCCAATTGCCGCAAGCCCTGGGTGCACCGAATAAATGGTGCATGGGACTTGTGGCAATCACTTGGCCAGCGATCAGGATATTCAATCCCGTGCATCAGGTGCCACAAGTTAGACCAACTTTTCTCGTCTAGCTTGTGGCAATCCTGGGGACCATATTTATGGCGCTTGCACCAGATATTTGGTGCAAGCTGCTGCACAAATGTGAAAACTGTTGCAACTGTGCCCAAGATTAGAAAATCAGGTTCAGTTGTTGCAAAGGGGTTCGTTGCAGTTCCAGAACCTAAGCGTCGTGGTGTAGGGCTTGATGCAAGTCCTATGGCATGCTTTGAAAATTGAGCCCAGGATCTCTTCCAACTATTTTTTATGAGGTTTGATATACCATTTGCAACTGAAGATGACGTGTCCAATCTGCAATTTGATCTATGTGACAATCACAGAATGACTGTCCATTTTTGTTTTTCCTGTATCTTAGGTTCAGAAGCTTGGAGGGGAAGATTGCCATTCTATATATAGTCAATGCTCGACCCATAGTTGGATCCAGAATGTGCTTGAGATAGTTTTTCAGATAATGATTCATTTTTATTGTAGGATACCAGCATGATATTCTTGAAGACTTTATATCGTAAATAGCTGCCTGGCAATTTACTTAATCTCTCATAAATCTTTACATATTCTCTGCTTACATGCCCTCAGTCTGATAATTCCATAACTGAAAGGGGCTATTTGCTTTTAGACCCAAGATTACAGTATTTAACCAGGGTGTTTGAGCACCCTTTTTCAAGTAACATAATTTTTCTTTATAACACCAGATGGAAGTCTGTTTCTCTCCAAAGAGGTGACCTCTGCCCAAGAACCCAAAATTTTAGTAAGAATCACCACAGTTACTCTAACCTTACCAGTTCTGCTCTTACAAATGAGGATGGTTTTGAAAGATAAACACCCAAATAGCTTTTTATAGAAGCCTAATAAAATAATTTCAACTTTATCTAGGATGAAAACCTCACGACTTCAGAACCGTAAGTTAAAATTGTGCACAGTTTACCATTAAGTGCTATTAAAGAGCTAGTGGAGCCAAAACAGGCAGACAGAAAAATAGTACAAATGTTAAAAAGTAGTCAGTTGTAACTTTTTAATTCTAAAGATTTTTCTTTTTCCTTTGGCTCATCATAAAGTCTTCTATGTGATAATATTGTGCTGGATGTGTGGACCAGCTCTTAGCCTGGCAGCTGACATATCTAACTTTACTACCCCACACAACATCATCAGCACTGTGATCTCACTAACAGTGACATCACAGGTGAATGACCTGGCAGTCACTCACTTGCTATTCCTAAGTAGCAGTGATGTCACAGTCAGTGAGGTCACAGTGCTGATGATGTAGTCTGGGGCAGTAGAGCTAGACATGTCAGCAGCCAGGCTAAGAGTTGTTCAGCACATCACACTAACATCAGGTAAACAATCTTCTAATTAAACAAAGGGAAAAGAAAAAGTACCTCAGACATAAGAAGTAATGGTTGGCTGCTTTTAAAATCTAATATTAGTTTTAGGCAGTACACTAGCTCTTTAAAGTTAGTTTAACAGAACACCCACCCTAGTGGTAGCACCTGAGACAGTGTCGCTCCAGTGATTCTTCTAGTTTAAGTCTGAACTAACAAGCATTTGTCAATGCCGAATGTTTGCTTGCTGGCATTGGCATTGGTAGTGTAGGAGTTAGAGAGCTGCATAATAGGAATGGCAGTGAAGTATTGAACTGAAGCCAACCCCACCACCACCCTGCAGAGACTGACAGGCATTAGGATGTGCCTTTGGGTCATCAGGCATAACGGCCATGCTATTTCACCACACCCTACTCTGCAGACACTGATAAGTGTCATGGTGTGCCTTGAGGTCTTTGGCCCTTATGCTCACCTCATTCCATCAGGAAATACGGTGAGATGGTTCCTTTATAGGAGAATGGGGTGAACTTTGGGACCGAATAGCTAAACACTATTCTGTGCAGTTGTTGGGGGTTGCTCTGACTCCCAAGAGTTGCTCTGTGCTTGTCCTATAAGTGACACAGCACTGTACTGTGTGAAACTTGTGTGGTGTTAAATATATGTGTGAGCCCTGTTCTGTTGAATAGGAAGAGGGTGAGTAGTTTATTTCAGGGTGTTTCTCTGAAACTACAACTTGTCATATACTATTGTTTTTATTTAAACCAAAGTCCAGGACTGTTGCAGTATAGCACTAATGCCTTTTTAAAGGCTTTGGGTGTTTAATTTTAATACTTTGAGCTACTTTGCCTCTCGCTTAGCTCTTTGGCCTCGGTGGATACTTCTGGGTCATGTGGCCACAATATAAGATCGGCCTGGGGCGATCAAGGCCAGTGCTCTGTGACGGTTTGCAGCAGACACGCGTGCTCATGCGTGTCTCGCTGTGTCCGCTTGGGCAGCAGGGGAAGAGGGTGATTGCCCTCATTTATTCACATTAAAATTGTAAGTATTACATACTCTTAGTTTAGTCATTTTAAAATGGAGGAACCAAATAACTACTGTGCATCTTGTCAGATGTTTGGTCGTAGCATTCAAATTGCCGATTTTGTATGCGATAGATGCTTGCTTCTTAAAATGATAGAAGCTGAACTATATCACTTACAATTTGTTGGAGCAGTTAGCCCTGAGATTGAAGCTCTAGAGGAATATATTGACCTTATGATGGGTCAGATAGGGCCTTCAGATACACCGAGTTCTTTAATTGTAACCCCCTCTATGTAAACTGAACCCTTTAGTCATACCATGCCGTCTTCTTTGCCTTTAGATGAACCTGATAATTGGGCAACAGTAACCAAGACATGTTTTCATTGGAGGAGAGGAGAGACAGGGGGGACATGGTTGAGGTCTTCAAGTACCTCAAGGGAATAAATAGGGTAAACATGGAGGGGATCTTTAGACTAAAGCAGGGAGGCATCACCAGAGGGCATGGTTTGAAGTTGGAAGGTGGAAGGGTGAGGGGGGAAAAGAGGAGGAGGTTTTTCGCTGAGAGGGTGGTGGACCCTTGGAATGCTTTGCCTGGTGAGCTGGTTCAGAGATCCACAGTGGAGAGCTTTAAGAGAGGGTGGGACAGACACAGAAAGTGGATGTATCAGATGATGGCCTGTCCCGGGGGGGTGGGGATGGATGATAGGGGTTTCTGGAGCACAAGGGATGGGAGGGTCTCGGCACCCAACTAAGGATCTAGGTTCAAGCAGACTTGATAGACCATAAGGCCTAATCTGCTGGCAAATAGTATGTTAGTATGTTAGTATATCGATAACCGAAACTTGGTGGGACACAAATTCCACAGGGACGATGAACTTACCAGGTTACAGGTTATATCATAGGAATCAACAAAGTCAGAAAGAGGGAGGGGTTTGTCTTTATGTTAGGGAGGATATTGCTTCCTATCAGCTCCCTCAGTCAAATGATATTGAAACCCTGTGGGTATATATTCAATTTAAGGGACTACCCCAACTTTTGGTAGGCACCTGTTATAGGCCCCCTTCTGCTACTTCTGACTATACCACCCTCCTATATAAAGAAATAGAAACAATGGCCACTAAAAGCAATATTTTAATTTTAGGAGACTTTAATATGCCTACCATAAACTGGAATTTATTAACTGGTAGTACTCATAGTGAAAAGGAATTAGTCTCACTTTTAGTGGACTTGGGTCTTGAACAAGTTAATTTTGAGCCTACTCGGGGGAATAATATTTTAGACCTTGTAATAACCAATGTTGGAGATAGCATATCTAATGTTTACATTAAGGACTCCTCGGGGTCCAGTGATCACAGTTCAATTACATTTGCATTTAATCTCAATTCTCGACAAAATTCAAGTCATACAGTATTCATGAAATATGATAATGCTAACTTCAGAAACATTAATGATTGCTTAAATAAAATAGCCTGGGAGAATATCTTAATCCATCTTTCTGTTGAGGAAGCTTGGGGTTATTTGAAACATACAATTCATCATTTTTCAAGAATTATTCGTCCCTATAGTAAAAAAATATAATAACAAGGGGAAGATTCCTCTTTGGTTAAATAAAACTATTATGAGACAAATTAAAAGCAAACAAAGGCTATTTTCTCTGTTAAAAAAAGTGATGGTAGTGCAAAGGTACAGATCTTAACAAAATACAAAAAAGCAGTTAAAAACTTAAAAAATGCTATTCTACAATAAAAAAGGAACCTGGAGTTTCAATTGGCACACACAAAAGTTGGTTACAAGTCCCTCTTCTCCTAGCTTAATAACAAAAGAGGGAAGTGTAGAAATATAGGTCCGCTAAGTATGGATAACTTTATTATGACCTGTGATAAAGATATAACTGATACTTTTAATATGCAATTTTGCTCGATATTTTCTAAAAAAAAAAACAAGGATCCCATGACTACTCAATAAATAGATGATACTTTAATACAGTATTCCATTTCTGAAGTCGATGTACTTAAGGCTCTGCATTCCCTAAATAAGACATCTAGTCCAGGACCTGATGGTATTACTCCCAGATTTTTACTGGAAACAGCTGAGGCTTTAGTTAAACCTCTTACCCTCTTTTTTAATAAATCTATCCAAAACAGTCTTATTCCACATGACTGATCTAAAGCAACAGTTGTTCCAATTTTCAAAAAAGACAGTCACTCTAGGCCAGAGAATTATTGTACAATAAGTTTAACATCTGTAGTATGTAAATTAATGGAGAGAATAATTAAAGATCTCATAGAAACAGAAATTATCTCCAAAAATCTCATTGATCATACACAGCATGGGTTTAGACAGGGTTTTTCCTATACAACTAATCTGGTATCGTTCTACAATATAAGTGAGGGACTTGATGCTGATAAACCTATGGAGGTAATTCTGCTTGATTATAGCAGGGCCTTTGACAAAGTGCCACATGATAAACTTTTAGACAAAATGATAGGTCTGGGTTTTTCTCAGTCATTAATTAAATGGGTGTCCTGTTGGTTGTCCAATAGACAACAACAAGTTAGGATAAATGGCATTCTTTCTGATGTTGGGTGTGTGACAAGTGGAGTGCCTCAGGGGTCAGTGCTGGGACCAACATTGTTTAATGTATACATTAGCGATATGCAAGCCAATACAGGTATCTCTCTCTCAAAATTTGCTGATCACACCAAAATTGGAGGAGCTGTCAATACGGAGTTTAGCAGGTTACTACTCAGTAACACCTTAAAAACCATCGAACAATGGGCAGCCACCAATGATATGTTACTTAACTCAGATAAATGTGCAGTGTTGCACTTCGGTAAACTAACCCTAAACAGATATATTTTTTAAATAATACATCTCTTAAAGTTTCATCTTATGAATGGGATTGTGTAGTTATTGTGAATAATAAACTCTCTGCATCTGACCAGTGTATCAAGATAGCTAAAGCATCAAATGCTTTGCTTACTCGAATAAAATGCACATTTGACTCAAGGACTGAGGAATGTCTTATTCCACTTTACAGCACCCATATAAGGCCTCATTCTGATTATGGATTCCCATTTTGGAACCCTTATTTGAGGCAGGATATTGTCAGGATTGAGGGCATTCAGAGGAGGGTAACAAAAATGGTCCCCCACCTGGCAGATCTTGACTATAGTGATAGGTTACAAGAGACAGGTCTCCATCCCCTTCAGATGCGACGAAGCAAAGGGGATCTGTTATTTATGCATAAGATTCATAAATCCCACGACCTAATGCGGCAATGTGGGTTACAGTTTCCAAATAGGAAGACAAGTCCACGACTTAATAATAAACAGACCGATGTAACCAAATCTAGGACTAATAAAAGATTAAATAATTTTATGGTAAGATGACCTAGATTATGGAACAATCTGCCACAAAACCTGGTTGATAGTGTTTCCATTCATTCATTTAAAAAAGGAGTGGACCTGTGGCTACAAGTATCAAAATAGCAGGGTCTTGTTGTTTAATCTTCCCACCATGGTGGTGGGGGACAATCTCAATGGGTTTCAGCTTTCTTTTGTCCTTCAAAACCAAGTAAACCAAGAAGAGTCCAAGGCACACCTCGATGCCTCTCACTAGCTGCAGAGTGTGGAATGGTATGAGCATTACAGGCAAGAATCCCAAGTCACACCCCTGATGCCCGTCAATCTCTACAGGCTGGGGCGTTATGGTCGGAAACCCTAATGCCTCAGGCATTCGTTGACATTTTCACTCCAAATTTTCAACATGGGTTTTTTGTGACCCCCACCTTATGAACAGTGGCAATATCAGTTTGTTAGCCAAAAGCTGATTTTGCACAGCGAGTACTCAATTTGGCACCACAGGTGTGAAAACACATTTTGGACAGGATGTGAAAAATAACAGCTGCACTGTTCATGGGGAGGTACAAAAAATGGCAATGTTGAAATTCTGCAGTGAAAATATTAAAAAAACTGGTGAAGTCACGAGCGAGCATGGAAAATGTGCAACGCACACCCCTAATGCAATTAATTTGGGAATTCTTTTACAGCAAATTGTCAACACAGGGATTTTGGAACCTCTGCTCATGAACAGTGTCACTGTGATTTTCTGAATCTGTCCCGAACAGTGATTTCTGACAGCGACCACGCATTTCTACGCTGGAAGTGTGAAAACACATTTCGCCCATGGTGTGAAATATGACAGCTGTACTGTTCATAAGGAAGTGTGGAAAAATGCCACTGGTGAAAATCTGGACTGAAAATATTAGAAATCCATGAAGTTACGAGGGTGCGTGGAAACTGCGGAATGGTAGCTCGTAACACAGTCATTTTATGGATTTTTTTCACCAAATTTTTAACATAGCCATTTTAACACCTCTGCTCATGAACAGTGTCACTGTGATTTTCTTAATCTGTCCCGAACATTGATTTCGCACATCAACTGCGCCATTGTGCGCTACATGCGCTGAAACACATTTTGGGCAAGATGTGAGAAATGACAGTTGCACTGCTCATAAGGAGGTGTGGTAAAATGGCAATGTTGAAAATCTGGAGTGAACATATTGAAAATTCACGAACTTATGAGCGTGTAGGAACAGAGCAATGCATGCTCGTAAAACAGTCATTTTGGGGAATTTTTTCACCAAATTTTCAACATAGGGTTTTTGGGGGCCTACCTCATGAACTGTGACACTGTCATTTCATAAATCAGTTCTGAAAGGTGGTTCCACGCAGTAACCATGAAATCACCTTTTGGGGCTGATTAACGCCATGACAGTGACATAATTCATGAGGTGGGGTCCCAAAAACCCTATGTTTTAATTAGATGATGTGGGACTTGTGCCACACTGGGGTGGGCTCCCAGCGTGGCAGCTGGAAGGCTGTTTGGGGGGCGTGGAGCTGATGGGGGATTGAGCACCCCTGTTGGCCATAGAAACTGTTGCCACGCTGGGGTGGGCTCCTAGCGTGGCACCTGAAAGTCTCCTGGGGGGAAACAGTGGAGCTGATGGGGGATTGGACACCCCCATTGGCCACACAATCTGTTGCCATGCTGGGGTGGGCTCCCAGTGTGGCACCTGGAACTCTGTTGGGGGGTGCGCAGTACAGCCGACGGGGGATTGGGCACCCCCATCAGCTATACAGTATGTGCGTGGGGGGGAGCGCATGGGCATGCAATATGCGTGCGTGTGCGTGCGTGTGTGTGTGTGGGAGGTGTGCATGAGCACATAATATGTTATCGCTGCTCACTGAAGCTCTCCCTTTCAACTGTACGGCACTGCATTTTCAGATGATGGCACTATGTTTCTTGCACATGCATTCAAGCAAACATAAAAATCACTCCCAAATATATGTATGGTCTTACTTCCTCTTAGATTTTATCACCCATATGCCATATATGTTTATGTTTCCTCTCTCACCGAATACCATTACTTTTGTCTTTTGATAATTAATTTTGAGTTCCAATTCAGTCAATATTGATTCAGCATGTTGTAGCTGTCATTTGACACCTATTGGGGAGCATGGCATTAGGACTAAATCATTTGCATACCCTAAAACTGGACATGGGACATCTGTAATTGAGGGAGCATGAAAGCAATTATCATTAAAGGACTGTAGACATTTTTCTATTACAGTGTTTAAAAGTGTTGACACCAATGGGCAGCCTTGTCTCGCTCCTGCATTTACTAGAAATGAACACACAAGTACAGTCACCAGAAAGTGTGTACCTATTTTAAGAGTGTTAATGTGAAGAGACATGATAACATCAATCAGCCATTATTTTACCATTAACTCCTTTAACCTATTGTGAAGAATATTACATGAAAGTGCATCAAATGCTGTTCACATATCTACAAATACTACATATAATTGTGATTTTTCTAAGTCTTACATATTTCTCTTCTTAATGATGCAGTCTGTAACAATAGTCAGTTATAGAATATGTCATATGTCTTAAACATTTTTCCTTAAACTTGCAGGGGTGCTCTTGGTGTGTGGCCAAAATCAGACTCAAACAGTTATAGTACCAGTAACCCCCCCCAAAAAAAAAAAGTTGCTAGAAAGCCTGCAATTCATTTAAGTTAATTCCATTTTCTTGCTGTCTTCATTCCATTTTAACATTTTAAAAGGGTTCTTATTTTCAGTATTCGGCCGAATCATGATAAGCCTGACCACCGAAGAGAAGGTGAGCCTTTCATTGGTAGGGTAACTACACTTATATGAGCTGTGGTCACACCGCTTTCCTTCTTTCTTGTGTGGAAACCCACACTGGTATCCCTTCAGGACCGTGGATCTGAAAAAACGCGGTGAAAAAATGCGCCATGATAACCACACAAGAAGAAACAATGCAAGTACCATGATACAACCTAGCACACTTCCTGTAGTTTATTATTGAGATATATACATTGGACTTATGGGGTACCTACTATATATTTTGATACTAAAGTAAAAGACATATGTTAGGTTGTATATTTACGATGGTGCATTCATTTCACCACACTTTTTGTGTGGCATGGATGGGACAGTTTTTGACCATGCTCTTTTTGGATAGGACAGGTTTGACATGAAACCAACCACTCTCTGACAGCATCTTTTATATAGTGTGTTCTGGCCTTCTCCTAATTAGCTACCTTCTCACTGGTCACCTATGAGCCTATATTGGGCCACAGCACACTATATAAACAATTCAGCCAGACAGATCCTTTAAAATGTTAAAGTGGAATTGAGACAGAAAGTAAGAAAATGGAATTAAATGAATTGCAGGCTTTCAGGCAGTTTTTTGGGGGGACAGGGAGCACTGATACTATAACAGTTACAGAATAGGCACTTCTGAATCTGGCTTGCAACCTTAGACAAAATATTACATTGACTAGTATGAGATTCTAATCACTGAGGTAATATTTTTGAAAACATTTTTGTAATATAGTTCATTAAAGCAATTGGACAATAATTACCAGGGTCTGAAGCTGGCCGACTTTTATGTATTGGATGGATCCTGCTTGATCATCAACTGGGGGGATAAATGTAAGTATGATGCAAGCATTAGAAAATTATGCAAAACTAAGTGGTCAGTTCAAGATGTCACATTTACAAAGTTCAGTTGGAACATCATCAGGGCAGGGCACTTTATATAATTTAAAGGAGTGTAGATAGCAAATTGAACTTCTGAAGAGTGTATGAAATCTGATTCAGAGGGCATCTGAGAAAACCATGACTAATTTGACACATAGGCTGGATCAAAGAAAATCATTTTAAAATGCTTGATCCATGATTCTGAATCTATATGGGCATCAATATTATTTGTGTAGTTTTTTGTAAGCCAAAAAGCCATTTGATCCTTTTTGTTAATAGTGTTTAACATTTGTTCCCATAACAATTTCTTAAATGAGGATTTTTTTCATGGTTGAATAATCCTTCTAGTTTTGATGGTGGCATGACAATTCTTTTTTATTTTTCTCGATGGGGTAATTCTTAGTTTGCTATACATATTGCAACAATTTGGAGTTTGCCATTATACGATCATTATCAATCCATGGTCCAGAAATTCAATATTGTGCCCCATTTGCCTGGAGTTTGCACCTGAGCATGGCATTCAAAAGGGGCAGGTGTGCACACTAGAAGAGTTAATGCACATGCAAAAAATAATGTATGTGGTGGGCAAAGGGAGGGGCAGGCACATGACTCCCAGCGCAGTGCAATATTCAGCCTGATAGTGCTGCAGAAAGGGATAGCACAGGCCACCTTGTGCTGCTCAATTACGCTGAGAGGAAGCCTGACCTACCCTGGGCAACCCTAGCAGCCAGTGAACCCTCTGCAGCCAACTACCATGTTGACAGTTGGGGGAGCACACCGTCTCCCTGGTACCCAGTGGTCCCCTCACCCTCTGATCCCTGTCCCCATTAAAATGAAACACTTCCCTGGTGTCTAATAGTTCCTCCATCCTCCGATTCCTGTCCCCATTAATATCAAAGTAGTCCCTGGTGTCTAGGGATTCTCCTGTACTCTGATCCCCAGCCCCATTACAATTATACATTTCCCATGTGTCTAGTAGTCCCTCCCACCCACTGATCACCATCCCTGCTATAAATAAACTATACATTGGTGTCCAGTAGTCCCCTCCACCTTCCAATTGCTGGCCCTGGTATACATAAAATATACACTGGTGTTCAGTGTTTCCCCCCATCCCTGATCCCTGTCCCCAGTAGAATCAAAGGATTCACTGGCATTCAGTGGTCCCCCCAACCCTCCTATCTCCCATTGCTGTTCTGTAGACAAAGTCTGAGGCATCTAACAACCCCCCTGCACTGCTCGCATCGGGTACACCACCCTGCCCCTATACCTTACATGGCAGTGCCATAGGGAGCCCATATGGTGACTGGCACAGCCCTCTTCACTGCTCTCAGCTGGCCACTGCATGCAATGACAGGAATAGATATCCTCTGTATGTAAAGGGAGCATGCACTGTCTACTGTAGACAGTATGCATGCTCCCTTTACAGTACAGAGGACATGCGCTCCTTGTCATCACATATGGTGGCAGGCTGAGGTGGTGAGAGGAAGACTGTGCTAGTCACTGTATAGGCTCCCCATGGCACTGATGTATAAGGTAAGAGGGGGTGGTAGGGTGGTGTACTCGGTGCAGGTGGTGCAGGGGGGTTGCTACATGTCAGGATCTTCATGTGCAGAACAGTGGCTGGATATTGGAGGGTGGTGGGGTCAACTGGACACCAGAGAATCAGTTAATTCTACCAGAGCCAGCAATCAGAGGGTAGGTTGGACCACTGTATGCCAGGAAATCTTTTGATTCTACCGGGGCCAGGGATCGGGGATGGGGGGGACCACAGGACACCAGTGTATGTTTTATTTTTACCAGGGCCAGTGATTGGATGGTGGGTGGAGGGAGACCACTTGATGCCAGGGAATTTTTTTATTCTACCTGGACCACTGCTTCCCATGCAAATGAGCCAATAATGTACATGCATATGGCTCCTTAGCACCTTGCATGCCCAATGAACTTGTTTGCATGGTGCCAGCTGAATATTGTGCAGAGGCTTCCAGCACAATTGGGTCTGGGGGTGCTCTTCCTTGCACATCAAGGTTCCATGTTGGGGTAGTGAAACTTGATTTAGCTCTGCACCAGCATGCCCCTATATTCAGTCAGACAGTGCCAGTGTACTATCTCACTGAATATAGCATCCTTGGAGTCATGGGCAATGGGCAAGTGCAGCACAAACCTTTGCGTTGCGCTTTTCCCATTTTTTAATATCAGACCCCAGGAGTTTTGTCCTTTAATTGATTTCACAGATTTGTGTAACAATGGTGCTACTTCGTTTAGAACATTCATTTTATTTATTTTTTTTATTTACTAAGTAGGATGCACTAGACAAACATTTACCCATTTTTATGCACAACCTGGGAGAGTACAAACCATCGGAGTACACACCATTAACCAGTACAGTTCATAACAATAACAACAGAGTAAAGATTCAGGACACCACGCAGCACTATACTTCACCAGCTCCTAAGCACTCTCCCTAGCCATGGATACCTCTACCGCAGAGGGCAACTAAACCCAAGGGCTGGCAAAAAGTCAAAAACTGTCAAGCTGCATGATCATACTATAAGACAAGTGGTCCAATAAAAATTTCAAATAGATTTGAGCCACTGTCATCCATGCCATTCGTCAAGGCAGAGGTCACAAGGAGCCCAGACCTACCACAGGGCTCATGTGAGCAAAATACAAGCTACAGGAAGACACAGGACATAACTGCAAATCACATACTAGTCATTGGGGACTCTATGATTTGGGGAATAGAGTCTCACCTACAACAGAGAAAAAATACAAAAGTTGCAGTCAAGTGCCTTCCAGGATCATCAGCACACAGAGACACTAGCAGCATTGAGAAAATCATACTGGACACAGGGATAAAACCGTATGTCTTAGTCCACCTAAGCACCAATGACCTGGCCAATCATTCAGTGGAAGAGACCAAGAGGCATCTGATCTCTCTAGCTGATAAACTTTCTCCTATTTCTTCCATTGTCTCATTCTCTGAGATTCTTCCACTATGGGAAACGTGAGCTAGCAGGAAGAAGATCAGAGATAAAGGCATCTCTGAGATCAACAATTGGCTCAGAGACTGGTGTGCAGAAAGGAGTTATAAATATATAGGGGACTGGAATACATTCTGGGAAAGGTAGTACTTTCGATATGATGGCCTGCACCTCACCAAGGGGGGCACCCAGGCTCTAGGCCAGAAATGTGACATTTTCATTTCTAATTTGAACTAGTTAATGAGTGAGCAGCAGCACCCAAGGAACCACAGGGGACAACTGTTGCCACTCCCAACAATCTCCTATGAACACACTGTCACAAACCCGCTCAGCAGATCAGCCCTCTACTCCCAAAGTGCCAACCTCCGAGTGCAGTCTTGCAAACAGTTTACAGAAACAAGGTAACCCTCCTGTCTGTTTTGAGGGTTCAAATCAACCTTTGGTCTCAAGTCTTGGAGGGATTCAAACTGTGAACCTCTTGCTAGCATACCCAATGCATAGGCTCAGATAATTCTGTCTTCGGGGGGCCAGATATATTTGCCTACGGGCATCTAACCAGGTGTACAGAAATGATTAAAAACGCTTACCTTTTTCCAGTTTGGTATCACCATTCAAGCTTATGTACAGTGTCTGCTTTTACCATATATACGCCACTTGTAAAAGGAAAGAAATCAAAGACAAACCAAGTAGGCTCTAAAAATAAAGTTTTATTAAAATAGAAAAAAAAATACATAAATACAGAACCAATATCACAAGAACTTTGCAACTCTTTTAAAAGAACAAGGTTTAAACAGTGCAATTCCTACTACAGTACTTAGATTTGTCTGGCTCTCTAAATACCTGCTTAAAGTGCTCATAGATGTTTCTCTGTCAGAGTCTAGATAGAAGTGTCTCTGAAATAAAACAGAATATTCCTTATAGAAAACTATATTTGCCAACCACTTTGTGTAAGGTCACCTAGCTCCTCCTCTGTCAGAATATATAACAAAAATATATCTACACAAAAATAGGATGTCTTTTCAAAGTATTAAATTCTGTAATCCTCAGCACAACTCATTCTCTTTTTCAAATGACATTTCTTTGATCTGTGAGCAGTATCCCCTCTCACACAGACACCAAAGCATTTATGATTTCGCACCAGTATACTAAACCTGGTTTCCCCCTCGAAACGTCATAAAAGGGATACTGATTTCCCTCCTAGCAGTCAAAGTTATAATTAACTTAGAAAAGTCTGTAATTAGCTTCTGGCTTTCCAGGTAACACCTTGTATCTAAAACCTGTGTGTGTATGTGTGTGTGATCTCACATGCTGTTTCAGCATTTCTCAAGAGAGACAGTCCATCACACATTTTTATATTACAAAAAATGACACAGTGATCAGAACCAGCTGTCTAAGTGTCACAATTCTCCCCACCTAGACTGAATTTGGTGGCTCTATCCTCTGCATGGTATGAGCTTTCCAAATCAGTTCACTCCTCATAGACCCTAGACAGCCCATCTGAGTTCTGATTTTTGCCTTCAGCCTCCTTGTCATATCATAGCCTTGCAAAGCAAGACTCCAACTTAGCAATCTACCATTGTTCTTTCCATCTGGGTCAGCCAAACCAGCAGGTTGTGGTCAGTCTGCACCACAAGATGCTGCCCATATAAGTATGGTTCAAATTTCTTTAGGGGCCCACACTATGGCAAGACACTCCTTTTCCACCGTGGAGTATGCTTGCTCCCTGGGAAGTAACATCCTACTCAGGTACACTACTGGGTGATCTGTCCCTTGGCTGGATGTTTGACTCTGTACTGCCCCAATACCCATGTCTGAGGCGTCAGTCTGAACTATAAAGGTTTTGCTATAGTCAGGACTTGTCAAAACAGGAGCACTGAACAGTGCCTCCTTTAGTCTGGTAAAGGCTTTCTCACAGGCTGGGTCCCAAATAATTTGCTTGGGCATCCTTTTCTTTGTCAGGTCAGATAGTGGAGCAGCCAGGGCACTGTAATTGAGTACACATTTTCTGTAGTACCCTGCTGTCCCTAGAAAACTCCTGACCTGCTTCTGTGTTTCTGGTCTGGGCCATGCCTGGATTACCTCTATTTTTATTTGGTTAGGACGAAGCTGTCCCCGGCCTACCACATGCCCGACGTATGCCACTACTCCCATTGCCACCTGGCACTTCTCGGCTTTGACAGTGAGCCTGGCCCTCTGTATCCTTCTCAGCACTTCCCTAAGGTAGGATAGATGTTCCTCCCAGCTGGTACTAAAGATGGCAATGTCATCCAGGTATGCCACGGTGGACTCCTCAGTACCATTTAACACCTGGTTCACCAACCTTTGGAAAGTGGCCGGGGGGTTCTTCATTCCGGAAGGCATTACTTTAAAATCAAATAAGCCTATTGGAGTGATGAAGGCCGGCCTTTCCCTAGCTCTGCCTGTCAACTCTACCTGTCAATACCCCTTGGTCAGGTCAATGGTCATAAGGTAGGTCACCCCTCCCAACTTGTCCAGGAGTTCATCTGTCTGGGGCATCGGGTGGGCATCTGACTTCATGACTGCATTTAGTCCATGATAGTCCACAAAGAAATGAGTAGAGCCATCTGGCATAGGCACAAGGACTATGGGTGAGGCCCAGGGACTGTGGGATCTCTGGATTACCCCTAAATCCAGCATCTCCTAGACTTCCCTCCTAATGTCCTTTTGGACAGCCTCTGACACCCGATATGGTGTCCGCCATATGGGTGTCTGTGTCTCTGTCTCCATATCGTGCATCACTAAGGGGGTTAGTCCAGGCTTGGCACTAAACAGTGGGGCAAAGTCTGCTAAAACCTCCCTTACTTTCTGAATCTGGTCCGGGGCCAGCTGGGGAGACAATTTTACTGCCTCCACAGAGGACTCCCACTTGCTTTCCTCTGGCAAGTCTAGAAGGGGGTCTCCTTCATCCGTTCCCTCCCCATGACTACACACTGCAAGCACCATGTCAGCCCTATTTGCATATGGCTTCATCATGTTGTCATGGTACATTCTTTCTGTCTGTCTTCTGTCAGGTAGCTCCACAATGCAGTTTACATCATATGCCTTCCTAACCACTTTGTATGGTCCTGCCCACTCAGCCTGCAGCTTGTCTTTCTGGACCACAATAAGGACCATGACTTCCTGACCAACCATGTACATACGAATGAGCTCTGGCTCTGCAGTTGTACTACAAATTTTGTTTCTGTTGGACAGCTGCTAGGTTGCTCTGGGATGTGCACATAAGCTCCTTTAGCCTTTCCCTAAACCTAAGGATGTAATCCACAATGGGAGTTCCCTTGGTGGTGTGCTTGCCTTCTCAGTCCTCACGGATCAAGTCTAGGGGCTCATGTACCCGGCATCCATATAAGAGTTCGAAGGGAGAAAATCCTGTTGACTCTTGGGGCACCTCCCTGTATGCAAACAACAGGTGGAAAAGGTATTTCTCCCAGTTCCTCCCATGCTGTTCAGCAAATGCTCAGAGCATTGACTTTAGGGTACCATTGAATCATTCCACAAGACCATTGGCTTGTGGGCGATACGGTGTTGTGCATCTCTGCACCATCCCACACTTCTCCCATAAACATTTCATCAGGTCCGACATGAAGGAACTCGCTCAATCGATGATTACCTCCTGCGGAAACCCAACATGGGAGAAAATCCCAAGTAAGGCATCTGCCACTTTGCCTGTCCTCGGTGAGGATAGGGCGACTGTCTCTGGGTACCGGGTGGAATAATCCACCACAGTCAGGATGCATCTCTTCCCTGAGGAGCTGGGGGTATTTAAAGGTCCCACAATATCCATTCCCACCCTCTGGAATGGCTCCTCTACTATGGGCAATGGAATCAGCACTTTTTTTTTTGCCCACCTTCTCTATTTCTTGCCACTGGTGACATGACCTGCAATGCTCCTTCACCTGTTGGGTGAAGTTAGGCCAGTAGAAATTCTGGGCCAACCGCTGCATCGTGCGTATGATTCCCAAGTGACCAGACAAAGGAATATCATGTGCAATCTTGAGCAACTGTTTAAAATACTCCTGGGGAATGACAAGCTGCCTACCTAGCACCCTCCCTCTGTCTGTACTGTCTGAGTATACATAAGTCCATTTTCCTAATAAACCTTATGTCTGCCATCACCTCCCTGTGCACCATCTGTGTCTGCCCAAGCCCTCAGCTTCTCTAAACTAGGGTCACTTCTCTGAGCAGCTGCAAACCCCTCACACATTCCCAAGGCATGGGACAGGTCCCCTTCAGTCACTAAACTAGAGTCCCTACCAATAGCATCAGGGCACTCAGTATCACTGTCAATTCCAACCCTCTGACAATGGATCACCCCTCCCTCTTCAGAGTAACCCTCTGTAGCTGTGTGGTTACTTGCTACTGGGGAAATTTCTACCCCCTTTTCGTTAGTCTCCCCATCTGGAGACACAGGCTGGGGAACCAGCCTCTCAGTGGTTTCCACAATGGCTTCTGTGGGGTTCAGGGAACTACAATTTTCCCTTGCTGCTTGGCTATGAGTAACTGTACACATCATCCCGTTTTAGATTATTGCCCAGGATCACATCCACTGCTAAGGTTTTGGCTACAGCCACCTGTTGCACAGTTCCCCCTGTTTCACCCCAGTCTAGGAGAACACTAGCGAGGGGCAATGTTTTCACCTCACCAGTAAAGTCCTGTACAGTGACATATTTATTGGGTATAAGCTGACCAGACTCTACCAGATCCCCCTTTACTAAGGTCAGAGATGCCCCTGTGCCCCTTAACCCTTGCGTCTGAACACCATTCACCATGACTGGGTGCATGTGTTCCCTCATGTTCACTGGCATGCTTCCAGGGACACACAAACAATCTACTTCCTTTATAGCACCCTGTTGTTTATTGCTCACCTTTTTGGGACACTGTTTGGCAGTATGTCCAGTTTCTTTACACAACCAACATTCATTTCTTCTCTCAGAGAAATTTTTTCTCTGAAACCTAGGGCTAACTGGTTTTGGTGGAGGCAGTGAGGGTTTTAGCTGCCCTGAAGGCACGCTTTTCCCTTTCTGTGCTGCCATGCCCACCCCATTTGCTCTCAGAGCAGGTCTGCTTTTGGCATAGCGGTCCAAGAGTTCAGCAGCCTCTTGCACTGTTTTGGGATCTCAGTCCTCTAGCCAGGTTTTTAGCTTGGCTGGGCATGCCCAATAAAACTGTTCTAATAAAACCACATTTTCAATTTTATCAATGGAGTTTGCCTCAGTTCCTTCCCACCAATGTTTTAAAAACTGACGTTGTTTCATGGCTAGCTCCTCGTAGCTCATATCAGGGATTCTCCTGAGCTTATGGAATTTAGCTCTGTATGATTCAGCAGTTAATTCAAACTTTTTAACAGTGCAGCTTTAAGTTTGCTGTAATTATCACTGTCCTCATTGTCCATTTGACCAAATGCATCCTGAGCATTCCCGGTAAGTAGCGTGGATAGCTGGAAGCTCCAGGACTCTCTAAGAATTTTAGCCTGAATACAAACTTTTTCAAAAGAATTTAAAAAGGTATCCATATCCTCCCCCTCTTTAAATTCTGCTATTAATTTGGAATTCAATTTGTAACCCAGTCCTGTAGTCCCAGTTAAACTCAAGCCACTTCCTGCTCTGGTGCTTGTGGTTGGAGTTGTATCTTCTCCAGTCCGTGTTGCCTCAGGTGCTCCTGCTCCTCACGATCTGTGTCTTGGTGTTCTCACTCCCTCTTCTCCTCTGCAGCTCGCTTGCTCTCATGCTCTTCATGGTCTGCGTCTCTCTGTTCTCATTCTGCCTCTCGGTGTTCTCATGCCCTCTTCTCCTCTGCTTCCCTTTCTTCATGGTCCCTCTCTCTCTGGAACTCCAGCTCCATCCTGCGCAACTCAGTTTGCAACCTGAGTACCTCTGGATCCAGGATACTGGTGACCATCCCCTGCTGCTATGGCCCTTCACTGACAGTGGCTCTGCTGTCATCCTCACCAGATCTGGACACTGCACTGGCCACTAGCCCTGCCACACTCAAGGTCTGGTCCCTTTCAGTCATGGTCTGTGACTCACTGCTCTGGGGATCTGCTACCATCAGGGCATCTATGAAGTTCTGCTTGCTGGGTTTCACCACAAATGGGACTCCTCTGTCCCCGCACAACTGCTTTAAGGAGTCTACAGTGTGCCTGCTGTAGTCAGAAGCCATCTTCTTCTCTCACTACTGCTACTCTGACTTGCACTTTAGAAAAAAAAAATAAAATGGCTAGGAACTTGACTGTATGCCATGTGATATAGTTCTGTTTCCTTTTTAAAATAAATCATTGCCTTTTTCTTTCTTTGCAAGTGAGCTTACGGTCCCAAACTGACACGCTGAACAATAAAAGATTGTGATACCAAAATTATGCCTCTACTGCAAACCAGTCTGTCACAAACCCACTCAGCAGGTCAGCCCTCTACTCCCAAAGTGCCAACCTCTGAGCGCAGTCATGTGAACAGTTTACTGAAACAGGGTAACCCTCCTGTCTGTTTTGTGGGTTCAAATCAACCTTTGGTCTCAGTCTTGGAGGGATTCAAACTGTGAACCTCTTGCTAGCATACTCAATGCACAGGCTCAGATAATTCTGTCTTCGGGGGGCCAGATATCTTTGCCTATGGGCACCTAACCAGGTATACAGATATGAACTCTTAAAAACTGTAATAAAAGACCTCATCAAAAATGCTTACCTTTTTCCAGTTTGGTATCACCATTTAAGCTTTTGTACAGTGTCTGCTTTTACCATATATACTCCACTTGTAAAAGGAAAGAAATCAAAGACAGACCAAGTAGGCTCTAAAAATAGAGTTTTACTAAAATAGAAAAAAATACGTAAAACATAAAATACAGAACCAATATCACAAGACCAATACACATCTTTTAAAAGAACAAGGTTTAAACAGTGCAATTCCTACTACAGAACTTAGATTTGTCTCACTCTCTAAATACCTGTTTAAAGTGCTCATAGATGTTTCTGTCAGAGTCTAGATAGAAGTGTCTCTGAAGTAAAACAGAATATTCCTTAACTCATTCTATCCTATTGTCACTTAGAATGTTCAGGTACCCTCTGTCTGCTGCTAAAACACCTGTGTGCATGAAGGGGTTTTAGATCTGTAGCATTCATACAAACACACTGTGCTTAAACCTACATATCTTAAAAACCATACATCCAATTTTAAAACTGTAAAAAGACAAGTTTTTCAGGACAAAAAGTTTTTGAAAATGAGTGAGGTTTGGTTATGCCTATTTAACTGGATTTAATGTTGTGTAAGGTTGTTTTCATATTTTAATAAATTCTGATGATTTTATCTAAATATAATTATGCTCTGTTTAGTTAATTATGCAAAAATATTAAATTTCTGTAAAATTGTTGATTAATATTGTTAAAAATATACAATAAACATCTGTCATTGTCTAAAAATAAATTTTGCAAGTTTTTTTTACCATTTTTTTAGTCAGAAATCAATATCTGAATCTCTTGTTATTACAGTTTGAGTTTTTTGTTCCACTCCACTGGTTGGAATTTTTGTAGTGTTTAATTCGTCTTACTCACTGATTTTAGGTTATGAATCTAATTATCAATTGTTTTGTTTTTCCCCTAGTTTAGTAAGAACATATTTACACATTACCTTAGAAGGACATATCAGGAAGTGATGCTGGAAGGAAGTGCTTTGTGAGGTCAAGTGATGTAAGTAAATAGGAAGAACACTTCCAGTGTAGGTCAGTGAGCTGAAACAGGAAATGGAGACATTTGTTAGTGCTGGAGGTCTCTCTATGATTAACTGCATATTTGCTGTAGTTAAAATGTGTAATTTCATTAAAATAAACTATTTTATTTTATTTTTGTAATAAAATCCCATAATAAGTATAGGAAACTGTATTTTATTTGTGCTGTTTGCTTTATCATACTGTAAATGAAGCATGATGTTGTTCATGTAAAGGTTCACATTCTTTCAGTAAACATCACGTTACATAAATCTGTGTATTATTTAATTTCCTGGCTTAGTTTATTTTGGGGGGTTGTATTATGGGATGGTTTAAGGTGAGGGAATGACTGTATGATGAAGCACTGTGTGTTAGTGGTGGTGGTGGGGGGGCAAGTCCTGCATTCATAATACATGCTCAGATGTACTTCATATGTTCTGGGGAAATGAGAGGGGCTGTATGCATGTAATAATGGTGCTAATATACACTGTAGATACATTATGGGTATACTTAAAGGAAGATGAAATTGCTGAAAAGGCGCTGGTAATTTGGGGTATACTGTGTCATGGGGAAGAGGATGGGTGTGCCTGTACCAAGGAATGATGCTCATAGGCACTGCAGCCTTTTGCATCATGAATTGGCACCAGCCCCTGAGGTATACTCAGTTGTAGGAAGGAGGTGGGCTGCCTGCACCTGGTAATGGTGTTCATCACCATGCAGAAACATTGTGGGTACATACAGGGTGATGACATGGGCACCTGTAAAGGTTGTGTACTATGTGCTGTGTCACATGGTTTGCCTGCATACACATGTGATATGTTGCAACATTCAGTATGGCGCACTGTCTGGGTGGGAAGGAGTGTGGGTATGCCTGCACCATGGAGTGATGCTCATTGGAGCACATGTGTACTGTGTGCTATGTTTCATTTGAATGGACTGTGTAAGTCATACACTGGCACTGATCACATCACAGTGCGTCAGAGGTAAGGGATGGTCTGAAGCATTATGAGCACAAGGGACTAAAGTGGTTGTGGAGTGATTCTAACTTAAATAGAACATTACAGTGCATCTGAGGGTAGTGTTGGAATGAATCTTGATGTGCACAATGCACTACACCATGGTGACTGAGGAGGGATCCATACCAGTAATGCACATCACAGAGTGTCAGAGATAAAAGCTGGACTGAAGACTGATGAACAGATGGACTAAATCAGTGACTCTGGTGGGATTTGAACCTGGACAGCACTTTACAGTGCAGTAGAAGTTGGGGCTGGTCTGACACCAGATCAGTCAATATACAGCACTATTGGCTGAGGAGGGATCTGAACCTGAATTGCACTTCACTGTTCACTACAGTTTGGGGCTCAAAGGTTGCATGATAAGGAGATAGATTTTACAAGTGGCTGTGGAGGGATTTGAGCCTGAAGAATACTTTACAGTGCATCAGAGATTGGGTCTGAACTGATGTCATATGAATTGATGGGCTACACCAGTGTATGTGGAGGGTTTTGAACATCAAATGCACTTCACAGTGCATTATGGGATTGGTCTGGAGTGAGACATGGTAAGTCGATGGACAACACCATCAGCTGTGGAGGGATCTAAACCTGAAATGCACTTCACTTTTCACTACAGTTTGGGGCTCGACTGACACATGATAAGGAGACAGATCTTACAAGTGGCTGTGGAGGGATTTGAAACTGAAGAATACTTTACAGTGCATCACAGATTGGGGCTGAACTGATGTCATATGAATTGATGGACAACACCAGTGACTGTGGAGGGATTCAAAACCGATTTGGCCTTTACAATGCATCACAGATTGGGGCTGGACTGATGCCAGATAAGTTGAAGGCAATGCCATTATTTTTTTCATTTTAAACAATCAGCAACTGCATATTAGGGAGAAAACTCAAGTGCAGAGCATGAGACAAACATGCTACTGACCCTAACCCACTTATCATCTATAACACAGGGAGCAACATGCCACATAGATTTTAACATAGCCATAATCTGAACATAAACTCCTTGAAAAGTAACAAAAGGTGCTGAATTCATGTCACCTCATCTAGTACATGCACAAGAAACACTCTCTCCCATCAGGAATGCCTGCCGGATCCATAAGATGTGATCACACAGGATGACCAGAAATTACCCCAAAATGAACAAAGTAACAACTATGAAAACTTTTATCATAAATAAAATTAAAAACAAATAAAGTAAATACAGATTACAAATCGAGGTTTTGGCACCAAAATGCAATGAGTATTTTAGGATAAGAGCAGCACCTCCATCTTGAAACTAAGTTTCCAGTTACCATGCTCTTCCTGCACCAGTGTGTGCTCTGACTGGTTAATGGAAATAGTGATGTGTACACAAGCACAGAGCAAGCATGGCAACAGTGAGGAACAATATGACCAAATGGTGACGTTCTACAAAGCTAGGGCAGGCAGGTGAGGGCCGCACCCTAACTGAAACATAAAAATCACTGTACACTCCAGAGGCCAGAGAGCCACTTTCCCTCCAGTGATGGTTGTAAAAATATACGAGTCCTTGCTTCGATGCTAAATAAGGATTTAGTCTAACATTTCAGGCACACACATTGAATAGAATAGTGGAAGGCACAACAAAAGATCTGCATACAGGTTCCCTGGTGCTTCGACAACTAAGACTTAATCAGGGGGATGGTGCCTGCATCTAAGACAATCCCTTTATACCAATTAAATTCAGAACTGATGTCAGAAAATCCGACCAATCACAGAGATCAATTTTAAAATGCAGAAATATTCAGCTCACTTAGTGGTATAAATGGACTAATAGTTATAACAATCATGATATCAGTGACAACATGTTATTGTAGAAAAATACCCCAAAAGACAAAAAAATACACCAAAGTGGTGATGGCCAATCAGATTGCTCGAATAAAAAACAAATATAAGTTATGAAATTAATTATAGTGTCAACCTGATCAGCTTAACATGTTACACTAAAACAAGATGTTTTGTTGTTACAATACAAACTAATGGCAGAATGAACATAATACATTTTTCACAGCACATGCAAAAAATAGTGAATTTATTTACTGATGTATTAAGGCTTGTTTTCTCAAAAATAGCCAATGGGAACGCATATTATATTAGGTAAAATCAGTAAGGGTACGATGTCCCCTATTAGCTGGTACAACTCAATTTATCAAATGTAAACAAATGCTTGAACTGCACCAAGAAAAATATATGGATGCCAATTGGCATCATCAGGCACTACAGCACATGATTTAGGACGCCATATGGCATCATCAGGAAAAAGAGGGTTTTTTTTTATGACGCCATATGGTGTCATCAGGAAGGAATGAGTTGGATAAATTATTAAAGAAAACTATATTTGCCAACCCCTTTGTGTGCGGTCACCTAGCTCCTCCTCTGTCAGAATATACGATAAAAAAATATCTATGCAAAAACAGGATGTCTTTTCAAAGTATTAAATTCTGTAATCCTCAGCACAACTCATTTTCTTTTTCAAATGACATTTCTTTGATCTGTGAGCAGTATCCCCTTACACACAGACACCAAAGCATTTATGATTTCGCACCAGTGTACTAAACCTGGTTTCCCCCTCAAAACGTCATAAAAGGGATACTGATTTCCCTCTTAGCAGTCACAGCTATAATTAACTTAGAAAAATCTGTAATTAGCTTCTGGCCTATCTAAAACGTGTGTGTGTGTGTGTGTGTGTGTGTGTGTGTGTGATCTCACATGCTGTTTCAGCATTTCTCAAGACAGACAGTCCATCTCACGTTTTTATATTACAAAAAATGACACAGTGATCAGAACCAGCTGTCCAAGTGTCACACACACAACCAGATCAAGACAACACTAGCACACACCTTATCAGCACACTTAAGGACCCTGCAAGCAAAGTGCCTACTTTTCTGCAGCACTTTGGGATCAAGTTCTGGGGCAAGATTACCATTTCCTGCAGGACTTCTGTGGCGGTGGTTTGCAATTTCTGCAGAAGTTCTGTGGCACCGGTGAACTGCCACATGACAGCATCAGCTTGTCATCCTGACTTCATGTCCATGGCAATGGCGATCCGAATAGGGGAATGCACAGTAACAATAGTTAAAAAAAAAGACATTTAGAAATAATTTTATTTTTAAAAAAGCTAAAAAAAATCTGTCAATTAAGGTCCTATCCTATTACATAAAACAAATATGCACAGGGGACCTTATATGATAAGTTATTTATATACTCGCGCTTGTTACGCCACTCGTGAGGTCCCCACTATGTATCAGTTATATATTTATATGCAATCTGTAACATAGTTTAAAAAAAATTCCCCTTTTTCTGATAGTGAATTTGTATCTTCATCCATACAGGTCCCTTTGGAAGTGGTATAAACATAACAGAGAAGATACTGCAAGACCCAGTTTTCAAGCCAACCCACTTCTCCTGACACACTATGTAACCCCATCAAGCCATGACATGCATGTCAACCCCTTGTTTTTTTCCCCAATTGTTTAACCAAGTGAGACACACTAAGCTGAAAGCTTGTTTACAGGTGCAACCTTGTGAGAGAATGCTTCCCAGCCTGACACAAGGTGTCACCCGTGTGACAGAACACTGTGCCATACCTTCCCAGGCCTAAGAGTGGAAGCGTGCCAAAGGGTTGTACCCCTTCCCAACCTTATGCTGCACAGTCAGTTTCCAGAGCTAATCCCAGAACCTGAGTCACTAACATGGGAACACAACATGCTACCCACTGGCCCAACAGCTGGCCCTGCACACAACCTTTTGCCATAACTTTTAGGTAATTCTATCAACCCATGATAACATATAATCAGTAGCCCTGGCAAAAATATGTACAATGCAATTATTCATTTAGTAGATCTGTTCTTTCAACCAGTTTACATTTTATTATATCCCATCTGTCTGGGCATAATTACTTTATTTTTCTTAAAAACGACAGGTTGATTCATTTTACCAGTTATTCATTTCAGATGGCATCCCTATACCTTAAATGCATAAATAAATATGTACAAAGTAAGATATGGAGTTAACAGGTCTATTGTTTTGTCAAGTATTTGTTTAGGGAAAGGGAACATTGTTTAACCAGGAGTAGCACACAAAGCCAAAGCTTGTTTCCAGATGCAACCTAGGAGCACAAGGAAGTTAAGTGACTTGCTCAGAATCACATAGTATGCACCTAGGTGGCTGTGGGATTCAAACCTAGGTCTCCAGATCTGCAGCTCAGAGCTTTAACCCACTGGGCTATACTGCCTCCAAATTTAAGTTATCCATAGTGTAAAAAGACTGAAAATTTTATTAGGCTGTAGTACAGGTTGAGCAACTATCACAGTACCTGATGTGCTGTTCCACTTTCTCTGGGAGTGGGAACTATGATAGATAAGTGACTATTCATTCCTGTGGCAGAATGTAGCCCTGTCATTAGTTAATATATTATGTCATATATATATTGACACCACAATCCGCATGGGGGTTGTATACAGACCCCCATCTCAGGGGAAGGGAATGGACAAGGAAATGATAGTAGGCTTTCTTAGAATGGCAGAAAAAGGGGAGATGTTGATGGGGGACCTGAATATGCCAGATGTTAACTGGAGCACCTTTGCTGCAGGCACATCCAAGAGCAGGGTCATTCTTGATGCCCTACAGGGGGCATGCCTCAGACAGCTAGTATTGGAACCCACTCGGGAGGGAGCAGTCTTAGACCTGGTACTTTCAAATGAGGATGGAGAAAGAATCTCAGATTTAGAAGTGGGTAGCCATCTGGGAACAAGCGACCACCAAACAGTGTGGTTCATGATAAACACATCCATACAATCAAGCCATACAAAAGCAAGAGTACTAGAATTTAGGAGGGCTGACTTTAGGAAAATGAGAGAGTGCATTAGAAAAGCACTAGCAAGCAGGCAAGAAGGAGGGGTGGAGGAACAATGGGGAGTGATCAAAACAGCCATCACAGAGGCAACAAGCCTTTGTTTAAAGCAAATCAATAAAACACAACGAAGGAAAAAAACGCTATGGTTCACAAAAGAGGTGGCAGGGAAGGTTAAGGAGAAAAGGACAGCATTCAGGAAATATAAGGAAACACAGAAGGAGTAGGACAGAGAACTTTATCAGTTAAAGCAGAAAGAGGCTGGGAAGGCAGTCAGAATAGCAAAGGCCAAACCGAGAAGGATAGCCAATTCTGCTAAGAAGGGGATAAGACTTTTATAGGTACATTAGGGAGTGAAGAAAAGACCAAAGGAGGATACTGAAGCTTAATAAAGGAGAGAATATGGGTAGAGGGTGACAGTGAAAAGCAGGGATACTGAAAAAATATTTCTGCTCAGTATTCACAAAGGAAGAGGAGGGGAGTTACCAAACCAAACAAGAGAAACACTTGAAGACGGAATCGATACCAGTCCATTTACAGAAGAAAGGGTTCTGAAGAACTAATAAAATTGAAGGTGGACAAAGCAATGGGGCCTGATGGGATTCACCCAAGAATTCTAAAAGAACTAAGCGAGAACTAGTGACACCACTGACTACTCTCTTTAATAAATCATGGGAGGATGGGGGTGCTACCTGAGGACTGGAGGAGGGCAGATGGATTCCTCTTCACAAAAGTGGGAGCAGGTCAGAGGCAGGAAACTACAGACCAGTTAGTTTGACCTCAGTGGTAGGGAAAATGATGGAATCACTTCGAAGGAAAGAATTGTTGAGTATCTAGAGGCCAGTGGGCACAGGACCCAAGGCAGCATGGATTCATGATGGGAAGGTCATGTCAGAGAATCTAATAGATTTATTTGACTGGGTGACCAAAGTAGTAGACCAGGGAGGGGCTGTGGATATGGCCTACCTAGATTTTAGCAAGGCATTTGATACAGTCCCACACAAAGATTAATACACAAGATAGCAGCCTTGGAGTGGGTCCCAAGGTGGTACCCTGGATAACAAATTGACTAGACAACAGGACGCAAAGGGTAGTAGTGAATGGAGTACACAGTGAAGAAAGGAGGGTTACTAGCTGGGTACCACAGGGTTCAGTACTGGGACCGGTCCTTTTTAATGTCTTTATAAGTGACATTACAGAGGAACTGGAAGGAAAAGTATGTCTCTTTGCAGATGACACAAAGATCTGCAACAGGGTTGATACACAAGATGGAATGGAAAGGATGAAAAGGGACTTGGCAAGGTTGGAGGAATGGTCAAATGCATGGCAACTCAGATACAATGCAAAGAAGTGCAAGGTAATGCACATGGGAAACAAAAACCCAGGGGAAGCGTACACAATGGGGGGTGAGATACTGACAACAGTAAAAATAGAAAGGGACCTGGGGGTAATTATATCAGATGACCTAAAGGTGGGCAAGCAATGTGAGAAGGCAGTAAGGAAGGCTGGGGGGATACTGGGATGCACAGGAAGAGGCATCAATAGTAGAAAACAGGAAGTTGTTATCCCTCTGTACAGACAGTTGGTGAGACCCCATCTGAGTACTGTGTGCAGTTCTGGAGACCCCATCTCCAAGAAGACATAGAGTGGAGGCTGTCCAGAGGAGGACAATTCAAATGGCAGGGTCTGCACCAGAAGACATATGAAGAAAGACTAAAGGAGCTTAACATGTATACTCTTGAGGAAAGAAGGGAGAGAGGGGACATGATAGAAACTTTCAAGTACCTCAAGGGAATTAACAAAGTCCAAGAAGGTAGCATCTTCCAGAAAAAGAGATGTGCAAGAACAAGGGGGCACAATTTCAAGATAGAGGGGGGACGGTTAAGGGGTAATGTGAGAAAGTATTTTTTCACTGAGAGGGTTGTGGATGCATGGAACAGCCTCCCTGAGGAGGTCGTGGAGTCAAGAACAGTGGGGAACTTCAAGAATGCATGGCACAGGCATAAGGCAGTCCTAGTGGCGGGTAAGAGGAAGTAAGCTGTTGGTTAACTAGGATCTGCAGCTTGTCTGTTAGGTAGGAAAATGGGCAGACTAGGTGGACCAAGCAGTCCTTATCTGCCGTCAAATTCTATGTTTCTATGTCAGAGCACTGATAACATCACATGCTGAGCATAGATGGGGATTGGATATGAAAGGAGGGGAAGGGAACCAGGTCATACGGATAAACTGGAAACATTAATAAAGAATCAGCAAGAACAGTGCATTCTGTGACATTGCAGATATTTAGTGGTAGGTTGCAAGTTCTGCATAAATTCTGCAGTCACAGAATTTTAGGGGCCTTGCCTACAAGGCTACTTAGTATGAAGAAGAAGGTCTCCTGCAAATATACAGAAAAAGGGAAGCTCCACAGTGATTAGTTCTAGCCAAGGAAGGCAAGCATTGTGCGTCAATGCTCGTAGCCTGGTGAACAAAATCCCGGCTCTCACCGCCATAATGGTGGAGGTAGACCTGGACTGGGTTACTGTCACAGAGACATGGTTCACTGAGAACCACACCTGGGATGTAGCTATCCCAGGATACGTACTATGCTGAACAGACTGCAATGGTAAGAAAAGTGAAGGGGTAGCAGTGTATGTGAAAAACAGCATGAATGTTATGGAAACCCAGGGACAGAGCAGCAATGCAGAGGTCCTCTGGGTTACCCTTGGAGCAAGATGTATGTACCCTTTCTGAACTGGGGTTATATACAGACCCCCAGCCCATAATAAAGACTTAGACAGGGAACTCCTGGAGGCCTACTCCTTCACATCATCATTAGGTATCATACAGTTAGAGAGACTGTCAGACATAGATGACTGTATAATAATTTGATTGGCAGTACCATCCACCATAAATGGCAAATTACTGGCACCCGGTTAGAATAGTGCTACACGAATATGTCAATCTACAGAGTGGTAGTTCATGTAGCGCTAGCACAGACAGTGAGAGGGGATATACAGTGCCTTCAGTAAGTGCTTCCCTGGTCACTATCTGTGGTACTGTACAGCACAAGGGCACCAGAATCCAGGAGGCTGGCCAAGCTGCTCCTGTGGAATGGAGGGCTGGTGCATAGAGCAGCTCAGCAAGCAGCAGTGGAGACTAGGGTTCTAATCCTGGTCTCCAAAACATTTTGTGCGTTGGGACTTAGAATTCTTTACTTGGGGCCACAGAAACAGTATTCCATGGCCTCACGAATTTTAACTTTCCCTGTGATCCGCCCCCTCCCCTGAGTGAAACCCCGCAGAAACAAAATTGGTGCCATTTTTACCACGCGGTCCTTGACCACGCTATTACTGTCAGCACAACGTATATGAGGCAAAATCTCTTTCAACTTGTTTAGAAGTGGGGTGACCTTATTTTCAATAGAATCATTAGTAAGTTAAAGTTCTGTGTATCGGAGTTAATAGAGTAATTCACATAAATCACCTCTGGTGGTTACTCTAAAGAGATATTGCTAGGGAGTTGATAATATGTAGTAAGTAAAGATTGTCTAAGACTCCTATTGTTAATTTGTTCTCACAGCTAAAAATAACAGATAGCCTTATCAATCTTATGTTTTCAAGTGTATCTTGACTACTGACAGTCTTCATAAAAAGTGGCATATTTTTATCTAAGCCCATCTCTTCTTATTGAGATGGAAACATATTTTTTTTTAATTATTGGTGGTGGTATGGCAATTTAGAGTTGAGGTCACACCTGGGTCTGCTAAGAGGCATATATTAGTCATTTTTATGTTTGCTTGCATGCATGTGCAAGAAACATAGTGCCATCATCCGAATTTTCGGAGGTGTGGCATCCATCTTCCAATTCAGTCAGTGTGTTTACAGGTGTGGCCGCAGTTCTCTAATGAATGCTGGAGCTGTCTATGACAGCAGTTGAAAATGCAGTGCCGCACAGCTGAAAGGGAGAGCTATACTTCAGTTAGCAGTGCCCCCCCCACACACACACGCATGCACGCATATTGCGTGCTCATGAACTCCCCCACACACACACACTGTAGCGGCCACCAGGGGTGCCCAACCTCGCCGGCCTGCTGCCTCAAAAACTTCTTCCAGGTGCCACGCCTGGGAGCCCACCCAGTGTGGCAAAATTGTTATGGCCGACAGGGTGCCCAATCCCCATCGGCTCCAGGCCCCCTCAAACAGCCTTCCAGCTGACATGCTGGGAGCCTACCCAGCGTGGCAAACGTCCCGCATCATCTTCCTAAAAAAACCTGTAAACAAAAAAACAGTCCCTCGGCAGTCCCCCTGCCCACCTGGGCCACCCTCTGCGCACTCTGCCTCCCCATACCCCCACCTCACCCCATACTTACCTCTGGAGTCTGGTGCAATGATCTTCGGGGGCCCAGGAACACACCTGCACTCTTCAAAGCCACCTGCAAACTGAGGAAATGCCATTAAGCTGTATAATGCCATAATGGGAAGGCTTTAAGCCCGAGGTTCAATGGGTGGAGCAACAATGTCACTCCTCCAACGACCTCAAAAACATCACCTATCCTCGACTCTCCAAGGATTCGTTTTCGTTGCAGCTGGAGGCTCTGTCGGCTGTTCTCTCTCCATTTTATTCCCTTCTTATTAGCCTCCCCTCTTTTTCCTGGTGCCTCCTGCTGCCTCAAATATATACCTCTTCACTTTTGCCTCATTGGCCCACTCCTTTTCTCTTCCTGCCACTCACTTTGTAGCCATCCCCTCTCCTTCAGCTTTGCTCTTGCCCCCCCCACCTGCCGTGTCTGCTCCTCCCTGCTGCCTTGCTGGCACTTTTGGTGTCCTGTCTCCTTCAAGCCTAGGTCACTCCTGTTCAATAGCCTCTCTCGTCGCACTTTCGCCCCACGTCTCCTATTTTCTGTGCTTTTCCTGCCCTCCTTGCTTCCTCAGTTTCCTCTCCCCTGCGGGTGCTTAGCACCTGGCTCCCTGCTTCTGCTGCATCGGCTCGCTCTCCCTTCCTTACCTCAATATGCTTTCATGGGGGCCTCCTATTACCTACATCAAGTGAGTGCTGGCCTGCATGGAGCAGTTTTAGTGCATTCGGGTCTGTCTTGCTCGTCGTTTGGGCTTGGTTTCCTGTATTGCCCCGCCTTCACTTTATGTTTCCTCATTCTCCGCTCAATGGATTAATGAGGACTCCAGCCGTGCTGCATGACAGTCAGGTCCTCTGCATACTTCTTTGCTGGTAAATGTATTCCTCTGCCTCTGCCTTTTCCATTCTTTCTGGCACCTGCTGTTCTAATATTTACTTGTTCTGAGTTCCCTTCTGGCATTGTTTTATCGTACCTGTCATCTCATTCAATTTCTGCTGTGTGGGCGTCTCTAATGTATGTTTTCTTATCGTTCAATAACTCACTCAATCATAGCTTTTTATTTTTTTTATTTTTAACTTGGCATGTCTCAGTTGAGCAAGCTCATTTTCCAGGTGTCTTGGAGGGAATCAGTGTCCAACACCATCAAAAATGCACCTTGCAGCTGGACATTAAATCTGCCTGCCGGTCTGTCAGTTCTAGTCTTGTTTGGGCTGCTTGCCATTCTACCTGACAGGTTCAGTCCTTCTGAGCATATCGGACATGTCCAGAACCATATCTCAATACTTCACTACTGGAATCGATGACTCCATTATCTCCAGGGACTTGGTTCTTCTGCCACAGTGCTTGACAGGTAAACCCCGTTATTCTGTTCTGCCATATTGCCTACTTTCCCTATTATGCTTCCTCCGCTTCTTACCTATCATACCTTCTATGTTGCTTCCTCGACTTGTTGCCCTCCTGCCATGCCTGCCTCCAGGGCTTTCCACTTTCCTCATTCCTGGCACTCTCGGTTCCTCTTTGCCTCTCCTCGACCTGCTCATCCAATTCAATCTCTTCTGTCCTACGTCCTTTCCTGCCTCTGTCTTCCTGGCGCCATTCCATCTTCATACTTCATCCGTTCCTCTGTTGCCTTCTTCAGCTGCTTTCAGTATTTATTTTGAGCATCGCTCTCCTTCTTCATATGCCCATCTCATCAATCCACGGTCCTCACGCCTCCTGTATCCAGTCGCTGTTTCTATCCATTGGCCGTTCAGGTTTTGTTCCAGTCATGGCTTCTATTTCTCATCATGCCCCGGTTTTCTATTAGCTTGCTCTATTCACATCGTTGGACCTTCTATGGCTGACTCCATCTGGCCTTCCATCATACCTGGCCTGCGTGCTACCTCATCCAGCTCACTAACTGCCGTTCTCATCCTGTATTGGCTGAGTCTTATGTTACCCCATTGACCTCCCTCCATCCTTTCTCCTTTCGTACATCGTTTTCCCGTACCAGCCTCCATGTCTTCAATTCCTCATCGTATTTCATCCGTTTCCCCATTTCTACCTTCCTTATCCTAGCACCTACAGGCTATCCTGCTGCATATATCGAGTTCATAACTCCAGCCATATCGAGTCCATCAATTGCATCGAGTTCATACCTCCAGCTATCATTCATTCTGTCTTCCCTCCTGAATTATCTATTTACATCACTTGATCGAACATTCCTATCATGGAATCCTTTGCTACCTCATCGACTTCAACCTCAGGGTCTCATAATCGTTCACATCGCATAATCAAGCATGCCTCTTCTACCTCTGTCTTCTCACTCGCATCGCTCACTCAGGCCACTACGCATCATCATCGGTCTCCTCATCAGCACATCTGGAATCTCCTTGCGCATATCTCTGGATAAGGGCCTGCCATTTTGCCTCAGTATCTCCATACTCACTTTGCTCCTTCAATTATACCTCTCATTTCACCTCCTCTCATCTCCACAGCCTCAAATCTACTCGATTTCTGTGTACTGGGTCCTCCAATGCCGATATGAACCTCCTTCATCCTGTGTCATCTCATACCTCGCTTTCCTGTACCTGCCCTGAGCTTTACTTCATCATTATATCTCATCTGTTTCCTATTTTCCCTTCCTCATCCTAACACCCCTTTTTCCTGCCAAATAATTCCAACAGTCCTGCAATAGATGATTCTTTTGGGCATGCTGATTGCACCTCCCATGCCACCTCATTGATCTGTGGCCTCCTGCCCTTGTACTCGGTCCCTGACTCTGGTACTCATTGCCCATTTCGGATCTCATCGAGCCTCCCTTCCTGGATACATTCCATCATCAGCCATTATAGATTTCCTTCAGTCATGGTTTCACTCCTTCTCATCCTATTTGCTTGCATTCCACCATATCTCACCTCAACCCGCTCATCTCTTTCAATAACTCCGTCGATATGCCTTGGCTGCCTCCCTCTAGCCGTGGTGTCCATCACCTCAATTCAACTCTGTCTTCATTTCTGACTATGCCTTCCTGTCAATTGCCCTTTGCTAGGGGCTGGCCAGATGGTATCCACTATCATTCCTGTTTCTTTCACATTCATTTCCAAATCCACCTCATTTAATGGAACCTTATTGCTCTATTCATTCCTGGTTCTCCCTTCTTTCGAGCAGTTTACTCGGTCACATGGCTCACCCCATCTGACCTTCCATCACTTCGGGCCTCCATGCCATCTCATCCAGCTTACTCTTCTGCCCTCTTGTGGAGCCTTCCTCCTTCACAGGATCTTCTTGCTCCATGTAGTCTGTCATTGATCCCTTTGTCTGTGATCCTTCATCTCCTTCGCCCCTCAGCTCCGTGATGCCTGACCTCGACCAGTTCATCTCATTCTCTCCCTCTCTAGGCATGCCTTTTCATGGTTTGCTGTCCAGTCTATGCTGTTCCCTTGCTCCGTCTGGCCATGCCTCTCCCGACTTGTATACCGTCTAATCCGACTTTCTCCCATGCAGTTCTCCTCCTGTACCAGTCAGGTCCTATGCTACCCCATTGCCCCCACCATATTGTCCTTTGTCCATTCATCTCTCGCTCTCCAGAACCTGCCTTCCTGGCATCCATCACTCGTTATACCCCTTCCTCAGTCTAGCGCTTCTCATCTCGACAGTCATGGATTCTACCTCTTTTGGCTTCCCTCCTCCTTGTATTTTTATCCAATTTGCCTCCCTTTGTTTGCCGTCCTGTGCTTCCCTTCTGGATCACCAACCCTCTGGTTCCTGATGCACCTTCATGGCCTTGGTGTCCATCTCCTTTCAAGGAGCATCTTTGTTCGTATCGCTCCATAGAGGTTGATGCCTTCGTTCATGTTCTTTTCCTGTTCATGCCCATCTCCTATTTTTCCAGTTCCGCACCGGCTCTTCAGGATTCAGCCATCATGGCTTCCCTCCTCCCTTCGATTCACTCGTCACCATTCTTCATCCAGTTTGCTCACTCCTCATTGTTCCTCATCCAGTTTCGATCCTTGATCACTTCTCTTGAGTTGCCTCTGGTTCTGGATCTTCCTTCTCAACCTCGGAATCTACCTCCTTCCAAGGTGCCTGATTCCCTTACTTCCTTTGTGCTAATTCACTTTCAGTTCTTTCCTGTCTCCTCTTCTCCCAGTTCAGTCTTGGATTTCCAGGCTTCCCTCTGCTTTGGCATGCTCTCGACATTCCTTTGGGCGTACCTACCGTAATTCCTATGCCACCTATCAGCCCTAGCCATCCTGTCGCATGTATCAAGTTCATAACTACAGTCATATCGAGTTCATAATCCAGTTATAGTTTACTCAGCATTACCTCAAATTTTATCTATTTACATCGCTTACTCTACCATTCCTATCATTCAATTCCATACAACCTCATTGACCACAACATCAAGGTTTAATCATTCAGTGTCCAGTCGTTTACATCGTATAATCAAGCTTGCCTCTTCAACTTCAGTGACTGCTCACTTGAATCGCACAATCCAGCACATCACTCCATCAAGCCAGTCTGCAGCATCACTGTCTCCTCTTTGGCTCATCTGGAATATCCTCGTGAGCTCACATAAATACCCATTGCTGCTCTGACACGTACATGGATTTACTCCCATCCTTGCTCCCTGATCTACTATCTCTCATCAACTACTCGAGCATATCCTACGTAAGTCTAGCAAGGTTTATTTAGTTTCATTGTTCCCTCGAGCATTCCATCATTGACTCTGATGCTACTCATTGACCAGAATAACAGGATGTAATTGTTCACATCACACAATCATGCCTCATCGACCTCAATATCTACAGTACTTCCTCGGCTCATGCAAACAATCATACCTATTATCAGATCTTAGGCTACCTTATCAATCCTGCCTACCTCTTGTAGTGATCATCACCATCAGTATTCAGTTTGCCTCGTGTTCACATTAGATCTGTGTGCAACCTCATGTTCCATCTTCGATCTGTGCTTTCTTTTAAGGATCTTCTATATTTCATTATCAACCTCACTACTCATATTCCCTATTTACTGAACCCTTTTTTAAAAAATATACATCCTCAATTCAAACGTCATCAGCCTGGAGGGAAGGCGACCTAGGCCTTGGATCCCCAGAGGTTTCCTCCTCAAAAAGGCTTTTTTTCCTCTCCTCCATGCCAATTGTCATAATATGAGTTAGAGTTAGTGATTTCTTGTTGTTAGGTCTTGCTGTTGGTTGGAGGCAGATGGTGGTCTGGCTTTCCCCTCTCTCATCAGGAAGTTAGCCCTTCTCATAAAAATTCATTTGTCATCCTCGCCTTTTCTAAGCTTGACATCTTTGAGTATTCTTTTTGGGCTTCTTCCTAACCTACCTTCAGCAGACTCATTAATTTCCAGCACCTGTAGTGGGGGAACCCTCCCTAGGGTTCCTTGCATCTCACCCCTACAAGAGGTATATCCCATGGATAGAGAGGCGGAAAGCCACATAAAAAATTCAAGTTACACAAGCGTTATCATATCATATCCAGTTGCGTAAGCACATTGAATGGGAGGGCTTTAAGCCTGAGGGTCAATGGATGGAGCAACAATGTCACTCCTCCATCGACCTCAAAAAGTCACCTATCCTCGACTCTCCAAGATTCATTTTCGTTGCCCACCATCCTGCCCTCCTCCTCCAACAGCACGTCTCTCTTACCCATGGGCTTCTTCCTAACCTACCTTCAGCTGACTCATTCACTTCTGGCACCTGTAGGGGGGAACCCTCCCTAGGGTTCCTTGAGTCATACCCCTATAGGAGGTCTATCCCACGGATAGAGAGGCGGAAAGCCACATACAAAATTCAAGTTACACAAGCATTATCATATCATATCCAAGTTGTGTAAGCACATTGAAATAGGGTTTTCAACTCTGATGCATAACTCAGGCATTTTTTGGAATTTTGGCACCAATTTTTCAACACAGGGTTTTGGGACCCCTCCTCATGAATTCTGAACTGTCATAACGTTAATCAGGTCTGAAGGGTGATTTCAAGGTCACTGCATGAAATCACCTTTCGGGACTGATTAATGAAACGACAGTGCCAGTTTTCATAAGGTGGGCTCTCAAAAAGCCTATGTTGCAGATTTGGTGAAAAAATTCCTAAAAATGACCATTTTACGAGCATGCGTGTACAGTTCCTATGCATGCTCGTAGTTTGTAAATTTTAATATTTTCACATCTGGATTTTCAACATTGCCATTTTATCACATTTCCTTATGAGCAGTACAGCTGTCATTTTTACATCTTGCCCAAAATGTGTTTCCATGCATGTAGCGTACAATGGCGCAGTTGGTGTGCGAAATCAATGTGTGGGACATGTTAAGAAAATCACAGTGACACTGTTCATGAGCAGAGGTGTTAAAATGGTTATGTTGAAATTTGGTTAAAAAATTCCTAAAAATGACTGTTTTACAAGCATGCGTTGCGCAGTTCCTATGCACGCTCATAAGTTTGCGAATTTTTAATATTTGCACTCCAGATTTTCAACATTGCCATTTTAACACACCTCCTTATGCGCAGTATAGCTGTCATTTTTCACATGTCACTCAAAATGTGTTTCCGTGCATGTAGCACACAATGGCACAGTCGGTGTGCGCAATCAATGTTTGGGACAGATTAAGAAAATCACAGTGTCACTATTCATGAGCAGAGGTCTTGAAATGGCTATGTTGAAAATTTGGTGAAAAAATTCCCCAAAATGACCGTTTTAGGAGCACACGTTGTGCAGTTCCTATGCACGCTCGGAAGTTTGCAAATTTTTAATATTTGCACGCCAGATTTTCAACATTGCCATTTTACCACACTTCCTTATGAGCAGTACAACTGCCATTTTTCACATCTCGCCATACCTCTCAATTGTCCCTGATTTTCAGGGACGTCCCTGATTTTGCCTTAAAATGTTACTTTGTCACTCCTAAAAATTGTGTTTCCATGATCAAACAGCAGCGGTTATAAGCACAAAATAATGTCAATCATTAAAGTTACAGACTTGTTCTTCCTTAGAAAATGCATTTTACACTAAGCCCTTTATTCTACCAGCTTTCTGAGTAGATATCTCCAACTTTGAAGAAGTGTCCCTGATTTTGGTCCTTTGCCCCTGATAATTTTAAGCCTTGTCCCTGAATTATGAGGCAGGAGGTTGAGAGGTATGCATCTCGCCCAAAATGTGTTTCTGCACATGTAGCACACAATGGTACAGTCGGTGTGCGAAAGCAATGTTTGGGACAGACTAAGAAAATCACAGTGACTCTGTTCATGAACAGAGGTCTTAAAATGGCTATGTTGAAAATTTGGTGACAAAAGTCCATAAAATGACTGTGTTACGAGCGAGCATTGCACAGTTTCATCCCTCATAAGTTCATGAATTTGTAATGTTTTCAGTCCAGATTTTCACCAGTGGCATTTTTCCACACTTCTTATGAACAGTACAGCTGTCATTTTCACAACATGGCTGAAATGTGTTTTCACACTTTCAGCACAGAAATGTGTGGTCACTGGGAAATCATTGTTCGGGACAGATAAAGAAAATCACAGTGACACTGTTCATGATCGGAGGTCCCAAAATGCCTGTGTTGACAATCTGCTGCAAAAATCCCCAAACTAATTATATTACGGGTGTACGTTGCACAGTTTCTACGCACGCTCGTGACTTCACCATTTTTTTAAATATTTTCACTGCATATTTTCAACATTGTCATTTTTTACACCTCCCCATGAACAGTACAGCTGTCATTTTTCACATGTTGTTCGGAATGTATTTTTGCACCTGTGGTGCCAGATGCCGTAGTTGCTGTGCAAAAACAGCTTTCAGCTAACAAACTGATATTGCCACTGTTCATGATGTGGGGGTCACAAAAAAAACATGTTGAAAATTTGGAGTGAAAATACCAACAAATGCCTGAGGCGTTAGGGTTTCCGACCATAACGCCCCACCCTGTAGAGAATGACAGGTATCAGGGCTGTGACTTGGGATTGTCGCCTGCAATGCTCATACCATACCACCCCCACCCACACCCTGCAGCCAGTGACAGGCATCGAGGTGTGCCTTGGACTCTTCAGCCCCAAAGTTCACCCATTCTCCTATACCGCACCCATCTCACCATATTTCCTGATGGAATAGGGTACACATAAGTGCCAAAGATCCCAAGGCGCACCGTGACATTTACATAGATACATAGATACATAGACAGTGTTGGCAGTTAAGGGCCTATGGCCCACCCAGTCTCCCCATTTGAGCTTGTAAGTTCAGTTTATGTTTTCCTAGACGTCTGTTGCCCCTTACCCCTGACCTCCAGAATTCCTTTATGTCTATCCCATGCATTCTTAAATCCTGTGATTGTTTCAGCCCCCACCACTTCCTCTGGCAGGGTGTTCCACTTGTCCACCACCCATTCTGTGAAGAAATTCTTCCTCATGTTTCCTCTGAATCGTCCTCCCTCCAACTTCATCCCATGCCTTCCAGTCCTGGTACATCTTTCTCGCTTAAAAATAGTGTATTCCTGCACCCTGTTCCTCCCTGTGAGATACTTGTATGTCTCTATCACACCCCCCCTCTCTCCCTCCTCTCCTCCAGGGTGTACATGTTCAGTTCCTTCAACCTGTCTTCATAGGACTTGTGATGCAATCCATGCACCATCTTTGTTGCCCTCCTCTGAACCTTCTCTACCCTGTCTATGTCCTTATATAGGTATGGTCTCCAGAACAGTACACTGTACTCCAGGTGGGGCCTCACTAGTGTCTTGTATAGCGGAATTATGACCTCCCTTTCCTGCTGGTGATGCCCCTGCCTATACACCCCAGCATCCTATTTGCTTTACTCTGCCTTGTCACACTGAGTTTCTACCTTGAGGTCATCAGAGATGATAACCCAAGATCCCTTCTTGTTTGGTGCATGCTATATCCTCACCCCCAACTGATATATTATGCCAGGGTTTTAGTGCCCCATATGCAATATCTTGCACTTCTTTGCATTGAATTTCAACTGCCAAACCCCTGACCATTCTTCAAGTTTCTGCAGGTTCCTTCTCATTCTGTCTACACCTCTGGTGTGTCTACTCTGTTACAGAGCTTTGTGTCATCAGCTAACAGTGAAATTCTGCCTTCTAGGTCCCTGCAATGTCACTGATGAAGATGTTGAATAGGACTGGTCCCAGCACTGATCCCTGTGGTACCCCACTGGTCACTTTTCCTCTGTGGAGTGACAGCCATTTACCACCACCCTCTGTGTCCTGCCACCCAGCCAGTTACCTACCCACCACACTACTGTCCTGCCCACACCCATATTCCCCAGTTTGTGCAGTAGTCTTCTATGTGGCACAGTGTCAAAGACCTTGCTGAAGTCCAGATAGGCCATGTCCACTGCCCTCCCCTGATCCACCTCCCCTAGTCACCCAGTCAAAAATTCAACCAGGTTGGTCTGACATGACCTCCCTGGTGAAACCATGCTGCCTTGGGTCCTGTAGTCCATTGACAACCAGATGTTCCACCAATCTCTCCTGCAGTAGTGCTTCCATGATCTTCCCACTACCGAGGTGAGGCTGACCGGTCTGTAGTTCCCTGCTTCCTCTTTGTTCCCGCTTTTGTATAAGGGGACTACATCTGCTGTCCTCCAGTCTTTGGGTACCTCCTTGTTTCCAGTGATTGGCTAAACAGGATAGCCAGAGGTTCAGCCACCACATCTCTTAGTTCTTTAGGACCCTGGGGTGCACCCCATCTGGCCCCATTGCTTTATCAACTCTTATTACTTCCAGTTCCTTCAGGACCCTTTCGTAAAGGGACTTGCATCCCATTTCTGCACCATTCTCACCCTTGTACCCCTTCAGACCCATTACCTCCTTCTTCCTCAGTAAAGACTGAGCAGAAATACCTGTTCAATATGTCAGCTTTCGGTTGTCATCCTCCATGCAGCCCCCATCCTCCCCCTTCAGTCTCACTATCCCTCCCTTTGTCTTTCTTTTTTCACTTATGTACCTGTAAAAGGTTTTGTCCCCTCTACCCACTGATTTTGCAATGTGTTCTTCTGTCTGAGCTTTGGCTTCCCTTACTGACCTCCCTGCCTCCCTTTGCTTCTCCTGGTACTTTTCCCTATCCCCTTCTGCCTGTGTCTTTTTGTATTGCATGAATGCAATCTTTTGGCTTTCACTTTCTTTGCTACCTCTTTGGAAAACCATAATGGTCTCCTCTTCCTTTTCCTCTTGCTAACCTGCTTAATGCATAATTCTGTTGTTCTTGTAATCCCCATTTTAAATACTGCCCACTGTTCCTCAACCCCTGATTCCTGTCCCATTCCCTTAATGCCTCTTTCAAGTATCTCCACATTTTCCCAAAGTCTGCCCCCTAAAATCCAGGATATGTGTTTTGTGTGGTTTGGTTTGCTCTCTGTGATTTCAAACCACAATGACTGATGGTCACTGTTCCCAGGTGCTCCCCACTGTTACCCCCATCACACTGTCCCTGTTTGTGAGCACAAGGTCCAGTATTGCCTTCGCCGAGTTGATTCCATGACCAGTTGCTTGAGGAAGGCACCTTGAAGGAGTCCAGGATAAATTTGCTCCTAGTTGATGCTGCTGCTGGGATGCTCCAGTCCATGTCTGGAATATTGAAGTCTCCAACCAGTACTGCCTCACCCTTGTCTGCCATCCTTTGGATGACTAGCATCAGCTCCCTATCTGTTTCTTCCTCCTGGACTGGTGGTCTATAGACCATACCTGTGCGGATGGCTGTCCCAATTTTCCTTTCCAGCTTAACCCACAGTATCTCTCCCATTTTGTTCCTCCTGAATCTCTGTGGCTCTTATGTCATTTTTCACATACAGTGCCACTCCTCCCTCCCTTCCTGCCTGCTCTGTCTCTTCTGAATATGTTGTAGCCAGGTATGGCCATCTCCCAGTCATGGTTATCATTACACCAGGTTTCAGTGATGGCCACAATGTCCAGGTCTGACTGCACCATGACAGCTCCAGATCTTCCATCTTGTTGCTAAGGCTCCTGGCATTTGCACACATGGCTTTCCATGATTTGACCTCCTAGACTGTTTTGCTGTTCTACCCCAGCCCCTTCCTTGGTTGTCCTTATCCCTGGTTTTCCTTGCTGTCTGCCCTTCTGCTGAATTTTTCCCTTTCTGCCTATCCACCTCTTGGGCACTAATCTCTGTCTTTGCACACTGCTTTGAAGAGATAGCCACTCCTCTGTTCACTGGTTCCACTGCTAGCTGTGGGGGTGAGCAAGTAGGTACCCTCCTTGCTGGCCTGCCACCCCTTTGCTAGTTTAAATGCTTGTCAATGTAGCATTTAAACTTATCATTGAGTGCTTGATTCCTCCAGGATGGATGGGCCAGGCTTCTGAACAAACCTCCATCCTCCAGGTGGGTCCCCAGTCACCAATGAATCCAAACCCTTCTCCTCACAGCACCAGTTCTTCAACCATGAGTTAAAGTTCCTGATGCATGCACTCCTATGCTCTCCCTTGCCTCTCGCAGGTAGTACCTCTGAGAAAGTGACAGAATTAGCTACTTGCTTGAGACCCCTCCCCAATTTCCTAAACTCTTCCTGAACTTCCTTTGGCTCCCCATTTGCCAGGTCATAGTACCTAGGTGGATAATGACATCCAGCTCACCCTCCCATCTTGCCTTCCCAGTGATCCCCAGGATCTTTGTTCCATCCCTCCATGCCATGGCACCTGGTAGGCACCTCACCTCCCTGTCCTCCCCCACCTGTGTTCCTAGCTGGATCCCTCTTATGATGGAGTCCCCCACCAGGATTCACTTCCTCCTCCTCCTCCTCTGGGGTCCACTGCTCTCCCCACTGAGGTTACCTCCTTGGCTAACCACCATATCCTTTCCTTCCACTTCTCTGGGTACCTCTATTTGGTTGTCCCCATTTGCCAGTGTGGCATATGAGTTCTTGAGTGGAATAGGATCTGGGATGTGCCTCTGCCTGACCGCTCTAACCCTCCCTGAGCCCACTGTCATCCAAGTGCTCCTCGTTCTCGGCATCTTTTGAGGCAGTTGCATTGGACTGGGTGGTCTCTGGATAGGAGTGGTGGTACTCCTGACTCAGTTTACTTCTGCTCTGAGTCTGGCTACCTCATCCCGCAGTCCAGAGAGATGCATGCAGATAGGGTAGCACCTCAGTGTCCAGAAGGCCTGCCTGAATATGGCTGCCCCACAGCCACTGCATTGCACCACTCCCCACATTATACTACAATTATACTGCTATTCCACTACTTGTCTGTTACTGAAGCTCTCCTAGTTCCCTTTTTATTAATTTACTGTCCTAAAAATCCTGCTACTGATCCTCAGATAATTTTCTTTAAAAAAAAAAACAATAAATAAATAAATGAGTCAAAACACTTGTCGTGCTGAGGGTGGGCTTCTTCCCCCTTATGCCCCTCCTACTTCACACCCCTTACTATACCCTGTGTTTAGCTCCTGTCAATCAGATTTAACAGGGCATATAATTAAGAGTTGGGGGAAGGGGAGGGGGAAAAATTTTGCAGCAATTAAAGACAGCACAGAATTACACCACCACCACGCTTTTAAATTTTCAACAGCCCCAAAACAATTCTAAGTAAAGACAACAAAGAAAGTACAGTGTCACTAAAAGCCCGCAATCTAAGTTTAAAAGAAAATAGCACTTGTCGGTGTCTGCAGGATAGTGTGTGGTGAAATGGCGGCTGTTATGCCTGACGACCCAAAGGTACACCCCAATGCCTCTCACTATCTGCAGGGTGGTGATGGGGTTGGCTTCAGTTCAATACTTCACTGCCATTCCTATTATGCAGCTCTGTAACTCCTACACTACCAATGTCAATGCCAGCAAGCAAACATTCGACATTGACAAATGCTTGTTTATTCCCCCTTTTGTGTAAGTACTAATAGGAACATAGTAACACAGGAATCATAACAGCAGATAGGGACCACATGAGCCATCTAGTCTGTTTCTGCAATCTCCCTATTTAGACTGCACGCTGATGTGTCCACAATGTTTGTTCCATGAGAGTTTGAACTTGCTTACTGTCTTTGATTCCACCACCTCCTGAGGTAGACCCTTTCTGTAAAGAAGTATTTTCTGAGGTTGCTTTTGTACCTGCCTCCCACCAGACGCACATTGTGCCCCCTTGTATGCTTATCCCTGTTTTGCTGGAAGAGGTTTCCTGCTTGTGTTGTGTTGATTCCCTTAACATACTTAGAAGTTTTAATCATGTCCCCTCTGTTTCTTCTGTGCTACAGGGTGTACAGATTTAGTTGTCCGAGTCTTGCCTTATATGGCCCATGATGCAGTCCATGTACCATCTTTGTAGCCCTCCTCTGTACTGTCTCCAGGTGGTCTGTCTTTTTTGACGTGGGGCCTCCAAAACTGACTGCAGTACTCAAAGTGTGACCTCACCAAGGACCTGTAGAGAGGAATGATAACCTTGCTCTTTCTACTTGTAATTCCCCTACCAGTGGATCCAAGGATGCACTCACCCTCTGTGCTGCCTTTTCACACTGTTTTTCAACCTTTAAGTCATCTGCGATGACTACTCTGAGGTCTCTTTCTATCTTTGTCTCCTCTAAACTGATACTCTCCCAGTCTGTACTTACATGGGTAACCTCGCACTTCTTAGTATTAAGCTTCAACTGCCAATCCCTGGACCATTCTTCGAGTTTTTTCAGGTCTGCTTCCATACCTTTCGCTCCGTCCTGCTTGTCTACTTTGTTGCAGAGTTTTGTGTCACCTGCAAACAGGCAAACCTTTCCCTTCAAGTCGTTTGCAATATCCCCGATAAATATGTTAAAGAGGACATGTCCCAGCACAGATCCCTGTGGAATGCCACTGGTCACTTTGCCTTCCCTTGATAAGGATCTATTGACAAGCATTCTCTGTGTCCTGTCTTGCAGCCAGTTGGTTATCCAGTTCACTATCTTATGACCAGCTCCTGTATGCTCTAACTTGTTAGCTAGCGTTCTGTGGGGGACAGTGTCAAAGGCTTTGCTGAAGTCCAGGTACACAATGTCCACTGCTCCTCCCTGATCGACTGCTCTGGTGACCCAGTCCAAAAATGTCAATCATATTGGTTTGACAAGAGCATCCTGCTGTGAAGCAGTGTTGCCTGGGGTCAATCTTTTTGCTATCCTCCAGGTACTTCACTATCCTCTCCTTCAGCAATGACTCCATCATTTTTCCTACCACTGAGGTCAAACTGACTGGTCAGTAGTTTCCTGCCTCTTCTCTGCTTCCAGTCTTGTGTAAAGGTACTACTGCTGCCCTTTTCCAGTCCTGAGGTATTATTCCACTTTCCAGTGACTTGCTGAAAAGCTGAGTCAGTGGCGTGGTGAGCTCTTTCCGAAGCTCCTTCAGTACCCTAGGTGGATGCCATCTGGCCCTATTGCTTTATCTACCTTGAGCCTATTCAACTCTTCTAGGACCCTTTCCCTTGTGACGGGTCTTGTGTCTGCCCCTGTGGTGTTGTGCACTGACCTACTTAGTGTAGGACCCTTCCCGCTGTCTTCCATGGTGAAGACCGAACAAAAGAAATAATTTAGTAACTCTGCTTTGTCTTTGTAGGTATTTTTACTTAAACATTAGGGGTTATTGTTAAACCACTCCTTGTGCTGTATTTAGTACATTCATAACAATACAAAAATACAATATTTAAAACACAAAAATGATCAAGTATTAATAACAGTTAAAAACAAGATATTTTTCACATGCAAAGCACTGTTATGTTTTTTATACTTTCTTTATTGATAGTATCTGACAGGCACATTCATTGCAATACTTTTGTACAGCCCACATATCATAGATACCAGTACATTCAAGTCCATGAGTACAATTCTACATAGTCATTTTTCAACTTTTTAAAATTTTCTGGAATAAAGACTATGGCCTAACTAACAGTGGAGCTTCTCGGTACATCATTATGAGAATCTTACAATAGGAATGGGAGATTGCTAGTGCCCAGAGGAGTGAGTGGTCAGGTTGGGCTCATCTCCAAGCCCTGGAAATCTGCAGCCCTTATCTGAATGTTCTGTCCTATCCTTCCTTGTATTCCTTAATCCCCATTGTCCTGCTCTGCTGACCCATTGTCCCCCTCCCTTTGTGACAATTCCTATCTAGTCCATCTGGAGATATGGGGCCAGAGTTTCAAAATCCAGAGACTGCTGCATGCTCTGGGTGCACCAAAGATATGGCACACCGGGCTTACAGTAATCTAATAGGAGTTTCTATCCCACGCAGCAACTGATGCAAGTTAGACCATCTTTTTGTGGTCTAGCTTGCTTTAGTATCGGAACCATTTTTACTGAGCACGTGCCTGAGATTTGGCATAAACTGCCATAAAGCAGGAAAACTGTCTCAACTGTGCCCGAACTTTGAAAATTGGGTGCAGTCTCAGCACACGGGAATGGTGTAGCTGTTGGAACAAAGTGTTGTGGCACATAGCTCAGTGCAAACCCTTTGCCACCCACTGAAAATCCAGCCATACGCTTCCATTCTGCCCTGAACCTGAAAGATAATCTGTTCCATTTCTGCTATTTCTCCCATCACTTCCTCCCATTCTGTGACCTCAGGGGTGTTTTTCTGTCACCACTTTCTCATTATGGTCTTCACAGCTGCCACAGTCCCTATATACTGTACCATAAATAAAATTTGGTATTTCCTTCTTTTTGAGAGAAGGTGGCTGAAGACCTAATATCATGTGCGGGAATGTTACAGGCTCTGTAATAGTAAACATCTTGGTCATCCTCTATTTGACCGCATTCCAGGGCTTGGGTGAAGTTTCTGAGGGATTCAAAATGGTGGACAAGATGTTAGCATCATTAGAGGAGATTTCAGCATCATAACGAAGTCTTGTCTGATGACATCTGTTATTTCATCAGCACTTCAACTCAGTAATTGTAGTGGAAGAAGGTGGGAATCAGGTGAAAGGGGGGCTTGAGGGGCTTTGTCCTTTTCCCCCCCAAAAAATAAGTGATTCTCTGTAGTAAGGGGTGTGTGGCACAGCCCCCCAAGTCATTCCTGTTCACATCATCACCTGTGATATGAAATCTCAGCCACTATCTTTGCCATCCCTCAGAAACTGCACTCACTTCCATTCCAGTATGCATGTAATTTGGTGCATGACCAAAAGATGTGTGTACTGTATGCATAGCTTGAGGTTCCCCACAGCCTCTCCAGCAACCAGCCAATGTCAAGTGATGCCCTTTAGATTTTAGGACTGGGGTGATAAAGTATCAGAGTTTAATGTTCCAGGCAAACTCATGTCATTTTGGTGATGAGAACGACAAGAATGATCCCTACTAAATTAGTTTCCGCTCCTTATTAGTCAACTAGACCTCGCCCTCTTGCTCCAATTTTTTCTTTCACTGCAGCAACTGTAATAACTTTGTTTTGTGCCAGGAATTGGTACAGCAGGAAATTGGCTTCCTTCTGTTGAAGGGTGTCTACAAAGGAAAGGAAAGGAAGGACAGAAGTTCCAGTAACTTGCCCTTTGTGTGCCATTCCATTCTAAGCAGGCGGGATATAAAATCCCTGAACTGAAAATATCTAAACATGTCAGTGTTTCCCCAACTGAATTCTGTTTTACACTATTCAAATGTTTTAAATATTGCTCCTATTAACATTTGAGCTGGAAAACAGAACACGGTTCCTTGACTATCTTTTGTATTGGGGTCAAGTCTGCCAGGTGCAAAAGCCAGATCCAAGGCAAACCAGTGGTACCTCCATATGTATTTATACACCCCAGAGAATTTGCAGAATCTGTCCCATGCCTTTAATGTTACTTTCGTGACCGCATAGTTTATGTCTCCCCCATCCATCTTGGGTATTGGACCCATTAACAGGGCCCGCAGAGATACAGTACCTCTTCATGAGTTCCCTACTCTATCTGTTTCAATTGAGCTGTATAATTTGACAGACCCCATAAGACAGCTAGTTTAGTTTGGACTGCTACCCAGTATTCTTCTAGGGATGGCAGAGCCCATCTGCCCCACATTTTCTTTGCAACAAGCATTACACTATGTACTCTGGGTCTATGTTCTGACCATATGAATTTAAACAACTGTCACTGTGTGACTTTAAACCGCTTCCTAGTCAGTTTCACTGGGGTGCTCTGAAATACATAGAGATATCTGGGCAAGATGTTCATTTTAACCACATGTATGTGGGAATATACTTGGAGTGGAAGTAGAGACCGTCTCTGAATATCTGTTTTCAGCGCATTTAATAGCGGGGCATAATTGTCTTGATAAATGGAGGTGGCAGTGGCTGTGAAATAAATTCCCAGATATTTCAAGTTTAGAAATCCCCACTTCATTGGGAATTTCTGTTGTATGTCCTTAGATGAGGTATAATTTAGGGTTAATATTTCAGTTTTAGTGGCATTCGATGTATATGCCAAGTAACGGGAAATTTCAGTGACTGGTTCTTAATCTGAGTAGGGATCTATGTGGTTATGTTAAGTACGATAAAACATCATCCACGTAAAGGGCAATTTTATGCAGGATTTGTCCAACTGTGACTCCATGGGTGTCACAATCTTATTGTATTCTCTATGCTAGGGGCTCAATACATAGAGTGAGCAGTAGTGGGGAGAGAGGCAGCCTTGTCTCATGCCACATCCCAGTGCTAGGGGAGCCCTATATAACTCTGGGTATATTCTAGAAAGGTGGGGGAGAAGACAAACCGGCAAAGATCCTATAAAGAAAATTCCAGTCTACCTGGTCAAATGTCAAATGACAGAATTCCATTCATTCATTCATTCATAACATTTTATTCAGGTTTGTGAAAAGGATAGTTTTTACAATTCTCCATTGAGCTGAGCTCATTTCAAAGGAGGTCCTCAGTTTATACACTCGACTCACCAAATCAATTTATACATTCATCTCAGTAAATTATATATACAAAAAAGAACTTGGCAATTAATAAATACAAACATACAATGACCAAACATTTAATAAAAACTTACAAACCAATACATATAAAATGTTCAGTAACTATACGTGTACTCAAGTTGACAAAGAATTACAACACGGTTGTGGTTTTGAAACTTTATCATAAAACCAGCTTCTAATTAGACTTAATTGCGTACCCTGATTGATCGATTTGAGATAAATTGGCATACTATTCCAAAGAAAGATACTCAGCCCCTGAAAGGAATTTTTACCTACTTTTAAGTTATAACAGGATACGTCAAATTCTAATCCCTGTGCTGACCTTAAATTTAACCTAGGTTTCCTCACTAAGAATCTATCTAAAATATAGGAGGGCATCTTACCCTGAGAAACTCTATACATAAAATTTATAGTATGCCAATCTCTTCTATGACTTGGGCTCAGCCACCCCAAAGATCTATACATGTGGCAATGATGGCTTAGCCTTGGAGCATTCAAAATGCAATGAGCCAGCTAATTATAAATAATGTCCAATTTATGGAGAAACACTTTTGAAGCACCTTCGTATAAAAATATCCCCATAATCTAACACAGGTAATATTATGGCATTAACAACTCTAGAGCGTACCTCCTCTGACATAAAATATCTAGCCCTATATAACATTCCAAATTTGCTACCAAGCTTAGATAGCAGATTTTCCAAATGTGGATCCCAGCAGAGTCTATGATCCAGAGTCATCCCCAGATATATATATTGTTCTACCTGTTTTACTTGAGTACCCTGACTTGACTGGATATTTAAACTATTTCCAGCACACCCCGATTGAGAAAACAACATTGACCGAGTCTTTTTTATATTCAGGCTGAGTCTGTGAATCCTAAAGAATTCTTGCAAGTGCAAAAAAGCATCCTGTAGATTTGGCTGGATCTCTGGTAAATATTTACCCTCTGTATAAATGACAGTATCAACTGCATAGATATGGTACTTTATTTGGAATTTGGGACCTGCCAGGCCACAGCCGTGCAGTGCTGCCCTCACAGGGCCTCAACTACACGACTATTACCCCCTGTGGGTCCCTCGCTCCGTTCCACATTGCACAAGTCTCTGGAGTGCGCCCTCACTAGGCCGCTCCATCTCCCATTTCTGAGTGCACCCTCACCAGACCACCCCATTTCTTCACTGATTTACATCTTACTTTTATTTACATCTCGAAGCATCCGCTGCCCGCCAGGCCCCTTATTTGTTGCTTCCTAAACCTAACCCTAACTACATACCTTTGGCCCTTCTGACAAAGGAAAGGTGAGAGGGTCTTGATGTCCTTGTCTTGTCCAGACAGAAAGAGGCTGACCCTCTTCCGCGTGGACCTTAAGTAGCCCGGCCTTTTCTCCTCCCTGCTCCAGGCTACTCCTAACGTACCTCAGGACAGGGCAAAGGCCATTGGCCACAACTTCCAGGTCACTATACCTGAGAAGGTTGTGCCCAGGGATTGGATCTGGCCACTGGGCACATAATCTCCCAGGAATTTCCAGGAGGAACTATGCCCAGCTAGAATCATTCTAATCTCCAATAACACACAGAATGCCATATCTTTTTTTTTTGTAAGAAAATACATATATCCAAGTGTTGGGCCATACATGTGTCTCCAGGTGTCGCAAAGGCCCAATTCTGACATTAAAGGGAAAGTCCCCTCAACCTTTTTTCTGTATACCTCTGTAGTTTAAAGGCATTAATGATGATTCCCTCTCTTGCATCTCCTTAATTTCGTTCTAATTTAAATATAAATGATGCTCTGTTTTGCCCTGGTGTGAAAACCTGTTTTTCTCAATTGCAAAGGTCACCCCACTCATGCACGGCATCATGTGAGTTGATGCTGTGTATATGCACAAGCCAGCAGAAGCTAGACTCTCATTCAGTTCTGCTACATGTCTTGTGAAGTCCCTGTATTCTCTATAAGCATTTTTTTCTAACTCAGATACACTTTAAACTACAGAAAACAGCAGGGCACTTACTATGCCTTGAAAAGTTTTGTGGCCAGCATAAGATAAAAACATAGGGACTGCAGAGGACTGCAACAGCACTGACAAATACAGTACAACTACTTCAGGCTTTAGCACTAAAACATCAAAAAATTCTAAGATGCCTTACATGAGTCAGGTCATCATGACTTTTGCAATTGTTTCAAGCAATTTTCACACCAGATTTAGGTACCTTCATTTGCATTTAAATCCTGATAAAAACAGGAAGGAGGGTGCAGCACAGGCAATCATTGTTCATGATGACTGCAAACTACACAGGCAAACAGAATAAAAGGCTGAGGGGACATTCTCTTTTAAACTTTTGCCTTCCTACTAGCTCCACATGTTCGTTACATGGTATTCTGGAGGTGCTATCCACCTGGGGCATTAAAGTGAAATTTAAGCCCCCCCCCCACAGATTACCAATCCCTCACCCTTTTCTGCAAGCTTGACCATAAAAAAATTAAAATCAGCAGTTGGTGGGGCATAAACTAAGAGTACGGTAAGCATTTGCTCATCAAATAGGCCCTTCAGCTGTACATACCTGCCCTCTTTATCGTTGTAGGTTGCCTGCATTTCAAAGTAATCTGACTTGGAACCAGTGTAGTCACACCCCACCTCCCTGCTTTGTATGAGGAGGTATGGACTTGCTGGTAATCAAATTCAGTCATTTTATTGGTGTTTAACCTCTAAGAGGTAAGTCTCATGTAAGAGTATGAAACCTGCTTTAGTTTATCTAATACAAGTCATTACTTTTTTCCTTTTTGTGGGTTGGGTGAGACCACTAACATGGTAGGAAAGAATGTTTGCTTTAGGGGCTGCCATGATCAGTGAAAAACTATTGCAACTAATACTGCCCCTCCGGGGTGGGGGGGGGGAGCTACCCCAACCCCTCTCCCAAGGCACCAGAGATCATCTTCTCCTCCTGCAGCAAACAGTACACCTCCAACTATGAACCAGAGAAACTCTTAAGTCAACTGGACTATATTAACAGAAATAAAAACAAGCATTTGTCAATGCCGAATGTTGATTGCGCTGGTCTGTTGAGCTCGCTCAGTGACCCTCTGTCACTGGCTCAGTCTGTTTGTCCCGGTGCTGCAGACTGCTCTTTTGTAGTGGGCTGCTGCCTGCATTGGCACCTTGTTCTGCTGAGGAAGAAATATGCAGCTGTCCCGACAGAGCTCCATTGAGGTGGCTCACTCCCCCTCTCTGACTCGCTCATTCTGTTTCTCCTGGGGCTGCAGGCTGACCTTTTGTACTGGGCTCCTGCCTGTGTTGGTGGCTTTTTCTACCCACAAAGAAATCCACAGCTGTCCCAACAGAGCTCCGTTGAGGTTGCTCATTCCGCCTGTCTCACTCACTCATTCTGGTTCTCCTGGCGCTGCAGGCTGCCCTTTTGTACTGGGCTCCAGCCTCTGTTGGTGCCTTTTTCTGCCCACAAAGAAATGTGCAGCAGTCCCGACAAAGCTCCGTTGAGCTTGCTCACTCCCTTTCTCTCACTCTCTCATTCTGTTCTGCTGGCACTGCAGGCTGCCCTTTTCTACTGGGCTCCTGCCTGCATTGCTGCCTTGTTATGCCCACAAAGAAATTTGCAGCAGTTACAATACAGATCTGTTGAGCTCACTCACTCGCTCATTCTGGTTTTCCTGCCACTGCAGGCTGCCCTTTTGTACTGGGTCTCTGCATGCATTGCTGCCTTTTTCTGCCCACAAACAAATCTGTAGCAGTCCCAACAAAGCTCCGTTGAGCTCACTGACTCCTCCTCCCTCACTAACTCACTCGTTCTGTGTCTCCTGGCGCTGCAGGCTACCCTTTTGTACTGGGCTCCTGCCTGCATTGGCGGCTTTTTGTGGCCGAAAAAAATCTGAAGCAGTCCCAACACAACTCCACTGAGATTGCTCACTCCCCTTCTGTCACTCTCGCATTCCGTTTCTGCCGGTGCTGCAAGCTGGCCATTTGTACTGGGCTCCTGCCTTCGTTGCCGGATTTCTGCCCACAAAGAAATCTGCAGCAGTCACAGTAGAGCTCCTTTGAGCTCGCTCACTACCGCTCTGTCACTCACTTGTTCTGTTTCTCCTGGTGCCGCAGACTGCGCTTTTGTATGGGGCTCCTGGCTGTGTTAGCACCTTTGTCTGTCCACAAAGAACTCCGCAGCTGTCCTGACAGAGCTCCGTTGAGGTCGCACAGTCTCCCTCTCTCATCGCTCATTCTGTTTGTCCTAGCGCTGCAAGCTGCCCTTTTGTACGGGCCCTGCCTGCATTGGCGCCTTTTTTCTGCCCACAAGAAATCCCAGCAGTCTTGATAGAGCTCCGCTGAGCTCACTAAGTCCCCTTGTCTCACTGGCCATACTGTTTCTTCCACCGCCATAGGCTGGCCTTTTGTACTGGGCCCTGCCTGTATTGACACCTTTTTCTGCCCACAAAGAAATCCGCAGCAGTCCTGACAGCGCTGTGAGTTCACCCCTCCCTCACTCGCCTCTCATTCTGTTTCTCCCAGTGCTGCAGGCCGCCCTTGTACTGGGCCTACGCTGAGGCCTTTGTCTGCCCACAAACAAATCCACAGCAGTTCTGACAGAGCTAGTTGAGCTCAGTCACTCCGCCTCTCACCGATTGATCTAAATCTGTCCCAAATACTGATTTCCCAGAGTGACCATGCTATTGTCCGCAGGAGTGCAAAACATATTTTAGCCAGGATGTGAAAATGACATCTGTAGTGTTCATAAGGGTTGTGAAAATGCCACTGTTGAAACTGTGGCGTGACAGTATTACAAATTGTGACGAAGGCATGTTAACCGGCACAACACACCGTAACGCAGTCATTTTATGGAGTATCATTACCAAATTTTCAACATAGGCATTTTCGGACCTCTACTCATGAACAGTGTCACTGTCATTTTCTTAATCTGTCATGAACACTGATTTCCCACAGCGACCGTGCCATTCTGCGCCGAAACTGCGAAAACACATCTGGGCCAGGATGTGAACAATGACAGCTGTACTGCTTACAAGGAGGTGTGACAAAATGCTAATGTTGAAAATCTGGCATGAAAATATTGTAAATTCACGAAGTTATGAGCGTACGTAGCAACTGTGCAATGCATGCTCGTAAAACAGTCATTTTTTTGGATTTTTTCCACCAAATTTGCAACATAGGTTTTTTGGGAGCCCACCTCATGAACACTGGTGCTGTCGTTTAGTTAATCGGCCCCGAAGGATCATTCCGCGCAGTGACCACGAACCCACCTTTCGGGGCCGATTAATGCCATGACAGTTCAAGAATTCATGAGGAGGGGTCCCAAAAACCCCATGTTGAAAATTTGGTGAAAAAATTCCCAAAAATGCCCGAGATATGCACTAAAGTTTAAAAAACCCTATTTATTACATTATACAGCTTACTGGCATTTCCTCAGTTCGCGGTCGGCTTTGAAGAGTGCAGACGTGTTCCTGGTCCAGCGAAGATCGCTATGGCCGAGCTTTGAGGTAGGTATGGGGTATGGGGTGTGGGGAGGCAGGGTGCACAGTGGTGGGTGCAGGTTGTGGGAGGGGGCAGGAGACTACGAGGACGCTTCTTTTTACAGGTTGTAAAAAATACATCGGGGACCGCTTTCTGATTTAACAGGTGCTTTGCACGCTGGGGTGGGCTCCCAGTGTGTCACCTGTGTGGGTGGATTAGCCAACGGGGATTGGGCACCCCACCGCAAACAAGGCAAGGGGAGGGAGCTGCAGGAGCCGAGGGGATTGGGCACCCTCAGGTACAACAACGGAAGGGGGAGATGATTATGTGACGGGATTGGGCACCCGTCGGTAGGAACAAAATGGGGGATAATCTTTATGCCGATGGATTGGGCACCCGCGGCAGGAACAACGGGTGGGGTAATCATTATGCCAACAGGGATTGGAAACCCCATCGGCAGGAACAACGGGGGTTACAGAATGCAGATGGGGGAGTGGGCTCAAGGTCAGGCAAGTAAACATGGTGGGCGAGAGAGCTTCAGAACACGTGGCAACCCGCCGTGTCTCACAAACAATATCAGGGATCCCACATCCCGCCCTGCAATGACGGGTCACTCCCTCATTGCAGCGGATGGCTGACACTGCAATGACGAGGCAGCCCCTGATTGCAGCGGCTGATTTTTTAGAAAGTTGTGGCACGCTGGCTGAACTAGTGTCAGCAGCAGTGTGCCATGGCATTGGGGGATGGGGGACAAGCCTTTGCAGGCTGTGGGGGCATTGGGCACAACAGTGCCACACCTCCACAACCTGCTTCTGGATAAACCTGCCGCAACATGTTTCTTGCGCATGCGCGCAATCATAGAAACATAGAAATGTAGACTTTGACAGCAGATAAGGACCACTTGGCCCACCCAGTCTGCCCATTTCCCTACCTACTGGATAAGCTGAAAATTCTAGTTAACCAACAGCCTACTTCCTGCAACCCCCAACTATAATTGCCTTGTGTCTGTCCCATGCATGTTTGAATTCCCCCACTGTTTTAGACCAAACGACCTCCTCAGGAAGGCTGTTCCATATATTCACCACTCTCTCTGTGAAAAAAAATTTCCTCACATTACCCCATGAGCCGTCCCCCCTCTATCTTTAAATTGTGCCCCCTTGTTCTTACACATCTCTTTTTCTGAAAGATGCTATCCTCCTGGACTTTGTTGATTCCCTTGAGGTACTTGAATGTTTCTATCATGTCCCCCCGTCCCTCCTTTCATCAAGAGTATACATATTAAGCTCTCTCAGTCTCTCTTCATATGACTTCTGCTGCAGACCCTGCACCATTTTAGTTGCCCTCCTCTGGACTGCTTCCATCCTGTCTATGTCCTTGCATAGATGAGGTCTCCAAAACTGCACGCAGTACTCCAGATGGCGTCTCACCAACTGTCTGTACAGAGGGATAACCACTTCCCTTTTTCTTTTTTTTTTGAAATTCAAAATTTTATTGTGACCAAACCTCATATCAGATACACTGCACATAGAAACAAGCAAACACATTTTGTACTATCATATCAAATAACAAAATCAAATCAAGTCACCAAGTTTCTCCCCCCCGGCCTCCACGTTGACAAAGCCACCCCCTTCCCAGAACTAAGTCACCCCCCTCACTACATCCTACCCTTAGGGAAGATCTGCTCACCCACCACTATCCCTCCTCCTGCTTGATTCGATCTGGCTATGCCTGAAGAAGGTATAACGCTTGGAAGCGGCACCAAATCCTTTCATATATGTGAAGCCTATTGTCCCTTCCTGCACCCAATTTCTCCATGTTTAAATTAAACAACATCTCCTGCAGCCATTCCGTATATGTGATTGGTGAGTCAGTCATCCAGTGTCGCAAAACTACCTTTTTAAGAGAACATGAGATCAGGGCCATGTAAAATCTACGCTCTCCAAACATGATGCCAGAGTAATCCCCTATCAGACAAATATCAGGGGTAAAATACTGATCAATACCCAACAGTGGGTCCGCCTCAGCTTAATCTGCATCCACACCTGCTTTATCAGTGGGCAATCCCCAAAATGTGATACAAATCTCCACTGCCTAATGACACCAAAACAATTTTGGTCCGACCTACTACCCACCTTGAATAACTTAGAAGGGCTCCAGAATAAGTTATTCAAGAAGTGAAACTGCATCACCCTCAGCCTATCCTGTCTAACATACCTGTGCATCTGCCTCCAGACAGCATCCCAATCCCGCTCCTGCTCCCCCAAACAATTAGTCCAATATCTAGGTTTATGATCCAAATCGACCAGGACTTGGTCGAGAAGTGTCTTGTATACTCTAGAGACCGCGTGCGGTTCCCACACAACTTGCACTAGTGACTCAAACCACTTCCCATCCACACGCCCATCCCGGAGATTGGACCCCACTTGCGTCAATAAATGAGTAACTTGGTATAATTTAAAAACCTTCTTAACATCTATATTGTACTTTGCCAGGATCGTCCTAACTGGGAGTACGCGACTATTTTCCATTAAGTCATCGATTCGCAGTCCCACCAGCTGGGGAATCCATCCACCCAAAATCATTTTCCCCCCAATCCGCAGATTCGGATTTTGGCATACCGGTTGATGCTTGTCCCTTTCCGGGACATAACCAAGCTTATTGCAAATCTGCCTATGTATACGCAAAAATTTAACTATTGGATTGGTAATCAGCCTAGGGGGCAGTCTCCTAGGAGCGGAATAGAGCAACGCAACCGGGTCCACTCCTGCCTCCCTAATCACTTCTATCTCTAATCTAACCCACGAGGGAACATAAGGCAAAGAGTCAAGTTTGCTGTCAGGAATCACCCATCTCAAGTTTTTACACAGACTACTTGCCCAGTAATATAGTCCAAAATGTGGGAGTTTCAGACCCGCTCTCTCCCTGGGGGCCGCCATCTTACTATAAGCCCTGCGGGGTCTTTTCCCTTTCCAGATAAAGTCAGAAATTAACAAGTGCAATTCACTAAACCAGCTTAGGGGTAGAAAAACATTAAGCATATTGAGTGGATAAAAAATCCTAGGCAGGATATTCATTTTAACTATGCTAATCCGCCCCATAGCTATAGCGGCAGTCCGCTCCACCTCTGCAGATCCTGCTTAATAATATTCCTAGTGGCGTTCAGGTTAAGATTGACTAATTTCTGTTCCGATCTGGCCAGATAAATACCCAGGTACTTCAGCATATGCGGTGTCCACTGCATACCCATTTCCAACACCTCCGACCTATGCACCCTCATATTCAACGGGAAAATTTGGGTTTTCCCCACATTAATCCTGTAGTTAGACAGTCTGCTATACTCTCCCATAATTTCCAGCACCGCTCGGATTGAGCTATTTGGCTGAGCAACATGCAACAAGACGTCATCCGCATATGCTGAGACTTTGAGCTCATGTGACCCGACTCTAATCCCAATAATCCTGGAGTCTAATCTCATTCTGGTGAGGAGAGGCTCCAGATACAAATTAAATAAAAGAGGCGACAGGGGGCAGCCCTGCCTGGTACCAGAATTAAGCGAGAAACTTGCAGAAAATACCCCGTTACAGTATATTTTGGCCTTTGGATCCGTATACAGAGCAAACACATATTTGATAAACTGGGCCGGAAGACCAAATTTTTCCATGGTAATGGCTAAAAACTTCCAGTCCACTCTGTCAAAAGCCTTCTCCGCATCCACTGACATCAAAACACACGGGTTTTTACAGTCTTTGGAGACGGAGAAGACATGAGACAGTTTACGCAAGTGGTCCGACGCCAATCTGCCCTTCATAAATCCCACCTGATCATGATGAATTAGCTTAGGCATGACCCTGGACAACCTAGAGGCTAAAATCTTCGCCAGAATCTTAATATCGTAGTTAATCAGGGAAATAGGTCTATAACTTGTAACTTTATCTAACTCCTTCCCTTCTTTCGGAATAAGCACTATCAAGGCTTTGAATAAATAACACTTCCCTTTTTCTACTTGTGATGCCCCTTCCTATGCATCCCAGTATCCCCCTGGCTCTCCTTACCAACTTTTCACATTGCTTACCCACCTTTAGGTCATCTGATATGACTAGCCCCAGGTCCCTTTCCATTTTTGTTGTCGTTAGTACCTCCCCTGCTATTGTGTACTCTTCTCCTGGGTTTTTGTTTCCCAGGTGCATTACTTTGTACTCTTTGTATTGAATCTAAGTTGCCACATGTCTGACCATTCCTCCAACCTTGCCAAGTCCCTTCTCATCTTTTCTACCCCCTGTGTATCAACTCTGTTACAGATCTTTGTGTCATCTGCAAAGAGGCATACCTTTCCTCCAGACCCTCTGCAATGTCACCTATAAAGATGTTAAAGAGGACTGGACCCAGTACTGAGCCCTGAGGTACTCCACTAGTAACCCCTTCTTCGAATGTGTTCCATTCACTATTACCTTCTGTGTCCTGTTGTGCAGCCAGTTTGCTGCCTAGTCTACCACCCTGGGACCCACTCCCAGGCTGGCTAACTTGATTATTAATCTTTGTGTGGGACTGTGTCAAATGCCTTGCTAAAGTCTAGGTAGGCCATATCCACAGCCCCTTCCTGATCTATTACTTTGGTCACCCAGTCGAAGAAATCAATTAGATTCGTCTGATATGACCTTCCTGCTGTAAATCCATGCTGCTTTGGGTCCTGTGCCCCGCTGGCCTCTAGGTACTCAATAATTCTTTCTTTCAGAAGTGATTGCATCATTTTCTCTACCACTGAGGTCAAACTTACAGGACTTACAATCAACATAAAAAGTACTGAACCCTTCCAAGGCAGGAAAATATTGTGTCATTCTTCTTTTCCCACAGATAAGGATGTTTAGAGGAGCTGTATTTCCTATGATGGGGGCCACCATATGAGCTACCCAACTAATTTGGGAGCTCAAAAGTAAGAACATAGAAACAGTAAAAGCAATAGAAAATGCACATGCATGGTAAACAGGTTCAAGTTCCCCTCCCATTCCTTCCCTTGATAGCAGGGTCATAATGATCTCCTCAGTCCTGCAGTATAGTATAGCTAATGCCCTTCCTGAGGAGGCAGTGAGATTTTGGTTCCCAATAGGGAATGCAGAAACCTGAGAGCATGAAGGTTACCTATATTTCGCTAGGCAGATAACCTTAGTACAAGGAGAGGTAGGAGGTATCAAAAATAATAGGAAACACCATGCCTTTTTCTCTGCCATGTTTAGTGATGGGAGTATTTTGTATGATAATTGTGGCTTTTTGGAATTACTTGCTGGGATTTCCCAGAAGAGGTTTCCAAGGCAAAAGCCCCTTTGTTCTGGAGTAAACTGACCATGAACTGAAACATGCACTACTCCTAGCTCATGGTGGGGATCTCAGAGCTTGCCAGGTGGTGATTAAAAGCTGGACAGCCTCCCAACAGCCAGCCAAGGTAATTGGTATCTGGGATTGTGGACCTCTACTTTAAAAAAACATTATTCACTCCTGATTGCAATAGCTATAGTGAGATGGGGTAAGGGTGGGTGAAGGAGAAGCGGTAGTTGAAGGACAGGTGGCTCAGCTTAAAGTAAAAAGCAGCTCTAACCACTGCCGCCTGCTCTCAGTAGACACCTCAAAGCAGCTCAGAAACCCATGCATGTGCCACTGCCCCTCCCTCCAGCCATAAGTGCCACAATCCGAGGGGGTGTCGCCCTGTAATGGGTCCTGTAAAATGAATGTAAATCAGCACTTCATCATAACCTGAGTTTCCTAAAGGCATGCATAATTATACTGAGCATATAGAATAGTCTCTGCCACCCCCCCCCAAAAAAAATCAACCATTTTCTCATACTGTATCCAGCACATGAATGAGATCTCACCCTCCCATTTTCATGAGTATTCGCCATGTGTAACATTTATTTTACCTCCATGGTCAGACCCCTGTTTTTGCCCATCCTGGCTCTCGGTTCTCCCCCTGTGCCTGTAGCGTGAGTTCATTGTCTGACTAATGGCATAAGAAGGTGGAAAGTCATGCTGCTTCAGCCCAGGGTAGGATGTTGGTGTCAAAAAAAACATTCCATACTGTCTACACTCGGCTTACATTAGCTGTGTGTAAAAACAAGAATTGTGTCAACTATAAGTTTCAGGAATTACAGATCCGGTATTGGGCGGGGGGGGGGTCATATCAGTCCATATTTATCTTGTTCCCATGAAGATTGTAACAGCTAACCCTGTGTCAGGAGTCCCAGGAGGAGTTGATATGCTCTGTGCAGATTGGACCAGCTTGATAATTACAGTACCTTTCACTTGCTGAAGGAGGCCACAGTTTTCTGACATCATGTGGGCTGCTGCCCTCATATCTGTGGCTTTTATCTGCTGTCTCCTTACCACTGAGCATTCACTTCTGAGTGGCCTTGTGCCTCCAGACTGGGCCCACTTTCTTGATTCCACAGGTATCCTGCTCTCTTGTAGAGCTTTAAGCACCTCCTTCACAGTGGTATACAGATTAATACCTTCTTCCTCAAAAAGAGGGATTTGGGCAGGATAAGGGGGTTGAAATGTAATTTGTTTCACCTTCAGTGCTCTGATGACATCCCTTTCTGTAGCCTTTTGCACTGAATTTCCAGAGGATAGTCCTGGTTGATATCCAGTCTGGCTGCATTGTAGCTTATTTCTTTTTTGTCCAGGCAAGGCGTAGGAGCTCCTCTTTAGTTCAGAAGGTGTTAAATTTCATGAGGATTTGTCTAGGCCTGGCTTGGAGGTCTGTTGGCCATGGTAGGAGTGCTCTATGAGCCCGCTCCATTTTAAAGTCCAGTGTGGGTGAGAGTACCAGTACATCTTTTAAAAAAGGTCAGCTATATGTCCTGTTTTGGAGCCCTCCAAGAGTCCTGCATGCCTCAGATAGTCTCTGCTGCAATGTGATTCAAGGTCAGTATACTTTGCTTATAAGGCTTCTGTATATTGGAGGCGGGAGTACATAGCTCAGCTCAGTTGCAACGCGCCATCTTCCACCATGGCAATGCAGTCTCCTGCTTCCCCCACTTCAGCCCATCCAGTTGGTTGTTCAGTTGGTGGAATTTTGCCCTGTTTTCCCTCCTTGACACCTTATCTCCTTCAGGATGAGTTCAAACCAATTTCTGGTGAGTCAGTTTTGTTGTCAGTGTCATAGATCAGGACCTGTGAGTTCACTGATGAGGCGTTGCAGCTTCTATCCCCACTTCTATCTCTCAGTCTAGCACCATTCTGTCCTTGTTTGAATTTCTCTGGAGCTGCCACACACCACAGGAGCTTTCATCTGCAGCCCTCTAAGGCTGTCCATGCTCCCGCTCCAGACGGAGCTGCCATACACCACTGGTGCTTTCAGCTGCAGCCTTCTAAGGCTGTCCATGCTCCTGCTCCCAGACGGATCTGCCGCACAGCACAGGAGCTTTCAGCTGCAGCCTTCTAAGGCTGTCCATGCTCCGGCTCCCAGGCGGATCTGCCATACACCACCAGAGCTTTCAGCTGCAGCCTTCTAAGGCTGTCCGTGCTCTGGCTCCCAGGCAGAGCTGCCACACACCACCGGAGCTTTTAGTTGCAGCCTTCTAAGGCTGTCCGTGCTCCGGCTCCCAGGTGGAGCTGCCACACACCACAGGAGTTTTCAGCTGCAGCCTTCTAAGGCTGTCCAGGCTCCGGCTCAGGCAGAGCTGCCACACTCCACAGGAGCTTTCAGCTGCAGCCTTCTAAGACTGGCCGTGCTCCGGCTCCCAGACAGAGCTGCCACACAACACAGGAACTTTCAGCTGCAGCCTTCCCAGGCTGTCCATGCTCCGGCCCCCAGACGGAGCTGCCACACACACCACCAGAGCATTCAGCTGCAGCCTTCTAAGGCTGTCCATGCTCCTGCTCCCAGACGGAGTTGCCACACAGCACCGGAGCTTTCAGCTGCAGCCTTCTAAGGCTGTCCATGCATCGGCTCCCAAGCGGAGCTGCCACACACCACAGGAGTTTTCAGCTGCAGCCTGCTAAGGCTGTCCGTGCTCCAGCTCAGGAGGAGCTGCCACACACCACAGGAGCTTTCAGCTGCAGCCTTCTAAGGCTGGCCGTGCTCCGGCTCCCAGGTGGAGCTGCCACACACCACAGGAGCTTTCAGCTGCAGCCTTCTAAGGCTGTCCAGGCTCCGGCTCAGGCAGAGCTGCCACACTCCACAGGAGCTTTCAGCTGCAGCCTTCTAAGACTGGCCGTGCTCCGGCTCCCAGACAGAGCTGCCACACAACACAGGAACTTTCAGCTGCAGCCTTCCAAGGCTGTCCATGCTCCGGCTCCCAGATGGAGCTGCCACACACACCACCAGAGCATTCAGCTGCAGCCTTCTAAGGCTGTCCATGCATCGGCTCCCAAGCGGAGCTGCCACACACCACAGGAGTTTTCAGCTGCAGCCTGCTAAGGCTGTCCGTGCTCCAGCTCAGGAGGAGCTGCCACACACCACAGGAGTTTTCAGCTGCAGCCTGCTAAGGCTGTCCGTGCTCCAGCTCAGGAGGAGCTGCCACACACCACAGGAGCTTTCAGCTGCAGCCTTCTAAGGTTGGCTGTGCTCCGGCTCCCAGACAGAGCTGCCACACAACACAGGAGCTTTCAGCTGCAGCCTTCTAAGGCTGTCCGTGCTCCGGCTCCCAGACGGAGCTGCCACACACCACCAGAGCATTCAGCTGCAGCCTTCTAAGGCTGTCCATGCATCGCTCCCTGCCGGAGCTGCCACACCACAGGAGTTTTCAGCTGCAGCCTGCAAGGCTGTCCGTGCTCCAGCTCAGGAGGAGCTGCCACACACCACAGGAGTTTCAGCTGCAGCCTGCTAAGGCTGTCCGTGCTCCAGCTCAGGAGGAGCTGCCACACACCACAGGAGCTTTCAGCTGCAGCCTTCTAGGCTGGCTCGTTCGCTCCCAGTACAGAGCTGCCACACAACACAGGAGCTTTCAGCTGCAGCCTCTAAGGCTGTCCGTGCTCTGCCCCAGACGGAGCTGCCACACACCACCAGAGCATTCAGCTGCAGCCTTCTAAGGCTGTCCATGCTCCTGCTCCCAGACGGAGCTGCCACACAGCACCGGAGCTTTCAGCTGCAGCCTTCTAAGGCTGTCCATGCTCCGGCCCCCAGGCGGAGCTGCCACACACCACTAGAGTTTTCAGCTGCAGCCTTCTAAGGCTGTCCATGCTCCTGCTCCCAGACGGAGCTGCCACACAGCACCAGAGCTTTCAGCTGCAGCCTTCTAAGGCTGTCCATGCTCCGGCTCCCAGATGGAGCTGCCACACACCACCAGAGCATTCAGCTGCAGCCTTCTAATGCTGTCCATGCTCCTGCTCCCAGACGGAGCTGCCACACAGCACCGGAGCTTTCAGCTGCAGCCTTCTAAGGCTGTCCATGCTTCGGCTCCCAGACAGAGCTGCCACACAACACAGGAGCTTTCAGCTGCAGCCTTCTAAGGCTGTCCGTGCTCCAGCTCCCAGATGGAGTTGCCACACACCACCGGAGCATTCAGCTGCAGCCTTCTAAAGCTGTCCGTGCTCCCGCTCCCAGACGGAGCTGCCACACACCACTGCTGCAGCTGCAGCCTTCCAAGGTACGGACCCACGCTGGATCAGTATCAGCCTGTTGGCCTGCACAGCACGACTCTCCCCTTGGTTTTGTTTTTTACCTGGTGTTAAAAAAGTAATAATTGTTTCTTGCTGGAGTTAGCCATTTAAACAAAAGTTCCTGCTGTTTCTTTAGCTGTAATTTACATTGGCAGAGTAGTCCTGATAGTTTCTGAATTACTTGTAACTCTGATGAATCACTAGCCATTTTAGCCAGTATTTCATTGTTCTTTAATTTGGAGTGTGTCCTTGTACTTCTGTATTTCACCTGCCTCAGTGAGCCCGCGCATGCACAGTGCTCGCCCCTCCCCCTCTACAGACCCTCTTTTTCTGTCTTCCTGCCTCCGTTTCTGCCTTTATCCCTTCAGAACACCCCCCCACTCTAATTCTTTTGTTCTCCCCTTTATTTTATGCTGTCCATGCTCCCGCTCCCAGACGGAGCTGCCACACACCACAGGAGCTTTCAGCTGCAGCCTTCCAAGGTATGGACCCATGCTGGATCAGCATCAGCCTGTCGACCTGCACAGCAGGACTCTCCCCTTGGTTTTGTTTTTTACCTAATGTAGCCCATTGATGCTGTGCATCGACTGCTCCACCCAACCAAGGCCGGACCCTGATTTATTGGATGCTGTGGTCACGTGACTTCATGTGACCACTCCTTACTTTTATAAAGTATCTACTTTTCCGTTAGCAGGTTATACACTTTGTCCACTAGGGGTCAGTCTTCAGCCACCGTTTCTCCCTCTATTCACTTATTGCTTCTAATTCTTCCTGACCCTCTCTATCCTATTACCTTCTTCTCCCTACTGTTCTCCCTCCTCTTTCTGCCCCTCCTTCACCCCCCTTTTTCTTCTTTCCTGTCCCAGGGTTTGAACCTTCCACCACTCGCACTGTAGGCAGCCACCCTACCACTGCCTATCAATTCTGGCTAATTACTACCTGTCCTTTCCTCTTATTTATACACCCTACCCACATTGCCTCCTGGGATAAGTTCTCTGGCCCACCCCACCCCCCACAATGTGGTACTATGGAACTCTCATTTAGGCTATTTTCCCCCTTTTTACTTCTGCTATTTGCCTTCCCCACTACTCCTTCTCCCACTTACCCACTACACAACTGTCCATCAATATAGCAGCAGCACTCTTATGTGGCTGGTTGGCCCCAGAAAAAATTTATCACATAATGCCACTCATCTTCAGGGCCTTTTATCCCACCCTCCTAACCCTCCTATTAACCTGTCCTTAATCCTCCTGCTCCATGTCCTCCCCCTCCCAATTCCCAACGTTGGTTCTAAGCCCTCATATCCTAATATGAGAGTGAAACCAAAACTATTGAAGCGTGTCCTCTTAGGTTTGCCCTACTACTTCTGCTACTCTCCGGAAATGTTCATCCTAATCCAGGGCCCACCTCACCATCCAGTCCCACCTGTTGTGCTGATGCTGTCTTAATAGCCTCAGTAAACATATGCGGCCTGCTGCAGAAACATGACCTTCTCCAAGGCTGGATTATGCAGCATAAACTGGACATTTTGGCTGTGGCGGAAACATGGCTCTCCCCCAAAATTCCAGATTCTGCCGTAGCCCTGGATGGCTACTTGCTTTTCAGACTAGACAGGCTGGGCAAAAGGGGAGGTGGCTGCTCCATCTACCTCTGAGACTTTCTCCAGGGGCATGCACTCCAGACTCCTCCCAGATAATGGTGCTCAGGCCCTAACTATCAAACTAGCTATTGGCAATATGGGTACGTCACTCATTGTTATGTCTGTCTACATCTCCCCCCCCATAACACTAAACTTGCCTTCAACTCCATACTCAACTGTGTCTCCCAGCTGCCCAGTAAGGCAGAGGTCATCATTCTGGGTGATTTTAATTTAAACTGGTCTGCCCTCTCAGTTACACCTTACAGGGATGTCGCTGCAGCTATCAACCTCGCACAGGTTGTGACATCACCAACAAGGATCAATTACAGGATGGGCACTGGTACCCTTACTGAGCTCGTCCTTACTATCCATCCAGACAGACTCAACGATGTCTCGGTTTTACCTGACACAGTAAGTGACCACTCTCCTGTCCTCTGCAACTGGTCAAACAGCTACCCGACCCCCCCCAATGATTTCCCATCAGTGCTCCCTTAAAAAAGGTGCTTTGAGGCAATTCAAGGATTACCTCCTAAATGTTGACTGGACCCCCTTAGATACTGCCTCAAATGTTGACAGTGCACTAGCCTTTTTTATTTCCACTTTAACTTTGCCTGTGACATCTTCGCCACTTACTCCAAGCGCATCATGAAAGGCTCTGATACCCCATGGATCTCCCTGGCTCTCCTAGATCTTATGCGTACCCAAGACAATCTCTGGCAGAAAGCCCTAGTGACTGGTCTCTCTGCGGACAGACAATGTTATAGAGATGCCAGATATCTATGCACCCAGGAAATCCGCAGAGCAAAGACTGCCCACTTCCAAGCATGCCTCTCGTCCACTTGGGTTCAGGGAGGAAGTTTTGGGACAATATAAAGGACTGGACTTGTAAACCCCAAATTACCCCTCCCCCCCCGCTGAACCTCAATGGTGCCATTACCCAGGATCCACAGCTCATTGATAATACATTAAATTCCACATTCTCTGACCTTAGTTGGGCTCTCCTCTCAGATTTTTTTGGCAACACTTCCAATCCCCTCCCACCCAATGGTATCCCTCCTTTCCACTTCAGGACTGTTTCCCCTTGTGAAGCTAAATCTTACCTTACCAAGGTCCTGGAAAAAATCCAGATTTAGAGAAAATTTAGTAGAGACTCCCTTGATTTGAAGCTTCTGCTACTAGCCCTTAATGCTGTCCTATCACCTCTTACCAAACTTTTTAATCTCTCCCTCTGTCTTGGCCAATTCCCCTCCCAATGGAAATTGGCAGTGGTTACTCCCATACTTAAGAGCGGTGATAGAATTTCCCATAGTAACTACTGCCCAATATCTATCCTCCCTCCTATCTCTAAAGCCCTTGAAAAGATAGTATCAGATCAACTCTCTGACTACCTCTCAAAATACAACCTCCTTTGTCATCAGCAACACGGTTTTAGGAAAGGCCATAGTACCACTATTGCCCTCTTGGAATATGCTGATTTAATACATAAAGCCCTAGACTGTGGCCACTTAGTTGGGTCTGTGTACATAGACCTAACTAAAGCCTTTGACACTGTCAACCATGCGCTTCTTATCGAATCCCTTCCTGCTCTGGGCCTCTCACGAGATGCTACTTTCTGGTTCACCAACTACCTTACTGGGAGATCACAGCAGGTGAAAATCAATAACACTTTCTCTTCCAGTCTACCTGTCAGTTCTGGGGTCCCCCAGGGCACAATCCTTTGCCCGCTCCTGTTCAGTCTTTTCCTCAACACCCTCCCTCTTGTCTGCTCTGAGCTGATGCTACTCCACGCAGATGACACCATTATCTTCCGTAGCCACCCTGATCCTACCCCTCTGCAAAGCGAACTTCAGAGGTTTTTTTTTGGAATTCGAATCATGGTTCTTCCATCATAAATTCATTATAAATTACAAAAAAGCTAAAGTGATGCTGTTTGCCAACCCACAAAACAAAAACAGAGGTGCCCCACTAAACATTCTGAACTGTCAGCTAACACCCCTGGAACAAGTACATACTTTCAAATATCTCGGCATCACTCTTAAATCCATCCTCTCCTTCCAGGAGCACATTACCCTGGTCTGTTAGGCGGTAAACACTAGGATTGGCCTCCTCTACCAAAATAGGTCTTGCATGCCAGCTGACGTCCTTCACCTGGCTGTAACCAGCTCACTCCTGTCCATTGTTGATTATAACATTATCGATGGATCAGCAGCGGACACTGCACTAAACAGAATTAAGGTCACCTTAAACAAAGCATGCCGGCTTGTGACTGGTTGTGATCGGTTCACTCATACTTGTAACATGTATAAACAACCCAACTGGTTAAATTTCAAGGGATGGCTATCCTACCAGACCAGTCTGTTAGCTAGAAAGATAGCCATTGGTCTCTCCCTCCTTCTCTCCAACACCTCCGAATGCCTGCCCCAACCACTCGGACAACCAGAAGCTCCTCGAAAGCCACCTTCCTTGTTCCGTATTGTAGAACTTCCACGGAGAAGAAGACTTTCATGCATAGGGCTCCTCTCTGGTTGAATGGTCTGCCTGCCGAGGTCTCTTCCCTAAATAAAATAGGCCCATTCAAACTTAAACTTCGGCAGCAAATCCTTGTCTTCAGTTACTGCGACTGCTACTAGCCTCTCCTGTTACTCTCCCTCATCCACCACTATTACACCCATAATATGAAAAAATCAACTCTGACTGCTCCAGTACTACTCCACCTTTTAACCTCTGTTTCACCTTTTAAAATGACAATGTCACCTCTGACTACTCCAGCACTATTTTCCCCTTTCCCTTATTTTCCTGTTCTTCTCCCCCCCGGCCCCTCTCCTGCCCCTGTCTCTGTCTCTTGCTCCCTCCTGTCTACTAAACCTGTACATACTTGCCTGCCTGGCAGTTTAATCTCCTGATTGTATCTTGCATTTATTAACTTGTTCAACTTTCAGTTTCGTTGTCTTTGAATATATTCTTGCACTTTATTTATAATTTGTTCTTATATCTTATGTTATGTTATTGCATCACAGTATGTTTGAACTTTTCTGATGTGGAGCCTTTGTAAATGAGTCTCCTGACTCAAAGGTTTGTAATTCCGATACTTCAATAAATAAATAAAATAAATACATTTCTGGGATTGGGAGCATTTTGTTCTACTATCTTCATCACTTTCTATGGCCATTTTGTTTTGTTCTTCTTTAAAGGAAAACTAACGCCGAAATCTACAAAAAAATATTGTGCAGTGTTTTGATTTATAGCTGTACTCCTAGTAAGTCCTTCTCTTTGTTTGCTGAAAGCAGCTTTTTTTCTAAATTTGGTTGCTGGTTTTATGGCCCATCTCTCTGGGCAGTTCAACTCTGAAGGCTGACTGCATTAGTTTAATCATACTGCATGATTCCTGGGGTTAGAAGGAAGTACTTCTTCACAAAATAAGTTGTGGATTCCTGGAATAGCCTTCCAGCAGAGGTGGTGAGAGGAAAAACACTGGTGGGGTTCAAGAATGTATGGGGTAGACATAAGGGAATTATAGTGGAAAGGGAGGGGAGTGGGAAAGAGATGGAGATCAAGTAGGGTCTGCGGTGACATTGTAGGTAGCGAAAATGGGAAGACTGGGTAGGCCACGCGGTCCTTATCTTGCGACAAATTTTATGTTTCTGTACCTTCCACTGGTTCACTAGAGTATGTAAGCAGACAATAATATCTGGGCTGGAAAATGTCAATAATACTAACACACAAACTAGCAAAGGTTTAAAGCATTTAGAAATGTTTAAAACATTTAGAAAACTATCATCAGCATAAAACAGTGGGCTCTACTTTCCCGAGATTGCTGGTCCATAAATTATCCAATTCCTAGTGGCTGCTAGAGAACCTAAGTTGACTGAATTTTTATTATTACTGTAGAAGATAACATTCAGCAGTTACTTCAGGGTAATTAAAAAATTTATGCTGGCAACAATGGGACAAACTTCAAGCTTAGTAAATTTCAGATGCAGGTTATTTGGCGTGTCAGAACTACCTTTTCTGCTCGGTGCTAGCGTTGTGTTAACTGTTCCTTGAGCTGATTTGTGTGGTAAGATTGGGCCATTTTTAAAAATAGCTTGCAGCCCAAGGCAAAAATCCTTTGTACCAGGAGAGCAGTATTGTGTGCTTCCTCAAGTATACTCTAAACAGCTTTTAACAAGTAAGGATGCCAGGGCAGCAGGATGTCAGGGCTTTATTGCATCCAGACCCAAAGAGATGATGTCAACTACAAATTGGCCAATCAGAAACCATAATCTGAATTTTTTTAACAAACAAGCAAGATTTTTAACATTAATTCAAAACAGAACCTTCAGAGTAAAAATAAAGATGAAAAAATAAATAATAATACATGATTCTCTGAATATTTATTTCTCATTGAAAGGGTAAGGGGAAATGTTTTAACCAGGAAAGGCACAGTAAGCCAAAACTTGTTTCCAGGTGTGACCTGGGAGCACAAGACAGTTACGTGACTTGTTCAGAGTCAAGTATGCAAGTATGGGCTGTGGGATTCAAACCCAGGTCTCCAGGTTTGCAGCTCAGAGCCCTAAGCCACAGCACTATACTGCCTCCTTGAATATTAAATAAGTTCCAGAGCAATGCAGGATGTTTTTTTCCCCAGAAAGATTTTCTAACAAATCCTGATGAGCTCTGCATCAAATTCACTACTTTTTAGAAGAAAAATCTACGCCATTAGTTTCGGCATTTTAGCCTTTGCAAATATAAGTGTTAACCTTAACCAAGTTCAGCACAGTGTGATTCACTGTCCTCTAAACTCTTTGGGAGGCATCGAACAGCAGTGTTTAACTAGTGACTAAACTTGATATACAGTAGTTCTGTATGCTCCACTTCAATCTGCAACAGTTCTCCGTCTAGTACAACACACTCCTGCACATCAGGCCTTCATTTTCATCACTCTCATATCAGGATAGACCTGAAATATAAAATCACAAATCTCCAAGTGTAGGTGTTTCTGAAATAAAGTATAAAAGAATGCTGGGAGGAGGCCTTAAGCCTTAATGCATACCAGTTGTATAACAAACACCAACAAAAATATTTATTCAGCTATGCAGTTCTGGAGCTCAGCAACTCAGCATCCTCTCCCACATCGCTTGATCTCCAAGCAACTTCTAAAGCATGGGTTACTGGTATATGGGTTCCTACACCATGCATACACTAGAAAGACAAACATATCTATTAATCTGTTATTCTGTTATTTGAAAGACCAAAATCTGGAGACATTTCTAAAAATATGGCACCCTTTCCAAGCTTTCATCCACAATACAGGAAAATGAAATCTTAAAGGAGCATCAAGAAACTACATACATATAGAACAGTCAGTTCAAATTCTAAGGTACTAAGCCTTCGGAGATTTTTATCAGACATTGCCCTTAAACAAATTTATTTATTTAGCTTTTGTTGACCGGGTGAGTGCACTAGACAAATTCTGCCTATTTTCAGGTACGACCCGGGGGAGTGGGATACAGATGAAAGCCAACTGACTTTGAACCAGATTAAGCTGTTGGTGGTATTTTTAGTGAATGGGGGGAAATTTGGGCAGGACACCGGGGAAATTCCCCTACTCGACAGAGGGGAATACTCTGTCCAAGATGGCGGAACCTCCTGTGCTTGCTGCAGAGGTAGCTGGGGAGGTAGGAGACTTGGTCTCAGCTCCTGTCTCTGGATGTTTGGAGACCTCGATTGACATTGTTCTGATTAAGGAAGCGACTGTTTCGTCTGGAAGTACCTCCAGGAATGTATCTAATGTTGGAACTGTACCTCTCCCTGCCCTCACGGCAATGGACAGTATTACCTCACTTGCTATACCAGTGGTGGAAGACATGTTGATGGGTCCGAAAATGCAGGACCGCGACGTTGGAAGGCGCGGCTCAGTGGGTCTGCCATTCGAGCTACATGCTCAACTAAGCGATGACCTACTGTGATGCGGGCGCCTACAGACAGTGATTGCTCCTCGATCTCTCTGAGGGACTCACAGGGCTATCAGGAATGCCTTTGTGCGGTCGCCTGCATTGGAGAGTTCGATGCTGTTAGTCACTGGTCCTGACACAAGGCCTGCTTTGCAGGTGCCGACGAACTGCTTTGCTGGAACACACGATACGCTCCCTGAGCCACCCCCGGATGGAAAACTTTCTTTGAAAATCCCTGCACACACTGCTGGTAATGATGTAGAGCCTACCTGGTCAGTAGAATCCGCATTGCGTGGTGCTGGGTGAATTCAGGAACCTGGGCTTGGGCATTGGATCTCCGGTCCATCCCCTATTCAGTCCCCCCGTCCTGAGGACTTCCTGGAAGTGCAACAGGGGGAACCGGTCTCACAGTGTTCTTCTGACCCCTTGAGCATGCCGATGGAACTTCTACTCACTCAAAATCCTGTTTTGTCCCTTGTGCAAAAGCCCACTTCAGAAGTATGCCCCCCATCTGATGGTAAAGCTGTAAGTGTATTGGATTCTGTTGATAAGGATAAGACTCCTTCTGTACAGGTGGGACAATCTCGTTCCTTCTCCTCTTTATTTCATCACCCTGTCCTTGCTGCGAAAGGACATAATGCTGTGAGACTTGTTTATAAAGGTGGACTTCCAGACCCTCCTGACCGCGTGTATGTGGCCAGAACTCTGTTGAAGGACTCATTGAAATTTTTTGCCCATGAGATTTACGCTCTGATCCATGTATCAGGCGAATCCACATTCGATGTGAGTTTCCAGACGTCTCGTGGCCTAGACCGCTTTTGGGCTAGGTACCACGTCTTGCGGAATACTGCTTTGTGGACTTCCTTTCAGGCCGTCCACCTCTCGAAACCCGTCTTTAAGACCATTACAGTGATGTTTCAAAATGAAGGCGTGGATGTGTCTGATATTGTGTATTGGTTGAAACAACGCTGTAAGGTACAGGGCCAACCTGAAGCTATCCTGGACACGGAAAATATTTGGACAGGAGGGTGGAAGTTTAAGGTTCTGTTACACACCAATGACTCTGGCCCTGTCCATTTACCTAATTCCTTTTTCTTAGGTCGTGATAGGGGGGTCCTCTTTTAACCGGGTCAGCCCAAAGCCTGTTACAGATGTGGGGATCCCTCACACCTGAGTAATGTATGTGACAAGATAAAATGTAATAATTGTGGTGAGTTGGGTCATGTTGGGATACATTGCCGGAATATTAGCAAATGTAACCTTTGTGAAGAGCAAGGACATTCTTTTCAAACTTGCCACTGGTCTGCCCATGCTCAGGCGAATCATGATGGTGGCGTTGATCAACGCTTTGTGATCACACAGGCACAAAAAGCTCGGCTTCATACCACAGTGGCCGCACCCCCTGCAGCGGTGGTGATCCCAGCTCTGCAGACCCCTGTGCCTGTGCCTACCCTGGTCATTGCTCCCCAGAAAGCCGATGTTGTGAAACCACCTTTAGAGGTGGAACCCCCCCCCCACCGACACATGCCCTGTCAGCTACATCTGACTTGGCTCAAATCCCAGGTCCTAGTACTATGCCACCCCCCTGTGAACCTTTTACTGTTATGCGTAGGAGGTCTATGAGGGCTGGACCACGTTTCACCACCTCCTACAAAGACATTGATAACTCAGCCTATAGCCCTGTCTAATACCTTCGAGGTGCTTCAGCCATCTACTGACGACGCGTGGGATGAGTCTGACACTTCCTCCATCGCGTCTTCTCTCCCTGATGGCTTTACAGATTCAGAGCTCCAGCTGGGCACCGGCCCCTCACAAAAGCGTAAGGCTAGAGTTAAACTGAAAGGAAAGAATTTGGCTGGGAAGAGAAAGTCATGATGTTTCTTGACTCCTTATTTTTTATGACATGGCGCACTTCGTTTGCCATACTATCAGTGTAAACAGTATGAAACGTATAGAGAAACATAAATTAGTGTTTTCCTTCTTAAGACTTTTGCCATTGGGTATCTTTTTGTTGCAGGATACTAGACTCCATATGGTGCAGGAGATTAGGCAAGCTAAACAAGACTGGCTTTTGGGCCCATCGTTTTGGTCTATCAGCCCGGACCCCTGTTCAGGTCTTGGCATTCTCATTAATATTCCAGACTTTCGGTTACTTAAACTGTTTGATTTAGTTTCTGGTAGGGTCCTCATTGTGGATTTTGTTTTAGGTAACTGCCCGTACCGAGTCATTAATATTTATGCCCCACAAGTTAAGTCGGCTCGCATAGCCTTATTTTCCTTGATTCCCTTTTACACACGTCCTTCCAAGTAATTTTTTCTGGCGATTTTAACTGTGGCCTGAGTCTTCAAGACAAAAGTTCGTTTGCCACCACCAAAAAAATTTTTTGTGACTCCCATAAATTAGATAAACTAATTCAGATGGTGCACTTGACTGATGCTTACCTCTCTTTCACGACCAAACATACCCCCACATTTCAGAAGGGCACGTTGGCAACAAGGATTGATTTTGTCTTTTTGTCCCATACGTTGCCAATAAGTTCTGCTCAGGTACAGGCAGTGGCCTTCTCTGATCACAAACTACTCTCAGTCGGTATAGGTTCAGTTGCCCCTTTTAGCAAAGGGCCAGGATTTTGGAAATTTAACACTTCCCAGTTGCAGGACCTGATGTTTCAAAGATTTATTCTGTCCTTTATATCTGCTCGTAAATCTGTGTTTATCTGCTATAACGATCCGATACGTTGGTGGCTGGATACGAAACATGCCCTGATTATATATCTGAAAAGTTACAGTCGACAAAAATGTAGGAGGGATTATTTGGCTTATTTACAAAAGAGAACTCATCTACAGTCGCTGCTTTCTATAGCACATATGACTGGTCAGGACCTATCTCTTCAAATACAAGCAATATGGAGGGACATGCTTTTTTTCAGTCCAAACAATCCCAACAATTGTACCATCAACATAAATTCCATATGTCTGGACCACGGGATGTAGTTTGCCCCTTTGAGTCTAATTCACGTCTCGTTTCCCAGAAATCTATGCTGAGCCTAGCAAATTCTGTAGGTGCGTTGTGCTCTACACGTTCTGAAATTCTGCAGATTGTGACAGATCACATGACCACCTTGTTCTCCCCCATTCCAGCTACTATGACTGACATTGCCAACCTGTTCACGGATCTTGAGATTCCACTCCCTTCGGAACAGAATGTGGCTGTGGCATGTGCGACCGTGACGGTGCAAGAGATGTCTTCAGTGATTTCCTCGCTGCCCTTGCAGAAAACCCCTGGCCCAGATGGTCTCCCAGTTGATTTGTATAAAGTGTTAAATGTTCACTTGGCCACTGAACTGACCTCAGTATTTAATGCCCTGTTGCGTGGCGAGGACATTCCCTTAGATTTTCTGAAGGGTACTTTGCTGTATATCTACAAACAGAAGGCGACATTCACCTCCTTGAGAATTGGCGCCCTCTTTGCATGTTAAATACTGATTTCAAGATCCTTATGAAGATACTCGCGAAACGTTTGACTGGCATTGTGGCCGAGGTCTTGCACCCTGCCCAGTCTTGCTCTATACCTACCAGGCGCATCTCGGATCACCTGATTCTCCTACGAGAACTGTTTTCCCATGGATTCGCTGGCCTGACCTCTGGTATCATTGTTTCAGTGGATCAGAAGGCTACATTTGATTCGGTTAACCACAATTTTTGGTGGACGGCATTACGTTTTCTGCATATACCAGAAGACATGATACGATGGCTACAAAAGTTCTACAGGATGGCCACGGTGGTTCCTGTGGTAAATGGGTGGGTAGGACCTATGATTCCTATTAAAAGAGGAGTCCGCCAAGGCTGTCCTGTCAGTCCTCTGCTATATGTACTGTTTTTAGATGTCCTGCTTCGACGCCTGAATGTTCACCCTCAGATCCATGCCATCTCCTGCCCCGCTACACGTGCACCGTTTACAGCTATTGCATATGCAGATGATATATGTTTCCTAGTAGCTGATACGTCCTCCATAACGGCCTCACTACAAGTATGTTCTTTGTTTGGAACTTATTTGGGAGCCCGTCTGAACTTTGACAAAAGTGTAGGTATTAGGTTGGGATCGGTCGTGGCCCCGATGTCCCACATTGGCCAGCTACCTCTGGTGGAGGGCCCTATTCGTATCTTAGGGGTTTATTTTGGGACCAGAGATTCTGATTTTTTTAACTGGGATCATAAATTGCAACAGGGTAAACTGAAAGTCGTCTCTTGGAATAGAGGGTCGATTGGGAAGAAAAAGAGAGTTTATTTGATAAAAACCTTTTTGATTCCATTGTTTCTATATTTAAGTTATGTTTTTCCTATTCCAAAACAACTGGAAACAACGGTTTTCAGCCTCTTCTTTCAGGCGTTATGGGGGAGCAGGCTAAACCCGATCAAGAGAAATGTTACTTATTTGTCTGCTATGGAGGGAGGTGTTGGTATGATAAATCCTCTGTTGTTTTTCTAGCATTTTTTTGCTAATCTGAGACCACTTCTGATCAACTCTCAGAGAGGTGGGAAATGTGGTTTTATGATTCTGTGGAGTTTGGTTCCACCAGTGGAACACAACTCCTTACGTGTGTTACATATACAGAAGGCATGCCGTTGTATGTGAAACATATGTTTTACGCTGAAACAATGGAAAGTATCGCCAGATACTTATTGCCCATCCGCATAAGACCCTATATAAGACTTCTTCTCTCCTCTGTCTGTTTGACACAATCCCTTTTGAGAAAATGTCCGTCCAGCATCTTTTCCTCCCTTTTATCTTTGCTACGGTGTAAAGAATACCTGCACACATGTGGGATTTTCATTGGCTATCTTGCCATGAGCGGATAAATGTTAAAGCCAACCACAAACATAAACAGCTTCCAGATAGAGTGTGTTCTAGGCCATTATGCACAGATGCATTGGAGATAATCTCCCATTTGTTTTTTGAATGTACATTTATTCGGAATTGGTGGGCCTTTTTGGCATGACAGTGGGCTACCCCGATTTTTCAGTCTGTAACTTTTCAGATGCTTATGTATGGTGTTTTTTCCCCTCAATGGTCCTCCTGGCATGCAGATACTTTAAATCTTGTCTTTGTTGTAATTAAATGGAACATTTGGATGGCCAGATGTAAGTTTGCTCTACAACAGAAAGACTGCACATATTTGGAATTAGAACAGAAAATAGTGAAAGATTTGAAAACCATCTATGAACTTGAACAAAACATGCACTCCGAGTCAAGCCTGCTTGCTTTATGGATTGCACTTCCTTGGATAACTGACTCAGATTTTGCTGTGACTTGATGGTTATTCCTTCATTATGTCTTTGTAATGCCTTTCTTTCTGGTTTGCAAATTGATATATACTGTATTACCTTTGAATTCCTTTTTTCTCTCTCTGTTGTTTGTAGATTTTGTGCAGTACTGGTATGTGTTACACAATTTTCTGTCTCAATAAAACTTTCCCCTGATCTTTTTGAGAAGTGCCGTGGGATCTTTAACATCCACCTGAACTACCACCAAAACAAGCAGATCGGACCTCGGTTTAACGTCTCATCTGATGAGAGCTTTGTCCCACAACACTGCATACCTACCCAATAAAGTTGATAAAGGCTATGAAAAAAGGGAGCTGTCTGAGATTGGGATACGTATTTCATATGCTAGACAAAATGAGGGTAGTGCCTTATAACATACTTCAAACAAACTGCCACTTGCCACCCACTGACCATTATAGGCACCCTCAGGTCTGCTCCTTTGTTATGGGAAAGGAAAAGGGAGTAGCCACTCTCCTGGAAAAGCTAGGACTGCTCCAACATGTTCTCATGAGCCATAAGAATGGAGAGCTCTGGGCACATATCTTTGGCCAAACGTATAGGGCTCTCTTAGAGTGTCCCATTGATCAATGGCTTTGGTGCTGACTCATTGGAACATAAAGCTTGGGGCAGAACATTCCCTCTCCCAATGGTTAAAACCTTCTATTCTTGTGTATAGGGTCACATTAGTGACATGTTGGAGGAGGTGTTCATGGAAATGTTTGAGGTTCTTTTGTACACTAGTAACTCTAAAGTATTTAGGCCCAAGGATGGGGCACTGCTGGGGGTGTGTGTGAGGAGCAATGCACCCTTCAACTCCATGTATTCTGATCATACCCAAAAATGCAAGCTTTCTGGCAAGAAATAAAATTAAGAGATGGAGGCTGTGTTTACCGCCCCAGGTGTAGTGACTCCATCTCATATTTTACTAGCAATTCCACCCCCTGGAAGTAACATTAGAGGATGTACACTTAAATCAGTGCTAATTTTACAGTCAGTAAGTTTCTCCTCCCTGCCACGGTGCAGGCACCTCCTTCCACCACCGCCCCCAGCCTGTCACCCAGCATTCCTAGGGACTTACCTCAAACCAGCAATTCCCCCATGGCAGGGGTTAATGGCAGGCACCCATGCCACTGACCAATGGATCTGGAGCCCCCCATACCTCCCCACAACATGTCTCCTTATGGTGCGGGTTGATGGCAGGTGCCCTATTGCTGACAGAAATTGATCTGGTGCTGGAAGAGAGTCCTACAGCCGATGCAGGGCCTGCGAGCGACATCAGCATTATGCTCTACACCCAGCCATTTTCCACTTTTTTCTATCCCCTCAGAGGAACAGACATGCAATGCTTTCTGCACACACCCATGCATGTTACCGTGCATGAGACATTGACGTCCACTGTCCCTCCATCCCAAAGTGGTGTCCTGTGCTTCCCAACCCTACGCCTCTATGAGAGGGCAGATATGTAAACAGATATGGGAACAGTAACCCTCCCACCCCAGAGGAGGAGTGCAGTCCTCCGGACGCTCGATCCTCTTCTCTCCGGCCGACCCCACCTGACTTGAGTCCATTTCCCAACCCAGGTCTCCAGCATAGGAAAAGGTAAGGCATTTTGTGGCTCCTCAGCTTTCTTCACCACAGGACTGGCAATTATTGGTGATTTTAATGTTGGCAGCAAAAAAGGATATTGACGCATTTGTGACATGCTAAGTGTATTCCTGCTATAACTCAATTTGGGAGGGGCACCACACTGTCTATTTATAGTTTAGAGGAACTTACATATGAAATAACAAAATAAAATACAGGTGTTTGAAGAAATGTGGAGAAGATGGGTACTATACCAAGTTAACCACCTACCGGATTTTATTCCGTGATATAAAATCTTTCCCCTTAGTCTTGTAGGGGACCTAAATAACTGCCCTGACACTGACATATATACTTAATTTTTTATTTTACTGACTATAATCAATGCTACATATAAATGACAGACTGAAACAATTGTGGATAAATACTTCATTACTAAATGTACCTCATTCCTTTGGCACTGTAATGTGGCATTAGTATGACACTCTATTTAGTCAAGTAACAATCTGTATTGTTTTCCTCTTGATCTTCTTTGTGTACTGTAAGAAGGAAAAAACAATAAAAATGAAATATAAAAAAGACAGTGTGCCCTATGGGTATAACCTGGTAGTGGAAATTCAGGTGGCCATATAAAACCTGTAGCTACTGGAAGATGTGCTTCTTCACCTAACTCCATTCCCCCAATTGATGGAGAAGGTTGTGGACTTTTTCCCCAGGTGACTGCAATACACTCTAAGAGTCCAGCTCAATACACAAGAACATGAGGACCATGTGAAGTACCTCGGTCTTCATGCTGTGAGCAGAACACTGATTTCCTAGCATTGGTCTTGGTCTAAACTCCCCTTCTCCAGCATCTCTCATAATCTTACTGAAATGGTATCTTTTTTTTCAATACAGCTTTTCCTCCACAGATGATCGGGGTGTCTGCTCAACCTGTCCCACTTTCTCCCAACCAGCACCTGCTGACCCTGGGACTTACCTGGGGTCTGTAAGTCGTTTTATGGCTTGCCCCGTGTGGTGGGGCCGGAAGGGTGAGGGTCAGTCCCCCCCCACCATCCACAAGTCCAGGTTGGACCAGGTAGCTCAGTCAGCAGTGCAGGTTGGAGGTAGGCAGCAGGGCTTCATTAAGCCCCCCATCACTTTTTTGTTTTCTCCCCTTACTTCCTGGCATGGTGGTGGCAGGGAGGCTGTATGTACAGGGAGGCACACTTACACTATGGAACTGCAGCCCCTTTCACCCACCCTGACCTAAGTCTGCCTTCCAAGCATTGGTGCTACCACCAGACCTCCACCTAGTGGCAGCCAAGAGCCAGGACAACACACCACTCTGATCTGGGAAAGGACTGCTACCGGGCAGCTGCTCGATCCTGACCCAGTCCCCCCCCCAACTGACCCCTGGCAACCCGAGCTTGTTCCCAAACTCAGGTCACTGGTGTGGTGAGAGGTAAGGCACCATAGTGTCAGCATTCTGCATCACCAGGCCTGGACCGGTATCTCTTAAGTGGGGACGTCTTTGCATGCCTGAGTAGCTGGGTGCACCAGCCTGGGAGTCTGGCACCCTAAATTTGGTCTAGCAGGTCTACCAGGAAGATCTCTCCCCTGAACACTGTTACTCCTCTCTCCAGTTGGTCTTTCTTGGATTGCCTTTTATCTGACTTACATCATGTCCTGCCCCCAGACCATGTTTTCCACCTGGAGGCCCCCATCCTGTCCCCCTTTGAGTAAGCTACCAGTTCACTGGCCCTTAAAGCCAGCAGAAGGCAAGGTTGAACACTGTCTGAAAGAGGCTGGCCTCAGATTCAGTAGCTGTGCATCTGCCCCAGCCCATAAGAGCCATTCCAGATCATTCACCGAAATAAGCCTCTTGTGATCAGGCTCCATCAGTGCCTGATGATCCCACTACCCCATAATCTTTTTGACTGCAAAATGTTGTAACTCCTGCCCTTTCCCTAAGAACATATCAAAGAAGGCTGTACATGCCAATTATGTATAGGCAGTTGACCACAGTATAGGCAGCTGTGTGGTACACTGAAGGGTGGGCAATACTTGCCCTCATTCCCTAAGCAGTCTGGGGGATCGGCTGGTGGGTTGGCCCAGCCTAGGAGCTGTAGCTTTAGGCTAGGCAGGTGAGGTGATCGGCCTTCTCCCAGGAGTTTGGGGGGGGGGGTTTTCTGCATGGCCGATCTTTGATTAGTGCTCTAGCAACTTTTGCACCCTATCCCTAATGGCTGTGGAGGCAGCTGTGGAGGGTTAGGTGTTACAGCGGTGGTTTACTGTGTAGATCTGCATCTGAACCTGGACTTTATAACAAGACATTTCTCCTGGATTTTGGACTACTGTAAGGACCTTCCCCTCTGGAATTTCATGATCTGGTCGGACTGTTTTCTTCCCAATAATACATACATGGTTTTGGCAATGAGAGTGTCTTATAGCTTTATGTTACATTAAATTCTGGCTGGCTTTTCATGATCAAGTGAGAGTTGATCCTGTTCTGCCTTTTGGTAAAATGTCCAAGGAAGGTGGGAGCTCTTTGGACTTAAAAATACACTCTTCAAGATTGAGAAACTTTGGTGACTGTTTTCTCTACTTGAGGACTTTTGTGCTGGTGCTTTATAATTTTGGTTTCATTAGCACTTTGTTTTCTGTTACTCTGTGGTCGTGGGGCTAGGGATTTGTTGGAGTTTCTGAGCTGGTTGAGTGTAGTTGTTTGGAGGGGAGAACTGTGTGTTGTAAGTTTATGTAATTCTGTGGGAGTGCTGACTGCTTGTGATAATGTGCTGGGAAGGTGTTAGGATGGTCAAGCACTATTCCCCCTCCAGACTCAGGGACCTTCACTCTTTTGTTTTTCCTCTGCTGTCCCTGGATGTATATAGGATGTGTTATGGGGATAGCTGGGAGGAGGGGGAATAGATGGCAGTGGTCGGATTAGGGTAGCGGGAACAGGAAGATGCCCTGGGGTGATATGGGTCCAGGAGAGGGATCCTCCCTGCCTGGTTCCCATACCCAAGGGCTCTACTTTTTGCAGCCAGGTGACGTGGTCTCCCACAGTTGCTCATCCTACTCGAGCGGTGTTATGCAACGCTAAGTCTATTAAGAACAAGACTGCTTTAATAGCAGACCTTATTGGTTCATCTGACCTGGATTGCATCACCAAGACCTGGCTGGATGAAAATGCTGGCCCAATATTGGCTTCAGCAGTTCCAGCTGGGTACTAGGTGATACACTGCCCAATGATAGATCGTAGTGGCGGGGGTATAGCCATTTGTTTTAGATTGGAACTGGGCCTTATCAATGTCCTAGTGGGAGCCACCAACTCCTTTGAGTGTACTGTGGGAGCGGGTGTGGGATACAGGATACTTCTCATCTACTGTCCACCTGGGGATGGAAAAATTTTCCTGCAGGAAGTCACGGACTTCATGGTTGACGTAGCATTGGGATTCCCCATATGGTTAATTTTGGGGGACTTCAACGCTTCGTCGATGATGAACTCTTGTAGTTTAGAAGAGACTTACTCCAAATAATGACTTCATTGGGTTTCACACAGGTTGTTAACTCCATGACCCACATTGGTGGTCACTCGTTGGACTTGGTGTTCCTCCTGGGATGGAGATATCTGACTTGGTGGTAGAACCAGTTAGATGGTCTGACCATAATACCATAGAGTTCAGTTTTGTGGCTCCCTCAATAGGCCTGTCCCTACGGAGATGGTTGGGTACTGCCCTTTGAGGGGCATGACCCCAGATGGCCTAATGGCAGTACTAGACCCTTCGGGCTTACCGAGTGAATGCAAGGACCCGAGGAATCTAGTTCTCACCTATAACAAGGTGGTGACAGAAGCCTTGGATTCTATTGCTCTTGGTCATGTTCACGCCCTTACTTTTCGCCCAAGGTCCCCATGGTTTGATGGGACCTTGAAGGAGAAGAGGAGAGTGGTGCAGGTGGAAATAGGGCCTGGAGGATGACAGACTTAGATTGATGGACCATTATGTAGTCTATCAATCAGCAATTACCCATAAGAAGGCAGAGTTCCTGTCCAGGGAGATTGCCACTGTGAGGAACTGACCTGCTCAGCTCTTCTGGACTGTTGATAGACTGTGAAGTCCAGTCTGTCTTCAGCCTGATGGAGCCTTTTCATAAGAGAGGTGTGAGGAGTTTGCTCAGTTCTTCGCAGATAAGGTTACCACCATCAGGTCCTGGATCTGTTTGGCCCCCTCTGTTGGGCATTGGGGAGGTCGGCGAGAGGTGGCATGTCCTCAGTTGACCTGGTTTGACTTCAACCTGCCAGAAATCACTGCTGTTGTGAGGATCATCCAGACTTTGCAGCCAACCAGCTGTAGTTTGAACCCAGGCCCAATGCGCCTCTTGGTGAGGTGCGTTGAGGAAATCAGCCCAGTCCTTGCGGAGATAGTCTGGATGTCATTGGAGAGGGGAGTCTTTCCAGACCCCCTAAAGGTGGCGGTTGTTCAACCCCTCCTTAAAAAGTCCTCCTTTGACCCGAACTGTCTGGCAAACTGCAGACCCATCTCTAACCTGCCCTCTGTGGGAATGGTTATTGAGAAGGTGGTTGCGCAGCAGGTGGATGATCACTTGTCAAGCCACGACATCTATGAGTCTCTCCAGTCCGGATTTAGGAAGAAGCACAGTACCAAGATGGCCCTTGTCTGGGTGCTGAATGATCTCCTAATAGCGAGAGATTGGGGGTCCCATTTCATCATGGTCCTCCTTGATCTCTCTGCGGCATTTGACACTTTGGACCATGATGTATTATTGGAGCATCTGTGGTATGGTCCTCACATGGTTTCAATCATTCCTTGAGGGTAGGACTCAGAGAATGGTGTCTGAGATTTTTTCCTCAGCCCCTCTCCCCCTGCCCTATGGGGTACAGTAGAGCTCCATTTTATCACCCATGTTGTTCATAGTGTACTGTATATGCTGCCGTTAGGAGACATTATTAGGCAGTGCAGTTTGGTTTCCATTGCTATGCGGATGATACTCAACTGTACATGTCCTTTGTGCCTGGGCAGGATGGAGTCCCCTTGGTCTTTAGCAATTGCCTTGCCAAGATCCAGGACTGGATGAGTGCCAGCTGGTTATGTCAGCTGGTTATGGTTGAACCCAGATAAAACTGAGGTGTTGGCTGTGGATCCGGATCATTGGGAGGTGGCTCTGTCAGCTGGACAGCCCTCCAGACTTTGGCACGGGGGAGTTCAGCTGACTACCTCAGATCAGGTGAGGAATCTGGGCATTATTCTTGACAGTGGCTTGACCCTTAAATCTCTGGTGTCGGCTGTTGTCAGAACCTCTTTTTACTATTTGAGGAATATCGCCTGGGTGAAGCACCTGGTTCCTCCTGAGGATCTTCCAGTGCTGGTCCACGCCTTCATCACCTCGTGCCTTGACTACTGCAATCCATCTACCTAGGGCTACCAAGGATTGATATCCGCCACCTGCAGCTGGTGCAGAATGCGGTAGCCAGGCTATTGACCGGCACATCTAGGGCAAGTTATATTATACCTGTGCTCCGAACTGCACTGGCTGCCAGTACAGTGGTGGATCACCTTTAAGGTTGGCTTACTAACCTATAAAGCCCTACATGAACAGGGACCCCATTATCTGCAAGATCTCCTTCACCCTTACAGCCCTCTCTGTCCACTCCACTCCACCGATGAGGGATTGCTAGAGATTCCCAGGTCCAGTTAAAGACAACTGGGACCTGATCATTTGCTTTTGCAGCCCCTAACCTGTGGAATTCTCCACCTTGTTGGTTGTGAGAGTGCCTGACCATTCAGAGTTGTAAGACTGCACTAAATAATTATTTATTCAGTCTATCGTATTCTGCTTTTTAGTTATTTACTTAGTTACTGCGTTATGGTATGTTATTTATTGGTGTGATGGAATGATTTTATTATCTTCATTTATGTTATGGTTTCATGTACAGGCACCTTGATCCTGGGAAAGGCACTTTTTAGAAATGAAGAATGATGATGATGACCTGGAAACCCCTTTGCCTTAACCATTATCAGAAATGCCAACAATGAACTTACAGATGCCAGCCAAGGGGATCCCCCTGAGCCTAGAAATACTCAGTGTATTGTGATACTCCATGGATATAAGCCCCCCATGTCTGCAGGGCAACTGACTGACTCTGGCCATGTGGCCACACACCACTTCCTTGCCAGCATATCCCAAACACTTCTCACCAGACACATCTGTGAAGAATTTTATTTCCCATTTGGACACTACCAGGGGCTGCCACATTGCCAACCCCATTATACTTTATTTATTTATTTTATTTGTTTATGTCTAGGATTACAAAGTACCTTTGAGCCAAGGTTCCACGTCATGCTGGTTACAAGGTAACAGACACTAAAACATAAAATAGTTACAGGTACATGGTTTTAGACAGTAACTTTGCTTGAAAAAATGAGACAGAGTGATGAGTAACTCAAGAAACAATAGGAGGAAGAGGGCAAGAAGGGGAGAGGGCTGAGGGTAGGGGAAGGCATAGGTGTAAAGGGTCAGGGTGAGGCAGCCAAGGGGGCCTTGTCAGGACAGACACAGGACAAGTGCATTAGAAGTTGCATTAGACAGGTAAGTGCAAGAAGAGAGGGCAGAAACTGACACCTATAAGGCCAGAAGCAGCGTAGGGAATGAAGATGTTATGGGGTGCAAGCACAGGTGGAGGTGCCAGTTATGGAGTGGCGGAGCTTTTTTTTTTGAATGCTCCAAGCGTTGCTGTGGATGAGGTGTCACTAGATAACTCATTCAGCCAACACGGAGCCCTGTATGCAAATGACCTTTGGCCTTGGGACATGCAACAGCAGGGGGATTTGAAGGATTTGGGACTTAGAGCTCCTGGTGTTGCGGTTGGTGATTTTGGGTTTGAGGAAGGTGCTGGATGCTAATCCAGGAAATCTAACTATACTGTGAGATCCTCCCTCATCTCCTTTATGACCTTAATGACGTCATTTGGATCCTTTATCCCTGCCATTACTCACGCAAGCCACCTACAGAAAGGATGTCCTATGGGTATAACCTGGCAGATGAACTTCCGATGCTCATGTAAAATCTGTAGCTGCCAGAGGGTGACCTCTTTCACCTGACTCCCATCCCCCATTAGCCAGAGAAGTTGTGGACTTTTTCCCCCTGGACAACTGCAAAGCACCCTGCTCAGAGTCCAACTCAGTACCCAGGAACATGAGAATTGTGCAAGGACCCTCTGTCTTATCTGCCATGAGCAGGACACTGATTCCCTAGCTGTGGCCCTGCAAACTTCCAGGGCCCCTACAGGTGTTGTCCCTTTTCAGGCCTTTACTTAAAGAAGTCATCTACATAGCATAGCACCAACTCCACCCCACTCCTCCTGCACACAACCTAATTCTGGAAAGTGCTAAACTTCTTGAAAATCAATCAGGAGATATATATATTATGGTAGCACAGTAGTGCTACCATAGTTAGGGTTGAGGAGCCATTTCTATGTTAAACCCAAAATTTTGCACCTTAATAACTTTGCAACTGTTTGATGGATTTGCCTGAAATTTGGAACACATGATCAAGACCCATATGCTTTGGGATCTGCCAAGCTTTGTACCGGTCGGATACACAGCTGCGGAGTTATTAAGCGTGATCTGCGCGTGTGTTTACGTTTTTTCTGGAATTCTACGGTCGCGCCTACAGGTCACACGGTTTGCGCCACTGGCCTGAAATCTTTACAGAAAGTGCGGCCAAGGTCCCTAATGTCAAGATTTCACTTAAAAAAATATTAACGGTTCAAAAGTTATTCAAAACAATTTCCCATTATAAGTCAATGGGAAAAGTTAACAAAAAGTTCGACAGTGTCACAAATGCATTTTTACTTTCGCAAATAGCCCTGTTACTTTTGCAAATCCACCATCTTGTTTTCAGTTAGTGATCAGAAAAATGCTTGGCATTTAAATTTGGGACCCTCTAGCAATCTAATTCTTTTTGTATTCACCTAGTCGGACCCTGAGGATGCTAGCCATGTCTTTATTTTGGGGTAAATCATCACAGAAATATGTTTTTCAAATTTCTGGAAAAAGTACTTTCGCGTACTTTCGTGCTCATGAAAGTGTCGCAAATTTTTGCGAAAGCTTTCGCAAATTGCGACAGTACTTTTCTAGTCTGTGGGAAAATTACAGCAATTCTTTGGCACAGCTCTGCAAAAGAACGGTTTGGAGTTTTGGGCTGAAATTTAGAGGGAACGTAGCTGACATCTCACAGATGTGCCTTTCAGTGTTTTGTTGAAAAAATATTGCATGGCGGCAAAGTTACGGTACTCCAAAGTTGGCACTTTTTCCCATAGGATAACATTACGGCGCCCAACGCTTTACAGGAATCCTTTGGCACCCTGCTGCAAAATAACGGTTTGGTCTTTTTTCCTGAAATTTGGAGGGAAGACAGCCAACAGCCCACAGATGTGCCTTTCAATTGTTTGGTGAAAAAATTTTACAGGGAGACAAAGTTATGACACTCCAAACTTCTCTTTTTTTCCCATAGGATAACATTACGGCGTTCACCGCGCCTTTCAGGGCCCGTATCTCGGAAACTGCGAGATATGGACTTTCATTGGAAAAGTGCTTAGCCCCCATTGTAAATCATATGACTTTTAAATTTTTTTTCTACATCATACGGTTCCTGAGATATAACCTATTTAGTATTCCAAGTCCTCATTTTCTGCTCCGATACCCATTATTATGCATACATTCTTTGTACTCGCTGTCTTTCTCTATGCAGCTTTTGGGGAAAACCTGCCTGTGTGCTTACATTACTGTTACCATTGCCCTTTCCGCTTGAGGTTCCGTACCCATTTCACTTACCGTTGACGTCTACACCACTATGTGCGTTATCCTTTGCGTTTTCCTTTGCGCTTGCATTTCTGTTATTTTTTGCCATTTGTGTCTACAGTACTGTTTCTCTTTCTGTTTCACTTTGCGTCATCATGCCCATTGACATTTCTGTTTGCAGGCACCATGTTACTATGTGACAACACATCACTTGGCAGACCGCTCCCGTCTACGCCACCGTGTGCGTTACCCTTTCTGTTCTCATTCATGCTTGTGTTACCATGTGCGCCACTGTTAGCGTTTCTGTTTGCATTGCTGTTCCTGTTACTCCGGGCCCGGCGCTCCCGCCGCTGCATTACATTCACTATTTCTTGTTATCATTCTCAAAAAGAAGGGAAATTAAAGGCAAAAAACTCCATTTAATGCATTAATTAGGGTTGTTCCACAGCGACAAAAGTGAGGAAATTCGGTGTTAGGGTTGAAAACCCCCCTTGGACCTCCTAGCCCACCCCCAACCGGCACTGGGGTGTGCATTGGGTCGCCGGTCCTAACTGTCACCCCATTCTCCTATACTTCTGCTGCTTTACACATATGATGGGGTAGAGTTGGGCTGACGACCCTAATGCGCACCCCAATGCTGGTTGGGGGTGGGCTGGGGGTCCAAAGGGGTTTCAACCTAACACTGAATTTTTCACTTTTGTCGCTGTGGAACAACCCTAGCTAATGCATTAAATGGAGTTTTTTGCTTCTAAAATATATATATATATATATATATATATAAAATCTTATAGTGGTGCAGTAGCGCCACTGTAGTTAAGGTTAAATGCAAACTTCTATGTTAAGCACAAATATTTAACCTTAATACCTTTGGAATTACGCAATAGATCAGCACGAAATTTGGAATGCATAATCTCTGGGAACAGGTCTTTTGACATGTCAAATTTCATGTTAATTCGTTTTGTAGGTTTGGAGATACAGACTGTCAAAAAATCCTAAATGTACCACCTTTTTGTTGTTTATTTGTCCAGCGGTATCTCTGAAACAGTTTTGGGCTGTGGTCTGAAATTTTCGGGGTAGAAAGCCTTTGGCTCACAGATGTGCTTTTGAAGGTTTGGTGAAATATATATGCCATTGTAGTTAGTGTTCAATGGTCACTTCTATGTTAAACCCCAAATTTTTCACTTTAATATCTTTGCAACCATTCAACTAATTTGCATGAAATGTTGCATGCACCACTGAGAACCAAAGATCTCTTGATGTGGCAAGTTTTGTTTCAGTCGAATGTGCAGGTGCAGAGCTGCGGAGTATCAAAACGAGTGAAAATTACCATTTTTATGTAAATCTTTTGTCACGCCATTTCTTAGAAATGTCTTGGGCATTTAGTCTGAGATTTGTAAGGTATATCGGACTTGGGTCATAGATGTGCCTTTTGAAGGTTTGGTGACAAAATATCAATCTCTTCAAAAGTTATCGAATTTTAAAGTTTCCCAGTATTTATTATGGGACAGATTAGATGTCCCACGTAAAAGTGTTTCTTTTTCACGAAAGTGTCATACTCTTTTGCAAATTGGAAATGTTCTTTCGTGCTTCCACCATCTTTTTTTCAGTTAGCGAGGCAAAAACAGGTAAATATTTTTTTAAATATTGAGAAATGGTAAATGCCAACAGTTGCGTTTACCTAATCGTGGCCCAAGGAATCAGATTATGTTGTTAGTTTGTCAAAAAAAAAAAGTGCAGAACTATGTTTCTTTTATCCACAGAAGTTTTACTGCCACAAATTGAGGCACTATTTTCACAAAACAAGGGGGATCTGCCGCAAATTGCAGCAAAAGGACTTAGTGTTGCAGCAGTACTCCCCCTTGTTTTGTGAACATATTGCTGCAATTTGAGGCAGTATACTCTCTGCAGGTAATAGAAACATTTTTGCCCATTTCAGGGGCAAACTGACCCCAGAATTTGATTCCTCAGCTCCCGATTAGGTAAACACAACTGTTTGTGTTTACCATTTATGGGGCATCTGCAGTTATAAAAGCTTCTTGCTCCATACACAGAACTATTTTTTTCTTTTTGTGTGGTTAGTTTCTTGTCCGCCAGCATTTGGTACACAGCTGAACAGCCAACTGAAGTGGTGGTGGGGGCTGCTTGATGAGTCAGTCATCCAAACAGGTACGTTGGTCAGATCCCTGCCCCTGACAGATTTTCTGTTGCTGTAGTTTGGGGTCAGAGTGGATGGGACATCGCCAGGTTTCACCAGGAGATCAGAGCTGGCTGGGAGTCAGACTGGAAATGGAGTTGAACAAGTTGGAGTCTGGTTGGTGACAAACTCGGCACACAAAGGTGAGTGTGCTACCAACTGATCCGCTGATGCCTATACAGTAGTTTCTGCCTCTGCGCTGTCTGCCCCATGGGATAGGCAGTAAACAAATACATTTTCTTATTATTATTGTTATTTTTTTTTTATTGATTTCCTGGTGGTCTAGTGGCCCTTCTTCCCCTATCACCAATATTACTATTTTTATTTGATTTCCTGGTGGCCTAGTGGCCCTCCCTCCTCAATCCCAGATGCCAATTTTCCCATTTCATTGGTGGTAGTGGCACCCCCCCATGCTCATTTGCTGCTGAAAATTAAAACAAAAACACCCTGTCCCCACCCTCCACACACCAACAGGTGTTGGGGTGTGCCTAGGGTTGCAGACCCTAACGCTCACCCCATTCTCCTATACTGCACCATCTCAGCTTCCTTACATGTGGAACGGGGTACGTGTTAGAGCAGATGACTCCAAGACACACCCCAATGCCTGTTGGTGTGTGGAGGGTGGGGTTGCATGGTTGGAAACTATAAGAAAAAATTACTCACCTTAGTAATTATGTTTCTTCTAATGGAGTCTTGCTGTATTCTGATTATTACAGTTAGCCCCAGCACTCAAACTGCCCCAGAGAGTAGATGGTTAATTTTCTATGCAGAGCATAGAACGTTGAGCGTGAGCTCGGTTCAAACCTCTGTCTGCTGCACTTTGAAGTGCAACTGTCAGATTCTGATGAGCTAATATTAACTAACTACTATGCGGAAATTGTAAAATTTTTACTAGCCAAATGGCAACCAAATATTTTGGATCCCCAAAAGACTCAAGTCAAGAAATCCAAAATCAGAAACCAGGTAGTGAACAACTTAGGACTGTTAAATTAATAATATAGCCCACAGCCCCTCTCTAAAAGGAGATAGTACCCAAATGCATCCCTGGGGTGCAACACTGCATCTGCCAGCCCACTTCCCAAAAACAGGTTCTGAGAGGGGAGGTAGGGAGGGAGGGAGGGAAGGAGGTCAGAATACAGCAAGACTCCATTAGAAGAAACATAATTACTAAGGTGAGTAATTTTTTTCTTCAAACAAGATGAAGTCTTGCTGTATTCTGACTGCTGCAGACTACCAAGCAGTACCTTCATGGAGGAGGGAATCAAACCTACCTTGGGAATAGGCTCTGCAGTACTGCTGTACCAAACCGAGCATCACTCCTAGCCTGGATGTCCAAGGAGTAATGCTTGGTAAATGTATGGACTGTTTTCCAGGTGGCTGCTTTACATATCTCTAGCAAAGAATTATCCCTGGCCACAGCCAGGGAAGCAGCTGTACCTCTAGTCGAATGAGCCCTCAAGCCTGAGGGAGGTATTTTGCCTAGCTTCTCATAGCAGAATTGAATACAAGAGACAATCCACCTGGCAATAGTTCTCTTAGTGGCAGATTTACTCTTACGCATGTCCTCATAAGTGAGAAACTGAAGGGAGTCAAACCTGTGAGCCTTAGTATGCTCAATGTAGTAACTAAAGGCTGTTTTAACATCCAAACTGTGTAAACTTCTTTCTCATGAAGAAGAATGATCAGTGAAGAACACAGGGAGAGACATAGATTGGTTCAGATGAAAATCTGAAACCACTTTAGGCAAAAACCTCCAATTAGTTCTAAGGACCACCTTATATCTATGGAACGAGATAAAATCAGGCTCCACTGCCAGAGCTTGCAATTCACTGATACGCCTGGCAGAGGTAATAGCTACCAGGAACACAGTTTTCCAAGTCAAGTACTTAAGCTCTGCTGAAGACAAAGGCTCAAAAGGGGGTTGCATAAGCTGAGCAATGCAAACATTAAGATCCCAAACAGGGGTAGGATCCCTAAAGGGGGAATGGCATGAAGCAATCCCTTGAAAAATTTACAGAATACAGGGTGAGATGACAGTGAGGAAGGCTTTCCCTCTGACAGAAAAGCAGAAACAGCTGACAAATGTACTTTGAGAGTAGCTGGTCTGAGGCCTAGGCCATTAAGATTAACCGTTTAATCCAGAACTGTAGACAATTCAGCAGTGTCTGGGGATATATGCTTCTTGGAACACCAAATGCTGAATCTTTTCCATTTGGAGTTGTAAGTTTTTCTGGTGGCAGGCTTTTGAGAGGCTTTGAGAATATCCAGAACCCCTTGGGACAGATGCAAATCTGCATACTCTAACTCTTCAAAGCCATGCCTTGAGATTGAGCGACTGAAGATTGGGGCACCAAATCCTCCCCTAAGAGGAGGTTAACAGGTTGTAATTCCTGGGAAGAGACAGGGGAAGATGGACTGCTAGGGACAGCAACAGGGGATACCAGGGCTGCCTGGCCCAGTCTGGAACAATCAAAATCACTTTGCAAGATTGTGACCTTACCTTGACCAGAAGCTTGAACAGTAGAGGAAAGAGAGGGAAGGCATATAGAAATTTCCCTTCCCAGTTCAAAATCAGAGCATCCAGAGGGACTGAGCCAAATACTGTGGGTCTGTAACAAAACAGAGGATGTTGATGATCGTCTGGGACTACAAAGAGATCTATCTCTGGAGTGCCTCACCTTGAAAAAATCACTTTCAATACCAGAGGGTCCAGGGACCATTCATGATGGCCCTGGGAGATCCTGCTCAATGCATCTGCTAGCACATTTTCCTTCCCTAGAAGGTGGACTGCTGTCAGAGAGGTCTGCAGAGAACAAGTTAGGGATCACAATTTCATGGCTTCAGTACACAAGGCTGTGGACTGAGTGCCTCCCTGCTTGTTGATGTACCACATAGTGGTGGTATTGTCTGTCCTGACCTGAACCACCTTGTTCTGCACTGACTGAGAGAAAGCTTGCAGGGCCAGAAAGACCGTCCTGAGTTCCAAGCGATTAATATGAAGAAGGGATTCCTGAGGGGACCACAGTCCCTGGGCTGTGAGAGCCCCCAGATGGGCTCCCCACCCCAATAGAGAAGCATCCGTGGTTAGGACCACAGAGTGAGACTGAGTGACGAATGGGACTCCTTGCCTGAGGTTGCCCTGAACCTGCCACCATTGGAGAGCCTGGATCAGAGTCTGGATCACTGGAACTAGTTTGGTTAGAGAATCTTTCTTCTGAGACCAAAAGGCCCTCGGGTAAAAATGAATGCCCCTCATCTGAAATCTGGCCCCTTGGACCACTGCTGTAGAAGCTGCCATGTGGCCCAGAAGTTGAAGGAAGTACCTTGCTGGCCGAGAGACCAGAAGGTGGAATGAAGAAGCCAGCTCTGCAATAGCCCTTGCCCTTTCCAGGGGAAGAAAAGCTCTTGCTTTGACTGTATCCAACTCTGCCCCTATGAAGGTGAGGAGCTGTACAGGCTTGAGAACTGACTCGGGAATATTGAGAAGGAATCCTAGGGAAGTGAGCACTTGCTGAGTCACTTGAAGGTCTGACTTGACTTGGTCTGGGTACTGACCCACAGTGAGCCAGTCGTCCAGGTATGGAAATATGGAAATATTTTTCCTTCTTAAAAAGGCCACTACTACTGCTTGGCATTTTGTGAATACCATTGGAGCTGATGGCAGACCAAAGGGCATAGCTTTGAACTGATAATGGCCTGAAGGCAATTCGAACCTGAGGTACTTTCTGTGGAGCACCTGATGGGAATGTGGGATGTAGGCATCTTTTAAGTCCAGGGAGACTAGCCAGTCCCCTGGCCTTAGAGAGGGAAGGGTTATTCCCAGAGTCACCATTTTGAATTTTGGTTTTAAAAGATGCTTGTTCAGGTATCTTAAGTCTAGGATGGGTCACCACTCCCCTGTCTTTTTTGGGGTAAGGAAGTACCTGGAGTACAGACCTTTGCCCCTGTGCAATGTAGGAACTCTCTCTACAACCTTTAGAGCCAGTAGAGATGAAACCTGTGCCTCTAGGGCAATGGTTTCGGAGATACTTGCAGGTGGAAAAGATCTAGCCCTCAGCTTTGGAAATGTCTTGAAGCTGAGAAACAGTCCCTGGCTTACCACCTCCAGGACCCACTTGTCTGAGGTAACAGACATCCAGTCCTGGACAAAGTAAGCCAGCCTGCCTCCTACAGGAATGGGGGAGTCGACCCGGGCTGACACATCAGGGTGTCTGCTTGGCAGGAGCCATAGGTTGAGAGATGGATGCAGCCTTGGTCATTCCCCTTCTGCCTCTCCCTCTGAAGAACCCCCTCTGAGGAAATGGAGAAGAGGCCTGTGCTTGGTAGAAAGACCTATGAAAAGGCCTGCCCCTGCCCCATGTCTGCTGCCTTTGAGGAGTTGCCTGCATTTCCTTGGCCTGTGCACTCCTATAGGTGGTCCTATACTCATCCATCTTTTTCACATAATTCTCTGTCTGCTCCCCAAACAGAGAATTACCCACCACAGGGAAATCCATGGCCTTAGCCTGGGTGTCCTGTGAGAGACTAGTACATCTGAGCCAAGCCATTCTCCGAAGAGCCACAGATGTAGCTATGACTCAAGAGAACACATCATTTGAGTCCACAGCAGCATGGAACTGTACCTTAGATGCCTCAGTCCCATCAGTAGCTATCCCTTCCAGCTTCAAGGCTAGCTGGGGGAGGTCTGCTTAGCCAGTGCCAGTACAGTGTCCCACCTGGACTTCTGGTATCTGGCTGCATAGGCCATATAATTAGCCTGCCTGAGTCCCAAGGTGGATGCCATGTACTGTTTCTTTGCCATGGCATCCAGCTTCCTAGAACCTTAATCTGGGGGGCGTGAAGCCAAGGGTATATTAGCCTTATCACAGGCTGCAGCCTGCACAACCCCAACAAGGCTGCATTGTTGATACAAGTACTCTGTACCAGAACCTGATAAGGTGTACCTTTTGTCCATCCTTCTGTCGATAGGAGGTACAGAATTTGGAGTCTTTAAAATCTTTTGTGTCTGTTTCTCAAAAGACTTATGAAGGGGAATAGACAGTCTCATGGACTCTGGGATGTCCATCATCTCCACATAATCAGGTTCCTGTTGTTCCTCTACAGCTTCTTCCACAGGGAGCTGGAGGGTTTCTGCCACTTTCCTGTAAAACATGTAGTAGGAAGGGGACTTAGAAAACCTAGGAGGGGAAACACCAGAAGGCCTGTCTGGGGAGATGTCCGGTTCAGTGAGCTCAACCAGACCTCCCACACCATCGTCATCATCATCATCATCATCATAATCTTCAACCTCCTCCAAATCTGGTTCATAGAAATCTTCAGGGGCATAATCTTGAACCAGAGGAACCAACTGAACCGAACACCTGCCAGGAGGTGCCGGATCATACAGAAGTGGACAAAGTAATTCTACAATCCTTATCACATTGGCAATCTCTTCAGCGGTCGGAAAACGGGTCTCTTCAACCGAACCGGATGATTTTTCTTTTCTTTTTCCTTTTGTATGAACCAATCCCTCAGGATCAGCTCTCTTCTTGCCCAAAGAAGTATCGCTCTGGTCAGAGGGCACTCCCTCATGTTCGGTCGGAACCGAACTGGGCTGGCCATCCGAGTCAGCGGACTTCACGGCCTCCTTATCCCTGAGTCTACCTAATCTTTTTTAAAACCACAAGAAAATGCAGTTTTTTTTAAACCGACAAGGACCGGTAACCACACTCTAAGTTTAGAAACAAAGACAGAATATATAAATCACTAAACGGCCAGTTCAGCCAAACCAGTCGAAAAATCCATTTTATAATTTCCACAAGTTTACTATGTCTAGTTCACTTCCTAGTACTTACTGTACCACAGACAGAGATCTGAACCGAAACTTGCGAAAAATAATCGGTACTTTAACCGACTTACAAACCATAAGCAAAGGAGAAATCTCTGGAGCAGCCATTCAGTTAGGCGGAGTAAAGAATCTGACAGCTGCACTTCAAAGTGCAGCAGACAGAGGTTTGAACTGAGCTCGAGCTCAATGTTCTAGGCTTTGCATAGAAAATTAACCATCTACTCTCTGGGGCAGCTTGACTGCAAGACTTCATGTTGTTTGAACACCAAATTTCCATACTCTTGTTGCTTTAACATGAACCCTAACTGATGCATTAACAAAGTTTTTCAACAAGAATGTATATGTGTGTGTGTGTGTGTGTGTGTGTATGTGTGTCTATATCTATATATATAGAGAGAGATAGAGAGGAGAGAGAGAGAGAGAGAGAGAGAGAGATAGAGATATATATATATATATATATATATTATATATATATATATATATATAAATATACCTTGCTAATGCATCAGTTACAGTTAAAGCAACAAAAGTAGGGAAATGTGGTGCTAGGGTTTCCAACCCTAACACCCCACCACACCCCCACCTTGCATAGATGAAGAGGCATCAGGGGAGGGTGGTGGCTTTGGGGTCGTCAGCCCTAACACTCATGCCGATCCATTAGAAAATAAGCTGGGTGAGTGCAGCATAGGAGAATGGGGTGAGTTTTAGGGCTGGAAGACTAAGTTTGCTGGCAAAGGCACCTAACTTCACCTGAGTTCTTTTCTTCTAGGGTGCTTCAATGGACAGTGCAAAGAACCTTACCAAAGCAAGGAAAAGAATTAAGTATTCTTTTGGCTAGGCAGACTTACTGTGTGTTATTATTTTCTTTTGTACTCACTAGGATTGTTACTGTTTTTGCTAACATTTCATTGCTTTATTTTTCTCTGATTCAAATTGTTGTTGCTGGGTATACCTTCTGCTGCATTATTACAGGGTGTGCCTACAGGTGTGTGCTTACAGATTACTGCTGTAATCTTCTGATTCAAATTGTCTTTTGCAAGGTATATGTTTTGTCACTGCTTTATTTTTCCCTGTAGCAAAGTGTTTCTTACACAGTATATCTTCTGTGAGATTATTACAGGTGGTGTTTTACAGGTTTTACAGTTTTATCTATCATTAACATAAGCTTTCAGGGCTACTGCATTTGTTGCTGGCTGATTGTTTCTGCTCTTACCTCTTTGTTTTTTTCATCTGTGGTTCTTCTTTTTCGTCAGGGGAAGGGCCAAGCCACCCACCCCCATCCCCAACTACCTCACACTACTCACCTTTTATAGGGTAGTAGAGTCGTGACATTTCCTGTGGCAAAGCAGGAAGGGGTGGATCAGAGGGGTATCCACACAGTGACCTCATTTACAGGGGCACAAGTAATTTAACTTGTTATAACAAGTTATACAAAAACAAACAAACAAAATACAAAATCAAACTTTTGCTTTTATTTTCCTCTTTCTAATTACTCTGGCCAGGTTATAAACCCTGCAACTTATCTGAAATGGATATTAGTAAATGCCGTTACTGTGGGACACTTTTCAAAAGGGCAGTTTTACAGGATTTAGGACACTGTCCTACATGCCGGGCCATTGGAGAGCTAAGGGCTCAGCTTCAGGCAGCATGGGCAGAGATTGCACACCTCAAATCGCATATTCAGAAGGAAATATATTATAAGAACCACCCACCATTTCCCCAGCATCCAACAGAAGCACCTCGACCACAGAGGGTAGTTGGTCTGGGAGGTTGGCAGGTGGTTAGGAAGGGAAAATCGGGTGCCCCATCACTTGATGCTCTCCAACATATCACCTCCACAAACCATATAAAACTACAAACAGGTATCTGCATCTGTCTCCAAAATCAAACAAAAGGGCAGAGGACACTGCAGAGCAGGACACTGCAGCACAGGAGCTAGCACAACAAAACCCACCCAAACAGGAACCAAAATAAAAAAAGCAAAAAGGAAATCCAAAAATCTTTTGATCATAGGAGACTCCGTGATTCAGGGAGTTGATACCTATCTCCTGCCAGGGATAATGGTCAGATGTCTCCCAGGTACATCAGCGTAGAGACACACTGACCGCATTGCTAAAATTGTACAGGAAGCAGGAGAAAACATTGCCATCCTGGTACACATAGGGACTAACGATCTCACCAGCCTGTTAGTTGTGGAGACCAAGGAACACCTGTCTGGGCTGAGTGACAAGCTATCATTCATTTTGTCTGGCATCTTCTTCTCTGAGATCCTGCCAGTCTGGGAGAGGGAGGGTAGATGAACAGAAGTTCAGAGAAGGGGAGATAGAGGAGCTAAACATGTGGCTCAAGAGCTGGTGCCAGTAAAAAGGACACCAATTTGTAGGGAACTGGCAACAGTTTGGGAGCGAAAGGTCTTTAAATTTGATGGACTGCATCTGACTAAGGAGGGAGTCAGTGCATTGGGGCAGAAGTTTGACGTCTTTGCAGAATATTTAAAGTAGCAAATGGGGAGAGGGGTGCAGCACCTGATATGTTGAATGGGAAGAATACCCGTCCCCCCTCAGCTAGAGATCAAACAGGAGTTCAGCATGTTTGTAGTTCATTTGCATCACCAGGTAAGGAAAAAGGTCAAGCTTCCCATGTGACGCACAGGGGAAATGCCAGACCTCACCCAACAACTAACACACCAAAATCTGGCCAATGGAAAATCATGTACACAAATGCTCACAGTCTGGGAAACAAGATCCCAAACCTGCAGGCAATAATGACAGAGGCTAGACATAGTAGCCATTAGCAAGACATGGTTTACCAGTAACCACACTTGGAAGACTTCAGTACCCTGCTATGTACTGTTCAGAAGAGATCAAGGTGCAAAAAGGGGAGTGGAGTGGCCCTTTATGTCAATGAAAATATCAAAGCTACAGAAATTCAGAATACACTTAAGGAGCCAGAAGAACTGTGGGTCACCCTAAAAATAGGAAATGGGACAGCCATATGAACTGGGGTTGTCTACAGGCCTACAGACTAGGGGGAGGACATAGACAGATTACTGTTAGAAGATACACAAAACATACAGCAAAGGGGGAGGTTCTGATAATGGGAGACTTCAACATGCCAGATACAGATTGGTCAATACCAGCAGGAACATCTGCCAGAATTAGACACATAGTGGATTCCCTGCAGGGGGAGGGCCTCAAACAACTGGTACAACAACCCACAAGAGACAGGGCTATCCTAGATCTAGTACTGACTAACAAGGAAAGGATCACAGATCTCCAGGTAGAAGGTCACATGGGGACCAGTGACCATCACATGGTATGGTTCAGTTTGGTCACTAGAACTAAACCATTCCAAGGCAAAAATATGGGACTTCAGATGAGCAGACTTTGATAAGATGACCAACAGAATTAAGCTAGCCCTGTCAAAAAGAAATACAGGAGAAAGAGTACAGGCAAGGTGGGCAAACATTAAGGTTGCAATACTTGAAGCAACATCCCATTGTATTAGAGAAAAAAGGAAGTGCAAAAGAAGAAGGAAACCACTTTGGTTCTCAAAAACAGTAGCAGAAAAGGTCAGAGCCAAAAGGCTGGCCTTCAGGAAATATAAGGGAACACAGTGGGATGAAGATAGGGAGACATACCAAACTTCCCTAAGGGAAGCAGAGAAGGCAATAAGGCAGGCAAAGGCCCAAACCGAGGAAACACTAGCACGAACAGTAAAAGAAGGTGACAAGACTTTCTATAGATACATTAGTGAAAGGAGAAAGTCCAGAGGAGGTATTGCTAAGATCAGAGGGGATAAGGGTGTTTGTGAGGAGGAGGGCCATGTAAAAGCATCTATCTTAAATAGATAATTCTGCTCAGTATTTACTGAAGAGAAGGTTGGGCAGGGCCCACAGCTCAGCACCATGGACACAGGGGGAAGGAGGTGTGCACTAGTCCCTTCACAAAAGAAAGGGTCCTACAAGAGCTCAATAAGTTCAGGGTGTACAAGGCAATGGGAACTGAAGGCATACATCCCAGGGTACTAAAGGAGCTAAGGGTGGAACTAGCAGAGCCATTATCAGAACTGTTTAGTGAGTCTCTGAGCACAGGAGAGGTCCCAGAAGACTGGAGAAGGGCTCAGGTGATCCCGCTCCACAAGAGTGGTAGCAGGGAGGAGGCAGGGAACTATAGGCCAGTCTTACCTCAGTAGTGCGCAAGATTATGGAGGCACTCCTTAAGGAAAGGATAGAGCAACACCTGGAATCCATAGGAGCACAGGATCGAAGACAGCATGGGTTTACAGCACAAAGGTCCTGTCAAACTAATCTCATAGATTTCTTCAACTGGGTAACCAGAGTGGTGGACCAAGGGGGCACAGTTGATGTTATGTACCTTGACTTCAGCAAAGCTTTTGATACTGTTCCACATAGAAGATTGATTAATAAACTGGGTAGGCTCGGGGTGGGTCAGACATTGGTCAATTGGGTGGCAAACTGGTTGACGGGCAGAAAACAGAGAGTGGTGGTAAACAGTATACAGTCAGAAGAGATGTAAGTCACAAGTGGGGTACCTCAGGGATCAGTCCTGGGGCCAGTCCTCTTCAATATCTTCATCAGTGACATTGCAGATGGACTGGAGGGTTAGGTTTGCCTGTTTGCAGATGACACCAAGATCTGCAACAGAGTAGATGATCCAGATGGGGTGGGCAGAATGAGAAGAGATCTGGATAAACTGGCAAAATGGTCAGAAGAGTGGCAACTGAGGTTTAACACAAAGAAGTCCAAGATCATGCATATAGGGAAGAGAAACCCTGAAGCCACCTACAGATGACCTGAAATCATCCAAGCTGACCACTAAAGCAGTAGGTAAGGCTAGGGGAATGTTGGGGTGTATTAGTAGGGGGATCACAAGTTGGAAGAGGGAGGTAATAATCCCTCTTTACAAGACACTGGTTAGGCCCCATCTGGAGTACTGTGTGCAGTACTGGAGGCCACACCTTCACAAGGACATTAGCCAAATTGAGGCAGTCCAGAGAATGGCAACCAAAATGGTGCAGGGACTGCATCAGAAAACATATGAGGACAGATTAACGGAGCTCAATATGTATACCCTAGAGCAAAGGAGGGGGAGAGGTGATATGATTGAAACATTCAAACACCTGAAGGCATTAACAAGGTGAAAGAGTCTAACATTTCAATATAAGAAAAATAGCAGGACAAGAGGATACAGCATGAGATGAGAAGGAGTCGATTAAGGGGTAATGTGAGGAAGTTCTTTTTCACAGAAAGGGTGGTGGATGCATGGAACAGCCTACCTCAGGAAGTAGTGAGTATGTATACAGTGCAATGCTTCAAACAGGCATGGGATCGGCATAAGGGAGCAATATCTATGAGTATGAATAAATAGCCCATTGACAGAGCAAAGGCCGATGGCACATTCATAAGGTAGAAAAAGAAATGGGCAGACTGGATGAACCTTGCGGTCCTTATCTGCCATCAACTTCTAAGTTTCCATGTTATGTTTCTGACAACCCCAATGCTGCCCCCCCCCAATGTTTCTTCATCTGTGTGTGTGTGTGGGGGGGGGTGTTAGAATTGGAAACCCTAAGGCCACATTTCCCTACTTTTGTTGCTTTAACCCTAACTGATGCATTAACAAAGTTTTTTGCAACTTATTTCCTTACTTTTTGAGATATTGTATTCATATCTTAATGTGCTTGTCAGAGTGCAGGGCCCCCCTTGGTCTTGTGCTCCGATTTCTCCATAGAAACATATATGCACATAGTTACTGGAGTGTAGATGTGTATATGTACTTACCTGTGGAAGTGCTAAGGACCCTGCACTTTCATTTATAGGTCAAGAGTGACAAGATTGCCATCAGAGCTATGTTATTACCCCACCTGATGTTTCCAATACAGGAGCAATTCAAATCCCCACCAAACGTAATTCTGCGCTACTTCAATGTTATTTCTGCACTGTAGGTATGAAAACTCATGTCTGCCAGAATTTGAAAAATGACTGTTGTAATATACATTTGGTGGGATAATAACAAGTCTATGTTCCAAATTTGGTGAGAAAATATTTTAAATTGACAAAGTTACGAGCATGTGTTGTGCAACTGCAATGGACCATCATAATAGCCATGTTTTTACATTTTGACCCCAAATTTTCAACATGACCTTTTGGGAACCAACCTCATGAACAATGTGACTATCTTTACACAAATCCTGCCCATAAGGTGAATTCACCAAGCGACCACAAAATCACCTTCCAGGTGGCAGTTGCATAATGACAGTTGCATTGTTCATGAGATAGGATCCCCAAAAGGCCATGTTGAAAATTTGGGGTCAAAATTTTTGAAAATGGCAAAGTTACGGACCAAAGTTGAAACCCCCTTTGAAATACATTTACCATAGTTTCTCATATTGCAGTCACTGGTTCCAGCAGCAAGACATGTCTTCAGTTGGGAGAGCAGGTCTCAAATCTGGGACCTCTGTGGGTGAGTGATGGTGTACAGGGGTGACAAGGGCGTTCTGGGGAGGTGATTGCACAGTGGTCACTTGGGAATGTGAGTGTGATCAGTGATGGACAATTTTTTCTTACTATTGACAAAAACAAAAAACCAAAAAGGACATCGACGGATAGTTTTCTTTATTTCAGGGGAAAATTAACGTACAAATCTGAGGGTAAAGCCACTGACAACCAATGAGGTCGAAATAACCATCGGAGGGTGATGGCACCACTAGACACCAGGGATTGAGTGGCAGACTGCCACCATAATTATTAATGGCACTAAAATATATAATAGGGCGTAGTCATGCCCCTATATTTAGGGTTATGAAGGCACTTTCTATGTTAAACTTGAAATTTCGCTCGTTAATAACTTTGGACCCATTCAACAGATTTGCATGAAATTTGGTATGCATGGTGGGGCATGGTAGATCTCTTGATCTGCCAAGTTGTTTTTCAGTCAGACTTATGGTTTCTGCGCAACAAAACGCTGCAAAATGCACTTTTCACCAGTTCTATGGGCAGTTTTTCAGATTTTTTCTGTGGCGCTGCACAGCCGTCGTGTGGTCTGCCATTCTCAAACTTGGCACATAGAAAGAGCTTGGATCAAGGAATATGCCACTTTTTGTGTGGTAAAAAACTATCAATCCATTCAAAAGTTATTAAATTTTTTAGCTCCCATTGTAAGTCTATGAGAAAATTTATATGGTTATTTTGCGAAAGAAGAATGTGGTTTTGGCCATCTGGTTACTCGCGATTAAAGAATTTGCAGGCTTGCAATCAAAGAATCTTTGATCACAAGAAATATATTAATCATGATGGCCACCATCTTGTTTTCAGTTTGGGGCTGGAAAAAAACAAATATCTCAACCCGGTGAACTTCTGAAGTAAAACTTGGATTGGTTTTGCTCAGGGGGCTTCCCTCCATTGAGCTATGCCTGTGATTTAATGTACTTGTATAAAAAAATAGAGTTTTAAACTTTTAAATTCTTTGATCGTGGCTCGCTAACGATCTTTGATAGCGAGCCTGCAAATTCTTTGATCATGAGATTCTTTTATTGCGATCTTCGTTCATGAGGGAGGGATGAAATGGCCAGATTTTTGGGTTGGAAAAAATCAAATATATCAGCCCGGGGTGACTTCTGAAGTAAAACTAGGATGGGTTTTGCTCAGGGGACTTCCCTCTATCAGGCCACGTCTGTGGTTTAATGTACTTCTGTCAAAAAATAGAGTTTTAAACTTTTTAATTCATTGATTGAGAGCCTGCAAATTCTTTGGTCATGAGCCTGAAAGTTCTTTGATTATGAGATTCTTTGATCGCGATCTTTATTCGTGAGGGAGGAATGAGATGGCCAGATTTAAAAATCAAATAACTCAGCCCAGGGGTGACTTGTGAAGTCAAACTAGGATGGGTTTTGCTCAGCGGGCTTCCCTCTATTGAGTCATACCTGTGGTTTAATGTAGTTGTGTCAAAAAACTTAGTTTTAAATTTTTTTAATTCTTTGATTGTGAGCCTGCAAATTTTTTGGTTGTGAGCCTGCAAATTCTTTGATCGTGATATTCTTTGATCGCAAGCCTCATTCGTGAGGGCAGGATGAAATGGCCAGATTTTTGCTGGACCAGATATCTCTGGGAGGGACCAGATAGCCTAAATTTCATGACCAGATGTCCCCTCGTGATCAAAGATGATCCTTTATTGCGAATTCACAGTTGATTCTCGCAATCAAAGAATTTCTAAAGGTGCTAAAACTTTAAAATTAAATATCTCAGAAACGGTTTTGTGTTTTAACTTGAAATTTGGAGGGTGTTGTGGGGATGTCCTGTAGATGTGAATTATGGTGTTTAGGTGTTGGCAAATGTATTTGTTGCAGAGATATTGTGTGACACACTTTACATTTTGTGGATAGTGTTCTGCATTGTGGTAGTGGCTTGAAATTAATAGGGTAGCTAGCCTTACTGTCACAGAGGTACTTTTCAGTGGTTAGGTGTGTAAAATGTAAACATGTATGGAATTATGCCACTCTGACAAATGAACATCTCAAACTTCAACATTAAATATCTCAGAAACGGTTTGGTCTTTTAACTTGCAATTTGGAGGGTGTTGAGGGGATGTCCTGTAGATGTGAATTATGTTGTTTAGGTGTTAGAACATTAATTTGCTGTGGACATATTGCGTGACACAGTTTACATTTTGCGGATAGCGTTCTCCATTGTGGTACTGGCTTGATATTTATAGGGTAGCTAGCCTTACTGCCACAGAGGTAATTTTCAGTGGTTAGGTGTGTAAAATGTAAAGAGGTGCGGAATCTTGCCACTCCGATGAATGAAAATGTGTTATGTTTCAAGCTGGTGGAAGCATAAGGCCCGAAGGGCCCCACAGTCCCACCAATATGCACTCCCACCAATACATACGATATTCAGTACTTGTACTGTTATGTTAGTCAGACATTTGCCGAAGGGCTCCGTGCTCCCACCAACTTGCGCAACATTGTACTTTACAATGCTTTCTCAAAAAGTAAGGAAATTCTTTGCAAACAACTGTGTTAATGCATTATTTAGGGTTAAAGCACAAACAGTCAGGAAATGAGACCTTTAGGGTTGCCCCCTACCCCCCCTTCATGTACCCCCCTCCTTCACAGACTGACAGATGCTGGGGTGTGTCATTGGGGTTGTGAGGCCTAAATGTTACCCCATTCTTCTTTACTGTGGCACGTCAACATGCTTACACATGGAATGGGGTGACATTTGGGCCTTACAACCCCAATGACGCACCCCGGCATCTGTCAGTCTGTGGAGGAGGGGGTACACGAAAGGGGGGGTAGAGGGCAACCCTAAAGGTCTCATTTCCTGACTTTTTGTGCTTTAACCCAAAATGATGCATTAACGCAGTTTTTTGCAAAGAATATATATATATATATATATATATATATATATATATATATATATATGTATTTATGCAATGGGGTGAGTATAAAAAGTGGCAAATAACAGCAGTATTTTCTCCAACACAGATGTACAGTGAGAATATTGCATTTATTTTCACTGCAGGCCATTTATTCTCACTACACTAATAACCAGACAAGTACTGCACTCAAGCAGAGCCCCCTACAAACTCTCTCATTGGCAGATCACAGCCTGCACAAGCCCTGTTCCAGCCAACCACATAGCACACACAGGTGTCTTCACTCTCCCCATCAGTACAAGGCCAGCATGAGACAGTCCCTCACAAACAAAGTTAAAAATTTTAAAAGGTCACACTTGAGCTGTAACTGTCATGAAGACCACACCTAGCGGGCGAACAAAACAACGGCAAAAGCTACTCCTGTGAAGAAAAAAAACAAACAAAAAATGGCTTCAGGAAATATCAGTTTTGAGGCAGAGTGTGACAACCTCATAGAAGCCTTCACACAAGATGACCCTCTCCTTGAAGAGCACACAATAGAAATAACAGAAAACAGCCATGAAACTACCAACAGCACAACTTTAACGATGCATGACCTCGCAACTCTAGACATAGAAGCTTACATAAATGCCAGCAAAAACAAAAATACTACAAAAAAGATGGCAGCAGATGTCTCCCTAATACAGCGCTATCTATCAGACCACCACTCTGAAGAATGGCAGTGTCAGTGGCTCAGTAGGTAGCACACTCGCCTCTGAGGCCGGGAGATCAGTGGGCTGTGGGTTCAGTTCCCACATCTGGCACTTGGGTTAATATCCCTGTACTGACACTGTAGTGCAGCATGAGAGGGGTGCTGCACTTCTGAGGTGCCGTCTTTTGGATGAGACGTTAAACCAAGGTCCCATCTGCTTGGATTGGTGGTAGTTCAGGTGGATGTTAAAGATCCCATGGCACTTATCGAAAAGAGTAGGGGAATTTCCCCGGTGTCCTGGCCAAATTTCCCTCATTCACTAAAAATACCACCAACAGCTTAATCTGGTTCAAGGTCAGTGGTCATTCATCTGTATCCCCCTCCCCCGGGTAGTGCCTGAAAATAGGCAGGATTTGTCTAGTGCACTTACCCGGTCAACAAAAACTAAATAAATAAAATAAAAAATAGACAATGGACAGCATCCCACCCAATGAACTAAACACCATCTTAGCCAAATACTTCATGGAAGCCACAAAAAAGGACAAAACACCATACGAGCCATTGACACTATGCTCCCACTTCCAAAGCATAGGAAGACACCTCCGAGCAAAATCTTACCCAGTCTCACTATCAACAGACCTCATATTTGAGAAAACCAGACAAGTCCTATCTGCCAAGCAAAAAAACTTAAAACAGCTAGGCAATGGATGCAGAGAACACACTGTTGATGAACTAACTGATGAACTAATTGAAACTCTGTATGAAAATCATCACCTAGGGCCTTATAACCCCCAAGCTGTACTCAAGACCATGTAGTTAATCTGCACCACATTTTTTGGTCTGCGAGGAAATACTGAAGTAAGGGACTTAAAATGGGGAGATATCACATTAAAGAAAGACGCAAACAACACCGAGTACCTGGAATACATCCGAGACCGACACACAAAAACAAGAACTGGCCAAAACCCACAGGACATCCGTAGAATAAAACCCAGAGCATACAGCAACAAACAAAATCACACAAAATGCCCAGTCTCAAACTACAAACTATACAAAAGCCAACGACCAGCAGTCTGCCTACAAGAAGAAACCCCATTCCTCCTATCTATAAATACCAGTCAACAACTGTACAAAACTTCATCTTGGTTCAAAAATCAACCACTTGGCATAAAATCGGAACAATAGTAAAAAAGATGTTAGCAAGCAGCAACATTTTAACAGAAAAGTGCCTTACAAACAATTCAGCACGAAAGCACCTAGTCCAAAAGTTAAACAATGCTGGAGTCCCACCAACAGAAATAATGCAAGTAACCGGCCACAAAAGTATTGTAAGCATAAATGACTACTATAAACTAAACGATGACCAGCAAAAAAAAAAATTATTCCATACTACATAATCAACAAGAACAACCAGGAACCTCTTATCAACCCACACCATACCTGTCTACCACCAGCAACATCTGTGCATCAACCCACACCATGACTGTCTACCACCAGCAACATCTGTGCATCAACCCACACCATACCTGTCTACCACCAGCAACATCTGTGCATCAGCCCACACCATACCTGTCTACCGCCAGCAACATCCGTGCATCAACCCACACCGTACCTGTCTACCGCCAGCAACATCTGTGCATCAACCCACACCATACCTGTCTACCGCCAGCAACATCTGTGCATCAACCCACACCATACCTGTCACCCACCAGCAACATCTGTGCATCAACCTACACCATACCTGTCACCCACCAGCAATATCTGTGCATCAACCCACACCATGCCTGTCTTCCACCAGCAACATCTGTGCATCAACCCACACTGTACCTGTCATCCGCCAGCAACATCTGTGCATCAACCCACACCGTACCTGTCTACCGCCAGCAACATCTGTGCATCAACCCACACCATACCTGTCACCCGCCAGCAACATCTGTGCATCAACCCACACCATACCTGTCACCCGCCAGCAACATCTGTGCATCAACCCACACCATACCTGTCACCCACCAGCAACATCTGTGCATCAACCCACACCATACCTGTCTCCCACCAGCAACATCTGTGCATCAACCAACTACTGAAGCAGGCCTCGAAACAGCCTAGAAACATATTTCACAAATCCAGTCTTTAATGTCACAAACATCACCATACAAATAAATCAAGGTTAGTAAAAATCTACACCCCCCACCTATCTAAAAAAAAATCACTTTTTATAACCATTACCTTAACACTAATAATCCTTATATCCACCCACAGATAAACCAATGGTTGCAAAAAAAAGGATTTATGTGATTGAAGACTCCAGCAGTAACAGTGACTAAACTACAAAAGGTAACCCCAACCCAAAACCAGCCATTAAGAGTACATTATCAATACCCACCCACCCCCAACTCCCTCACCACCCCAAAACACCACAGTCCCACAACAACTAATCTGGTTTACAAACTAATATTTTCTTCCTTCTTCCACAGGTAAACAGACTCCAATCAGAAAGACATCTTGAAAACCTGAAAAAAAAGAAATGGAAGCAATGTGGACTTCATTTCTACTTCTCTACACAGCACAACCCAAACCCGAAAGCATGTACTGTGGACTACCAATCAGATATGCTGGACATTTAAAAAAAACCAAAAACAATGAGCTGTAAACTACTCAACAAAAACCCAACCAAAGAAACTGTACGCTACCCATTAGACAATGTGAATATTTCAACAAAACAAAACAAAAAAAGAACCCTGGACAATGTGGATGCTATCTGAAATGAAAGCAAACCCAAGCAAATGAACGGTGGACTACCCATTACACAATGTGGACTTAATGTAAACAAAGAAAATGCAAAGACTATTAATGGGAAAACAATTTGCATAGCTTTCTAACAAGTAACAGAAAAAAACAGTACTACTTCAATACATTACACCATTTGTGTTTGTACTAAATAAAGTTAAAGTTGCATATCTTATAAAAATGGTTCTAATAGCTGTAAACTAACAAAGATTCTGAGCCTTTCCGTACCCTAACCGTTGCACTCATCCTGCATCAGTGTTTCAGTTCAATTAAAAAAATTAAAATTTGTTGATGCAAAATGCAGTTGTCCTTCACTTTACCCCACCCAAGAAAAAAAAATCCCAACACAAGCCGCAATAAACAATCCAGCAGATAGATACAGTGCAACTGATCCTTCCTTCCTTCGCCCTGTGACACCAAGCACACCACGTCCATTACTGACTTGGACAAAATGACCCATTTAGTAAATCCACTGATAGTCTACATCACCGATCCTCTAAAATCATGCCGAACACTGCGCACTCTCATTGCACAACCTTCAATGATCACCCGCTGCTCCACCAACATCCAAGCAGTCCCGAACTTCCATGGCATCATCTGAGCACAGAGCAACCACGCACAGCCACTCTCCTTGAGACCCTATGGCCAGCAACTGATGAAATTGTGCAATTTATACCCTGCCCAATCAACAAACACACCAATCACACACACGCACACCATAACAGTCACGTCCCCGACCAATCACATCCCACCTACCTCTGACCAATCACAGCACATATCACACGTGAGACCTATCATCTCCATCCAATCACAGCATTTTTCCCACAGTGTAATGCCCAATCACAAACAAGCTACCTAGAAAATTCCTTGCGCCCAAGATTTAAAACTCAGAAAATAAAACTACAACTTAAAATATCCTTAAAATCACATCACAAACTGTAAAAACAAACTGCACACCATACCATAAATTGAATATGCCATGACTCCGGCTGAAATATCTATGATATTTATTCTCGTGCCGTGTAAAGTATGACATAATTCATGGCTACTCCGCTCATGATAACATACTTCACACAGCACTCGAATAAATATCATAGATATTTCAGCTTGAGTAATGTTATCACATATATATATATATATATATATATATATATATATATATATATATATATATCTATATATATATATGCTGCTTAAAGTTTTAAATATATAAGCAGTGCAGAACAGAAGCAAGGGGTCAGGGCTGACAGGGGTGGTCAGGTAGGGTAAGCAGGTGACACCGGTGATGGACATCTTTTTTTCTTTCAACTTACAATGTTAAAAAGCAAGCCTTGTCAACAGATGATTTTCTTCTTTTCAAGGCACTGAAAGGCTCATTGGCGAAGGGATCGGGGAAGACATTGGTCACCAATGTGGTGTGGGGGAAGGGTAATCCTTTTTTGGATGGTAGGGGGGTGCCACTGGACACCAGGGAGAACCCCAATGGGGGTAGGGAAAAATATAAATAAATAAAAAAGATAATATCCAACATTTAATTTAAGAAAAAGAAAAGAAACAACACAGGGCAATGAGGGAATGTGTGTGTGTGTGTGTGTGTGTGTGTGTGTGCCACTAGACACCAGGGAGAACCCTGATGGGGGTTAACATAATAAATATATAAAAAAATAAAAAAACTATTTGCAACATAGAGTTTTATTATCCTTTTTCGTCAGACGTTGTCATCCTTGTTCGTCATGACAAAAAAGGATTATGACATCTGATGAAAAAGGAATTCATCTGATGAAAAAAGATTACCAGCAGGGGCCATTTGGTCAGAGAAACCCTAATTAATTTTTGCCATGACAAAAAGCATATGTCATTTCACCAGAAAAATTTTGCTGATGATAAGAATTAGACATCTCATGAAAAAGGATTAATTTTGTAAATCCTTTTCGTGAGATGTCCTAATTCTTTTCATCAGAGAATCTTTTTCATGAAAGACAAAATCCTTTTCTTTTTCATCATCATCAATAAAAGGATTAGGGCTTTCTGACCAGATGCATGTTGGTAACACTTTTTCGTGATGACGAAAAAAGATTTTGTCATCTCACAGAAAAGAAATTCACTGGCAAAAATTAGAACGCCTCACCTAAAAAGGATTACTTTTAAAATCCTTTTTCGTGAGACGCCCCAAATTTTTCATCAGAGAATTCCTTTTCTGAAATGCAAAAATCCTTTTTCATCATCACGTAAAAGGATTAGGGGTTCTCCGACCAGATGGCCCTGCCAGTAATCCTTTTTCATCAGATGAATTCCTTTTTCCTGAGACTTCATAATCCTTTTTTGTCATGATGAAAAAAGAATGGAAGTGAGTCACAAAAAACGATTTAAAACAATAAAAATAAGAATTCTGTGGCCACATAAAATTAAACTAAAGGAACACAACAATCATAGATGTCCTGATTAACAAGATACATACTTGAATGTCTGCAGAAGACATCTCTGAGCACAGTTATGACAGTTTGTTTAGGCTAAAAAAAAAATAAGACGACGACTGACGAAAAAGGAATTTTTTTCTGATGAAAAAGGATTCTAAGAATCCCTTTTTGTGACGTTTTCAAATCCTTTTTCATCAGCGCAAAATCCTTTTTCGTTCCATGAAGCTATCCAAAAGACTGAAATGAGCAGGCTCAAAACCTGGAATTTCAAAATTTTATAACTTTAGAACGGATTAATATTTTTTCACTACACCAATGCTGGCTTGTTCTTTTGGTGTAAGCTCTTTCTGCCCTAAAAAGTTCAGACCAAAATTCCAAACGGTTTGGCCACAGTGCAATGAGGACAAAACTGTTAAAAAAGGCGAATATTTGCATTTTTTTCACTATGCACAGTGCAAAATTCTCCAATCTGATTGAAATGAAACTTGGTACATCAAAAGACTGCCCCACGGGACAGTGCATACCAAATTATGTGCAAATCCGTTGAATAATTGCAAAGTTATCAAAGTGCAAAATTTCAGGTTTAGTATTAAAGTGCTTACTCAGCCCTAACTATAGGAGAGCGACCGCACACCTATAATTATATATACATACATATATATTTGTGTGTGTGTGTATATACATATACAGTTTATATATGTATATGTATGTATATACATGTGTGTGTGTGTGTGTATATATATGTGTGTGTGTATATATATATATATATATGTATATGTGTGTGTGTGTGTGTGTGTGTGTGTGTGTGTGTGTGTGTATGTCTATATATATATATTATATATATGTATATATATATATTTCTGCAACATATGCTTTGGGATTTAAGAAGAGATAAAAAGTAGTATCTTAGACAGTGGAGATATCACTGATATCTCCATGTTCCTATACGTCATTGTGATATCGCCATGTTCCCATATGTCATACTAATATTTCTACCTTCCTATACATCATAGTTAACAAATCAGGATGATCCAAACATTTTCAAACTGCCTCGCTAAGCATGACATTCACTTTCCATGCTCTACTGAAGCATAACCGAGCGTTGTCAACAATTGAAAATAAAGTGCTGGCAGACATTTCAAATTAGGCTGTCTGTATTCTAAAAGTTGGAAACTTCAGTATTTTATGGCAAGGTTTTTTATGTATCTTAAAAAGAAGCTTCCAACTCTACAGAAAAGAAAGCCAGTGACTTTGTGGCTTCAGAAAAGTAGGTGGAAGCCCAAGCAACCGTTGCTATTGCAACTCATGCTCCAGCTTGCCTCTACTTTTCTAAAGCCAGTGACGTAGTCACTCTTGCCTCTCTGCAGTTTTAAAATTGAACAATGAAACTTTCAAAGCCAGAATGAAGAGTTAGAAATCTGTCCAAAAAAACACTGAAGACAATAGAGCATAGCACAGGTTGCTTGCAATACAGAGTGTTGAAAAACTGTCAGAAATGAATCAAGGTGCACTGTGTGAGGGCAACGGGTCTGGATAGGACTGAACGGCAATATAATCTCTCAACATGTGTTCACGTTACTAGCATGTTACACTTGCCACACAAAACTTATTCAAAAAGAAAGAATTTGTGGTATTTTCACATTGACATAATAAGAAGCACTTATACTTTCCTACTTCGACAGTACCGTGATCAAGTGCAGACAGTACTGCAAAATAAACTGCAGACAGGCATTTAAAACACAGCAGTCTCTGTTACAAATGTGAGAAAACTGATTATTTTATGGTGAAGTTTCTTAGTTATGTTAAAAAGAAGTGTTCAACTGTACAAATTTGAGAGTGAGTGAGTCAGCAAAGCAGGCGCAATCCCCAGAGAACATCTGTATGTCAACACATGCTCACGCATACCTCTAATTTTCTTTGAAGCTGCTGATGCGCTCACTTTTGTATCTCTGCAGTCGGCAGCTTCTTTTCACCATATATCACAGGTTTTATCATTACTGAGTATCTTTAGAAGGTACTGGACTTATTTAATATGTATCCATAAAATGGGTTAGCAAACATTTGTGTTTTACATGAATTCAATTTGCACATAGTTTATTAAGTTTAGCACATAATCAACACTTAATTGTAGCTCACCCAGTGATTATTCCCAATTCTATGGCCTCAACTAATGGATACCATTATATAATATATATATAACATTATTTAACATAAATATAATTTTAACATTATTTATGTAACATTATTTAACATTAAATGTTCTGTTTTCCAAAATTTTCAACACAATCTCCCTTCAGACCAGGTGGCATCTTTGGATACTGCTGAATTGATGTGCTCTGGAAAAACAAATGATGAAACAGGAAAACAGCTGGGTTATGTCATCTGGAAAGTCAAGTGATGAAACAGGAAAACTGCTGTGCTGACAAATCTGGATACACCTGAAGAATTCTGGAATACCAAAAGAGCTGCATCTTCCTCCATGGATACTGCTGCTTCAAATGACAGACACTGGACTCCACTGCGCGCTTCCTTTATGCATGCTGGGCATATTCACAGGGAGTGGCACCATTAAGGGTAGTACCACGCAGGGTGTGGGGCAAAGACTATAATCCCGTCTGGGCATTCAAAGTTGATGTTGTGCAATGTCTCATTCCCTGCCCCATCCACAGTTTGCGCAGTGTCCATAAACAGAGTCCTGCCCATTCTCCAGAATTTAATTCGATCACTTATGACTTTGCCCCTTACACATTCTGCTGCGCCAGAATACAAATTCTTGCTTGCCTCTTCCAACAACCAAGATTGCCAACCAGTGCCGCATACTTAAAGAACAAAATAACTTGTCCCCTATCATCTCTGTGGGCAGATTACTGGAGTCTTCTCCTTCTGTCTCTGGTTCCTCTGAAGCAAGAGCTTCAGGTGACTCATGGGGACCCGCAACATGAAGATACATTTCTTCATCCTCCTCTTCCTCACTCATTATCTGAGCCCATGACTGAGCAAACATCCTCGCTATGGAGACATTCCACTCCTCACTGGGCACGGAGGTAGGCACCTCCCAATTCAGTGTCTCTTGCAGTTTGTCCTCCCCCACTAGGCTAGGACTTGGACCCTGTCTCCACGGGTCCACAAATCCTTCCATTGCACTGTCCATCTGGGACACAGGCGTGGAAACCTCTCTCTGTTCCTGCTCTTGCAGTGAATTAACATCAACTTTTTTCTCTCCTGTGACGCACTCTGTGGAACTTTCCCCAACAGGTTCAACCTAGTGCTGCATGCTGCTGCAGGCAGAGTCCCCTACTTGGGTCCACATGAGAGCCACTCGAATTCTTGATGCCCTCTCTGGTACTGCACCCCTGCTCATTCCATACTTCACAAGGCAGTCCGAGCAGTGGGGTATCAGAAACATATCCCTTCCAGCCTTTAGGCACACAATGCACAGACTCACTGAGTAGCTAGGAATTTCTACATCTGGAGGCAACCTTTTACCATAGAAAGTTCTCTCTATTTCTCTTAGTGCTGACACCTCCACTGCGATCATAGCTCAGGCATGCTCCAGATATCGGGGAGTTCCCGAAGCCATGTCTGAAAGCAAACACATACAAATTTGTTGTTACTGAATTGCTCACTAGTCTTTTTACTGTCTCACAAAATGGACCCCTGCTGCTGTGTTTACATTACTGACCCCACCATGTAATGGCGGCAGTAACTTTTCTTGTGCATCAAACTCTGTTCACTTACTAAAACTGTGTTTCCAACCTTTTTAGGCTATTGAATTTACTTAAAACTGTAACTGATTGCTCTGCTGGCATCTTTCAGCACATTCATACAATTTTAAACTTAACTTTGCAATCAGCATCAATTCAGGAAAACTATTTACACATGCTCAATGTCACTTGTAAGCCCCACAGTCATTCTTTGCACAGGATTGCCTATTTGCTGCATTCTCACTATACAAGTCACAGTCCCTTTTTGCTTAAAAACATTTACTGTTGCTGAAATCATTATCACTGCTCACAGTCTATGCTCATTATTTTTGTTTGTTGCACTTGCTCTAACAATGCACAGTCCTTCTTTGCAAAAAAAAATCACACTGCTCGTACACAGATTCATCTAGCTTGATAATCATACACAGTTTATTTGCACAGTTAACTGGTTTTACTTACTGAATTCAGTAGCTGGCTTCCTCCGATGGAAATTTTCTGTCTGGTGCCGATCCTGGAAAGGCCTCTCGGGTGAAACGGGCTGGTGGTCTCACTGATCATAGCCATGAATACCTCACTCACTTTCCAGGCAGTTGGACAATGGGTTGAGCCTGAAATTACCCGGCAGTAGTCTGTTTACTACAGATTAGAACGTTCACAAGCCCTTTGATGGTTGATCCTGGTCTGACGAGCTCGCACGCCACTCTCTTTCTCTCTCTCTCTCTCTCTCTCTCTCTCCCCCTCAAACACTCTGCAGTGCACAGATGCTGGCCTGGAGGTGGGACTGGTTGCAGTCGCACCAATCACTCGATGCCATGCAAATGAGGCTCTCTCTCTCCCCTTGCTTGCTCTTCCTTCATGGCAGTCATAGAGCAGGAGCAAATTTAAACTGCAAACTGTAACCTTTTTTCTCGGCTGCAATTTCAGTGGTGGGAGCGCTGTTTTGACCATTTTCTCAACAGTTCCTGGACAATTTCTCTAGTGACTCCTCCAGTTTGAACACAAAGGATATGAAACTTTCAGAGCACTTATCTAAGTCTGTTCCTTAAAGTCCACACTACTTTTGGCATTTGAAAATTGCAAGTTAAAAGTTCTGTAAACACTTTCTGATGCAGAGACTAGGTCACACACTTCAAGGCTTTACTGTCCATTGCAAGTTGACAACACACAAGCAGCACTCTGTTCTTTCCTGTTCTAGCTGGCACACAAGCGGCACATTTGGATGGCACTTTTCTGGGCATAAATCCTCTTGTCCAAAGTTTCTTTCTGTTTGAGCAACCACACTACCAGATAGAAAGATACTAGACATACCCTCAGCAAAAATATCTGGTTCTTTCCCCAAGTTAAACAACATCAGACAAGCCCACATTTTCCGTGTGGTACTCCCACAATTTAAACATCTTCGGATGAGCCCCCATTTTTTGTAACTATCCCCCCCCCCCGCTACTTTACACAGTTAGTTACCCCTGGTATCCTTGACTGGGCACAAAGTACCTTGGAAATGGTTCCATCCCTAGCTTTGGGAATGTATAGAAACATAGACTTTGATGGCAGATAAGGACCGCTTGGCCCACCTAGTCTGCCCATTTCCCTATGTATTGGATTAGCTGCAGATCCTAGTTAACCAACAGCCTACTTCTTTCAATCTCCCCACCAGAATTGCCTTACATCTGTCCCATGCATTCTTGAATTCCTCCACTGTTTTTGACCCACCAACTCCTCAGGAGGTATACCAGGCTCATTACTTCTAGAGGTCAGAAAAGGGGTTGGGGTGTGTTAAAGCAATACTTATGACCAATACCCAGGTCCTGGGGAGAGAACATTTTGCTATGGCTATGCCAGACCTATACTTCTGGAGGGGTACCCAGTAACTCCACACGGGAAGCAAAAACATAAATGTCCAAACCAGAGTTGGGGTTCTAGAGTGTGACTTTATTCCAAAAAGATGTTCTCTAAAGCTAGGGTGAACCCCCAAGGTTTACACATTGAGGCACAAGGAATTACAGAACAAAAGAATGACTGTATCTGACAGAAACTCTACATATTCCCATATATCATAGGACATTGAATTCTCTTCAGTGGCACTGGCCACAACATGAACCTTTCTTCCAGTGCCACTGGCCACAACTGTTCACACATTTCCTATATGATACAGGACTTTAAAACTTCTTCAAGTGGTATCTGGCCACAACGGAGCACACAGGGGCTCATTACTAGCACAATCCACTCCAGGGGGTAAACTTCTCTTCAGACATTGGCCACTATGTCCAAAATAACCAGGCACCCTCACAGAACCTGTAGTGCTGAACTGGTTACTCCAGATGGGGGGCTGCCTTCCCTTTGCTTCTTTGTCCACACCCAACCATTCTTTCAGTTACACCTTAAAACTTCTTGAAAACGCTTAGGTAAATGCATCTTAGAGTGAACTTTCACATCCAGAATTTAGGAAACACTACTCTGGAAGTGTATGAAATTAAAGTCCTGAACAATGTGAACAGTCTGCCTCTGGACCCCACAATTGTCAATTAACTTTACACTGAGAAAAGTCTCAAATTTCAGAACAGAACAGAACTGGTGTACCCTTCCCTTTTAACCACAGAAACACCAAAGCACAGGTACTTTCCTCAGGAAGCACAAAGTCAGATCTACTCACAGTTAAAACAGTACAGGCAGCTTCAAATTGTCCTGAATTAAATAGGGGATTCTCCTAGGATCCATTTCCTAGCAGTCCTTTTCATCCCTCCGGGGATGGAAATCAGGAGAACCTGCTGTAGATGATGGTTTTCACCACTTCTCCTGGCAGGCTGGAGACTTTCAGTACGAGGGTGAGAAAATAGGCTCTCCTCACACATCACTGCTGCTGTCAGACCACTACTACCAACTCTCTCTGACTACAACTGACTAACAACTGAACCATGATTCTAAAACTCCCCACTCACATCCAGCTGCTGTAACTTATGCTGCTGTGAGAGTTCTAAATAACCTCATCTCTCTCATCTCAGCTGATACCAAGTAAATTTGAGATTGAGTAGGTGAAAACCCATTTAGCTAGTTATTCACCAGCTGCCTTTCTCTACCTAGCACTGACATTATATATATATATATATATATATAGAGGGAGAGAGAGAGAGAGAGAGATAAATATACATAGAGAGATAGATATAGATATTATATATAGAGATATATATATAGATATATATAGATATAAATAATATATATAGATATAGATATATATATAGATATATATTATAGATATAGATATAGATATATTATATAGATATATATATATATATATATATATAGATAGATAGATAGATAGATAGATATAGGTAATATATGTCTAGCTACATAAATAAATTAATAAATATACATATATATATATATATATATATATGTATATGTATTATAGGGGCATGATTGTGCCCCAGTAGTTAGGGTTGAGTAAGCAGTTCAAATGTTAAGCCTCGGTTTTTTGACACTTTAATAACTTGGCAGCCATTCTTCAGATTCCCATGACATTTTGCAAGCACAATCTTACATGGTAGATCTCTGGATGTACCAAGTTTCATTCTAGTCAGATGTGTGAATTCAGAATTCCGGATAATGAAAAAGTGAATTTATGGAGTTTCCCCCCATTGGTTTGAATGGGTTTTCTATCAAGTTGGCTAGCGCCCAGATGGTTTGGAATTTTGGTCTAAAAGTTTCTGAGTGTAAAGGGGCTGGCCTACAGATGTGTCTTTTGCTGGTTTGGTGAGAAATTATTAATCTGTTCTAAAGTTATTTAATTTTTAAATTTAAATTCTTGGTTCTGAGCATGCTCAGTAAGCACCCAAAAATAGCGGTATGAAATGAAAAAAGATTATTTTTTTTGTATTGACCCCCTCCTTTTTCATGAGGGGAAAATCCTTTTTCATTTGCCGCCATCTTGTTTTCAGTTTTCACTACAAATGAAAATTTAAAAAGCCTCCACAATGACATTCTAGAGTGCAAGCAACACATGTATGTTGCTGATCTGGACCCCATTAGCTAGATTCTGCACTTAACTGTTGGATAAGTGGAATGAAATGTTTGGGTTTTTTTGTAGCATTTAAAATGTATTTTCATGACTTACTTATCATGAAAAAATTCCTTTTTTGTATTTACCTGATGCTTCCTGACCCACTTATTGTGTTCCTTTTATGTCAACTAGCCTAGCATCCTGACTGTTTTGATTTTTGCTTTGAAATTTTTAGGGTGAAAAGGGGCTAGAGCACAGATGTGCCTTTTGCTGGTTTGGTGAAAAAATATTAATCCCTTTTAAAGTTATTTATGTTTTTTTAAACTTTATAAGTCTTTTTTTGTGACTCATGGTATGAAAAAAGATTCTTTTTCATATCACAAGTCATGAAAAAATATTATTTTTTGTGAGGGAAAACTCATTTTTCATGAGTCAGCATATTTTCCCTGGTGTCTAGTGGTACCCCCACCCTCCAATTGCCAACCACTTAATTTATTATTTCCCTGGTGTCTAGTGGTACCCCTCACCCTCCAATCATGGCCTTTCCCTTGTGTGACCCTGAGCAAGTCACTTAACCTCCTTGTACTCCCAAGTCACACCTGAAAACAAGTTTCAGCTTACTGTGCCTTTCCCAGTTAAACAGTTTCCCTTTTTACACTTTCTCTAGTGTCTAGTGGTACCCCCACCCTCTGATCGACGTTCCCATATATACATTTTTACCTGGTGTCCAGTGGCACCCTTCTCACCCTCCAATGGCTGTCCCTATTGAAACTTTCCCTTTCCCTGGTGTCTAGTGGCACCCCCTCGCTAAAATTCCTCTCCCCATGGCTACTGTTTTTTCCCTGGTGTCTAGCATCACCCCCACCCTCCAGTCACTATTCCTGCAGAAAGTTTTACTTTTCCTGGTGTCTAGAGGTGCCCCCCAACCTCCAATCCCTATTGTGACCTGAAATAAAGAAAACAGTCCCTCAATTTTATTTTACCAGTAAAAAAGAAAACAGTCCCTCATCGCTTTGACCTCCCCAACCCCACCTCTCACTCAATAGCAATCACCCCACACCCCCACACACCCTCACTCACCTGAACAGTGCCAAGCTGAAGATGCACTCTCCTATGGAAGACACGTCTTTCTGCTGGAACCGCCGATTGCAATATGAGAAACTAAGCTAAGTACAGTTCAATGTATTTCAATGGAGTTTTCATAACTTTGCCATTTTTACATAGTCTGACCCAATATTTTCAACATGGCCTTTCTGGGACCCCACCTCATAAACAATGTCAGTGGAATTATGCAAATCCAGCTGGAAATGTGATTTCACTGTTGCTTGCCGAAATCACCTTTTAGGCAGGATAGGAAATTTTCACTGACCTTGTTCATGAGGTGGGGTCATAAGAAGGCTATGTTGACATTTTTGGGATCAAAATATGTAAAAATGCCAAAAGTTATGCATATATGTTACAATTTTGCTATGTTCCCTCATAACTTTGGTAATTTTAAATATTCTGACTCAAAATTTTCAACATAACCATCTTTTTATACCACCTCATGAAGATGACAGCTGTCATTTGCAAACTCTGGCCAAACTGTGTTTTTGCATCTGTGGTGCACAGTGGCATTGAAGTGGCACAGAATCACGTTTTGGCAGGGATTTAACAATTGTCATTACTGAGTTCATCAGCTAGGGTTATTTTAAGGCTATGCTGACAATTTAATTCTTGTTTTAATACAAATGTAAGGGCAGGGTCCAGAGGGCCCTGTGTATGTATGTATGTATGTATTGATATGTGTGTGTGTGTGTGTGTGTATGAGTGTGTGTGTATGTATATATATATATATATATATATATACACACACACACATATCTCTATATCTATATATATCTATATAGACATAGCTATATATATATATACATATATATATATAGAGGGATGAGAGCTCTGGGCCATCCCACAGACAAATGAGGATACAATTATACTATCTCAAAAAGTAAGGAAATTCTTTGCAAAATCTTTGTTAATGCACTAGTTAGGGTTGAAGTGACAAAAATAGGGAAATGTGGCTTTAGAATTTCCAACCCTAACACCCCACCCCCACAGTGCAGGCAGCAACTGGCAGGGGGTGTGCCTTGGGGTTGTCAGCCCTAATGCTCACCCGATTCTCATACACTGTATCCATCTCAGCTTGTTTACTCATGGAATGGGGTGAGCATTAGGGTTGAAAACCCCAAGACACACCCCACACATGTTGCTGTCTGCAAGGTGGGGGTGGGGTGTTAGGGTGGGAAGCCCTAACACCACATTTCCCTAATTTTGTTGCTTCATCCCTAACTAGTGCATTAACAAAGTTTTTGCAAGATATAAATATATATACAGTATATTCTTTGCAAAAAAAAACTATGTTACTGCATCAGTTAGGGTTCAGGAAAAAGCAACACAATTAGGAAAATGTAGTGTTAGGGTTTTCAACTCTAACACCCCTGCTCCACCCCTGAAGTAAATGAGGGATGGAGTCTTCCTTGGGGTTGTCAACCCTAATGCTCACCCTACTGTAGTAACAGAAAAGTTGAGATGTGATGAAGACAGGTGAGCATGTTTCATGAGTACATATAATGGGGTAGGCATTAGGGCTGACAACCCCAAGGAAGACTCCACCCCTCATTCACTTCAGGGGTGGAGCAGGGGAGTTATGGTTGGAAACCCTAATATCAAATTTCCCCTAATTTTGTCACTTTATCCTGAACCCTAACTGATGCATTAACATAGTTTTTTGCAAAGAATGTCCTTACTTTTTGAGATAGTTTAATCATATTCTTATTTGCCTGTGGAAGGACAGGGCCCTCTGAGCACTGCGTTCTCATCCCTCTGTAGAAGCGTAGATGTATGCTGCTGTGGATGCACAGGCCCTGTTGTCCCTGCACTTCTATTTGTGGAACAACTGCAATTAAACTGTCAGCAAAGCCTTCTTATTACCCCACCTCATGTACTTGGTACTGAACATTTTTCAATTCCTGCCAAAACATAATTTTACACAACTGCAAGGTCAGTCAGTGCTACAGGTGCGAAAACACATTTTTGCCAGGATTTGAAAAATTATATCGATGACATATATGAGGTGAGGTAATAAAAGGCTATGTTGGAAATTTAGGGTAAAAATATTTCAATTTCCAAAGTTATGAGCATGCGTAGCAAAATTTTGACAGATGCTCATAACTTTGGCATTTTTATATATTTTGACCCTAAATAGGTACATCAGGGAGCGAAGGAAGACCAAGGGAGGGTTAGTGAGGCTTAATAAAGAGGAGGGAGGGTGGGCAGAGGGTGACTGTGAAAAGCAGAGATACTAAACAAATATTTTTGCTCAGTATTTACAAAAGAAGTGGGAAGGTACCTAAAACAAACAGTAGAAACACTCTGGATACAGAAGTTGATACCAGCCCATTTACAGAAGAAAGGGTTCTGAAAGAACTCTTAAAACTGAAGGTGGACAAAGCAATGGGGCCTGATGGGATTCATCCCAGAATTCTAAAGAACTAAGGGTAGAACTAGTGACACCAGTGACTACCCTCTTTAACAAATCATGGGAGGATGGGGTGGTACCCGAGGACTGGAGGAGGGCAGATGTGATTCCCTTCACAAAAGTGGGAGCAAGGCAGAAGCAGAAAACTACAGACCTGTTAGTTTAACCTCAGTGGTAGGGAAATGATGGAATCACTTCTGAAGGAAAGAATTGTTGAGTATCTAGAGGCCAGAGGGCTCAGGACCCAAGGCAGCATGGATTCACAGTGGGAAGGTCATGCCAGACAAATCTGATAGATTTCTTTGACTGGGTGACCAAAGTAGTAGACCAGGGAGGGGCTGTGGACATGGCCTACCTAGACTTTAGCAAGGCATTTGACACAGTCCCACACAAAAGATTAATATACAAGTTAGCCAGCCTGGGAGTGGGTCCCAAGATGACAGCCTGAGTAAAGAATTGGCTGGAGAGTAGGACACAAAGAGTAATAGTAAATGGAGTCCACTGTGAAGAAAGGGGGATTACTAGTGGGGTACCGCAGGGTTCAGTATTAGGACCGGTCCTCTTTAATGTCTTTATAAGTGACATTGCAGAGGGACTGGAAGGAAAAGTATGTTTCTTTGCAGATGACACAAAGATCTGCAACAGAGTTGATGCACAAGGTGGGGTGGAAAGGATGAGAAGGGACTTGGCAAGGTTAGAGGAATGGTCAAATGTATGGCAGCTTAGATTCAATGCTAAGAAGTGCAAGGTAATGCACCTGGGAAACAAAAACCCAGGGGAAGAGTACACAATGGGGGGTGAGATACTAACAACAACAAAATGGAAAGGGACCTGGGGTAGTCATATCAGATGACGAAGGTGGGCAAGCAATGTGAGAGGGCAGCAAGGAGGGTTGGGGATACTGGGATGCACAGGAGATGCATCACCAGTAGAAAACAGGAAGTTATTATCCCTCTGTACAGACAGTTGGTGAGATGCCATCTGAGTACTGTGTCAGTTCTGGAGACCCATTCTCTGCAAAGACATAGACAGGATGGAGGCTGTCCAGAGGAGGGCAACTAAAATGGTGCAGGGTCTGCACTGGAAGACATATGAAGAGAGACTTAAGGAGCTGAATATGTATAGCCTCAAGAAAGGAGGAGAGAGGGGACATGATAGAAACTTTCAAGTACCTCAAGGGAATCAACAAAGTCCAAGAGGGTAGCATCTTTCAAAAAAAGAGGTGTGCAAGAACAAGGGGGCACAATTTGAAGATAGAAGGGGGCAGCTCAGAGGTAATTTAAGGAAGTATTTTTTTCACAGAGAGGGTTGTGGATGCATGGAACAGCCTTCCAGAGGAGGTTGTGGAGTCAAAAACAGTGGTGGAATTCAAGCATGCATGGGACAGTCATAAGGCAATTCTAGGGGGTGAGGGTAGGAAGAAGTCGACTGCTGGTTAACTAGGATCTGCAGCTTATCCATTAGGTAGGGAAATGGGCAGACTGGGTGGGCCAAGCGGTCCTTATCTGCCATCAAAATCTATGTTTCTATGTTTCAGCATAGTCTTCTTGTGCCACTGCCTCATGAACAAGGGCAGTGAACATTTTCAAATCCTGCCTGGAAGGTGATTTCACCAAGCAACCACAAAATCACCTTTCAGGCAGGATTTACCTAATTCCATAGTGTTATTACTGATGTGGAGTCCCAAAAGGCCATGTAGAAAATGTTGGTGTCAAAATATGTGAAAATGGCTAAGTTATGCAACAAAATTGAAAACGCCATTGAAATACATTGATCCACGTCTACCTTAGTTTTTCGCATTGCAGTTGTTGGTTCCAGCAGTAAGATATGTCTTCCATTGGAGAGTGGATCTACACAAAGCTACCTGTTCAGGTGCGTGACAGAGTGTGGAGGTGTACTTGGGGGTGTGGGGTGGTGAGTGCTGATCAGGAGGTGGGGCTGGGATGTTCTGATTGTCGATGGACAGGTTTCTGTTTTGCAGATTTGAAAAAAAAACACTGAGGGACTGTTTTCTTTATTTCAAGCACAGACAGCAATGGGGGGGTTGGGGCCTCTAGACACCAGGGACCTATCATTTTATAATGGGGATTGTGTTTGGCAGGTGTGGGTGCCACTAGATACCAGAGATATAATTATTTATTATGGGAGGGCAATTGGTGGGTGGAGGCGCCACTAGACACCACTTTGCATCTGACCAAAACCAACTGCCAGTTCAGGAAATCAAAAGCTGCCCTGTCGCTGAACAAAAGGTGAAAAAAAGCCGCTGGTTTTAGGCTAAATCACCCGACAGTATGTCTCCTGAGTAAACAACGACTTATTGTCAGCAGACCACTGAAAGGATTCACTGCTGCAAATCACAAACAAAACTAAGATAAGTTTCATTAAAGTAGTTTAAAACAGTGAAAAAAATTAAAAACTTTTAGCAGAAAGATACGGACGCCCAAACAAACATGGAGCAGCAGGGAGCGGAGCAGCATCATGGCCATCTTGCTGCTCTGCCCCTAAATATGATAGAAATTGAGGATCAGGAACCAATACCATTGATTTCTGAAGAGGGAAACATTACTGAATTAGGGGAAAAATGACTGGAATGGTGGGGGGTGCCACTAGACACCAAGGAAATATTATTTTATCATGGGGACCGATCAGCGGATGGAGAGTGCCACTAGAAACCAGAACATATTACTTTATTCTATGGACACAGTTGGGGGTGGGTTACTGTTCACAGTATTTTCCAATCGAACAGTAAAGGTCCAACTGTAAAAACATCAAAATGGTAATTTTCCAATTGCACTATCCTTTCATAAGCGAGTGACGGCCGAAATGATTCTCACCACACAAACAATCATTTGCCCTGTAAATTTTTAAATTGTAAGACAAAAATCTAACAAAGTATGTAAAGGAGACCTAAATACAGACATTGTTCACTCCTTACCAAGCAGTATTTTCTTTAGCAACTCATTTTTAAAACAGGTAAAAAAGCAAGATGGCTGACATCATGAACGGTATTACTCTGAGAACCAACAGTAAATCCTTAACTATTTACAGTTCAAATGGTTTTCATTTACCTGCCTGGCTGGCAGCTATCACAAAAATTGTTATAATTAAAAAATGGTATTACATTTTTTCACCAAACCATCCAAAGGCACACCCTTTGCACAGACACTATCATCCCTGAAAATTTCAGGTAAAAATGTCAGACCATCGGTGCCGTAGATGATGGCAAAAAATCCCATATTAAGTATAGGAAATAAGTGTTTGTTTGTTTTTTTAACCTGGAGAGACACACTAAGCTGAAAACTTGTTTACAGGTGCGATCTCAGAGCACAAGGAAATTAAGTGCCTTGCTCAGGGTCACACAGTATGCAAGTGGGGGATATGGGACTCAGACCCGGTTTTGCAGCTCAGAGCCTTAAACCACTGTAATATACTGCCTCCTTACCACTCCATATCTCAAAAACCGTAAAAGATACCATCATGAAACTTTTTATGCTTTGAGACACTGGCAGAGTGACTGCACATGTCAAATTTTGGGCTATTTCATCAAAGTATGCTAAACTTATTAAGATTCAAACTTTTGGATTTAACATAGAAGTGCTGATCCAACTCTAACTATAAGGGCACGACTGTGGCCCTATACTATATACCGACAAAATATTACCTCCCATCCCTCACCACCGCCACCATAACCACCGCTTTCATACTCAACAGGCAAAAGTTCACCTGGTGAACCAGTAGAAGCTTGAAAGTGAACTTGAAGCCTGCTTTTGCCATTAGAGTGCCCTGGCCACAGGCCCACATCCAATCCACTACCTTATCAAAGGATGTGTATGAGAAAGCCACCAGCTTGTGTTGCATGGGGTCATTAACTGACTCTCCCCAAGGGGAAAAGAATGATGTATAAACCTAAATTCTGCTGGGCCCTGCCTTGTCATCAGCCCCAGCGGTGACACTCTTAAACTTCCCATCATGAGGACAGAGACGTGTCCTGTGATACTGGCAAAATCCACCTCCTTTTGAAGCTTCTTAGTCATAATCTTGACCACTTTTCAATGGACTTCAAATTGACCATGTCCTTGGTGACTCTCTTTCCTATATATGAGATCCAAAAGCCCTGAGTGAAATCCTCCCTCAATTCTTGTGTTGTTTCTTTGTTAGGGTACCCTGCCAGTCATGTTGATAAAGCTCCTATCTTAACTGGGATTGGAACACTTTCTGTCTCTGGCTGCCAGATGATCCACGTACCCTGGCCACTGTGCTGAGTACCCTTACACTTGCTATTCCAGTGCTTTCCCCTGCATGAAGGACAGATGTGTCTGAACTTGCAGTTTGCATTAAACTGGCAGGACCTTTGAGGAATTTCCAGCAGAAGCCTCCCCCTGATTCTCCCTTCCCCTTGGAGTTGGTGGGCATTGAGCCAAGATGGATAAGCTGCTGTCCATTTGCTGGCAAGAAAGGGTTGCCTCAGGCACTTTTTCCATGTGCAAGAACATTTGCATCCTGCCCCTACTGAGATGTGGATTGCAAGCTACAGTATCTTCTTCTGGAAACTCTTGTCATAAACTTTCCATGCAAACCCACTATCAGTGACACACCTTTAAAATATGGCCTTGATATTTAATGAGGTCACATCCAGGTGCTTCTTTAGGGACACAGTGATCAGGATATTAGATGAAGAGACCCAAGTGAGCATAGACATTTTTGATTTTGGTTTCTTAGACTCATCCTTCTCCTTCTTATCTTTCTCCTCTTCACCAACCACCTCTTCTATATACAGTAGTGTGAGGATATGAATAAAGTTCCTTCTGTCTGTGGGGCATCCATCGTGGACACACCAGGAGCCCCAGAAACTGATAACCCATTGCCCAGTAACCCACTGCACTACTGGGAGGGCCCAGGGTGCACAGCTTGGCATGGGGGTGGGTGGCAGGCAGGTATCTAGGAAAGGGATGTTGCAGCCAGCCAGCTGGGCCCAAACATCTACACCAGGAGGGGGCCACAGAATATGACAGTCATGATGATCAGTCAGGCAAGACATCATCTCCAGCATGCAGAGAACATGTCCTGGAGATAGGCCACATTTTGGGACACCTGATCAACCCACCCCAAGAGGAGGGAGGCCCAGCCTTCACCCTATTTCTTGGCCAGGATCACCCACACTGCAGAGGTTCCTTCCCAGAGAAGGTCCTGATGGGAAGGAGTTCTTCTGTTGCCTCCCAATGCCACCTCCCCAGAAGACTTGAGATCCCCATCAATGCTTCCACCACAATAAACAACTCAGTAGGCTAAATTAATGAGTACTCACAACCTTTGCAAGAGCAGCCTCTCTAGATGTCTTTGCAGATCCAGCCCTGGCAAGATCCTAAGCAGGTCTTTTCTGGCTCTTGTAGTCATTGTGGCTGGGTGCAGGTCCTGTGGCAGTAGGCAGAATAATCATTCTGAATCCGAGCAGCTAATGGGATCTGGAGGCAGAGTGCAAAATGAAGAGGAGCTCCAGGAGGGGAGATTGGCCATGTAAGGATGGTATGTGACATTACTTTCAGTCAGTCTAGAAGTCTTGGCCACCAATCCCAGCCACACCCTGAGGGCCCCTGCCTGAAAAGCACCAGAAACAGAGGGGCCACTCCCTCAGAGCAAGGAGGTAGCAGGAGTATCAGTTTGCTTTACAGGAAATCCACCAACAGCTGTGGTCTGGATGGGACCATAACAAAAAAAAGTGTAGCTGCAGCTGCTAGCTGCAAGAGTCACCTTCCAGGTGGACAGGCAGCGACTGCACAGCCCCTGCTGGCACCAGAACCCTCAGCTAGAGCTGCCAGACCCAACCTACCATCACCCTGGAGGCCACATGATCACTGGATCCAGTCCATGTCCTTGGCATCAGCCAGGGCTGGGATCTGGCTGATCATCTAATCCACTGACCTGTCAGTGGGAAATGTGGCTCCCAGGAGGCACCTGGAAGAGGGGAATTAAGAGGCAGCTGGTGAGCTCTGCGACATGGGGGAGAGAGAGAAGTCAGTGACTGCACCATAAGACTGAGGGTAGCTGTAGCTGGAAGACAGTGAGCAGAAGGGTGCAGAAGGTCATGTGGTTGAAAAGCTGGATAGGAATGTGGGAGATGCCAAAGAGGTGAGTTTGTTTTCTGTAGGTCTTCATCCACACTGATCTATCCACAAGGTACCCTTTACTGGTGCTTTAGGTGTCCAAAGAGTAAACGTGCTGTGACTGCTTTAGGGGGCTACAAGCTAGTCCTCCAACAGTTCCAACATCAACCAACTTAGTGTGGCGCAACAATGGGTGGATGGGAAACAATCTCCTGTCCAGTCTGAGTGCAAGTAGTTGCTCAAGTGCTGGCAAGATAAAGACCACAAGGGGCCCTGGCATGGGTTCAAATACTCCTTGTGCCCCCACCCCAGAGGTGGTCACCCTGAACCCTTCCCTGAGTTGACTACTTTCTGGACCTCCCCATTGAGGCATTATTTACATGCCTTCTCTTACCACCCCACACTTGGCATCACTAGCTACTTTGGTGCCGAGGGAGAGGGGCAGGCCTCCTGGAGAGGTAAGAAGAGGTGGATTCCCTGTAGCTAAAGCCTCATTTCTCCCTTAGATGGGGAGGTGTACATGAATGGAAATAGTGGCCACAGTGGGGAGAGGAGAAAAGGATAAGGGAGTGGAGTTGAAACAATTATAGTATACACTGCCACAGCAAGGTGCTTCTCATGCCCAAATAAAAGAGATAAACAATAGGACTCCTACTATATATTATACCAGTGGTGATGAAAATGGCATCGTATTCATTCTGCTTGGTTTAGGAGAGTATTTGATTGTTTTAAAGTACTGTGAGAAAGGCTTAAACAATATATAACAAGGCTGCCCAGATGCGGAAAATGAAGTGCGCTCAGAATTGCAGTAACAGAACCCATTTGGAGACACTGCCTCTATCTATGTGAAAAGGTAGGTTAGGGGGCTACCCAATGGCCCAGTGATAGCACATCACACTCTGATCCTAGTGATATGGGTTCAAGAGTGAGCCTGGGTTATCTGCAAATGGGTGGTCATGATCATGGGGTGTATCCAGTGGCTTCACACTTCCAGAGCCACAGTGACCCTAAAGTAGGCTACAGTTTCAAATTCCTTCACAGGGGAAACTGAGTGTTCTGTGAGGCCAGTGATCATTCAGGTGCAGCACCATGGAGGGGGGAGAGAAATGTGGGCAACAAATGATAGGAAAAAGTCCCCTGCAGCCTTTAAGAAGATTGCTGGTACTCATTGGCTCCATGCCACATGAATCACGCTGGTTGGTGATGTTGGGGCTGGGAGGATATGAAGGCCCTAAGAATGAACCAGACACATCAGTGAGTGGCAGAAAAACCACCAAGAAATATTGCTGGGTTGTGCAAAAAACCTGTTTGCCATGTAATCAAATTGCATAGTGAATAATTCAGTACTGTCAAGCAAGACTGAACAGTACAGTATTTAGGAGCTGTAGAACAGTCCAAAGCAGGATCAGCACCTTGGATTTTAAGATTACTAACTGGATTAGACTTTGTGCCTTGCCGAGTCACCATTGCATGACTTCTGTTTTTACAAGATTGAGACTCCTCAGACTCCACTGGGAGGGTTCAGCCTGCCCTGCTGAATAAACACTTTCTGAGGCATCTTGGAGAGGGCTTGTATATTGTGAGTAACAACAGGAATCCTGCCCATAACACCACAGGCCAGGCATGGTGCAAACGGATTTATGTTAGGGAGGATGGAGAGGGGGAATTACTAGTATAACTAGTGGCTGAAGTGCCAGTAAGATGTTTCCTGATGCCTTGACTTTTCCACACTCATGAAATAGTCCAGTGCTCCTGCAAGCCCCTGCCCCCCAGCACAGTGGATCTACAAGACTCATGAAAAGACTATGGGTGGGGGGATAGAGCAGGGATGTGTGACGTGTGTATAAAACAACCATGGAGAGTAACAGGCTGTGTTAGAGCAGGCGATAGAAGAGAACCTAGGCTGCTAACAGTAAGTGGTGCCCTCTATAGGGATAAAGAAAATATAAAAATAGGGTGAGATTCCTCTCAGCACTTAAAGCAGCACCTCTGCTTCTTTAAGAAATAGAGCGGCACCCGGCCTGATAGCACTGAGGGTTGAGGCGCTGGACACCACACCTCATGCAATGCCAGCGACCCGGGCTCAGGAATGAGCCTGGGTCATTGGGGGTCAGTTGGGGGGGCTAGATTGAGCAGCCACGAGGCAGCTCTCCTCTCCCAGGAGGGACGTTTTCACTCCTGCCGCGTGACTGCCACCTGGTGAAGGCCTGAGGGCAGTGCAGGACAGAGGGCAACATGAAAGGAGAGTGTTGCTGGTCTGCAGCGTGCACACGCCTCCACATGTGTATGTACATCTGCAACAAGGAGAGGGGAGAAAATGGAAAAAAATGGAGCTGGCAGGCTCCATGACGGTCTCAGCTGTGATCCCGGTGACTAGGATGCAGGCTGTGGACAGATGTGAGACCCTGGGGGGGGGGGTGGAGCCCTTCCTGCCAGCTCCAAGGGTTAAAAACACAATTTGGAAAAAAAAAGAAATAGAGCGGCAGCAACAAAATAGTCAAAATAAGCTTTTCATTCACACTCAGGGCTCGATCAGCACGTCTGGGTGTGCCATGCAGATGCATAGTGTAAGTGCAAATGCACTTATCATAGAATCATGTTGGCAGAAAAGGACCCAGTGACCCACCGAGTCTGCCCCTGCCCCCCCTTTACTCATGTCCCTTGCCTCTGACTCCCCCCCAACTTGTCAACCCCATATGTATGTCCCATGCCTTCTTGAATCCCTCCACCGTATCTGCTCCCACCACCTCCTCTGGCAGCCTGTTCCAGGTCTCCACCACCCTCTCCATGAAGAAATGTCCCCCTCACATTCTCTCTGTATCTTCCACCCTCTGATCTTAGGTGATGCCCTCTTGTGTTAGCCCCCTTCCTCCTTTTAAGTAAGCTTCCCTCCTTTACTTTATTGAACCCTTTTACATATTTAAAAGTTTCAATCATGTCCCCCCCTCTCCCTACTGGTCTCCAGTGTGTACAGGTCCAGCTCCTTACACTTCTGCTTGTATGTCTTCTCCTGCATACCATGCATCATTTTGGTTGCCTTTCTCTGTACTTTCTCCATACCATCTATATCCTTGCATAGGTGCAGTTTCCAGAACTGTACCTCATACTCTAAGTGTGGCCACACCATGGCTTTGTAAAGTGGTGTTAGTACCTCACTCTTCCTGCTGGTGATGCCCCTCCCTATGCATGCCAACATTCCATTTGGCTACCGTACTGCTTTGCTGCATTGGTTACCTACCTTAAGTTTGCTGGATATTATGATCCCAGGTCCCTCTCCTGCTCTGTTTTCTTGATTTCCTCCACCCCAGAGTGTATCCTGCTTGTGGGTTTTTGTGTCCTAAGTGCATCACAGCGCACTTTTTGGCATTGAACTTTAGCTGCTAAGTTTATGACCACCCCTCCATTTTCTCCAGGTCCTAACTCATGGCCTCCTTCCCCCCCGGGGTGTCTACCCAATTGCAGATTTTTGTATCATCCGCAAACAGGCACTCCCTTCCTTCTAGCTCCTCTGCTAAATCATTGATTTAAATATTAAAAAGGAGGGAACCACGTACTGACCCCTGGGGCACCCCACTCATCACCACCCTCACTCTGGTGTGCACTCCATTTACTACCACTCTCTGACTTCTGTCCTCAAACAGCTTTCCACTCACCTAGTTATTTTTCTTCCTACCCCTAAACTCTCCAGTTTGTTTACTAGCCTTCTGTGAGGGACGGTGTTGAAGGTCTTACCAGAGTCCAGGTAGGCCACATCCACCGACCCTTCCTGGTCAATCACCTGCATTACCTAATTTAAGAATTAAAGCAGGTTGGTCTGACATGACCTCCCATTTGTGAATCCATATAGGTCTTCATGCTGGAGGCCGGGACCTACCAGGTAGTCTACCACCCTTTCCTTTATTAATGCCTCCATCACCTTCCCTACCACAGAGGTGAGGCTGACCAAGTGATAGTTTCCTGCAAACTCCTTACTGCCCCCTTTTACAACGGCACCACATTCACCCTCCTCCAGTCTCCCGGCACCCACCCAGTATCCAGTGATGTTAAAAAGTCTCATTAGTGGGACAGCCAGCTCTTCCCTCAGTTCCCTAAGTACACTCGGGTGCAAGCCATCTGCCCCCATTGCCTTGCCCACTTTCAACCTGGCTAGTTCCTCCTTAACCCTGTCTATGCTGAATTGGCTAGGATTTACTTTCATGTCTCCCCTTCCCCTACCCTTTAGCTCAGGCCCCCCCCCCCAAGAAGACGAAACAAAAGTATCTATTAAGTAATTCATCCTTTTCCAGGTCCCCCCTCCAGTATTGACCTTCCTCTCCCTCAGCTACACTATCCCCTGCCTTGCCTTCCTTTTTTCCCCCCATATACCGAGAAAACGTTTTGTCCCCCCTTTTGGCCTGTTGAGCTATCTTCTCCTCAGTGTCAGTTTTAGCCTTCCTTATCATCTGTCCTGCTAACTTCCTCTTTTCCCTATAAGCCTACCAGTCCTCCTCCCATTGTGTTGTTTTATATTTCCTGAAAGCCCCCCTCCTTCCCCTGACTGCTTCTGCCACCTCCCTTGCGAACCAGAGTGGCCGCCTCTGTTTCTTTTTCTTCCTCACCTTTATGCAAATTTCTGCGGCTTTTTGCACCCCTCCTTTGATGGCCTCCCATAAATCTTCCACCTTCCTTATCTTCTTAGTTCTTGTTATTTCTTCCCTAGCCATCCTTCTCATTCTGTCAAAGTTTGTCCCTCTGAAGTCTAAAACCTTCATGCTGGTCCAGTTTGTCTCCCTCCCCATCCTAACCATGAACCTTATGGTTTTATGCTCACTAGTACCTAGCCCTTCACCTACTTCCACTTCTTCCATGCTCTCCCCATTTATAAGGACTACGTCCAGCAGGTTATTTCTCCTGGTGGGCTCCCTTACCAACTGCTGCATGAATACACCCTGCAGCGCTTCTTGGATCCCTCTGTTCCTAACTGAGACTGCAGTCGGGATCTCCCAGTCCACATCTGGGAGGTTTAGGTCCCCTACTAGCAGGAGCTCCCCCCCGCGGGACATCTGTGTAACTGCCTGTACCAGTTGTCTATCCCCCTCCTCCCCCCCCTGTGTAGGAGACCTATTCACCACCCCATCCTTATGGATTATGTTCTTTTGTCCAGTGTGACCCACAGCAGCTCTGTCTCCCCTCCTCTTCCTGCCCTTCCATTGCCCTGATATCCTCCCTGGTGTATAACGTGACTCCCCCTTCTGTTCCACCCTCTTCTCTCTGAAAAAGTCTGTAGCCTGGGATAACTTTTTCCCAGGTATGATGCTCTGTCCACCGGGTCTCATTAATCGCTACAATGTCCAGTCCCTCTTCTCCCATGGTGGCCTCTAAGTCCACCATTTTGTTCCCCAGACTTCTGGCATTCACAGACAATGCCTTCCACCATGCACCTACCACTACCCTGACCTCCCCTTGCACTCTTCCTCTGTTCGTGTCATTTTTCAGTATTCTCTGTGGAAATCTCTGCTTAACTTATAGGGCATTTCAAGATCCGATTCTTTTTGAAACTCTGGGATCAGTGAAGAATAATTCTTGCACTACTATCAGAACACATAGCTTTAAACTTAAATTTCAAAACTCACAAAAGAAGCCACTGGTTCACTCAGATGGTGGTGACGCAGTGGAATGTCCTGCCTAGAGGAATAGTTGAAAGTGGCACCATGAACTTATTCAAAAGTCAACTAGACACTTATATGGGCAACAAAAAAAATCTTATTTAAAATAGAACTCCAATGCACCATTGGTGGCGAGCTCTATATGGGCATTTTGTCTCCAGAGCCCATTACAGCCTATGAACCTCTTGTCATCCTGGAAGGGAGACTGGTAGCTCCCTTCCTCTCCTGGCTCCATAAGTGGTCCTTTTCTTAACCCCCCTTCCCCCAGACATTCACTTGTGCTAAATAGCAGTGGAAGTCAGCTTGAGTTACATCAACGGTGCACATACACAGTGCACAGAACTGTCATGCACACATTTGCAGCGTCAATGTGTGTAGTACGGTTCGTGGACATGTCCTAATGTATACAAGTTTCACACGGGGAACACCTAACTGTAGCATTAGATACATGTTTGCATGTGCAGCTATCAAGGCCACATAGTATGCTACTCGGGGGCTGTAGCAGTAGCCATCGCACATCCCCTAAACATTGCAAATGTGAAAGAGACCGTAAATGTAACTTTGCCAATGAGCATGTGGCATGCACCTGTGGTAGAACTGTATAGAACACAACCCACAACCAGTAGGCTGTAATCAACAAAGGGACATCCATACACCACACATATTACCACAACCAGCAGCACTTCTGTATATAAATATATGGGAGTCACGTGATGAGCTGCAGCTGCAAGGAGTTTCTTTGTACCGCTCTGACTTCACTGATATATTATTATACATTACTTGGGTTATTTTTTTTAGTTACAAGTATTTTTTTAACCTTCATTTAACCCTTCAGGGTCCCGAACATTGATTGATTGATTGATTGCATTTCTTTTGGAAAATGATGGATGCAGAGATGAAATTGGTACCGATGCATCATACACCTCCACCAACACTGGAATGGAGTCAGAATATTAAACAGACTAAGGCTCCAACTGTAACCACATCTCGGAATCCTCAATCTATGGAAGTATTATCGGAGGAGCATTTTATTCAATAATTCTTCCCAATGAAGGATGCAATACTTTCCCTGACAGCAGACATTAAGGCTATTAGTTTGTCTATGGAGGAGCTTATCCGGAGGGTAGAGGATGTCGAAGTCTGGGTAAGCTCATTAGATCATTGGCGCAATCATGTAGATCCAGAGCTAACTTCAGTGCAGCAAAAGTTAGCTAAAGTTGAGGATCACCTCGAGGCAGAGACTGTGAAATAAGTAAGCAATAATATCCAGTAGGAGGGTGGGCAGTATTGAGCATGCCAGACCACCCAGGGGCATCATGAGACCAGACACTGCAGGTGGAGGGCCTTATAGCCCCTGAAAGGTCCAGTATTGCCCAATACCGCCCACCCTGGAGGGTAGTAGTGTGCTCAGAAAATGGGCTATAGGTAACAGTTATATAAAATATAAAAAAAAATGTAAGCAAGTAAAAAGAAATGAAAAGTCATTTTTGCTGTGAAGTAGTTCCTTTAGTAGTGCCAGCAGAGGGTGCTGCTGTTATTTAGACTGTTGTGTAGTCTGACTTTCTGAAATCACTTGTGGATTCAGCACTCATGATGTCATAAGGTCAAACTGCAAGCTGAAAAAATATCAGTGATATTAGTCTTGACTGCAACTGTGCATAGAACTGTTGTCTTTTTTCGTAGACTGAGCCAGGAACTGGGCTCTGACTTCATGAGCCAGTGCACCATATTTTATGTTTCTGGGAGCATTCTGCAGCTCCCAGGGGGCTGTGCTGCAGGACAAGGTGACAGTCATCAATGTGTCCCACAGTACAGATGGCTCAACATCATCCTGTCCCGCGATGCAACCCCCCTGGGAGCTGAAGAATGTACCCCCCCCAAAACAAATGGCACACTTGCATAGGAATCCAAAGTCAAGTTTCTTTCTGTGTTTACAAACAAACAAAAATTGTTCTAAGCCCCATCTTGGTCTCTAGGCAGTTTGAGGAGCCATTGAGACAGTCACTCACGAATATACCAGGAAAATAAATAAGGCTAAGAAGAAAACAAAGCCAATATGCTATTCCAAGGAGGTGGCAACCACTGTAAAAGAGAAAAGAGCAGCCTACAAGAAGTACAGAGTGACAAATAAGGAAGAAGATAAAGAAAACTACAAACAGAAAATGAAGGAAGCAGGAAAAGTGATAAGGAGTGCTAAAGCTCGGACCGAGCTGAGGATTCATGGAACTAGTAAAGAAAGAAGACAAGACCTTCTTTTTATATATAAAGAGAGAAGGAAAACTAAGGAGGATATAGTAAGACTAGCCACAGAAGAGGGGCTGTAGTGGAGGGGATTGCAAAAGCGGGGTCCTAAACAGGTACTTCTGTTCAGTTTTACTCGTGGGGGGATGGCCTAGTATTGCAAAAAAAATTCTAAGGCACAAGGGTTGATACATGCCCCTTCACGGAGGATGACATCCTAGAAGCACTAAATAATCTGTAAGCAAATAAGGCCATGGGGCCAAATAACATGCATACAAGAATCTTGAAGGAGCTGAGAAAACAACTGGCAAAACCCCTAGCAGAGTTCTTCACCAAATTGCTGGAGAGTGGAGAAGTTCCCAAGGACTGGAGAAAGGCAACAGTGATACCACTGTACAAATCTGGACACTGGAAGGAAACAGGAAACTACCACCCAGTGAGTCTTACTTCTGTTGTAGGAAAAGTGATGGAATCATTACTTAAACAGAGGATCATGGCATTCCTGGAGTCCACTGGACAGCAGGGCCATAGACAACACGAGTTTACATCAGGAAGATCTTGCCAAACAAACCTAATTGAGTTTTTCGACTGGATAACCAGAGCTGTGGAGAAAGGAGGGGCCATTGATGTGGTCTAACTCGACTTTAGCAAAGACTTTGATCGGCACCCCACAGAAGGCTTGTAGGTCAGAAAGTAGTAAGGTGGGTAAAAAACTGGCTACACGATAGGACACAGAGCATGCAGGTAAACAGTACGTTATTCACAGAAAAAGAGGTAACCAGTGGGGGTGCCCTAGGGCTACATCTTGGGGCCACTATTATTCAACATATTCATTGCCAACATTGTGTAGGAGCCCAATGAAAAGGTGTGTTTGTTTGCAGACGATACCAAAATATGTAACATAGTGGACTCTACAGAAGGAGTGGAAATAATGAAATCAGACCTAGAAAGCCTAGAAAAATAGTCTGCAGCATGGCAGCTGAAATACAATGAAAAAAAATGCAAGGTTATGTGCCTAGGAAAGAACAATCCAAAAAACGACTATTGCCTGGGTGGGGGACTAGCCAAAACTAGTGAAGAATGTGATCTGGGGATCATAATAACAGAAAATCTGAAGGTGGGCAGACAATACAAACAGTTGCTTCTAAAGACGTGGGGGGGGGCCATGCTGGGGTGCATGGGAGGGGATCACAAGTAGAAGAATGGAGGTGGTTCTGTCACCATACAGGCACTGGTCAGGCCCCACCTGGAGTATGGGGTACAGTTTTGGAGACCACACCTCAGAATGGACATAGACAGGTTGGAAACGGTGCAGAGGAGGGTGACAAAAATGATACAGGGGTTACACCAGAAGCCATATGAGGAGAGGCTGAGGGATCTAAACATGTACTTCTTAGAGCAGAGGAGAGAGAGGGTAGACATGACAGAGACTTCAAATACATCATGAGTATAAAAAAGGTACAGGTAAACAAACTTTTTCAAAGTTCAAAGAAAGTGACAGAACATGAGGGCATGACCTGGGACTATGAGGGTGCAAGTTCGAAACAAACATCACAAAGTTTTTCTTCACAGACAGGGTGGTGGATGCTTGGAACAGCCTGCCCCTGGATTCAATAAGCACTGCTTGTTAATAGAGCTAATAATAGATCGGTTTTGTTGATCAGCAGTCTTATACATAAGGGTCCAACTATTCAAACTGCACCAGAAGGTTGTGCAATAGCAGGAACAGGCGCAAGTCCACTGTGCCCATGTGCAATATGCACGATATTCAAACACTGCGCAGGTCAAGATGCGCCTTCAGCACATGACTGAATATCGCACCAACTGCACCATAGCGCAACCAGGGATATTCAGTGATGCAGGTCAGATGAGCAATAGCACAACCAGGGATGTGCAGTGGAGCAGGGCAGCAGCGTAACTGCACAACCAGGGATGCTCAGGGACAGGATGCAGGGGCCCACCACCCATGGTAGGGATGGGCAGGGGAGCACAGAGCAGAACAGACATCGCCCCCCCAGACTCCATGCACTGCACAACCGGAGGAGAGCCGGAAGGACCACTGGCACAGGGACACCAGCCACAAACCCACTGCCTGGGGCATGGTGCCCCAGCACACCCCCTTGGAAACTGTGACCGTCACACATAGATGCCCGGCCACCCTGTGCCACACCATCCCACCAATGCAGAGCACACCCAGCTCCACGATCCCCATACACCCTGCCCAGGAGTAGCGCCCAACAGTGCAGGACACCCCATGCATGCCACCACCCCCACTGTGACAATGCAACCCTGTGCACCACAGAACCATGCAAGGCAGCCCCACCAGTGGGCAGCTGCAGACAGCAATGCAACGACTGCATACACAGTGCTGCCACGCACGCCCCCCCCGAGGTACAGCTGACAGACTGACCATGCGTCAGCACACGAGGTACCCCACACATAACAGGGCATGCCCCGGACCCCACCACCAGTGGTACAGCTCCCTGTACACCCTCCCAAGGATACACCCCGTCCCAGCACTGGCCACAACAGCCAGTGCAGACACCCACAGTGGTGCATGGAAGCATGCGCCACACAGGATGCAACACAGTGCATGAACAAACAACCACCCATACCCAAGGGCACACCAACACAGGGACACAGTAGCGGGTCAACCAAGCCCCCAGTGTGTGGCCACGGCAGCCATGTACACACAGCCAGAACCCCTCCACGGCACAGGTGTGCCAGCAACCCTGTGCAGGCACCACGATGCCGTACGCCACCGGCATGCGGCTAGAGCACAAGTGACAGACAGTGGAGCACATCCCCTGCAACAGACATAAGTGACAGCACCAAGGTGGGACAACGACAGCGGAGGCCACAGTGCCAACCGAGGCAGATGTGCACAACACCAGTGACAGGAGGCAACCCGGCATCGTGTTAGGTACAGTGGCTGTCCAGCATGGGCAGCCACCACTGACATGTCAGTGGACTGTGCAGGTCACAGACATGCAAGGGTGTCAGCTGCACAGGCCACAGACAGTCTGACAGGGGCACCATGGACAAAGTGCATGCACTGTGTACCACTGCACACAGTCATCCAGTGCACAGGGCACAACACACAAACCACAGACAGTGTCTGAGAGCTATGCCCACACCAAAGTTTCCTCCCCTACGGACACACACACACACCCATGATAGCACCACCCCTGACACCATGCACACCACTGCAGCTGAGGACCTTTAGCCTGTTGCAAATCAGAGACCACCACAGTAGGCATAACAAAACAAATGTATTTGAACAGTAATAACAAAACTATTTACAGCTATTTACAATAATTATGGGATGAGGGCCACAAACCGGGTGGAGGTGGGTAAGGGTCAGGGGTGAACATATGGGAGAGGGAAGGAGGGGTGTGAGGGTGGGTCCAGGGGGGTAGGTGTCATCCTGGGGCACATGTAATTCAGTGGAGCTCTCGTCCACGGCGCTCCTGTCACTTCCTATGGACTCCAAGCTGCTCCACCTTCTGAAGAATCTCCAAAGAGGACCTTGCCACCTGCAGAAGCTTCTGCAGCGCCCTCCTGATCCTCATCATCTGCCATCCACCTAGGACAAGGGAGCAGAGTCAATAGGCGTGAATGCACAGCCCCCTGCTGCCCACCCATTGTGCATGGCATACAGCCATGGGACACGCCCCTGTGATGGTGTGCGACCACTCACAGTGATCGTGTCCACAAGACCTGCCCACCCAGGCGCACACAGCCATGTGGACCACTGCACACACCCACCGCCCAAGTCCTGCACAGCACCACCATGGCTGTACAGTGACATGGCTATGCGGTGCGAAGGCAGTGGCACAGCCATGTATCCGGTGCATGCATGGACCACCAGTGATGCACACCCAGACATGCAGTGCCACTGGACAGTGCTGACTGTGCCATGTGGCGTGCATGGCAGTGGTGTCAATGGATGGTGGCCATGCCCCACTGCCTGCCCTGCTACACAGCATGCACAGAATAACCTGGATGGAAGGCACTCACCATCATCAGGCTGGTCCTGGCGCTGACCCACTATGGGACCTCTGGCTTCAGGATGTAGCTCCCCTTCCCTCAGTTTGATACCAGTATGGATGCAACCAATGTATGGATGGGCCACCTTCCTGGCCGTGGAACAGCGCCTCTCCTGGCGCATGCCTGCAGATGGGCAAGCCAGTCCAGGTCCCTCTGCTGGAGGTCCCTGTACCAGTGTCGACACTGCTCTGCTGTCCTCTCCATCCCTGTGGACTCCTCCAGCGCCACCGACACCTCCTCCTCCCACAAGACACTCCTGGCCCTGTCCAGGGGTGCTTCACCAAATAGAGCACCAGCATGGGACTCCACCAGTGCCACCAAATTGGCCAGTTCTATCTAGCTCCAAATTGCAGTCCTCCGACGTGCCATCTTTGGATCATCTGTGAATCAAAATGGCACTCCCTAGCACACGTCCGCCATGTGCAGATGCTGAGCGGTACTGCGCTGCCATTCCCCATCATGCTGTCACCGAACAGCACAATAGGGGTGCACCCATGCAGATGCATGGTGCCTAGGGGGCAAAGGTCAGGCACAGGGCCAAGGGTCTCTTGCGCACGGACCACCACTGCGCGATTGGTACTCCCCACGGTAGGGCACCTGTGTGGGACTTCCTGTAGTGGCCTCATGCGCTGCGGCACCATGACTCCTATAGCATCCCAGAGCAAGGGTGCCATACATTTGAACTGCACACTAGTGCCACTGGCACAGTGGTGGACATGCCCTGCAATGCCTCCTGTGCCCAGCATGTCAGCAGCGCGGCAGGCGTCGGTGTCAGCACCTCGGGCATGCACCTTGCAGTGCCTACTGCACACATCACAGAGCTGCGCCTCTGCCTGAGCATATTCAACACAATTACGCAAGGCGCAACAGCATGATATTCAGCTGGCATATGCAAATCAGCTCATCAGCAATTCCATGGAGCAGCTACTGCATTAGCATCCACTTAAAATTAAGCCTCGCCTCATTTGCATGCGTTGCGCTATATGAATGCAACATGGGGCTGCAAAGGCCATAGTCCGGTATTGCAGTCTATTGTGGTGGGTTGCATGCTGTATGCCAGTGTGGACTGTGGTGTGTGGGAGATGCATGGGACTGCACATTCAGAGGTAACTCCTGTCATTCCCACAGGATCAATAATGACCGAACGTGAGGAGGAGGAGGAGGAGGAGAAACAGAGACGTGGGAGATGGAGGAGGCCCAACTTCACCAAGGCAGAATCAGATGCCCTGTTTGAGGCCTACCTTGACCAGGAACCGCTGCTCAGCGGACAGCAGGGAACACCACAGGCCCGTGCTGCGGCATGGGATGAGGTGGTGCATGCCATCAACCAGCACGGCAGCCACCAGCACTCCGTGCAGGAGTGCAGGAAGAAGGTGAACTCAGACAAGAGGAGGATAAAAGATAAGGTGGCTGCCATCAGGGCAGCATGTACTGCAACTGGTGGTGGACAGCCTGCTGTGCCACGTCTGACGCCACAGGAAGAGCAGGTGGCTGGCAGCATGCGGCGTTGTACCCTAGAGGGTGTTCCAGGTGGTGGCTTCCAGACGGGTGGCAGCCCATCACTGCATGGTAGGTCCTGATCTGTCACTATGTGAGGGGTGGGGGGAATGCCACAGTGTAGGGCAGAGACATTAATGCTATTGTGTTCCCTTACAGCTCCTGAGTGTCTACATGGGTCAGCGGTGATGGGTTCGTCCACTGAGGGTGATACCCTGGACACAGAGGAGCACCCATCCACCACCACAGGTGTCCGAGGGTCAGGACAACAGTGTACCCACCTGTCTGTCCGGACTGAAGTTAGTGGTGCTGGTGTGGAGGAGGCCCTGCCCGTGTCCCAGCGTGACAGCATCCATGGATGCCAGCATGCTGAGACTTGGACTGGTGCCAGATCCATCAACGATTATGATGGAGCTCACTCCATGGACAGTGATATGTGTGGGCCACAGGATGGCCCCACAGCATGTAACAGCATGGGCATAGCCATGGGTGGTGCCACCATGGAGGTCTGCATGACATCACAGTCCCAGCCTGTGCCTGTCTGCACCAGTGGGGCATCACTGGTGTGCGTCCAGGCCGGTGGGGCTGTTGCTGCCCCTGTGGCGGCACCGTTGAGCCCTGGTGAGCGGCCGCCGGAGGGGCAGTGTCAGCAGTCGGCCAATGGCAACAAGGGGACAGTGTCAGGGGCAGCGTCAGTGCATCACGTGTGGCCATTCCCCGCATGGCTCTGGTGTGCAGTGCCCATCATCAAGGGGTGATGCCCAGCAGGGTCAGGAACACCATGAGGGACGTCATGCCGATCTGGCGGATGACCTCTTTGATGAGTACAGCCAACTGCTCCAGGCTTCCGTGGATCAGCAGTCACAGCTTGTCAGGGTGGTGGACGCACTCAGTGTGTTTCTGCACCAGGCAGAGAAGCAGCGCAGCAGAGACCATGCTCTGCTCCTGGCAGAGATGGCCCATCAGCGGGAGGATGTGACCGCTGCCATTGACAGGCAGACACGTGCATTCACAGCTGTCATGGCCACATTGGGAACACAGTTTGTTGCCCATGCACTGCAGACACCACGCAGTGTCATGTCCACCCCCTGTTCCCGGCATCATGTGACACCATCCATGTCGACACCGGGTTCAGCTATGGGCATCCCGAGCATGCCTGGCGCAGGCATGTTCGATGAGCTGCAGACCCCTGCTCAAACATGGTCATGTTCCTGCAGCGTCACCCCTTGGGGACCGTCGGTGCCACCCCATGAGGCCAATGGTCAACCTGTCATAGCTGGCAGGTCTCGGTGGGGCCACCAACACATCCGTGGTGGGCGTGGCACTGTGCCATGTGACTGACCTGTCTCTCACCATGGCTACTGTCTGATGCTGCCCTGTGTGCAGTGTGTTGTTCAATGTGCAATACACGGGTGGGGTACCCGGCTCTGCACATACACACACCACACACACACACACACACACACACACACACACGGTCCATGCGCACACCCTCCCGGCTGCTGGCTGCTGTGGCGTGTGCATGATGATGCCTGTGTTGTGCTGTCCACCACTGTGCAATGGTACCCAGCGTCTGAGACACGCACAATGACGGACACTGGGCGTGGTCATCTGTGGATCTGTGTGTGGCTAGGGGTAGCGGTTGGGGTCAGCGTGCCTCCTACCCCTTGTGCATGTCTTGTGGGTGTGTGTGTGTGTGTGTGTGTGTGTGTGTGCATGTGTGTGTGCATGATCCCGTGTCATGTTAGGCCTTGCCCATCCCTGACGGTGTGTGTGGTTCACCGCTCAGCCAATTCCCTTGCCACCATGCGCCCCTAGGGTTCGTCTATGCGAGTTTGTGGGTTGTGCCCTTACCATTGGTGGTTGCACATGGCCCCATGACTTACCTGGGTTGGTTGAAGTGCTCCTCTGTGATGGTGTCCCGGTGCAGTTGCGACATCCTGATCAGATCTTCGCCCAAGGGGGGGTTGCCCATCACCGTCTGCACCGGCGTCCTCATCGTCCCCATCGCTGTCCCCCTCTTCAACCTCTACAGCTATGCCACAGTCATTGGCCATGTTGCGCAGGATGCAACAGGCCAGGAATAGCCAGCAGGCCTTCGAGGGGCTGTACTGTAGGGCACCGCCAGATGTGTCCAGGCAACGGAAATGTGCCTCCCAAACACCCACTCTATGACATTGCATGTGGTGACATGTGCCTTATTGTACCTTTGCTGCAATGGGGTCACGTGCCACCAGTATGGTGTGAGCAGCCAGGGATGGAGTGGGTAGCCACTGTCACCTGTGTGTAGAGGGTGGACATTAGTTTGGTGATCAGCGTCACCCCGCCATGGGCCATCTAGGCCAGTAACCATGTCACCTCTGACTATGCCCCCCCAGAATCCATGTCATCCTGTGTGTTTGCATACTCACCCACTAGGTGGCCAGTGGGGATGTCCCCACTCTCGAACCTGTGGCACAGTGCAGAGTGGTGCCAGATGAAGGCATCATGTGCTCCCCCAGGGTGCATGGCACAGACATTGGTTATGCTCCCCCTAGCATCGCACACCACCTGGCAGTTGATGCTGGCATAGCCCTTTCGGTTGATGTAAGTGGCACCTTCCGGGCCAGGTGGCATGCAGATGGCCACATGGGTGCAGCCAATGGTCCTGAGCATGCCAGGCATTCGTGCTACCCTGTGGAACTCTTATATGTGTGCTGTGCGCTCCGCCAGTGTGCTGGAGAAACAAATGTACTCCGCAGCATGTGGCAGCAGTGCGCTGAGGAATTGTGTGAGTAGGCGTGACACGGCTGACTGGGTTATGCCTGTCGTGTCCCCTGTTGGTCTCTGGAAAGTGCCCTTGGTGAGCAGGCACATGACAGCTGTCACCTTTGTCTCCACTGACAGAGCATGGCTCCGTCGTGTGGGTGCCTGCATCTCATCACTACACAGCTCACAGAGCCCCCTCAGGATTGCCTGGTTCAGGTGGTACTGGCCCACAATCTCTACGTCACTGTAGTGCTAGAAGCTGGTGCTGGATCGGTACCACCTGTTGGGGGCATACCACCGACCGGCCCTTCCACGGCCGCGCCGCTGCCTGCCTTCTCACCCATTACCACCTCCATCTGAAAGGTGGCACTTGCCATGTCCCTGACTGGTGTCCCCCCCGGCAACTGTTATCCCGTTCCCCACACTGTCCTTTGTGTTGCTCCCCCCCTGCACCAGGTACATCTCCAACCTTTGGCTGTCCTGCCCACTGCCACTGCCCTCAGGCCACTGTGACACTTCCCCTGTCTCTCCTGCACAGTGGCACAGGCTCCCCACTCCTGTCCTGTTGCTGTTTGTTCCCAGGTGTGCCCTGTCCTTCTCCTTTCCAGTCCCACTCACTGCTACCCTCTTTTCTGTTGCTGTCACCTTGCTCCCACCTCTGGCTTCCCTATAGCGTTTTTGCACCTCTCTCTTGTTCCTTTTTATTTTGGATCATTTCCGCTATCGCGCAACTGCTGCTTGCTCCCCATTACGCATGGTGCATGCTGTTGAATATTGCACTGCACCATTAATTCATGGTTCCTCCCCCTATAGTTGCGCATGCATTCATTACCATTGCAATCTTGCACATTGCAATTTGAGCTGCACAGCTGCTTCCCGCTGAATATCGCAGAATGGCGCATTTTTGGACTTGCGCAGGCGCATCTCTGTTGCGCATGGCGCAACTCTTTTGAATATCTGGGCCATGGTTTCTTAAGTCTACTCAGTTTTATCTCCAGTTTTATTTTGTAACATAACAAAGTGCCCATGAGAGGCTAGTGGATAATGATTGCAAAATGCCCTCTGATGGTTGTGTCCCCCATTCCTCAACTATTACACCAAAGTTACTCCTCTGCTGCAAAATCACCTATTGCAGTGGTTCTCAAAAGGTGAGGCCAGCCTCCCAAGGGAGGCCCCAAACTGTTCCGGGGGAGGCCAGTCAAGTCTGAGAATGTACAGTATAAAGTTTTGGATGTTTTGTGTGAAGGGATGAAGCAAACTAAATATGGATAACAGCAGATGACTTTCTTTACATATACACAAATTGATGATGAGGAATGGCCCATTGAGACAAATCTTGTTTCTGGGTGTGTATTTTTATGTAAAATGGTGAGTGGCAAAAGCACACTCAGTCAAGGCTTGTTACTACAGTAAGTGTCCATTTACATGGAAATGTGACTGGGAAAGGCATACTGAGTTAAGACTTGTTTCTACAGTAGGTTATATGTAAATTGGTGACTGAGAAAGGCACACTAAGTCCAAGCTTGTAGAGTGTGGGGTTAGGGGAGAATAATAAGTTGAATAAAAAGAAAATGTACTCAGTCAACTTTATGTCTCACTTTATTGCTGGTATACTGTGCAAAGTACAGTGAAGGCCACCAGGATGAAGCACAGTGTCTCAGTTTCCATATGATATTTTTTCCATGGGGAGGCTCAAGGTTATTTCCAAATTTGAGAGAGGCTCAAAATCTTTTCCATGGCTTGGGGTAGGCTCACTATAAAAAAGTGTGAGCAGTAATGATCTATTGGAATGGACTTGAAAAATCTTACATACCTTGTTCATGAGGTGGGGTCCCAAAAAGGTCATATTGACAATCTGGTGAAAAAATATTTAAAAAAGACAAAAGTTATGAGTAAAGGCTCAAAGTGCACTGAAATACAGTAACCAGACTTACAGTATTTTCTTATAATGTATGGGAAGCCCTTATTATTAACTGAAATCAAGCAGATTACAGTGTTGTTATGCCATTGTTATGACATCACTTTGTTGTTAACCCTTCTTGAGTATGTCATATCAATGGGATAACAAAACAGAATGCTCACAACAACCAATGTTCTGTAAAGTAATTCAGTAAATTAATTCAATCCTCAATTACACAGTCTTGGTAGCCCATACACTATAAAATACAATGTATGGTCTTTGGTTAACAACCACGTTGAAAACACTTCTTGAGATTGCTGTGACATCTGAAAACTTCTTGAGCTGCGCTCTAGAGGCTTACATTGATGCCATGGCAATCTCTCGAAGTGTTTACAGCATGGTTATTAACCAAAGACCATACATTATCCTCTATATATCACAGTTGCCGGTTCCAGCAGGAGGACGTCATTCTGATCAGAGAGTGGCTCTATGTCATGGGACCATGTAAAGATCAGTGAGAGTATGCTGGGGTGGAGGGGTTGGTGCTGAGTTGGGGGAGGGGTTGGGGTGGTGTGTGTCTGTGTGTGGGGTGGCCCAATTAGTGAGGGACCACTTTCTTACTTTCAGAAAAAAAGGCAAGGAAAAAGAGAGCTCCATGGGACAGTTTTCTTTATTTCAGGGTTCTGACACTGGGGATTAGGCAACCCAATGTTGGAGGACACATTCACAGCATTTAGTCTGGACACCCTGGTGTTGCTTGGTATTGGAGAGATTAAATGTATAACTCATGGTTTACATAATCAGTACAGTGACAATCGGGTTGGGCATACCCACATCACTAGCTTGTAGTCCGGGGGCACCAGAGGTTGGGTACCCTAGTGTCAGAAATTAACAAAAAAAAATAACAACTAAATAAAGAAAATTGGGAGTATAGGGCATCTGCTATCCATTATGAAAACTTGCTGTATTCAATGGAATGGTATCTGGGGATCAGACTACCTAAACAGCATAAAGGTGCACAAATAAAGAAGGTAACGCAGAAAATTCTGCTCAGTGCATTAATGTGTTAATGGTAGATACACAGCAGAGCACGGTTACCCTAGCGCTTCAAACTCAATGCCAAATCAGGAAGCAGCAGGTGGCTACATTAGGTGTAGGCCTTCAAGTGGCCCCCTGTGCTGTGTACCATTGTGCTACAAACCCACGCAACAAGGACAGAGAAGTCTGCCCACCAAAGTCAGCCCCAAAAAGTAGCCGGCAATAGGTCACTCCACACTGCACTGCAACAGTAAGTAAAACAGGGGAATAGGGTCCAGAGCCAGCAGCCAGCCAGAGAAGTAACAGAGAAAAAGGGTGTCTGCAAGATAGAATTTGAAGGAAGGAAAGGACTAGGAGTAGGTGACACACCATATCTAGAGTAGGGGTACAAAAGGATTTGCGGTGAGAGAAAAAATATGTATTTAGGGGTGAAGGGAAAAGATAGCTAGAAAACTATCTGGATCAGGATGCTGAGCTAGGGAAGGTATCAGCACTGGTGCCTCAGGAAGGAATGTAGAAGGGAATAATGGATGGAACACTAAAACACAGGGTGCTGCTAGCTGGACTAGGCTAGGGGAGGTATCAGTGCTGGTAGGGGGAAGGACGCTACTTCTTTATTCAGCTGTGAGCTGTGTGAGAAATTCTATATTGCACTTGATATCTGCAACAATGTGCACTTTTGCTTAATTCTGTGGGAGGTGAAACTAACTACCCTTGGTAATTGCTTTTTATTCACATATTTATTTAGTGTTTAACCAATAAGGGGCTTGCAAACTTGTTTATCTTGTTACTAACTTCAGAAGAATTTAAATACTGCAGTTGGGTAGACCCTTGGAGGTAGCTAGATTGTCTACTAGGATTTTCTGACAGTTAAACTACTTTTAAATAAATTACAGGTGGCTGAGGAGTTGGAAAAGGAGCTTGCAAACTCTGCTTATCTTGGAAGTAACTTCACAAGTGTTTGAATACTGCATTTTGGTTGTCCCTTGGGGGTAGCTGGATTGACTACTAGGATTTTGGGACAGAAACTATTTTTAAATAATTTACTGGTGCGTAGGAGTTTGTGATAGTTAAACTATTTTTAAATAAGTTACTGTGGTTAAGGAGTTGTCATAGCAAAACCTGCAATGTGAAACAGGAAAAGACAGTCTTTCAAGCAACAGAGGGAGGTGGATCTAGGTTTATGTTTGTTTGTTATAATTCTTAAGATTTTCAGTGCAGGAAGAGTTTAAAGCACAGCTGACTTATTTGGGGGCTAACTGCTTTCAGAGCACAAACCACCAGGCCTGTTTTGGGGCTGGGGAGGTTTACCTGTGTCTGACTTGGATGTGTGGATTTTTCTCTGTTTGATTAGCAGGGTATTTTCTCTGTCAAATTGTTGTGTAGGGCATCTTGTTGACAGGAAGGCACTTGTTGCAGTGGTGGGTCAGAGCTTTTAGCTGATTGTTTTGTGATGGAACAGTTTAGGCCCAACCCCTTCCCACCCCTCACCCCACCAACCCCTGGAAATAGTTCCTTTATACCTGGGGTTCTGACATCATTTCCTCAAGTGTACAAGGTGCATATCACTGTCATATCCTCTCTAGCACACTGCACTGACAATATAAGCATGCACATTGTATAATATATATATTTCTATATAACAAACCAATCACACACACACACACACAAAAACAAAATGTGGGGAGTAGTGCAATGTAATGGCTGTGGGGCAGCAGCCTTCCGGGAGTCTTTCTGGAGGCTGAGATGCTGTCCTATTTGCAGACAACTCTCTGCCCTGAGGAGGAAGTTGCCCGCCTTCAGGCCACACTAGACAGTAGTAGGAACCTTCCCCAGGCCACACTGGATGGTAGGAAGGGAACTTCCCCATTCAAGGAGCACCAGAGCCACCACCACTACCTCAGAGGTTGTGAAAAAAGCACAGCAGTTGGACCACAGTGGGCTCAGGGAGGGTGAGGATGGTGGAACAGAGGCACACCCAGTCAGTTGTTTCACACCACAATCCATACACCATTCTGGGGGAGCATAGCTCCCCTATGGATGCACCTGCAGAGGAGACTAAGGAGGCTGAGGACAACTGTCACAAGGGAGGCCCACAGGAAGGAGGTAGAGGACACCACAAGGAAAGGAAGTAGCTCCTGGTGGGGGACTCAATTAATGGGGATAGAACTGGGGGGAGCAGGGAAAAATGAAGTAAGATGCCTGCCTGGTGCCATGGCTTGGAGGGACAGGAAGCGCATCCTCAGGATCACGAGAACAGCTGCACGGGAGTCTGAGCTGGACATCATTGTCCACCTAGGGACAAATGACTTGGCTCTTCATGAGATTAGAGCAGTGCAGAAGGACTTTGTAGAATTGGGAAGGGGCCTAAGACAAGTAGCACACACAATATCCTTCTCTGAGGTGCTGTCTGTCAATGACATGAGTGAGGTGAGGGTACTTTGCACCATGCAGTTTAATGAATGGTTGAAAAAATGGTGTGGAGCACAGGGGTTTGGCTTCATTGGGGACTGGGGTTCCACCTGGAGGGACACCAGTCTATACTGGCAGGATGGTCTGCATCTGTCCAGGAAGGGAACACCTCTTTGCTGAGCAATCAGAAGCTTCTAAACTTGTCAAGGGGGGAGGCAATGATAAGCAGCAGGAAAATCCCAGCCTCTCCCTACAAAACAGGATACTAAATGAGAAAAAGACCAAGGTAGAAAGGTCTGTGGGGGATGCTGCAAAAGAAGGTAAAGCCATCAAAAAATGGAGAGCAATGAGTACCAATGCCCGTAGTCTGAGTAACAAGCTTCCTGAATTAGTGGCCTTGGTGGAGGAGGAACATCTGGATATCGTGGCAGTCACAGAAACATGGTACACACAAAACCATGACTGGGACATAAACATACCAGAATACACTATCTACAGGAGGGACATGGTGGGTAAAAGAGGAGGAGGAGTAGCTCTTTACATAAGGGAAGGAATCAAAGCAACAGAACAAAAGGGAAAACAGGGAGGAGAAGAAGCACTGTGGGTAAATTTGGAGACCGGCAATGGCACCACAATCCGCACAGGGGTTGTATACAGACCCCCTTCTCAGGGGGAAGAAATGGACAAGGAAATGATAGAAAGAATACTTAGAATGGCAGAAAAAGGGGAGATATTGCTGATGGGTGATCTGAATATGCCAGATGTTAACTGGAGTGCAGTTGCAGCAGCCACTTCGAAGAGTGGGGTTATTCTAGATGCCCTACAGGGGGCATGCCTTAGACAACTAGTATTGGAGCCCACTCGAGAGAGAACAATCTTAGACCTGGTTCTCTCAAATGGAGATGAAGAGAGGATCACAGATGTAGAAGTGGGTAGACATCTGGGAACTAGCGACCATCGAACAGTATGGTTCACAGTAAACACAGCAATAGACTCAAGCCATACAAAGGCAAAGGTACTGAACTTTAGGAGGGCTGACTTTGCCAAAATGGGTGAGTGCCTAAAGAATGCTCTAGCAAATGGGCAGGAAGGAGGGGTGGAAGAACAATGGGGAGTAATAAAAACTGCCATCACAGAGGTAACACGCCTTTGTGTGAAGCAAATAAACAAAACAAAATGATGTAAGAAACCACTATGGTTCTCAAAGGAAGTGGCAGTGAAGGTTCAAGAGAAAAAGAAAGCATTCAGGAAGTACAAGGAATCACAGAAGGAGCAGGACAGAGAACTGTATCAGTTAAAGCAGAAGGAAGCTGGGAAGGCAGTCAGAACAGCAAAGGCCCAAACCGAGGAAAAGATAGCCAACTCAGTTAAGAATGGGGATAAAACCTTTACAGGTACTTCAGGAGCGAAGAAGACTAAGGAGGGTTAGTAAAGCTTAATAAAGGGGAGGAGGGTGGGCAGAGGGTGACTGTGAAAGGCAGAGATACTAAACAAATATTTTTGCTCAGTATTTACAAAAGAAGTGGGGAAGGTACCTAAAACAAACAGTAGAAACACTCTGGATACAGAAGTTGATACCAGCCCATTTACAGAAGAAAGGGTTCTGAAAGAACTCTTAAAACTGAAGGTGGACAAAGCAATGGAGCCTGATGGGATTCATCCCAGAATTCTAAAAGAACTAAGGGTAGAACTAGTGACACCACTGACTACCCTCTTTAACAAATCATGGGAGGACGAGGTGGTACCCGAGGACTGGAGGAGGGCAGACGTGATTCCCCTTCACAAAAGTGGGAGCAAGGCAGAAGCAGGAAACTACAGACCTGTTAGTTTAACCTCAGTGGTAGGAAAAATGATGGAATCACTTCTGAAAGAAAGAATTATTGAGTATCTAGGGGCCAGAGGGGCGCAGGACCCAATGCAGCATGGATTCACAGTGGGAAGCTCATGCCAGACAAATCTGATAGATTTCTTTGACTGGGTGACCAAAGTAGTAGATCAGGGAGGGGCTGTGGACATGGCCTACCTAGACTTTAGCAAGGCATTTGACATAGTCTCAAACAAAAGACTAATATACAAGTTAGCCAGCCTGTGAGTGGGTCCCAAGATGACAGCCTGGGTAAAGAATTGGCTGGAGAATAGGACACAGAGAGTAATAGTAAATGGAGTCCACTCTGAAGAAAGGGGGATTACTAGTGGGGTACCGTAGGGTTCATGTATTAGGACCGGTCCTCTTCAATGTCTTTATAAGCGACATTGCAGAGGGACTGGAAGGAAAAGTATGTCTCTTTGCAGATGACACAAAGATCTGCAACAGAGTTGATGCACAAGGTGGGGTGGAAAGGATGAGAAGGAACTTGGCAAGGTTAGAGGAATGGTCAAATGTAGGCAGCTTAGATTCAATGCTAAGAAGTGCAAGGTAATGCACCTGAAACAAAACCAGGGAAGAGTACACAACGGGGGTGAGATACTAACAACAACAAAAATGGAAAGGGACCTGGGGTAGTCATATCGATGACCTAAAGTGGGCAAGCAATGTGGAGGGCAGCAAGGAGGGCTGGGGATACTGGGATGCATAGGAGAGGCATCACCAGTAGAAAACAGGAAGTTATTATCCCTCTGTACAGATAGTTGGTGTGAACCCATCTGGAATACTGCGTGCAGTTCTGGAGACCCAGTCTCCGCAAAGATATAGACAGGATGGAAGCTGTCCAGAGGAGGGCAACTAAAATGGTGCAGGGTCTGCACTGGAAGACATATGAAGAGAGACTTAAGGAGATCAATATGTATAGCCTCAAGGAAAGGAGGGAGAGGGGGGACATGATAGAAACTTTCAAGTACCTCAAGGGAATCAACAAAGTCCAAGAGGGTAGCATCTTTCAAAAAAAGAGGTGTGCAAGATCAAGGGGGCACAATCTGAAGATAGAAGGGGGGCAGCTCAGAGGTAATTTAAGGAAGCATTTTTTCACAGAGAGAGTTATGGATGCATGGAACGACCTTCCGGAGGAGGTTGTGGAGTCAAAAACAGTGGTGGAATTCAAGCATGCATGGGACAGTCATAAGGCAATTCTAGGGGGTGGGGGTAGGAAGAAGTAGGCTGCTGGTTAACTAGGATCTGCAGCTTATCCATTAGGTAGGGAAATGGGCAGACTGGGTGGGCCAAGTGATCCTTATCTGCCGTCAAAATCTATGTTTCTATGGTACCACAGGAAGAAAAGTAGAAGGGAATAAAGGATGGAACACTAATACACAGGGTGCTGCTAATTGGACTAGGCTAAAGGAGGCATCAGCGTTGGTACCACAGGAAGGAAAGTAGAAGGGAATAAAGGATGGAATGCTAACACACAGCGTGCTGCTAGTTGGGCTAGGCTAGGGAAAGTATCAGTGCTGGAGCCAGGGGAAGGAAAATAGAAGGGAATAAAGGATGGAACACTAATATACAGGGTGCTGCTAGTTGGGCTAGGCTAGGGGAGGTATCAGCGCTGGTACCACAGGAAGGAAAGTAGAAGGGAATAAAGGATGGAACATTAAGATACAGGGTGCTGCTAGTTGGGATAGGCTAGGGGAAGTATTAGCACTGGTGTCACAGGAAGGAAAGTAGAAGGGAATAAAGGATGGAACACTAATATACAGGGTGCTGCTAGTTGGACTAGGCTAGGGGAGGTATCAGCGCTGGTGCCACAGGAAGGAAAGTAGAAGGGAATAAAAGATGGAACGCTAATAAACAGGGTGCTGCTAGTTGGACTAGGCTAGGGGAGGTATGAGTGCTGGTACCACAGGAAGGAAAGTACAAGGGAATAAGGGCAGGAACACTAAAATACAGGGTGCTGCTAGTTGGGTTAGGCTAGGGGGGGTATCAGTGCTGGTACCACTGGAAGGAAAGTAGAAGGGAATAAAAGATGGAACACTAATATACGGGGTGCTGCTAGTTGGACTAGGCTAGGGGAGGTATCAGTGCTGGTACCACAGGAAGGAAAGTACAAGGGAATAAGGGCAGGAACACTAAAATACAGGGTGCTGCTAGTTGGACTAGGCTAGGGGTGGTATCAGTGCTGGTACCACAGGAAGGAAAGTACAAGGGAATAAGGGCAGGAACACTAAAATACAGGGTGCTGCTAGTTGGACTAGGCTAGGGGTGGTATCAGTGCTGGTACCACAGGAAGGAAAGTACAAGGGAATAAGGGCAGGAACACTAAAATACAGGGTGCTGCTAGAGGGACTAGGCTAGGGGTGGTATCAGTGCTGGTACCACAGGAAGGAAAGTACAAGGGAATAAAGGATGGAACACTAATATACAGGGTGCTGCTAGTTGGACTAGGCTAGGGGAGGTATCAGTGCTGGTGCCACAGGAAGGAAAGTACAAGGGAATAAGGGCAGGAACACTAAAATACAGGGTGCTGCTAGTTGGACTAGGCTAGGGGTGGTATCAGTGCTGGTACCACAGGAAGGAAAGTACAAGGGAATAAAGGATGGAACACTAATATACGGGGTGCTGCTAGTTGGACTAGGCTAGGGAAGGTATCAGCACTGGTGCCACAGGAAGAAAAGTAGAAGGGAATAAAGGATGGAACACTAATACACAGGGTGCTGCTAGCTGGACTAGGCTAGGGAAGGGTTCAGCACTGATGCCACAGGAAGAAAAGTACAAGGGAATAAAGGATGGAACACTAATAAACAGGGTGCTGCTAGTTGGACTAGGCTAGGGGAGGTATGAGTGCTGGTACCACAGGAAGGAAAGTACAAGGGAGTAAGTGCAGGAACACTAAAATACAGGGTGCTGCTAGTTGGACTAGGCTAGGGGTGGTATCAGTGCTGGTACCACAGGAAGGAAAGTACAAGGGAATAAGGGCAGGAACACTAAAATACAGGGTGCTGCTAGTTGGACTAGGCTAGGGGTGGTATCAGTGCTGGTACCACAGGAAGGAAAGTACAAGGGAATAAAGGATGGAACACTAATATACAGGGTGCTGCTAGTTGGACTAGGCTAGGGGAGGTATCAGTGCTGGTACCACAGGAAGGAAAGTACAAGGGAATAAGGGCAGGAACACTAAAATACAGGGTGCTGCTAGTTGGACTAGGCTAGGGGAGGTATCAGTGCTGGTACCACAGGAAGGAAAGTACAAGGGAATAAGGGCAGGAACACTAAAATACAGGGTGCTGCTAGTTGGACTAGGCTGGGGAGGTATCAGTGCTGGTACCACAGGAAGGAAAGTACAAGGGAATAAAGGATGGAAAACTAATACACAGGGTGCTGCTAGTTGGACTAGGCTAGGGGAAGTATCAGCACTGGTGCCACAGGAAGGAAAGTAAAAGGGATAAGAGGCAGGAACACTAATATACATGGTGCTGCTAGTTGGGCTAGGCTAGGGGAAGTATCAGTCCTGATACCACAGGAAGGAAAGTAGAAATGAATAAAGGAAGGAACACTAATATGCAGGGTGCTGCAAATTGGGCTAGGCTAGGGGAAGTATCAGTGCTGGAGCCAGGGGAAGGAAAGTAGAAGGGAATAAAGGCAAGAACACTAATATACAGGGTGCTGCTAGTTGGACTAGGCTAGGGAAGGTATCAGCACTGGTGCCACAGGAAGGAAAGTAGAAGAGGAAAAAAAGGATGGAGCACTAAAACACAGGGTGCTGCCAGTTGGGCTAGGCTAGGGGAGGTATCAGCGCTGGTACCATAGGAAGGAAAGTAGAAGGGAATAAAGGATGGAACACTAATATACAGGATGCTGCTAGTTGGGTTAGGCTAGGGGAAAAATCAGTGCTGGCACCACAGGAAGGAAAGTAGAAGGGAATAAAGGATGGAACACTAATATACAGGGTGCTGCTAGTTGGGCTAGGCTAGGGGAAGCAGGGCAGTGACCAGGGGGGAGCAAGAGCTGCAGCTGCAGTAGGGCCCACATTGGGTTAGTTGGCCCACTGCCTCAGAGGTCAGCATTAAGAAAACCTTTTCTCACAGACAAACTTGCAAGTTTCTCTTTGAAAATTGCTTATCTATTTGAAATTGAGCTTGTCAACAGTGGTGTCAAAAGATTCCAACTCAAGTTTCACATGGTTTGGTGGGGGGGGGGTGTTACAGAACAAAGAATGATAAGGCCCATTACTCAAAACATCTAATCTTGGTGCTAGCACCCCCAGGAGGAGTGGGAACAAATTACATTGTTTAGTTCTTTGATCATAGTGCCAGCAAGGGGAACGGGGGCAGCATGGACAAACTATGTATGTTCAGCAGGACTGATACAAAAAAAGCTTACGCTATAAAAATGTCATATGTGCTAATGGTTATTTTACATTTATTGGTGGGGAAGTGGGCCCCACAAAATATTTTGTAGGGGGCCTTTACAGCTGTTGGCACAGCCCTGAGAGGAAGTATCAGTGCTGGTAATACAGGAAGGAAAGTAGAAGGGAATAAAAGGCAGGAACACTAATATACAGGGTGCTGCTAGTTGGGCTTGGCTTGTGGAGGTATCAGCGCTGGTACCACAGGAAGGAAAGTAGAAGGGAATAAAGGATGGAACACTAATATGTAGGGTGATGCTAGCTGGGCTAGGCTAGGGGAAGAATCAGTGCTGGTACCACAGGAGGGAAAGTAGAAGGGAATAAAGGATGGAACATTAATATACAGGGTGCTGCTAGTTGGGCTAGGCTAGGGGAAGAATCAGTGCTGGTACCACAGGAAGGAAAGTAGAAGGGAATAAAGGATGGAACACTAATATGTAGGGTGCTGCTAGTTGGGCTAGGCTAGGGGAAGAATCAGTGCTGGTACCACAGGAGGGAAAGTAGAAGGGAATAAAGGATGGAACATTAATAAACAGGGTGCTGCTAGTTGGGCTAGGCTAGGGGAAGAATCAGTGCTGGTACCACAGGAAGGAAAGTAGAAGGGATTAAAGGATGGAACACTAATATACAGAGTAGAGCTAGTTGGACTAGGCTAGGAAAAGTATCAGTGCTGGTAATACAGAAAGGAAAGTAGAAGGGGAAAAAAGGCAGGAACACTAATATACAGAGCGCTGCTAGTTGGGCTTGCCTTGTGGAGGTATTAGCGCTGGTGCCACAGGAAGAAAAGTAGAAGGGAGTAAAGGATGGAACACTAATATACAAGGTGCTGCTAGTTGGGCTAGGCTAGGGCGGTATCAGTGCTGTTACCACAGGAAGGAAAGTAGAAAGGAAAAAAGGATGGAATACTAATATACAAGGTGCTGCTAGCTGGACTAGGCTAGGGGAGGTATCAGCGCTGGTGCCACAGGAAGGAAAGTAGAAGGGAAATAAGGCAGGAACACTAACATACAGGGTACTACTAGTTGAGCTAGGCTAGGGGAGGTATCCGTGCTGGTACCACAGGAAGGAAGAATGGAATAAAGGCGGGAACACTAATATACAGGGTGCTACTAGATGGTCTAGGATAGAAGAGGTATCAGCGCTGGTGCCACAGGAAGGAAAGTAGAAGGGAAAAAAAGGATGGAACACTAATACATAGGGTGCTGCTAGCTGGGCTAGGCTAGGGGAGGTACCAGCGCTGGTACCACAGGAAGGAAAGTAGAAAGGAATAAAGGACTGAACACTAATACAAAGGGTGCTGCTAGCTGCGCTAGGCTAGGGAGGTATCAGCACTGGTGCCACAGGAAAGAAAGTAGAAGGGAAAAAAGAAAGAAACAGTAATCTGCAAGGTGATGCTAATTGGGCTAGGCTAGGAGAGGTTTCAGTGCTGGTGCCCCAGGAATGAAAGTAGAAGGGAAAAAAAGGATGGAACACTAATACACAGTGTGCTGCTAGCTGGGCTAGGCTAGGGAGGTATCAGTGCTGGTACCACAGGAAGGAAAGTAGAAGGGAATAAAGGACTGAACACTAATACACAGGGTGCTGCTAGCTGGGCTAGGCTATGCAGGTATCAGCACTGGTGCCACAGGAAGGAAAGTAGAAGTAAAAAAAAGGATGAAACAGTTATATGCAAGGTGATACTAGTTGGACTAGGCTAGGAGAGGTATCAGTGCTGGTGCCACAGGAAGGAAAATAGAAGGCAATAAAGGATGGAACACTAATATACAGGGTGCTGCTAGTTGGGCAAGGCTAGAGGAGATATCAGTGCTGGTGCCACAGGGAAGAAAGTAGAAGGGAAAAAAGGGTGGAACACTGATATACATTTAGTTCAAGCTTGTTCATTCGACAATCAAGTCATTACAAAATGGTATCCTGTGAGTTTGGTGACCGCGATTGGGTGCCTACTGAAATGGCGAATCAATTGCAGCGCCTTACACCACAGCGACGAGGGAGGGTGACTGGATGGGGGTGTACGAATATAGCGATTTCTGTCACTACATGTATACGCATGCGGGAGGAGCGAGTACGCTGAGCATGGGCGGCGGACGGGAGGGAGGGAGGGATTGTGGTGGTGGCACTATGGTGAGCTGCTGAGCTGCTCCCATGGTGTGGTGGGTGGGTTAAGGCTGGGGCATGAATGGTGCTGGGTTCAGGTCCAGGTGTGGGTGCCTTTTGTTGCACCTGGCCTGAAAATTGTTTTGGGGAGTTTGCACCCCCCGACATGCACCCCCATGGAGTTGATAATCCTTAAGTAGGAGGATGTGGGGGGCAAAGCCCCCCCCTCACATTTACATTTAAAATCTAAGTCCACGGCACCCTTTTGCTGTGCGCCAAGGACTGCATTGCCAAAATATTTTTTCAGCGATTTCCATTCACCCTAACAATGATCACTATTCTGTGATCGGCATTATCACATAGGTCCTTTACGAAACAGACAGACATATGAGAACAATAAAATAATATATATAGAGACTTCCATCATTCTCCTAAAACAGTACCAAATGAACTGTCAAACACAATAAATATTCCTACAGTTATACCATTTTATCATTTATTTATTTATTAGCGTTTGGTAACCGGGTAAGTGCGCTAGGCAACAATCCTGCCTATTTTCAGGCACGACCCGGGAGAGTACAAGACAAAAATGCCAACAAATTACAGTGATACATCATGACATAGTAACATTAAAGAAAACATTAGATTGCAGCAAAGAATAAAAAAAGAAAAATATAACAGCAGTACACAGTGGAAAGTACAACAAGTTGGTACTCCAGGATACAAACATAAAAAAAAAGCTTTAATGTTGCGACAAATGGGAGGAGGTCCTGGCAACAGGCCGGTGGTCAAATGAGGTTGTGTTATGAACATTGGCAGTGACCAAGGGTGTGTAGGTGAGAAAACAGCGAGTTTTTAAAAACCCGGTGGGAGTTGGCGTTTTTGACCTGAGGGGGGAGAGAGCTCCAGAACTTAGGAGCAAAGCAAGAGAAAGCCTGTTGGCCCATTTTTGTGGCGCAAGGTCTACATGAGAGCAGGGGTGCAGAGGAAGATCTGAGGGAGCGAGTTTGGGAAACGGGAGGATCTGAGGGAGCGAGTTTGGGAAACGGGGGTCAGCAGGTGAACCAGGGAGTCCGGTCTTGGGGTCTAGTGAGGGAGTCTATAAAGCAGCCCAGGGAGAAGGCCCGAAGCTCCATGGGTGACAGCCAGTTTAACCTGGAGTAAAGGAGGCAGTGATGAGTAAGGCGTGGGGCGGATAAGGCAAATCTGCAGATATTATTATAAGAGGTTTCCCATTTGCTGAGCACGCTGGAGTTAGCAGAGTATAGAAGAGGTAGTCCATATTGGAGCTGCGGGAGAAGCACCCCCTTTGCTACTGATAGTCTAGCAGATGGTGTGAGGGAGTGTCGCACACGGTAGGCACCACCAATTCTGGCATTAACAGCGCGACAGACTGAGTTGATATGCGTAGAAAAGTCAAGAGAGGGATCAAGGGTGACCCCCAGGTATTTGAAGGAGGACATGTTGGTGACCGGGGAGCCGTTCTGGCACTGAACCAGAAGCTTTGAGGCCATGGGGGTAATTTTTTAGTAGAGCCGAACAGCATGGCTCGCATTTTGTCCAGGTTAAGATGTTGATGGTTGTTCAGTAGCCATTGTTGAAGGACATGAAAGTCGTTTGAGAGTGAGAGGTTGATGTTCTCGATCGATTTAGATGCCAAGTAGAGGACCAGGTCATCAGCGTACATGAGAATACAGCTGAGTCGGGAGGAGTAGGGAATGTCGTTCAGGAAGAGGGAGAAAAGTAAAGGACCAAGACTGGACCCCTGAGGAACGCCATAGGTGATCTGTCTGGGGGAGGATATAGCCTTGTGGAAAGCTACGGCCTGGGTACGATTGTCCAGGTAGCTATGGAACCAAGATAGAGTGGGGTCAGAGGCACCAGCGGATTGGAGCTTTGACAGCATAAGTTGGTGATGAACCATGTTGAAAGCTTTGGACAGGTCAATGAAGACAGCGCTGGTGAGTAGGCCGATATCCATATTGCTTTTTATGTCACTGATAAGTTGGGTTAGAGCCGTGGTGGTGCTGTGTCCAGGCCTAAAGCCATGTTGGCAGGGGGTCAGGAGATTGAACTTGCCGAGGTGTTCTGAGAGCTGGCAATGAACTAGTTTCTCGAGAAGCTTACTAAGGGTGGGCAAGAGAGAGATGGGACGGTAGTTGGTCATTTGTTTGACATCGCCTTTCTTAAGGATAGGGATGGTTCTAGCCATTTTCCAGGCCAATGGGACAGAGTAGGTACTGATAGAAAGATTGAAAAGCCTGGTGACCAGCTTGGTAAGCCAGGGAGAAAACTGCCTGAGAATCCCAGGATAGATGCCGTCAGGGCCTGGGCCCCCACGGGCTGGTATGGAATTAAGAAGTTTACGTACTTCACAGTACGTGGTCGGTGACAATGCAAAGGTGGGATGAGTGGGGCTTGAAGTTGGGGCAGTGGGCCAGTTAACTCATGTATCCTCAGGAGTGTCAGCCGGTAGCGAGGAGAAGAGGGAATTGAAAGCATTGGCAATGGTGAGCGGGTTGTTACAATGAGTGCCCTGTATAATCATGTCAGTAGGAGTCTGAGGCTTGTTACTGCCAAGCATTTCCTTGATTTGGGCCCAGTACGTCTTAGGGTTGTCAGCAGAGGATTTTAGGAGGTTCCTGAAGTAGGTGCTTTTAGACAGGTGCACGTGTTTTTTGCGGTTGTTCCTAAAAGCCCTGTAGGCTTCAAAGTCAGTTCGCAGGCGTGAGACTTTCCACGCAGCCCAAAGTTTGTCCCTACGTTTCAGCATTTGTAGCAGATGGCACGTGAGCCACTTGGTCACCTTCCCTGCCACCCTGTGTGTAGAGACGGGGATGTGTAGATTTTGCAGAGAGAGAAGAACGGAGTTAAAGTAGTCAGTGGCCTGGTTTATGTCTTCAGTTAAGTAGATAGGCGACCAGTCAACAAGGCCGAGATCATTTATGAAAGCATCAACCCTTAGGTGTGATACGCCAGGGAAGGAAACGACTTTAGAGGAAAACGAAGGGGTGGAGGTGTCCCATACACAGTACACGGGATAGTGATCGCTTATGGTGTCTGGGAGCACGCCTGCTGTGTTCACGTATTCCATCCTATTAGTGAGGATCCAATCGAGCAGGGTGGTGTAGGCACCCCCCCCGGGAGACTCTCGTGGGTTCCTGGATGAGCTAGGAGAGGTTGGCCTTACTAGTGATTGATGGTAGGTGGACTGCGTTATTCTCAGACCAGTCTTGGTTGAAATCCCCGAGGTAGATGATGTCGTTTTTGCCTGTACCTGATAGCAAGTTATCCATGAGTTCTGAGAGACCCTGTTTGGAGTTTTTGGGAGGGACATATATACAGAAGATATGGAGTTTCTTTACACCGCCAAGTAAAAGGAGGGTGTGGAGTACTTTGCAATTTGGCAGAGGGGGGTCCTGTATGAGTGTGATGTTAAGGTGTAATTTGTAGTATAGCGCTAGCCCTCCGCCTCTTTTTGTCCCCAAGCAGTCAGCCTGGAGCATTTATTTATTTTATTTAGTTTTTGTTGACTGGGTAAGTGCACTAGACAAATCCTGCCTATTTTCAGGCACGACCCGGGGAAGGGGGATACAGATGAATGCCAACTGACCTTGAACCAGATTAAGCTGTTGGTGGTATTTTTAGTGAATGAGGGAAATTTGGCCAGGACACCGGGGTAATTCCCCTACTCTGCTGTGCGTTACCGCCAGCAGAGGGCGCTGTTCGCAGCCGGTTGGGCAGCTCAGTGTGCTTTCTGTTTCTGATGGAGAAGGAGGTTGTGGGTTTCGGCTCCTCTGAGCCTGCTATGGAGCCCTTGGCAGTATCGGACGCAGTTCTGCAGGATAATGCTGCTTGCTTACCGGAGACCTTTCTGACTGTTCCTCAGTCTGTTTTGGTGGACATTCTGGATTCTTCTGTTACGCTAGCGGGTGGCTTGGTGGCTCCAAGTTTGTCCGAGGAATCATTGTTGCAGCAGTCGGCTGCTCCTCAGGAGGACGGACGTTGTTCTGTGCAGGAACAGTCTCGGGATCTTCATACTGTGGGATTTCCGGATTCTGATTCTGCGGCTCTACAGGATGTCGGTTTTATGGATCACCCTGAGTCTTCGAGTACCTCGCAGGCTTTTAGGTGACAGTTTGGACTACCTCAAAGAAAATTGTCTTACCCCACTATGGACTGGTCGGCTGATGTGGTTTTGAGCGACTCAGGTTGGACCCAGACTGCTACTGGACAATGGATTCCTGACCCTGATTGGAAAGACCCTCCAATGGCTTCTTCTGCTTCCTTGTTGCATGCCACCATTGCTACTACCCTGAGCTCAGGTATGGACTACCGTGAAAATTCTGGGGCCCCTATTTATGCTGCGCAGCATTTAGAAAAATGTTCTTTGGCCTCTTCGAGGCCAAAGGCGTTGGTTAATCTCACTGACACTGTCTCTGCTTTACAGAAGGGGTCTGCTTCTAATTCTTTACCTATTGTGTCAGGCCCCTCTACTTCTAGAGTTTCAATGTCTGAACTGTTTAAAAATAAATTAGAGCAGGCCCCAAGAAGGAATGCGGTTAGACTGAGATACCGGGGTGGGTTGCAGGTCCACCCTGATAGATATTATGTTGCTAACACTTTATTGAAGGGGTCCATGAATTTTTTTCCGCTGATATTTTTGCCTTAATACATGTTTATGGAGAGGACTCTTTTGATGTCAGCTTTAAAACTTCTCATAATTTGGAGAAATTTTGGGATAAATACTCCACACTTAAGTCCACCCCTCTTTGGGTCCCCTTTTATGCCCTTCCTCTTACGAAACCCTAAATTCGACACATTACTATTATGTTTCAGAACAAATGGATTAATGTTGGTAATATATATCACTGGCTTTAAAAGAGGTGCGATATTTTAGGCCCTCCTGAGGCTATCTTGGATTTAGAAGGGATCTGGATGGGTAGTTGGAAGTTTAAAGTTAAACTGTTTCAAGTTAATGGGGAAGTTGTGCATTTACCAAACAGTTTCTTTTTGGGGAAGGATAGAGGGGTTTGTTTTTATGGCGGTCAAGCCTCATCGTGTTATAAATGTGGGGCTAAAACCCATATTAGCAGTTCATGTGATCTGTTGAAATGTGCCCTCTGTGGGGGTATGGGCATTCGGTGGATAGATGTGTCAATATTTTTCAATGTAACTTGTGCGATGAAAAGGGCCATGCCTTTCACCAATGCCCTTGGGCTAAGCACAATAAGTTGGGAGGCTGGGATCAGGAAGATTTAGTCCACAAAGCTCAGGCCAGCAGGTATGATAGTGCCCCCCCAACCCCTCTACGGTAGCTGAGGATATTCCAGGGGAGAATATATTGAAGCCTCAACCTGCTACTGAGGACAGTGTTCCCCTGGTTTCTGATTCTGTGAACGCAGTTTCTGTGCCTTCAGCCTCAGCTAGTGTTACGGATCCCATCTCTGCTCCCCAGCAGGCATCTTCTTCTATGCCTCCGCCCTTTGAAATTGTTAAACCTAGACGGTTCACCAGAGCCTCTCTTAAACTTTCTACCGTTTCTCCTGTACCTATAGAGAATTTTTTTTCCCCTTTGCAGGGTGAAGGGAGGGAATCAGATTTTGAATCTGATACCTCTCATCGCTCTGAAATGCTTTCTGAGGATGAGGATAGCAGGTCTACTGAACTGGCCAAGGAAAAAAAGGGTAAGAAAGGTAAAAAACGGAAGGCAAGTTTTAGTCAGAAGACTGGGCCTTGACTCTAACCTTTTTCATCATGGCTACACTTAAAATAGTTTCCTTTAATGTATGCAGTATTAAAAATTTTTAAAAGAGGCTTTCCTTTTTAGTACTTTGCAGGTTGATGTTATTCTTCTTCAGGAAACCAGATTGTCTTCTCTGGCTGAAATCGAACAAGCCAAGAAGAGATGGGTTTGGGGGCCGTCTTTTTTGGACCTTTGGGCCTGATGTGGCTGATGGGATAGGGATACTTTTCACTTCCACCTTATTTCGGATTTTGAAATTAGTGGATATCTGTCCTGGTCGGGCTTTGCTTCTTGATTTTTGTTGTCAAGATTATGATTTTCGTTTGATTAATATCTACGCCCTTCAAATCAAGTCAGCCGGATAGCATTATTCGATGACATTAAACCTTTTCTATACCAGGCGACATGTGATTTGGGGGGACTTTAACTGTGATATTGACCTTAAATTTAAGGGTGATTCTCCAAAAAATGTGTGTGACTCTATTGCTTTGAAACAGACTGAGTTCAGGATGCGGGACTTATTGGCCGATATTTAGAACCCTGCATGCTACTGAGGCTTCTTATCTGAGGAATATTTTTCCTCCGTATTGATCTTCTTTTGTTTCTAAGTATTTGACTCTTTTTCCTAAGGTTCAGCCAACTGAGTTTCGGATCATCATATTTTAATGGGTTTAGTTAATTTAGCAGGGTACCTCCTAAAGTATTTTCGCTGGTCCTCGATGGCGCTTTGAACGTATCCTCTTGGAGGCTGAAGATTGTGTGATGGTTTAGAACTGCTGTTCGCTGCACGGTTTTCCACTATATGTTTGTGTGATAACCTTTCTTATGGTGGATGGATACTAAATCAGAGCTCAGGTCCTTTTTCCTTTCCAAAGGGAAATCTAAAGCTAATTCTCGATATCTCACTTATTTACACTATCGGAATCAGCTGTATAGACTAATGTCCATTCCCCCTCGTGATAAGCTTGCCTTTCAATCACAGATCACTGAAATAAAGAAACAAATGTCTCTTTATCAGTATGATAGGGCTAAATCTTTGGAGATGGAATTCAGATATGGGTTGCAATCACAGCCTGCCTCTGATCCTTATAAGGCTTGTAAGCAATGCCTTGATAAAACATTGATGACAGGGTTGTTATCCCCCCTGGGTACTGTGGTGACCTCGGATTTAGAAATGCTGAATGTGGTACAAGACTTTGTCTCCAGCTCTTTTGGTGAGGACTCTAGTCCTCTGATACTCTACCCCTGAATTTTTAGCCCCTCTTCCTGTTATGGATGTTAAGTTTAGGAATACTTTGTTAAGGCCTATCTCATCCCTTGAAGTGGAAGGTGTTATAAAATCTCTGAATTCTAAACGTCCCTGGATTAGATGGTATCCCTAATGAATTTTATAAAATTCCTTCCAGTTATGTGTTTTTTTACCTATAGTATTTAACTTTATGTTGACATCTGAATTGGGCTTTCGAGTTTAGTGTTTCTTTATTGAAATTTATTTATAAGAAAGGTGATTCTACCTTACTGACCAATTGGAGGCCATAGCCTCCTTAATAGTGATTATAAGATTTTGCCAAAATTCTCACTAATAGATTAGCGCTAGTCTCGGATTCCCTTATCCATCCAGCTGAAACTTGTGCTATTTCTCAGCATAAGATTCAGCATAATTTATATTTATTATGGGAATTATTTGAGAGTAGTAATAGGGGAAGGGTCTGGTTTTATTGTGGCGCTGGATCAGGTTAAAGCTTTTGACAGGGTGAGTCACCTTTATTTGTTTAAACTGTTACTTTCCTATAATATCCCACATCCCTTTGTACAGTGGATTTCCATGCTATATTCCAATGCTACAGTACTTCCACTAGTGAATGGACTGATGGGGTCTGACATCCCAGTAGTTAGGGGAGTGCGGAAGGGTTGTCCCTTAAGCCCTCTCCTGTATACTTATGCTTTGGATCCCATTATAAGATATGTACATGGACATGATGGTATTTTAGGGATTGCCCCAGATATTTCTCTACCTATGGAGAAAATTACTGCGTACGCAGATGATGTGACTCTGTTAATGCGTGATGAGGCCTCCCTTCGGCTTGCCTTACAGTGTTTTCAGCTGTGGGGACATTATTCTGGGGCTGAAATCAACACAGCTAAGAGTTTTATTTTCTCTTTACACTCCGCTCCAGTGGATCTTTCTGACACATGTGGCATTCCTCTTGTTTCCACACCTCACAAAATTTTGGGGGTTTGGTTTGGACCTGGTGATTTGGCTACCTTTAACTGGGAGCACCAGTTGAGTGTAGGTGAAGCTAAAGTCAACTTATGGAAGCATTGGAAGTTTGGGAAGAAGAAACGTGTTTTTATAGTCAAAAGTTTTTGATTCCTGTCTTTTGTTTAAGCTATCTATACCCACCTCCGGTTCATTTGGAAACCCGACTATATAGTGTTTTTTTCAAATGGTTTGGGGCAATAGACTGAACCCTGTAGTAGAGAAGTTACCTATCTACCAGTTAAAAGGGTGGATTGGCCATGATTAACCAATTGTTTTTATCATTCTATTTTTGTTTAATTCCTTTTGTTTTTATGGAATCAGATAACCTTCTCTTGGCAGATGTGGTCGCACTTTGTTTGGGCTAATTTTTTTCCAAAATGGACTACTTTGCCCCCAAAAATCTTACCACGGGATCAGTTACCAGTTTATGGGATTCTACCTTAAAGAAGTGCCATCACTGGAAACTATCATTCTCTACTTTATTATCCCATTCTCGGAAAACTTTTTATAATTATATTGTTTTTGAAATACAAAGCATTCTTCTACTTTTTCCTGAGTGTGCTCCAACTAGGATGATGTTTGCTCTCAGTAAATTAACTGATTTTCGGCTTCCTGCCTTTGTATGGGATGTGGTTTGGATGTCTGCTCAAGGTAGACTCGGGGTATGTGAGAACCTTAAATATAAACCAGTGACGGATAGATTTTGTCCGAGACCACTATGCATTACTGTGGAAGAAAGTCTTTCTCATTTTTTTATTTCTTGTTCCTATATTAAAAGTTTTTGGTCGGATGCTGCTGTTCATTGGGGCGTGCCTATATTGTCAAATGTTACCTATACTGTTTTACTTTTGGGATTATGTAGGGGCCTGAAACGATATCACCCCAGTACTTTGAATGTTTTTTTTGGTCTACTTCAATTTTATTTATGGCAAGCCAGATGTCAATTTATATTTCAGCAACAAACTGTTTTATCTTCTACTATACTGTCTCAAGTTGAGGAAGGTTTGCTGATTGTTAAATCTAAAGATAGATAGAGATTTACAGATGTTAAGTTTCGTTCATTATGGAATAATTTCTTTTTTTGATTATGTTATTCTCAATTTTTTTTGTCCTCCTGTAATTCCCTATTATTGCTGTTTTTGTCTGTTTCCATTGTTTACTTGATTTCTGGTGATGTTGTGTTTTTTTTTTCTAAATAAACTTCCCCTACTCTTTTCGATAAGTGCTGTGGGATCTTTAACATCCACCTGAACTACCACCAATCCAGGTAGATGGGACCTCGGTTTAACGTCTCATCCAAAAGACGGCACCTCAGAGGTGCAGCACCCCTCTCATGCTGCACTGCAGTGTCAGTACTGGGATATTAACCCAAGTGCCAGATGTGGGAACTGAATCCACAGCCCTCTGATCTCCCGGCCTCAGAGGCAAGTGTGCTACCTATTGAGCCACTGACACTGCAATATTATACCCGGGAAAGGAGCACTGGGAGTCTGTAACTGTGGGTTTTAGCCAAGTCTCCGAGATAGCTAAGATGTCCGGGCAGTTTACATTCATCCAGAACTGAAGGTCGGGAAGGTTGGCTAGAAGGCTCCTAGTGTTTATATGGGCCAGGGTGAGACCATTGGATTTAGGGAGGTATAGCAATGGGGGAGGTTGTCCTGGGTTGGGTGCCCTAGGAGGACCGAGATTAGCCTCGATATCCCCAGCTAGTGTGAGGTAGATGATACAAGTCCAAAGTGATATCCTGAAGCAAGCCCTTATAGAATCTCAGGGGGAGAATTTTGACTTGACCGGGCGGAACCTAGTTAACAGGAACAGGCGCTTGCTAATAAGTGCCGTAGGGGGGATACGGAATGGTGAAGAGGAAGCCAGTAGGTTGGAAAAGTTAAAGTTGTCCAGAGAGTAAACAATGGGAGGTGAGGTAAGTGCGACAGGGCTGGAGAGCGCAGAAAGTAACAGAAGGGAGAAGGTACACAATAGTAGAGTCAAGATAGCAGTGTAAGCCATTGTGTAGGAATGGAAGAATTCAAGAGGTGAGATGGGATGGTGCATTTATTAGTCCAGGAATTATACCTTATAACTTATAAATCTAATTACCCCACTTAATTCCCATACAGATTGATAGAAATCATAATCCGCCAACACGGAGTCTTGGGGTAGAATATCCAAGCCTTAGGAAAGAGAATCCATGTAACCCGTTGTTAGTTACCAGAAACACTGAATCATTTCAGGTATTCTTGGTGTGAATCCATTCATAGTTTCTTTATGACTTGCTAGGACTCCATCAATGTTATATTCCACAAAGTGCCCATGAGTAATTATCCTTTGGTTTATTTAACCACTATGTGTCATATCTCATTAATATTTTTGACACTTATTTAAGCATTAAGAACCTCACAAAAACTCACTTAAAGACACCAATCAGGAAACAACTGATCCTGTCCCATCTTGCACAAGTTAACTGTTAATAGCTTCTTTCCCCATACACACCTTACTTAGAAAACACAGTGGAACCCACAGTGTTTTACCAAAAACTCCCTCCTCCAAACTTTGGAGTAAAACTCCAAGATCCCTACAATAATGCACAAGGCACCTGTTCAGTTATTAATTAAACAGACCACCCTCCGAAGGCGCCTCCACCCTGGTGGGCTGAAAAAACTTAAACAATTTCTCACCCAGATAAATTGGTCCCCCATTCATCATGCACCCGACATTGACACTGCCCTCGCCTTTTTCTCCCACACCTTCAACATGGCCTGTGATCTCTTTGCACCCTTCACCAAAATCCAATCCAAAAAACAGAATGCACCCTGGGTTAGCCCTGCCCTTCTACAATTGCTTAGAAATCGGGATAACCTCTGGCACCTTGCCACTGAAACGGGCCAGCTGTCTGATAGACAAGCTTACAATGCAGCCCGGAATAAATGCTCTTGGGCCATCCGGAAAGCCAAGGTCGACCATTACCAAGCCACCCTTACCTCCTCCTGGGGTTCGGCCCAGACTTTCTGGGATAATATAAAACAGTTAAATGGAAAATCATGCTCCCCTTCCCCATCCCAGCTCACTAGTGATGGCACTGCCTCCACCGATCCTGCCATCATAGCTAACTGCCTCAACACCATTTTCACTGACCTTAGCTCAGTCCTCCCCAGTAATTTCTTTGACCCTCCCCCCAACAACCTCCCCTGTCCTCCACCACCCCAGCTTCCACCTGCGCAAGGTATCTGCCCGGGAAGCCAGACCCATCCTAATCAAAGCATTGAATGGCAACAGTCCCGGCAGCGACTCACTGGATCCCAGTATCCTCAGGCTGGTGCTAGATGAAGTCCTTGCCCCACTCACCAGTCTACTAAACCAATCGCTCTGCCTGGGACAATTTCCCACTGCTTGGAAAACAGCCATAATCACGCCCATTCATAAAGGGGGTGACAGGTCCTCGGCCAACAACTACCAGCCAATCTCCATCCTCCCCCCCCAAAAGCCCTGGAAAAAGTGGTGGCCATTCAAATCACTGAATATCTGACTAAGCATAACATTTTATGCCCAGAGCAACATGGCTTCCATGCTGGTCACAGTACCAGCACTGCGCTAATTGAATTCTCCAACTTCCTACACTCCTCCCTGGACACCAGCTCCCTAGCTGGTGCAGTGTTCATCAACCTCTCAAAGGCTTTCAACACTGTCTCCCACCCTCTTCTGCTGAATGCCCTCTGCCACACTGGTCTCTCGGCTGGCCCCCTAGCATGGTGCATGAGCTATCTAGCCGCTCGCTCACAGTGTGTTAAAATCAATGGGACACTTTCTGATACCTGTCCCATATACTCAGGGGTTCCCCAAGGCTCCATCCTGGGCCCCCTTCTCTTCTCACTCTATCTGAACACCCTGCCCAGTGCATGCTCTGGCAAAATTCTTCTGTATGCAGATGATGCTGTCATTTTTGCCACCCACCGCAATCCCATCTCCCTTCAGGACATCCTACAGCAGTCTTTCAATGATGCCGAAGCCTGGTTTAAGGAACGCAGACTCATCATTAATCTTAAAAAAAACAAAGCTATGCTCTTTGCCCACCCCCAAAACAAAGCTAGCAACCACCCACTCCATATCCTTCCTAGTACCAAACAACCACTGGAACAAGTCTGCTCCTACAAATACCTTGGGGTTACCTTCGACTCAGCCCTCACATTCCACGACCACATTGATGCCCTTACATCCGCCACCAACACACGGCTTGGCATCCTCTTCTGCCATAGAAACTGCCTTCCCCCAAATGCTGTCCGGCTCACTGTTAAGTCTTCATTATTGTCCCTTGTAGACTATGGCCTACCAGTCTATGGTGCTGCCGACACGACTGCCCTCAAAAAAATTCACCTAACCCTAAATAAAGCTTTCAGACTGATTACTGGTGCCCCCAGGCTCACACACACCTGTCAACTGTATGACGAAGCTAAACTCCTCACCTTAGATGAACGGCTTCGCTATCAAACCTGCCTCCTCACAAAAAAAACCCTACTCGGGCTCTCCCCTCCTGGGGTGATGGCATCCATCCACTGGATCCCACCTACTATTGCAATACAGTCACCCAACAAGACCGCTCTACTGGTCCCCAGATCAAGAACCACTCATGGTCAGAGGTCCTTCTGCTACAGAGCCCCATCCTGGTTTAACTCTCTCCCTGCCCCCCGTCACCAATGCCACCACCATCTCTAAGTTCAAAACCACCCTTCGAAGTCAATTCTTCAACACTCGTAGCTGCTCCTGTCTCTGAATGCAGCCTCCACCTCGACTTCTCCACTCATGACAACGCCCATCAGGTGGCTCTCCACCTAGCCCACCCCACCACCTCTTCCCGGTACACCATACCTATGTCTAACCTGGCCAGTGCCTGCTGTTTTTATGGTAATGCCAGTAGATTGCTCAATATATGAAACCAACTTATGTAACACCTATTTCAATTACTTGTACCCTGTAACTTAAATGTATTTTGTCTGACCTCAGTGTGACGTGGCGTCTCTGATGAACGCCTATTTCAGCAACCTGTGCTATGTAACCTAAAACTGCTATGTATGTCCTCAATGTGACGGGGTACCTTTGGAAACGAGCCCCTGGCTCAAAGGTTGTAAACTGATTTCACAAATAAATAAATAAAACATTTACATCTTGAATCATTAGTCACAATAATTGTCTCAAAGCTTAGCTGAAAATATTAATAAATCACCTAGTGTAACAAGCTCTCAAGCTAATTTAAACATACTGGGCCAGATATTCAAAACTTTGCCCCAGTGCTAAATTAGTACTGCCCGGAACAAAAACATAGCTATTTTCAAAAGGAAATAGTCTGGTGCAAAACCAGCTGAATATAGCAAGCTAAGGAAGCTGGGCAAACAGGCCCAGGAGTGCAGAGCAAAAATTGCCCGGGGTTAAGACAGCACTGAATAAAGCAGATAAGAGAGCATTGAATATAGCATTCAGACAGAGGCAGTGCAAACAGCCACAGAAACAAAGTGTTAGAGGTGTAAGCAGCTGTCCAGGAACACAGGGAAGCAAAATAGCCCTGCCAGACACAACTGCAGTACTAGTGAATGGCATAGAATAACCTGGACCCACAAGTGATACAAGAATACCACAGAATACTGTCAAATCCTGATTCCCCCCCAAAAAGACACAAGACACAGGAATGTCAAGCATAACAAAGTATAATTCAAAAAGGGAACAGGTAAGGCACAAAGGCAACAGGAACAAATGTACAGAAAAACAAAGCAAAACACAGCAGAACACAGTATGCAAAAATGGGGTACGACACAAACATAATGAAAGGGAAAAGGGCAGGCTTAACAAAGGGACAGAAAACAATGGGGAAAACAACAGTAATAGTGCAAAAAGACAATTATGTACATTATTTACAGTGGAATGGGGAAAGAATGTAGAAGGGAGAAGGACTTGGACACAGGAAGCAATGGAGGGAAACAGGATGGCAGAAATAGGACTAGGGACAGTGGGCCAGGGCCAGGAAACAGGATAACAGAATGGGAGGTAGGATTTAAGTGTGGGCAGCTGCTGGCAGATGTTTCTCGAGGATGGCTGCAACCCGTCTTGTTTCAGCAATCAGGACAGCCTGCTGTTCTATTAGTGTGAGCTGTTGTCGCACCACCCTCCTCAACAGCTCATCCCTGCCTTCAGCCTCTTCTGGACGGGTGGCCCACAGTGACGCCCAACGTGGACTTACAGGAGAAAGGGGGACCATATCAGGACATGACGATGACACAAAGACACCATGTACCACCACATGGTGGACAGCATGCCCCAACAACCATGCCCATGTGCCAGTACAGAACAAACCACAATGCACACTGACATGTGCCTGCAGGACAAGGCAGTATGTAACAGGCAGCATGCACCACTCCAGTGTACATGGACATGCATAGATGTATGCTGAGAAACCTAACATAGTGGAATCCACACAGCGGTGTGCAAACTGTAACAGTGCAAACAGACAGCCACCCGCTGAGATGCGAATGACAAGTGGACACTGAATGACATGCACATGGGAGGACATGCTGCCCACAGTCACACAGCTATGATACACAACACAGATGACACCCACTGGAGAAGGTGCCACAACCACAGCCAGGTGTGTAACCAGACATGCCTGTCCCGTACACCCCCCCCAACAGTGGCCCACCCTCACTGCTGCACTCCCCCCACAAGAACTGTACAGACTCAGCCAAACTGCTACCCACAATGCCATAACATAGCAGCTGTACAAATGATGTCAGGAAGCCCTGAACAGGTGGGTGACTGACATAAGTGCGGAACAGTGGCAAGTGACACAGAGACTCAGCATGGACCACAGAGACCCAATGACCACAGAGGACAACGACACTGGCAACAGTACAGTAGGGACTGTGGGATAGGTACCCAAGCAGTACACAACCAGGGAAAGTGCCAATGCCTACCCACACCAATTGCCACAACAGAAGGATGAGGAGCCCACACCAGTGAAGAGCATGGCATGGGACTGTGCCACCATCCAAAGTGGCAGCACCTTGAAGGCACACATGCAAGAATACATACACATGTGAAACAGGGGCACAGGCCATGGTCCACCAGTGGCAGGGCAGCAGTAGGTCAATGATATGCACAGGATAGTGCCACCCTGGTGGCCAAGGCATGGCGAGGCACACACACCCCCACTTGTGGGAGCAGCACCTGCCACAGGGTCTGAAACCCAGCACACCATGCTACCACTGAACAACCCCTGCAGCACACCTGCATATCCTATGCACAAACACCATGCACTGCAGGGACTGAGGGACAGCACCCTGTAGGGGACAATGGCCCCCACAACACAGCAGGAGCCAACAGGCAGGGGTGTAGCCAGGGAGTTCACATCTGCACACCAAGTGGACTCACTGCTACCCCTCTCCCCGTTGTGAGGGTGAGCTACCCCACCCCCGAGTGTAGCCAGACAATATACAAACGTACACCAGGACTGTTTGTTGCCACCTTTGGCATAATAAATACAACTTGTGTATCTCATGACAATGGGTGTTGCCATGCATGGGTAAATAAAAATGCCATGCATTGCTCCATAAGATACCCACATACCAGCCCACAACCTGTAAAGTTGTATTGTCCATGGGATACAAAGACAGTCTTAGTGACCAGTCCTCCTAGTGTAGACTCCTATGAATGAAATCACAGAAAGGTACAGCATTGTCTTTGTTAGGCTTCATGGAAAAAGGAAGCAGTTCAGAGCCTATTTGCTACCTCCCCAGAAATAAAATAGCACACCATGGAGTGCTTGGAGTATGCCTGCCTACTCCCATGCCGCAATAGGCACACATGACATGCACAGCCACACAGGCCCGTGTGGCACCATAGGCCCAGAGCCCCCCCCAACAGCTCCTGTGCATGTACACCACGGAGGTCAGACAAGGGCACACAATAACATACCAGTGTCCAAACTACAATGGCAACACACTGGTAGGGAGATACACAATACACCACAATACTGTGGCCCCCTGTTTGCCATAGCATGAATAGCCCTGGCAGGCATCAACAACATGTCCTGCATAGACACTGACACACTATACATGGCACTGCGAATGAGACATGCCATGAGAAGTGCAGAATAGTGATGCCATGGCAGACAGGGCAACAGCAGCAGCAGAAACAGCCAGCACAGCAGACTGACCCCAGTAATCCCCCAGCTCCAGGCATAGTGAATGGCCGATGGCCATGCACAGACCTGCTGCATCCTGTCACAATGGTGGACATAACAGCAACATGTTGCACATGACAGTACAAGGCAGATAGCAGTGCACATGGCAGTAATGGCAACAGTAGACCAGACATAGAGTCAGCCATGTCACAGGCCACGCAGCAGAAGGCAAGGTACTGGAGGCACAGAAGACAACACAAATGCATGCAGCCAGCATATCAGGCCCCACTGATGTAACAGTAATGGGTGCGCTGAATGGTGCCACTGGTGTCAAACATCCAGTGCCCCCCCATCCAGCACATAGTCAGGTGTGAACCCTGTAGTCCCATGTGGCTGTACATATTGTAGCCACAATGGCTAAGGGGTCCCTCTATGTGAGCACCCTGGAATCCAAATGCAATACAGCTAAATCACATCAGGCCTGGATGACCTAGGCGACTGTGCCATGACACTAGACACAGCACTCCAATGCCTGCAGTGGCAACACAGACACATAGTAGAAATGCACAATGGCACACAGTACTCATGCAACACACTCCCATCCCCGTCACTGCTCTCCGCTGCATGCTGCGGCATTGATGCCACCTTCTGCCTGTCCGTGGTGGGCCTCTGGTCGGTCTGCTGCTCGCCCTCCCATCTCTGGCATGGTCTCTGTGCTCTGCAGTGGGAAGATGGTACAGCATTTTTCTCTATAAAACAACATGGGTGATTGCACAGATGCAGGACTGTGGCATTGTTCTTGAGGCACAGGTCAGAAAGCATAGGAAAAGACAAGAGCAGTTGTAGAATTTGCAAAAAAGTGTTTATTAGTACTAGCAGTAAAAAAAAATAAACTTGTTCAGTATAACTATTTACAAAGGCAGAAGAGGGTGGTGGATCCATGGAACAGCCTACCAGTGGAGGTGGTGGAAGTGAAAACAGTACAGGGATTCAAAAGTGCATGAGATAAGCATAAAGGCACCCTGCTGTACAGCGGAGCGGGGGAAAGGCAGTCAAGATAAGAGTAGGGATTGCCAAACCAAGTAGGGAAATGGGCAGACTAGATGGGCTGTATGGTCCTTATCTTCCAACAGATTCTATGTTTCTATGTAAACAAGAAAACTGTTTTGTGTTTGTTTGTGGGGCTAATTTTTTCCAGTCGTACTTCAACATTCAAGAAACGAATTATGTTAGCCTTAGCTGCAGCCTTCCTACATTGAATAGAGTTATTCATGCACCCTGTTACCAGTACCCCAAGTCCTTCTCTTCCTCGGTGACCCCCAGCCTCACCTGCCAAACCAATACTCCCTCCCAAGGTTCCTGGCCACAAAGTGCACAACCTTACAGTTCTTCGCATTGAAGCCAAACTGACATTTCGCCAACCACTACTCCAGTTTAGTAACGTCCCCTTGCAGTTCTTTCCACCCGCCAACCTCATTCACCACCGCCCACAATTTTTGTATCATCCATGAACAGACTGATCCTGTGGTCAATTCAGTGTGAGATATCTGATATGAATAGCCCAAACAGCACCTGTCCAAGCCCAGAGCCTTGTGGCATTCCAGTCGTCACTGGCATGGGCGTTGAGAGTTCACCCACATCCACCACACGCTGCTGACTTCCGTTTAGCCAGTTAGCAATCCAATTAACCATTTTTTCCCCAACTCCCATGGATTTCAGCTTTCCCCTAACCTACCATGAAGCACCAAATTGAAGACCTTGCTGACATACCAATACAGGACATCCGCTGCATGACCCTTATCCAGCTGTCTTGTTACCCAGTTGTAATATTCTATTAGGTTGGTCTGACAAGCTTTCCCCATGACGTACCTGTGTTTCTACCCATCCTGTAGGCCCCCCTACCTCAAGAAATGACACCAGTCTCTCATTCAGAATTACTTCCATAAGTCTAACCATTATGGAAGTGACAGTGACAGGTCAGTAGTTGCCAGGCTCGTACCATGCATCGTCCTTGTGAATAGGTACCACAGGGGCCATCCTCCGGTCTTGTGGCACACAACCCGGGTCCAGGGAGGTGTTGAACCATTACAGCAGCGGCCCTGGCAACAACTTTGCCATCTCCATCAGCACCCTGGGGTGAATGCCATCAGGACCTGCTGCTTTGTCCACCATTAGTGTCAGCAAGCCCACTAGAACACGACTATCCATGATCATTCCATTCATTATCCCTTCCTCCACGACCCACCTTCACAGTCCATTGTGGTAGCAGACCACCCTTGCCCTGCATGAATATAGAGACAAACTATTCATTCAGTGCTTCTGCTTGTTCAAATCCATTCTCCACACACACCCTGCCCCTACTGAGCTGAACAATTTGATCCCTGAATTTTATTTTTCCCCTCACATATCTAAAGAAGTCCTTCTCCACTACCTTTATGCCCTGAGACAACCTTAGCTCCATGGAGGCCTTGCCCACCATAACCAATTTGGTCCCCTCCTTGGACCATTTCTCATACACTTCCCAGTCCTCCCCTCTCCTTTTCCTCCTCAACCTCTGATACACTGCTCTCTTTGCTCTCGCACCTTGAAATATCTTACTGTTTAGCCAACATGACTTCTTGGCCCTGCTCTTCAAAGTTTGCATCCAGGCACATGTCTCGGTAGCCTCTGTTAGGCCAACTTTAATGATATCCCACTTTTGCTGTGCATCTGTACTCGGCCTAATCCCCTCAAGACACCCTTTCAGTACTTCCCGCATCCTCATGAAGTCCGCCCGCCTGAAGTCCACCACTATTGTTTCTGAGCCAACAAGACTCCCTTCACAAACAGCGCAAATGACACAGATTGATGGTCACTCCCAGCAGGTGGGTCCAACACCCTTAGCTCTGATATTGCCCCCACATTCAATAGTACCAGAACAAGTGTATTATCTTCCAGAGTTGGAACACTTATCAGCTGCGTCAGTTGTCTATCCTGGAACGCATCCATGACTACCTGTTCCATGGCACTGGAGGTGGCTGGGGTACTCCAATCCACCACAGGTGGATTGAAATGACCCACGATCACCACACTCCCCTTCCTATATACACTCTTAATCTGTTCCACTAGCTGCTTATCCATCTCCCCAGACTGGGCTAGTGGTCTATATACCACCCCCAGCCTCAGCTTCCTACCCTTTGAGTCAAGGAGCTGCATCCTGCCATCTCAGGCTCCTTTCAAACCCAATTGCTCCTCCCTTGTTTGTCCATCCAGCACTTGTGTCACCCCCCAGCCCATTATGTACCACGTCATCTCCATGTGGGCTGCACCCTCTGGCCAGTGTCCCTGCTCTGTCCACCCTCAATACCCTCCTCCCTCTTACCGTTGTACCTATTTCCACCCAGAGACCAGTACCTGCCCCCAATACAAAGAGGCAAAGAGGCCACACACACAAACACATACACACACACACACACACACACACACAACATGCAAAGAACCACTGTGAGTACTTGAACCTCATTCTGACACACATCAGCAGGCCAATGTCAAACATGAGGAGCTGAACAACATGCTGAAATATGCCTAAACTGCCTGTGAAGACAGTGTTCCTGCACACAAGTGTGACAAAGGTTGCACAAGGTGATTACAGAGAAGTCAGTGACAGTCTGACTATGTGGTGTTACTGGGGAGGGAGGAGCAGTTAAAATGCATCTTAAATGCAACTCACTGACTTGTTTGACTAGTGTAAATCCCAGCCAGTACATAGACGCCACACACACAGACATACAGAAAAACACACATCTACACAGAGACACCCACAGACACATGCACATACTCAAACTGATGCACACACCAACACAGAAACAGACACACATGCAGAAAGACATACACACATGCACACACACTCGCACATATGCACACAGAACACCATGCCAACCACCAATGTGTACTACTGTATGGCATCAGTGTACACACCAACACACAACATACAATGCAGAACACAACACACATACACACGGATTAAGGAATGCAAGACACCATGACAATGTCAACCGAGAGTACATACTAACATATGAACATACGAATCTGCCAGCAGAAACAGACCACCTGATCTATCAGTGTCTGACTGAGTGTGCAGCTAGTCCCCTAGATTGCAGCTGCCCCAACCCCCTCCCTATCTGTCATTCCCATGACGGCCTCAGCCCCTGCACCCAGACCCTCCCTTGTGCTCTGTCCCATGCCCTAAAACTTCCTACTGTCTTACATGATACCACCCTCTCTGGTAGAGCGTCCCATTTAGACACCACCCTCTCCATGAAGTAGTGCCTCCTCATCTCCCTCCTAAGTCTTCCACCCTCCAATCTTATTGTGTGCCCCCTCATGTCCCTACCCTTCCTCGGTTTAAACACCTCTTCAGTGCTAGCTTTGTTTATCCCTCTCAAATACTTAAATGTTTCAATCATATCCCCCATCTCTTCTCTCCTCAAGCGTGTACATATTCAGCTCATTCAGCCTGTCCTTGTAGGCCTTGCCCTCCATCCCCTGTAGCATTTTTGTTGCCCTCCATTGCACTCCTTCCACTAAATTAATATCCCTCTTCAGATACGGCCACCAGTACTGCACACAGTACTCCAAGTGTGGCCTGACTAAAGATCTGTAGAGGGGCAAGATCACCTCCCTTTGCCTGGACAAGAAACCCCTTGCGATACAGCCTAGCATCCAGTTCACCTTAGCTGCTGCTTTCCTGCAATGGGCAGAGTTGTTCATGCTCCCTGTTACCAACACCCCTAGATCCTTCTCTTCCTCAGTGATTCCCAGCCTCACCCCTCTCAGCCAATAGTCCCTCCTTGGGTTCTTTGCCCCAAAGTGCATATCCTTGCACATTTTGCATTGAATCCCAGCTGCCACTTCTCCAACCATACCTCCAGTTTGGTTAGGTCCCCTTGTAGTTGTTTCCATCCATCCTCTTCGATTACCACTGCCCCCATTTTGGTATCATCTGAGAACAGACTGACCCTGCTCCCAACTAAGTGTGCAATATCTGAGATAAAGAGCCCAAATAGCACTGGGCCCAGCACCAAGTCCTGCGGCACACCACTCATCACCAGTCTAGGTGTCGAGAGCTCCCCCCCACTACCACCCGTTGCAGCCTCCCCCTGTAGCCAGTTCTTTATCCCATTTGTCAGCTTCATCCCCACCCCTGAAGCAGTCAGCTTCCCCCCCAGCCTCCCATGAGGCACTGAATCGAAGGCCTTGTTGAAGTCCAAGTACAGGACAGCTACAGCATGATCCATATCCAGCTCTCTTGTTACCCAGTCGTAATATTCTATTAGACTGGTCTGACAAGACCTCCCCAAGATGACCCCATGCTGCCGCCCATCCTGGAGGTCATTACTCTCAAGGAATGACACCAGCCTCACCTTCAGTATCATCTCCACAAGTTTATCCAATATGGAAGTGAGACTGACAGGCTGATAATTTCCTGGCTCATCCCTAGGGCCACTCTTGTGTACGGGCACCACATGGGTCACCCTCCAGTCCTGAGGCACCCATCCCATGTCCAGGGAGGTGCTAAACAGATCTGCCAGCAACTCGACCAACACCTCCGCCATCTTCTTCAGCACCCTGGGGTGAATGCCATCAGGACCAGGTGCCTTGTCCACCCTTAATGCCCTCAGACCCTCTAGTACTCTACTCCCCAAGATCATTCCATCCGTCATCTCCTCCTCCCACCCCACCCTCCCAGTCCATGGTGGTAGTGGACCATCCTTCTCCTTTGTGAAAATTGAGCAAAAGTATTCCTTTAGTACTTCCGCTTGTTCCTCTCCCTTTTCCACTCACTCCCCCCCCCACTTTATCTTCACTATTTGGTCTCTGCACTTCCTCTTTTCCCTGACATATCTAAAAAAGTCCTTCTCCCCTCCCTTGATGTCCTGTGCTAACCTGGAGGCCTTGGCTACTCTCAGAGTAGCTGAAAAACATGGAGAGATAGGCCTAAAGTGCCTGCAAAGACAGTCTTCATCCATGTAAGCTTGCACAAGGTTCAACAACATAAGGGAAGTAGCCAGTCTATAGCCCATAGGCTTAGGCTTTCATTGGGATTCAACCATTTTAAACAAATATGCCTTTACTCAACTGAACGTGGATAAAAATGTGCCAAAAACAGCATTTATCTATGTTTGAGCATTCAGTTTTTGAAATCCGGGATACTCTAATTAAAAGTTTGACTTAATTTATGATATGTTAATAGATTACATAGACGAGAATGGTCTACCAGATGAGAGGTAGCACTGATTTTCTGCGTGGGGGGGGGGCAGCATATGAAACATAACTCATTTACTACTTTGACTCGGTTACTAGAGCAGTATAAAGGCAGCACCAAAACAGATACATACACACGCACACACACTCACAAACCCATACACATACATTGAAACAAACAGGAACACACACAAGCAGAAACACACACAGAAACACAAAACCATGTCAATAACTACTGTGAGGAGTTGAACCTCATTCTGATGCAGGACACCAGTGTTACCCACCATTGTGTGTTACGCTATGGCATTTGTGTAAGCAACAGCAAACCCACACAAGAACATGCACATGCATACATAAACACACACAGACACAGTACAGTCACACAGACAAGCACACACACACAAACACAGCAACACACAAACACAGAGACACACACGAATAGAAATGCACACAGCAAAACACAAAACAAGAACACACGCACCACACATACCCGCAGACACAGAAAAGAACCACAACCGGGTAAGGGAAGTAGACCAATACTTTAAATTTCAACACATTTTTATTGTACACTGTGAGGTACCTGGAAAGGTGACACTAGCTAGTGATGCCTGCATTCAGATTTGCCCATGGGGCACTAATAATATTATCTGATAAGCAGGAAACTAACACGGTATGAAAGTATGGGCTGTGGGATTCAAAGACAGGAATGCATATATGGTGTAAGAAGAGTCATTCAGTACTTGTTACAACAACAGGCAATGTATACTGGAAATGAAAATAAAGGCTACTACTAGAAGGCATGGAAAGTTGACATGCTGAAGAGAGTAAGGTCAGTCACTGACATGTAAAGTACAGGACTTGCAGAAACTTCAAAGCCCCCCTCCATCCAAAAACAGCAGCACAACCTGTCACTATACTGTAGATCAACACACAAATTACTATACTTCAATAGGAATAAATCATTAGCAATTTATAATGGAATAATCATATGTCTGTTTCTACACTTCATCTTTTTGTATATCTGTGTATTTGCTGATGACAACCATGAGCACCATACAGCCACAAATAAGAAAAAGCTACCGGCACATCCTTCATCTCAATAACAATGCATAGTTCAGAATTAGCAGGCTTTGAAATGGCATCTCTGGAAATGCCCACTAATGTGTCTGTATTGATGGATGTGCCAACAACAGATGCAGATGTGTGATGGGCGGTTCATAACATGGTCCTATGTATTAGGACAAACAGCATGGTGCTGCATTCCCCCGTTCTTTGACAAAGTAAGCCACATATGACTGACTTTACAAAACAACAGTGTAGCAGAAATGCTACTAGCTGAATGACAATATCAGGATAATAGTAGAAGTAGACAGGATCAACAGTAAAGATTTATTTTTATTTGTCAGTATGGTGACATTTCACCCTCACCCCACCACTGAAGACCAGTTACTAGAATCAAAGTACTTCTGCACATCAAGGCATTTCTTGCCATCCAGTCTGTCTCTCCTGAATGCCACAGAACAGCACAGTTGCAGACGGGAGGGACATGCTGTTCAAATCAGGACCACACACTGTCTGTAACTGAGGGTGGGGGGGTGCAATTGAAAGTATAGTTACAGGATGGGAAAAATCGGGGGAAGGGGTTGACATACAGCACCGGGCTAAGGATGGGACAGTTGTCTGAAGATACTATCAAAACTGATGTTCATTGCTGAACTTCCTCATTTGACTGTGTATGAAGACAGGATGTACAGTGAACTGACTTAAAGTCACATGTGCTCAGTCGATTGAATGGCATAAGCACCGCGGGAAAGTTCACTTTCAAGTAAACAGAAATTAAATAATGGGAGTCTCTGTCAGCAGTTTACATTTTTATTTGGACTAACTTTGGGAACTGGGGCTTTCAGTACCAAGTACGATAGCAGAAAATAAAAAAATTAAAACATTAATGATGATTAGTCGGAAGGAGAGAGTGAACCACAACAACACTGGGGGTTTCTGTGCAACACGCAGTAGGCCACCAGACATAGGACCAGACAACGAGTCTAGTAATGGGACTGACTAAGGCAAACAAAGGTAGTGGCAATGCACAAAGAAATTCACTTACTGACAAAACGGGAGGGCAGAGCGAAGATGTGATAACAGTGAGCCCCTCACTCAATAACAATGCACAAGCTGTTAATTCTGGTGGATGGAGAGAATGGTGCAGTGCGTGCTCATTGTTACAGCAAGAAGGCTAATGCATGTGCTATCGTAAAACTGAAAAGGAAACATACGCAGATGCAAAGACACAGGGAGAGCTCACATTGGCATTCTTTGCATGCAGAGTGCGGTGCCAGTGCACAGAACTGCACAGTATGGAGAACAGTTGTTTTTTAAAATGGCAGGAAACTTAATTCTTGTACACAGAAGTAACAAAGTGGAAAAAAATGCAGTTTAGCGCAAGGATATAAAAAGGGACAAACCAAAAGATGCCGTAATTACCACCTTTGGTGAAGTTCTCCTTTAAATGCAGGTTCTGTTGGTCCAATGTGTGCCAATGTCTGTGCATAAAGCAATGTTCTATGTTTAGATACAATATCAGATTTTCTTATTTTCTATTTCAGTAGTTATTTAATTGTTGATTTTATATAGGAAGGGGTACTGAGGTGTTTTGTAACTTTAACTGGGTCTTCTACCCATTTCCTAAGCCAAGAGATATTAACCACGTAAAATCATTTTTGTACAAGCAAATTGGTGGTTGTAGGCCCAGCCTCAACACAGTTGACCAGAAAACATGCATGAAAGAATACCAACAGATGAATCATGCCAATACTCCTGCAGCTCAGTTAAGATAGGTATGCGAACATACAAACATACGAAATTTGCCAGCAGATAAAGGCCTAGAGGTCTATCAAGTCTGCTCGAATGTGCAGCTAGCACCCCTTATTCTGCAGCTGCCCCAGGTATATCCCCTTTTTATTGGACTTGAGTCTGCTTCCTCATATAATGTGAATGAAGATGCTTAAAAGTTTAGTCTCATATTGAGTAGGGAGAGGGAAAATCCTGCTGACATACAGGAAACGAGGGATCAGAAATTGCTTGACAATATTCACCCCCTTGAATTTAGACATCTTCCAATGTTTCCATCGCTCTACTTTTTGTTCGCAGATGTTCAATGCGGCCTCCCAGTTAGCAGCAGCTGGATCTTCTGAACCGAACTGAATGCCTAAAATTTTAAGGGGCGGGGGCCTTGTGATTCCCGCTATATTAAAAATATCAGTTGTAGTCATCTGCGAATGCCCTATTGCTAGGAATCTGGTCTCAGTGTCCTGGTCACCCCTGAAAAAGGGACCTCTGGTCTCAGTGGGTTTACCCGGTTACCAAAATCTAAATAAATAAATAAATAAATGATAATGAAAATAAAAACGTGTATTTATTTTTATTTAGAGTGGCTCCTGACACTGCAGTATAAGTGTTAACTTCTTGCAGAAGCTGCTGGATACTCTGGAGATCTTTGAGGAGTAAGCACATATCTGCATAAGCAGTCATTTTGAACATATCAGGGAACTGTGGTCCCCTTATGTCTAAAATAGTGTCATTTCTATGAATTTTCCTAACAGGAGGTCTTTAACAAAAATATACACTAAAGGGCTGAGGAGGCACCCCTGCCTTACCCCTCTCCGAACCATAAATCGGGAAGACCTGGTGCCTTGTAGCATATAGACAATGCTAGCATTTGTATACAAAAATTTTATCCATTTTAGCAGGTCTTCGGGAATGTTATAATGTACCAGGACATCAAAGAGGTAGTCATGATTTACCATATTGAAAGCCTTTTGTTGGTCTAGGAAAATCAAAAAACTTGAAATCTGATTTTGAACACAATAATAAGTACTATCTCTGAGAAGTGACAGGCTATGGAGTATCATTCAGTCTGGGATACTACGTGTTTGTGCTTCATGGATCCTAGGTTCTGCCGTTTTCCTTAATCATCAACAATGCAATGAAAAATGTTTTTACAAAAAGCTAATTGTCTGCTATCATTATGAAAAATATCGGTAGAACTGATGATTTGGGTCTTCTGGATGCTTTCTATGCTCTGTATGGTACATTTGCATTTTTGTCTGGATTCTCACCCTCCTCAGGTCCTCAGTATTATTTCAATATAAAAATGAGGCGGCCATCTTTTTTTCTTGAGAAATAATTATTTTAAAATGCTCATAACATTCTTAAATGGCAACAGAAACTGAAAATTTCACCACTTAAATAAACGGGAAGAACTCTGACATTGATTAGGAAGAAAAAAAGGTGGGGTCAAATTTTAGCACATTTTCATTGCACTGCTGCTTTAATCTAGTCTGCAATAAAAAGGCAAGTATCTTGAAGTCCGAATTTAACAGGCATATGGGTCTCCAATTGGAGAGCATTGTTTTTTCACCAGCCTTATATATAAAAGTAATAATGCCTTCTGAAAAAGCAGTAGAACTTTTGTTTTGCATAAGCATATCATTATAAACCTGACTTATAATTTCAGCCAACTCAGTTTTAAATGTTCTATAAAACTCATTTGGGAGTCTATCACCCCCAGAGACTGTATTGCCTTTTAACTGAGAAATTAGCTCTGTTACCTCGGATGCTGAAATAGGAACCATTTTTAGTAATTGGTCAGTCCGCATAGTAGGTGTTAAGTTTATAGTAAATGAATAAGTTTGTCTACTTTCTTTATTAGAAGGACCCAGCTTACTGAAGTGTGCTAAATACTCTTGTACTACTGATATCACATGTCGTGGGGAAGATCTGAAGACTCCCTGGTCATCCTTTAAACCCATAAAAGTAGCAGCATCTATTTTTTGTTGCATGCCTCGTAGGGTCAGAAACTGGGGTTTTCTGAGTTCCATATGTCAATTCAGCATATAAAGTGGATGTGCAGTTATACTGAACTGTGATCTTATATGGGTAAGTTGGTCAGAGAAGTCTGCTCTGGAAGAATAAGCTGCAGTTTGTAGCAATAACAATTGATCTCTCAGTTTAATATACAGTATGTAAATAATTGATTCTGGTTATACTTTTTCAGCCAATTCATAATTTCTTTTTTTGTGTCTAACCACCAGGTTTCTAAATTATCATAAAAGACCTGAACTGAGAGTCTGATTTTAAATAGATATTTTAGATAGGTTAATACATTTTCATTTTGGAGTACCGTTATGTTTGCCTTCCAGTATGAAGCATGTTTTTTTTTTGGGGGGGGGGTAGATACACCTGCAACTGTTAACTTAACCTTTAAATGGTCAGAAAATTCTATAGAATGAACCTCTGTTTGCCAAAGCTGGACCTGTGAAGAAAAGAAAATATAATCAATTTGAGTTGCTCAGTTTCCTGTTTGATACATTAAATTTGGTCCCTTGCAAAATTTCAAGAAACAATTCTGTAAACCAACATTTACAATACATTTGTTCAGAGCCTGGGTATCACAATAAACTTTTCTGTCCATTGCTTTACCTTTTAAATCTATCAGACTACAATTAAAGTCACCTCCAAAAATAATTATCCTTGCTATAGCCAGAAGTGGTTGAATGAGTTCTAAAAAATTAACCCTCTCTGCTTTGGTTCTAGCACTATATATATATATATATATATATATATATATATATATATATATATACTGTATATTGATGAAGTGACTAGGACAATTGTCCCAGGCTCCATCTAGAATCAGGACGTGCCCTGGTACTAAGTCTAATGACCTATGAAAGCTAAGTTTGGACCCACAGAAAAGAATGGTGTAGGAAACTTCACCAGGAAAGTGCTTGCTACTGGCATTCCGTTGGGCCTGGCGCATCTCCTCCCTAAATTGGACACCATCCCCTACCAGCTCAGGTCACAGACCTCTGAGTTGCTTAAAGTCCCCCCTACTCAGACCCTTATGGGGGATCGCGACTTTGCTGCGTACATGCCTAGACTCTGGAACTCTCTTCCGGATCATGTCCGCTCGGCTCCCTCCCATGGGACCTTTCGCACCTCCCCTGTGGTCCCACTTAAACAATCGCCAATGTGTGACTGCTCTTAGCCTCTGTAATGTAATGAATACTTAGCAATCCACTGATGTCTATTCTAGGTCTATGAAGGTCTATGAAATGAATACTCAGCAATTCTCCAATGTCTATCTATGTCCTTTAACAATTTGTACAATTTGTTGCAGTGTCTCTGCCTTTATACAAGTGTTGTTGTAGCTGTTTTTTCCTGTATTACGCTGTTTCTCCAATGATGCCTTGTATGTATACTGTATGTTTGAGCTCTCCCGGGTCGTTCCTGAAAATAGGCATACTACTTGTCTAGTGTACTTACCCGGTAAACAAAAGCTAAATAAATAAATAAAATAAATGTCCACCCCCTCTGCAGTGTCCATTCCATAGGACCAATAGGATGGCTCCCATACCCAGTATTTCTTGATATCTTGGAGAGATTTCAACTAAGTTTCTTGTGTGAAAATTATGTCCACCCTGCTTGATTTAAAAAGATGAAAGAGTCCCTTCCTCTTTAGCCCATTTTTCAGGCTGTGGATGTTTAATGTCACAATGGTGGTGTCATCCATGCACTATGAGGAATACATTTTTTTTCTCCTTTTCTTCTTTTTGTCCACTGCAGGGGGCAGATCTAAGTTTGCTGGGGTAGAAGGGTCTGTAGTGCTATTTAATGCATCTGAGTCAAGTTCCTCCATCTCACATTCTCTCCATTCTTTTGAGGCCAGAGCCAATTTGGCTGTGAGTTGAGGGCCCAGAACTTCTCACCCTAATGTGGAGTACAATGTCCAGCTTCTACTGAAGTGGTGGAAACCTTTCTACAGCAGGATTTCCTGATTTCTACTCCCAGTGAAGTGGAAGGAACTGCTTTTCTTCAGTGGGTTTGAGGGGCAATCCTCTGAAGATCCTCTGTGTGTTTCCGTTGCCTTGGAAAAGAGACTGTTTTGACCTGCTACCCAGGAGAGATGCCTTTTTGTTGTTCCATGCCCAGTGGATGGGACAACTAGATTGTGGGAACTGTTTTAAGGGAGACAAGTTCTCCACATATTTAGGAGAATCATTTCTAGGGTGTGTGTGCCCATGAATAAGGCTAGAATGCACCTGTCATTGCCCCTTGTTCACCCAGGAGAGTGAATTTCTGCAACATGTTTCACCCAGAAGAGTGAAGTTGTACTGTGGTCACCCCAGTGAGTGACAGGAATTGAAAGTATGGGACCTTTAGCATTTCAGTGGAGAATGGGGTTTCACTGGTGTAACCCTCAAGGAATGACAGAGACTATCAGTTGGGGTAAAGGGTGGGATGAACGCCATCTGGATGTTTACAAGGCAGGGCTTACTGGTTCATAAAGGGCACCAGTTTTTACCTGAGCAAAGGCCAGTGCTGCAGGTTTAGGTGTGTGGCTGAGTTTCACATAATTACATCTATTTTTGAAGGAGAGTTCTGAGTGTGTGGCTTAGTTTACAATATGTGCACTCATAGGAGGAAAATGTTCGGGTATGTGGCCAGGTGTCCACTATATGCACCTTTGGGAAATGGGATGAAGATGTTTTGTGTGTTCTTGAACTGTACTGCATACAACGAGAGTTTGTTAAAAGTACCTGTCCTGCCTTGACTGACCCATGGGGGTCCACTACTGCTTTAGTTTCCATCAGTTAAATAAAAACCATATTGCACAATCCCAGTTCCTGTTCTGGACATTCTGATTCTTGCTTCTGGTTGCTGGAGTTATTGGGGCTCCCTCAGCAGTTCAGATCTAGCATATGCCTAGCAGCCTCCACCCTGGACCTGGGTTGTAAGTTTTACACAAGGTTCATGTGTTTTGTTCTTGTACACCCACCCCTCTTCCTCTAGAAATGAGCCAGGTATACATCCTAATGCCAAGGGTTGTACCAACCTTTGAAAAGTAAATGGTATGCCATATGTGGGTACCAGTGTCAAGATTTCATGGGGGTGGTGCTAACTTGTTATAAGTAGCTGGGGGGGGTACATATAATAAAGATGGGTGAGCAAGTGTTCTCTGCATTTGCACCCAAGCTATGGAACTCCCTTCCTATGACCTTAAGGCACGCCCAGTCTCATCAGGTCTTTAAGAGTGAGCTTTGTAAATTCCTCATTTGCACAGATAAATGCTCGTGTAGTTGACCCTGTTTACTCCTACTTAACCTGGCTTTATCTTTTCTCCACAGGACTATTTGCACTTAGTACGATTTGTCTCGGATCTGCTGTTATGGTACAACATTTTTGAGTACCTCCACATTCTATGTTAAACCATTGTGTTGTACTCACCTGTTTACTGCTGCTCATGTTGTCTGTAACTCTTCTGGGTCGTGCCAGAAGAAAAAATTACTTACCACAGTAATATTGTTTCTTCCAAAAGATCTCCTAGTATGATTACACATATGCAGTCAACTCAGAATCTCTGACTGCCCCAGAGCTGTTGTGATGTAATGTGGAATGTATGCAAATAATGAAACTAGAATGCTACATTCAATCTGCTGCCTATAGGTGGACTGTGTTCCATCTAACAGTCATATTCATTTTTGTAGCCAAAAAAATACAAGACTATCTGAATTAAGTAATTCTAACCCAAACAACAATAGTAATAATAATACCCACCCCCTGGTGACGAGGACAGGTCTCCAACAGGATAAAAACAACACAAAGGGACAGCTAGGCCCCCTAGTCATCTCTGTACACATCAAAAATAAAAAAATTAAGCCCTTGATTAATGACAACATTAAGAACCTCTATGAATGTATTGCTGAACTTGATCCAGGTTATGGCAGGGAGGTAGGGTGGGAAGTCTATTCATACTGGGAGATCCCTTGGAAGAAACGATATTACTGTGGTACAAAAGTAATGTTTTCTTCAAACCCCAGGAATCTCCCAATATGATTAAACCTACTGTATGCAGACTACCAAGCAGTGCCTTGCAAGGAGGGTACAGAATCTACTTAAGAAAAAGGTTCTGCAATACTGCAGTGCCAAACCTTGCACAATTTCTGGACTGGATGTCCAGGCAATAGTGCTTTGTGAAGGTATGGACTGTACTCCAGGTAGCTGCATTACAAATTTCCAGCAAGGGAATGTCCCTTGCAGCTGCCGCAGAGACAGCAGTTCTATGAGTCAAATATGCTTTGAGGACCTATGGTGGCTGTTTCTCAGCCTTACTGTAACATAATTGGATGCAGGATACTATCCAGCATATAACTGACCTCTTTGCGGCAGGCCTGCCTTTTCCACCCTCACTATAGGTTATAAACAATTGTGAATGGTAATCTTTGAGGTCCTTAATATGACTGATGTAGTAGCTGAAAGACTGCTTTACATTCCAGACTACGAAGCTTCATTCCCCTGAACTGGACTTGGCTGTGAAAAATTCAGGAAGGGTGATGGATTGGTTCAAATGAAATTCAGACACCACTTTGGGAAGAAATTTCCTGTTGGCCCTAAGGACCACCTTGTCCTTATGGAAGATGGTATAATTAGGATCAGTGCAGAGAGCTTGGAGCTCACACACTCTTCTTGCTGAAGTAATAGCCACCAGGAAAACAGTTTTCCAGGTGACGTATTTCAGATTAGCTGTAGCCACTGGCTCAAATGTAGGTTCCATGAGTTTGGCTATATATAAATTGATGTCCCAAGGAGGAACTGGTTCCCTAACAGGAGGAAACATATATGCCAAGCCTTTGAAAAACTTTCCAAAACTAGGGTGTGAAGCTATTTTCTGAGCACCTCTAGACAAGTAAGCAGATACTGCTGCTAAATGAACCCTGAGGGTTGCAGACCTCAGGCCTAAGGTCCGTAGATGTACAAGGTAATCAAGCAATGTACTGTAGATAAGCTTGCCTTAAGAAAATTGATGTGCTTAGACTTGCACCAGATGGAAAATCTTTCCCATTTTGAAGCATATGTCTTTCTGGTTTAAATTTTCCTGGAAACTTTCAGAACTTTAAGGACCTTTTCTGACAGTTTAAATTCTGGAAATTTCAGCTCTTCAAGAACCAGATCTTCATGTGAAGGGTCTTGAGGTTTGGGAATACTACCAGATCCTGAACAGCAGTTAGGTGATTGTATCTCTGGGGAAGTTAGATGGGTTGCTTGGTGGACAGAGTGAGTAGTAGAGGGTACCACAGCTGCCTGGCCAAGTGTGGAGCTACCAGAATCATTGTTGCAGACTGACTCCTGAGTTTGAGAAGGACTTTCAACAGCAGTGTAAATGGAGAAAAAGCATACAAGAATTTCCCTGTCCAATCCAGGGCTAACACCTCCATGGGCAATGTGCCCAATAAGGAGGTCCTGCAGCAATAAAGAGGAAGCTGATGGTTTTCTTTTGAGGCAAACAAATCTATTTCTGAAGTGCCCCAAAGTCTAAAAATGTGTCCGACACTTGCTTGTTTAAAGCCCATTCAGGATGATTCTGACTGATTCTGCTGAGTGAATCTAACAGTGTATTGTCTTTCCCTGGAAGATGAATGATGGACAAACACACCACCAGGGCATATGCTAGGGGCCAGATTTTCATGGCCTCTGTGCACAACTTTGAGGATCTTGCGCCCCCTTGCTTGCTGATGTACCACATGGTGGTTGTGTTGTCTGTCCTGACTCGACAGACTGACCTCTCAATTGAGGAGCAAAGGCCTTTAGGGCAAGAAGGACTGCTCTCATCTCTAGGAGTTGATATGCAACTTGGATTCCTGAGGGGACTAAGCCCCACTGATTGTAAAGTCACCTGTGTGTGCCCCCACCCTAGGAGGGAGGCATCTGTTGTTAGAACTACAGTGTGGTGTTGTTTCTGAAAAGGGATGCTCTGCCTGAGGTTGTCCCTTTCTTTCCACCACTGCAGAGCCAGTATCAGAGTTCTTGTAACTGGCACAAGCTTTGAAATGGGAACCCTTCTTTGGGACCAATGGGATATCAAGTGGTACTGAATGTCCCTCATCTGAAACCTGGAACCTGAGACTACTGCGGTAGCTGATGCCATGTGTCCCAGCAATACTGGGAACTGCCTTGCAGTCCTGGGCTGACCCAAGGCAAAGGAGTTTTCCAGGGTCAGTAAGTTGTTTGCCCTCTCTTGAGGGAGAAATACCTTGCCCTGGATCGCATCCAGTTTTGCTCCAATGAATTCCAGTGACTGAACTGGTTCCATCTGAGACTTTTGAGTATTGATGAGGAAGCCCAGAGATTCCAGGGTACTTTGGGTGACCCTGACGGATTCCTTTACTTGTTGGTACAATTACCCTGTGACTAGCCAGCCATCCAGGTGAGGGACTACTATGATTCATTGCCTCTTGAGATTGACTGCCACCACAGCTAGGCACTTTGTGACTATTCTTGAGGCAGAAGTGAGCCGGAAGGGGAGTGCTGAGAACTGGCAGTGCCCTGAGGGAAGAGTGAACCTTAGGTATTTTCTGTGGCAAGGTCTGGTTGGGATGTGAAAAGTAGGCATCTTTTAGGTCCTGAGATGCCAGCCAGTTTCCTTTCCTTAGAAGAGGGATAACAATGGCAAGGGTTACCATTTTGAACTTGAACTTTGCCAAGTGTTTGTTCAGTGATCTGAGGTCTAGGATTGGCTGCCATTCCCCATTCTTCTTCTTGGTCAGGAAGTATCTAGAGTACATGCTCTTCCCCCTTTGGAAGAGAGGAACTGACTCTATTGCTCAAACTATAGACAGACACCCTGACTCACTACCTCCAGAACCCGCTTGTCTGGAGATGTTTTTCCAGTCCTGAAGCTAGTGAGCCCACCTGACTCCTCTTGGAAGAAGGATGGAGGCCTGTTTTGGGCAGTCAGGGGTTCTGTCTGGGCTGAGGTCTTGACACTGGGGTTGAATCAGCCTGCCTAGAAGGCCTCCTACCCCTGACCCCGTAGTGGCCTTGAGCCTGAATATAATCTACCTCCTCATCTTCCACAGATGTACCGAAATCTTGCTCAGGGGACACCTCAGTCCTCCTCAAAATAAACTTCATGACCCTGGTCTGTGGGAACCTGTGGTGGTACTGGAAATGGTGAACCCAGGACAGAGCCTGCAGTCTGGATGTCCTGAATGGCCTGCAGGGCTTTAGCAATATCCTCAACAGAGGGCATTTTGTTTTTGTCTGCTGGGAGCTCTTTTTCTTCTTCAGCAGGAGGTGCAGCGATATGTTTTTCTTCATCATATTTTTAGCAGGTACAGACTCTGAAGCCTGCTCAATGGGTCTTTTGTGTTTACTGGGCTCAGATCCCTTGTCAGTAGTTTTAGGGTCTGAGGAATCTTTTGCATATATCTAATCTTTTCTCACAGTTAGAAACAAACTCTGGTCAGAGCCGATACAACTTCCCAGAACAACTGTGGTGCTTTTGTGCAGTAAGAGCGAATAACACCAGAGACAGAGCTCTCTCCACATCTGAGCCTGCCGTGCTGACGACAATGGCTCCAATAGATCTGCACATGGGTGATACTCGCACATGCACAGTTTGCAGTAGGGCCATTACTTCCACAGTTGCAGAAAGTAGTGCACTAGGGGGGGCGGCTGAGCACCATGGAGGGGAGCTGCATCTGCGGAGGGCTGGCGAAGAGGAGACACCGCATACCACAAGCGACTTCAGTGCTGTGGACAGGAGACCGCATCACTGTAGGAGAACATGGACATCAGTTCTGCTTTTCTCCTACAGTGATGTGATCCCAAAATGATTGCAGGGCTCTACCTATGCAGTCGTATAAATATGGCTAGAGCCCATGTACTTCAAACACAAATTGTGATGATCAGCCTCAGGAAAGATTTGGAAACACTATAAACATTTTTTTTAATACCTGTAGGTCCAGTCCTCTTTTTTGGTCTTACTGACATGCCAACTGTCAGCAGACTAAAAGAAAATCCCAGAAAAGGGAAAAAAATAAAAATTGTGGTCAGTTCCCTTAGTAGAAAAGGAACCGAGCACAAAATGGGGACATTGCTCCTAAAATAAATAAAAGTAAGGAGCTTTAGGTTAAATTCATCGAGTTAAATAGTGGTTAGGAACTGCAAAAACAGAAATACAACTGAGAAGACCTCGATTCCTGGGAACCACGAAAGAGCTGTCAGGAACAGAGAAAAATCCCCCAAAAAACACTAAATATCTAAAAACAATAACTAGAAGCAAATAAATGACAAAGTGGTAAAATTACAACTTTTTTGAAAGAAATAAACAAACTTGCAGTCAAGTTGCTGAGGAAAGCTCTTCGGGATATCTAGCTATCTGAATGGAGAAAATGAATCTGACGGTTAGATGGAACACAGTCCACCTAGAAGCAACAGTTTGAATGTAGCATTCTAGTTGCATTATTTGCATACATTCCACATTACATCACTACAGCGCTGGGGCAGTCAGAGATTCTGAGCTGACTGCATATGTCTAATCATACTGGGAAATTCCTGGGGTTTGAAAATAGGCAATCCTCATACAGTACAATGTTTTAGGGTATCTCTGTGTTATGGTAGACCACTGTTGAGGTTTTCTAGTATTGTATCACATATTAATGTTGCTCATTTTGTCTGTAACTCTCCCAGGTCATGCCCGAAAATAGGTACTGCTCTTGTCTAGTGTACCTACCTGGTAAACAAAAACTAAATAAATAACGGCAAGAGAACAAAGACCCCTGATGTTACCACTGAACCCAAACAGTACTTCAGAGCAGCTGAACCTTTTGGCCAGAGGTGCACCAAAGACTGTGACAAAGCCTTCGATTAAATAATTTGTCGACTGACTTATGCCCCAGTTCTGGTGTATGCAGACCCTCAGAAGCCCTGTGTGCTACACACAGATGCCAACTTCAGTGGTCTCAGGGCAGTTCTCTATCAGAGCTACCCACAGGGACTGCGCCCGGATGCCTTTGCAAGCCGAAGTCTTAATAGTGCTGAAAAGAAATATCCAGTGCACAAGTTAGAATTTCTTGCTTTGAAGTGGGCTATTGTAGACCAGTTCCACGGATATCTTATGGGGCACACATCACTGTTAGAACTGACAATAACCTCTAATGTATACCCATTGCAAAGCCTTATGCAGCAGAACATCAGTAGCTGTCAGCCTTGTCCACCTACAACTACTGTGTTGAGTACTGGCCTGGCCTGAACTATGTTGATGCAGATGTTCTGTCCCAGAGCCCAGTGGCCTCTTCTGCTGACAAACAAGCCTGGGTACAAATCCCAGAACAGACTGTAAAGGCATTGTGAAAGAAATTTGACACAGACGAGCAGTCTGCCAATGAAACTGCTGTTCATCTGGTGGATAGCCTTGGTGCCCCTAGTGATTGTGTACTGACTACCTACTGGAATGTAGCTGCTTTGGATTTAAAATCATTGCCCCAACTGACCAGCTATGATTTACAGAGAGAACAAAGGCTAGATCCAAGCATGACTGACATACTCAGCACCCTGCAGAAAGGGGGTGATGCTACCCAGGTAATTAGCAGTGATCCAAATGCAAAGTTATTGCTAAGAGAATGGTCAAAACTTAAAGACAATTTACTGTAGTGGGAGGTTCCAGACCCGCAAGAGACCTCTCATGTGCAGTTGGTGTTACCCTTGAAATTCAAGAGAATCATCCTTCAAGTTCTACATGATGACGTGGGTCTTTGGGGAGTGTGTGCATGCTGGATTTGGCTCTCACTTGGTTCTAATGGCCTTGTGTGGGACATGACATTGAGCAATACTGCACAAGCTGCAGCCAATGTGTTCAAAGGAAAGCACCACTGCAGAGGGCTGCCCCCTTGCTAATATTGTGACCAGTGCACCCATGGAGCTCACGTGCATTGATTTCCTAAACCTGGAATTGGACTCGAATGTAGCAAACATCATTGTAGTCACTGCCAAGATCCTTGTAGAAAAGTTTGTCCACTAGGGAGCTCTCCAAAGAATCCATTCTGATCAGGGAAGGGATTTCGAGAGCTGCTTGATAAAGGAATTGCTGTCTCGGTTGGGTATCACCAAATCTCAAACAACCCCCTACCACCCTCAAGGCATCCCCCAGCCTGAGAGATTCAAGAACTCCTTTGGACATGTTGGGCACTCTGAACCCAAAAGATAAAAGCAAATGTAGCTAGCAAGTGAGTGCTTTGGTTCATGCATATAATTGCACCAAGGATGACCCTACTGGATTTTCCCCATACAGTTTAATGTTCGGCTGAGAAGCAAGGTTACCAGTAAACATTTGCTTTGGCATCTCTGTTAATGAGGCCAGGACAGAGACTTACCTCCAATATGTGCAAAAGTTAAATGAATTGTTAAATTCAGCCTACAAGGGCCCAGTGGCACTGGAGGTTGAGGTGCTGGATGCTACAGCTCACGCCACACTAGCGACCCAGGATCAGGAATGAGCCTGGGTTGCTGGGGTTTGGCAGGGGTAAGAGAGGACTGAGAGTCTGGAGGACTGCTCTCTTCTGTCAGGGAAGGAGAGTTTGTTGTCCCACCCACTGACTGCCCTCTGGTGATGTCCGGGGAGCAGCATGGGTCGGGAGGCTCGTATCGACACCCTTTCATAGGTAGGGAGGTGGGCAGGGAGAAAATGGTGGAAAAGAGCCTGGCAGACTCCATGATGGTCCACCATGTCCCAAAGCAGTCTGCGGTTTCTGGATTGGTTCTCAAGGGGGAGAAGCCATCACCCTCCTCCCTGGTCCCGCCACAGGGGGCAAGCCACGGGGGAATTTCCAGGGATCGGCAGGAGCGGGAGCGTGCGGGACCGGAGAGCGAGTCCCTCTGCAAGGAGGGCCATAGCCATCTGTCAGGGCTCCAGGCAGAAAAACACAATAAAAAAAGATTCAGTCTACAAGCTAGCTGCTGAAGCTGCAGCCAAAAGGAACTGAGCCATTACAGAAAGACATGATAAAGGCTTATGAATTGCTACCAGGCGACTGTGTGTTACTGAGGAATTTGGGAATCCCTGGAAAGCATAAGATTGTCGATTGATGGGGCAGTACCCCTTATGTTGTCATTGAAAAACTGCAAGACTTGCCTGTTTACAAAATCTGTCCCGAAGGACACACAAGTGGCTACTGAACCATACATCACAACCACTTGTTGCCCATTGGACAAATGGTCACTGAAAACCACACAGACAAGTCAGTCCCTCCTAAGCCTCCTTTGACAAGATCTGCTATGTGCAGATGACAAATTGCACAAAGGGCCAAAAAAACTGCAGTTGTCCCAGTAGCTCCCGATGAGCAAGCAGAGAAAGACAATTCAAAAATTGAGTCAGAGGGAGTAGTTTATCGCACAGGTTATTACTATCCCACCCCCAAACTTCCTCAACTGTTTCAAGGGACGCCTATGACAAAAAGCAATGTGATAGCTATGCCCTACACAGAGTCTCCAACAGTACCAGTGGACATTGAACCACCTGTAGAGACGACTGTACCCTCGGATGACTGGCCAGAATCTGTGGAAGTGACAGAGCAAGAAAGTGGTGACCCTGTAGAGCCTGAACTAGTGGGGACAAAGGAAACCAATGAAGTACCAGAGGACGTTGTGGTGCCCACTTTGCCTGAGGATGCCACATTACTGATAGATGAGCTGGGAATCAAGACCCCAAATGCCAAAGAAGTGTCAGTTCCACCCTGTTGCTCTGAAAGAGCCATCAAGCCTTTGTTAAAACTTACCTATGACTCTCCAGGGGCCCCCACTTTCTTGCCACTGCACGTAGTCCACTAAGGCATATATGTCACCCAAGATCTCTGCCTAGAATTTTTGTGTTCCCACCAAAAGTTAAACCACCCAGAGTGGGTAAAGCTAAAAAGGGTAAACGGGGAGGTTGAAACGTGTTTAAGGTAATGCTCCAAAACTGCAAAATAATAGTGCTGTAAAAGTATTTATTCTTTTGGTGCACGATTTAATGTCATGACCACTGTCTAAAACCTGAAAAGCTTTGTCAGTACCTGCCTTGTTATTGTGTAGATAGTTTGCATTTGTCTAGAGTAGACTATATTGTTGGCCTATGCTAGTCAGGAATCATTTGTCTAGATAGACTATACCTGTTTAAATTTTATGCTAATGTTTGTTGGTTCCAGGTCCCTGGCATGGGCTTAGCTGGGGAGAGTGTAACCCTCCACACACACACACACACACACACACACACACACACACACACACACACACAGGTGGGGCTTACCTGGATTGCCTCCCTGGGTGCTGCTCTGCAACTTGCCACCCAGTTCTGCCAGGTTCACAATCCGTTCCTGGGTCCCTTGTTGCCCTTGCCAACCCCATGTGCCTAACTCGTGTGGGGGACTGGAGGAGCGAGTAAAAGAAAAATTGCTCACTTGGTGGTTTGATGAATATGCATACTGCACAGTGTGCAAGCATTCGAGCAGGAAGCCTGCTCAAATGTGTGAGCTGGCAGTTGCAAGTTTGGCTGTTGATTAGTGCTACAGCGTTCAATTTGTAAAGCCACTCGGCAGCTCGTGGTAGCTCCCCTTCATGTACTCCAACCCCCAGAACTGCAAAAACATAATTGGGGGTCTGGAGGCATGTAAGGGAAGGGGGGGGGTGAACAAATCAATCTTTAAAAGTGCTCTTAAGCACTATGACATTAAGGAGAACATGTAACTTTAAGAGCAGCCGTGACTGCATTGAATATAGAAGCTCTGCCTGTTGCCTGGGGAGATGGTACTATGGCACTAGCAACAGGCAGGGGGATACCCTTGTGTAACCCCTAGGTGACGCTATCCCAAGGGCTACGATCCCTGTCTGCTTGACTAGTAGCAGGTTAAGGGGCCTGAGTTCTGAAACGGGTGCCTCCACCCGGAGGTCACGGTTGGTAGTGGTCAAGCTAACCTGGGCACAGCCCTCCGGGACACTGTAACCCCCCCTTTCCCCTCTAGTGGCCTGAACACTGTACAATAATCACTTTCACAATACCCCTGGTATACCACACAAGTACCCACACTGTCTGCACTTACCACCAGGGCTGGTTCCTCTGGCCTCGACCCTGGGGACCCCTGTAAAACAAGGTTAAGCACAGCAAATAGCAACAGTACAGTACTTTGAGCACAAACTGGAACCATAGTCAGATTACATGCAGAAAAGTTAGATCTAATTTATTCGGGACTTGAACAAAGGAGGGCAAAATCAGGTTAATTAGCTTAAAGGTTATATCAATCAAGCAGTTATGCATGCGCTTTGAGTCCCCCCACACAGTCCACCTCTGGGTACCCAGGTAGAGAAGAGATGGGCTAGCCAGGACAGTTACCCGGAGTTGCAGCTGGTTGGGGCCCTGTGATAGAAAACACAACATGCAGAGTACACAATATTTGTAATCTGGAGCCAGAGGGCTCAGTTCGAAAAGGAAACAAAACAACAAGACAATCAGATGGTACACTCAGATTAAGCTGTTGTTGTAGGGAGTTACCCTGGTATTTACTCACGATACCCAAGACTGGACACAGGCTGGACGAAAATCGAGACTGCAGGAGGTTGATCTGAAATGCCAGGAGAAGCAGGCCTCACACAAGCGCAGAGGCATCCTTCCTGTTCAAGCATGGAGCAGGGGGCTGATCCCCAGGCAGGTCTCTCGTCGATGGCTTCTCTGTGCAGTGGGTAGTCTGGGTGGGCCAGTCTGGCAAAGCCCAGACTGCATGGAGACAAGTTCGGAAGCAGTCCGTTTTGGGCTGGATACAGCTTCCAGCAAGCAGAACACAGTTCACACAGGTGGAACTAACTCACAACCCACTAGCAGTTCATAGCGCATTTACATGTACGGGAATTCTACTGTACCAGGTAAAGTGCTCCCCAGGCACAATCGCAAAGTCTCTGCACACACCGGAAGCTTAGGGGTAGCTGGAACTCCTGACATGCCGATCGCATTCAGCGAAAATATTCGGTCTTCTTCAGGTTGAGCCTGGCCCACTTCAGTAGCTCACTTCAGTCACACAAACTTGGATTTAGTCCAAAATAATTCTCTTCTCTCCCTCTCAGAAGCAGCACACCGGCATGCAGGCCAAAAACTTAGCCTTTTCAGAGTTCTCCAATGCAAATTCACTCAGGATAGCTGCTCAGAAACACTTCAGCTGCTTTTTGCTCAGCTTCCAGGTTAGTTCTAACTGAAAACTGCAAGCAGCCCAGGACTTCCCCAAGATCCAAAAGATTTGGTTGGCTGATTTGGCTATCAGTCAAAGCAAGAGCTCCCCCTTCAGTTACAAAAAAGACACAACCACAGTTCCTATAGATTTTGAATTCAGACAGCTCCTGTAGTCCGGCTACATTTTAGGTCCCACCAGCACTGATTGGTCCAATTTGCAGTCCAGGACCAAGATAGTGGAGACAAACAAAACAGTCCTTACTACAAAGAAAGCAGGTTAGACAAACTACATTATCATTATCATTCTAAATGGTTTTCAGCAAATAGTTACATCTTCCAACAGGGCTCCATCTCAGATTACTTATGCTGCAATTAGGCAGCTCTTAAAGAGACAGTACACCGAGGCTATACAAGCTCTGGTAATCACATTTAAACTGCTAAAATGCAGGACACCAGCCTGGCAGTGAGCATTTAGGCAATCTCAAGGAAGAGTTTTTGGGAACCCCCATTTGTAAGGGGGTTACACCTGCATGCCCCTCTCTGCCACCAGACACCAGGGCAAAGGGGCAGCTAATGGACTGCAGGGCATTTAATTAATACATCAATACAGTTTGGCTGCAAAAGACTCTTAAAGTTGGGACTGTACATATGAACTGTTACGTAGCAGGCATATTTGACACCTTTGACCTCCAAGCAGTCAATCAAAGTTTGAGGATTCCTAAAGCTATGGCTATGGCTCCTGGGTAGGGGGTATGAACTGTGTTCTTGGTGCCTAAACAGCCAACCAATCAGGCATCAAGGCGACTTGATGCACATTAATTTTGCAGATGAACATCTGTGTTCAATCAGTCAGAAGTTGCCTTTCTCTCCTCAGACCCCAGGGACAGATTCAACTCAGTGCAGTCTGGCAGAAGCTCTCTGTGAGTCTGGAGGGCTTGGACTGTGTCAGAAGGAAAACATTTGGAGGTCTGCCTAAGGCTTCCACAGTCAAACATCCAGGAGATTTGCTTAAAGTTCTCTATCACCTGGAGAGCCACAGTGTGTTTCTGAAAAGCATTTGCAACTAAACTTTTGCAGCATCTGAGTGAAGCCCCTCTCCCTGTGAGGAGGGTTCAACTGTGTTTTGCTAAATGCCTGAAGTGTGTTTGGGGTTAATCAGCCAGGACCTTGAGACATCTACAGAAAATCCCCATTGTCTGGAGAGTCCGTTTTGCAGCAAGAAGAAACAAGCACTTGTCAATGCCATATGCTGTCTTGCTGGCATTGGCATTGGTAGTTCAGGAGTTAGAGAGATGCACAATAGGAATGGCAGTGAAGTATTCAACTGACGCCAACCCCAACCCCACCCTGCAGAGACTGACAGGCATTGGGGTGTGCCTTTGGGTTGTCAGCCATAATGCCCACGCCATTTCACCTCACCCTACCCTGCAGATACCAACAAGTGTTGCGGTGTGCCTTGGGGTCTTTGGGCCTTATGCTCACCCCATTCTATAAGAAAATACGCTGAGATGGGTGCAGTATAGGAGAATGGGATGAACTTTGGGGCCGAAGAGTCCAAGGCACACCTTAGTGCCTGTCACTGGCTGCAGGGTGGGGGTGGGGGTGGAATGGCACGAGCATTACAGCCAACATTCCCAAATCACACCCTTGACACCTGTCAGTCTCTACAGGGTGCAGTGTTATGGATGAAAACCCTACTGTCCCAGGCGTTTGTTGGTATTTTCACTCAAAATTTTCAACATGGGCTTTTTGTGACCACACGTCATGAACAGTGGCACTATCAGTTCATTAGCCGAAAGGTGATTTTGCACAGTGACTGCGCCATTTGGTGCCACAAGTGTGAAAACACATTTTGGGAAGCATGTGAAAAATGACAGCTGTACTGTTCATGAGGAGAGGGTATAAAAATGGCAATGTTGAAAATCTGGAGTGAAAACATGAAAAATTGGTGAAGTTGGAAGCGTGCGCAGAAACTGTGCAACACATGCCATAACACAATTATTTGGGGGATTTTGTTAACCACACTTTCAACATAGGCACTTTGGGACCTCCGCTCATGAACAGTCGTACTGTGATTTTGTTAATCTGTCCCGAATGTTGATTCCCACAGCGAGTGCGCCATTGTGTGCCAGATGTGTGAAAACGCATTTCAGGCAGGATGTGAAAAATGACAGCTGTACTATTCATAAGGAGGTGTGAACAAATGGCAAATATTAAAAAGTGCCGATTTATGAGCGTGTATGGAAACAGGTGAAATAAAACAAATGTTGGGCACGCTGGGGTGGGCAGATGCCCCACAACTTCCAGGCGGTGGATGTTGGCCACACTGGGGTGGGTTCCCAGTGTGCCACACAATGGCCATGGGGGGGGATCAGTTTTTGGACTTTGGGGGCCTCCAGAAAACTCCATGACTGGGGCCCTATAGACAGAAATTTTCAGGTCCGAGTCTTGGAGGTGCAAAAATAGCAACGGACTGAGTGGAGCCCTCTTATTGGTTCCAGTACATAACGTCCAATGTCAGCACGTATTAATGGTGCAGCAGAATAGGGGAACTGCCAACAAAGCTTTTTAAGATGGCGTTCGAGCTCAGAAACTTGGGCATCCATAAACCGCAAATAAACAGCAAGTCAGACTCCGTCCAACAGAAGTTCAAATCAACACACCAGGGGAGAACAAGGAGGACTATTAAGGTATGATGCTGCTCTGCTCACACAGGGAGCCATGTCAGACAGACTGAGACCATATGTGTTGTTGATCAGGGCAGGGAGCCAGCCAGGGAGTGTGTGGGAGTGTGGGAAAATGTTGTGCACCAGGCTGGTGATCCGTGGAGAGGGGCAGTTTGCTGCAGTGCTTGCCCACCACCATGTGCGGCGTGGGCTGGGTTTAAACCGTTTGCTGCACTCACTCACAGCTGCCACCGTCACGTTTATTTAAATGTTTCACCAAGAAAGGAACATACAGGAGGCGTGTCATCTGTGCCACTGCATGATGAGCGTGTCTCTGATTACAGCAGCACATTTCTTTCAAGTTATGGGCACTTTACATCATTCTTGTGTCAGTGCTAGCATGCTGGCTTATTGGGGAATGAGGGGACACACCTACTAATCTGTATTTGTTTCATGGATACCTTGTAACTCTCCCGGGTCGCACCTGAAAATAGGCACTTGGCTGTCTAGTGTGCTTACCTGGTTACCAAAAGCAAATAAATAAAGCATGCCCTGCATTCACCAACACTGACACACCTCTGCATTTCTCCTACTACCACAAGATGTTGCTTGTACAAGCGCAAGACAACATAAAAATTACTTACCACAGTAATTTTGTTTCTAGGGACATGGATATGTTGTTCATCCACACTGTCTGGCAGGTTCCTTGCCGCTTTAAATCTTGCCGGAAGGTCTTCAAGCTGGCTCCTCCCACCCACCCGGGTGGTAAAACTCTTGGCTCCGCCCCATGATGCCAGATCTTCCTTACTGCTTGGAAGCTCAGGTTCCCTTCTTAACGCTCTGCGTTATAGACTGGATCCTAATTCTTCGGTTCGCCACAAAATAATTCTAAAGTTTTCAAGACTTCGGTCTAATTACTCCCTCGTGGCTGTGATGGACAAATCAACTCCCGGAATTCAGCGGTGCCCATGTGGGCAGAAAATGTCCAGGATGGACCCGCACTCCATGTGCGTCTACTGCCTCGGCCTAGATCACGACCCGCAGGCCTGTGAGTTATGTCGATCGTTTTCCGCCAACATCCTAGAAGACCGTGCTGCCCAGTTACAGCTTGGGCGCCCCAAGAAGCGCTACCCACCAGTGAAGTCCAAGGAGGCCCATTGGGCGGTGTCCGCAGTGGCTGGCTCAGCTGAGCAACTCGAGCAGATGATCGCCCTCGAGGAGGAGGCAGCCCAGGCCACATCCTCATCTTCCTCGGTCGCGGCATTTATCCTGCTCTCTCTGGGATCCTCCTACACAGCTTCTTTTAAGGAGCTTTGCTAATCCATTTCCACAAAAGGAGAGGGCCATCGGGACACTATTTTGGTCCAAAAAGGACTTCGAAAGGTAAGTCCCACCCGGTCGTTAGGGAAGGGAGGAGGTCCCCTTCCCGGACGGTCGACACCTGACTTCTGTTGAGGTTGCGGCTAAGGCCGATGGCTTCACGGTGTCCCCGTCAGGTCAGCCGGCCGAGACACCCATCGACGCAGTTGAGATTTTTCTTGACCCATAGGACGGGCTGTTGACTGGTGAAGCCGACAACCCTTCTTCACTGGTTCTCCCGGTGGAGACCGAGGACTTGCCTGTGCCTCCTGTGCCAGAGTCCCTGATCAAGGCTCCCGAGCTGAGGGAAGAGCGGGTGTCCACCGCTCCTTCCCAGACCCACTCTCGGAAACACCGAGGGTCTCGGTCTTGGTCTCGGACCTCGTCTCGGTCCAGCCGATCCCGCCGACATCGGCAGTCTCAGTCTCGGCACCGAGGTAAGCAGCGCTGCAGCTCGTCCTTGTCTTCTTCCTTGGAAGAGGAGAGGCTTCGGTGCAAATTGTGTCGACGCTACGAGGACTTAATGTGGCAGCAGTTACTTTTATCTGGGAACAAGCCGCCGCCGTCGCCTTCCCCGGCCATCAAGTGGCTGTCACCTGAAAAGCCGAAACAACCCCTCACTGTAGTCGAGGTGCCCAAGCCTGGGCAGGTTGTTCAGCCAAAACCAGCTGCCCCACTGATTGTGGTGGAACCTCCGCCTCCACAACTGAAATCGGGGGTGCCGACCAAGGACTCTCGGTCAGGTCAGGGTCTGCCCCACAGGTTGTCGGTCACCCTCACTCCCGACTGTCCTCAGCAGGTGAAGGGTTGCTCAGGACCCAGAGAGCTCTTCGAGGCCTCCTCGGAGTCTGATGATGACTCCTCCCTGTTTTCCAGACACCTTGACCTGGAGTCCTCTGGGGGGCAATCGATGGATGAGAGCCCATCGTTGTTTATGGGTCTGCTTTGGCTCATCTCGGAGTCCACCAGGATGCAGCTCGAGCCCGTATCCAAGTAGGCCAAGTATCCTCTGACGGAGATACTGGACTGAGGGGACTCTCCCACGGAGGTCTTTCCAGTGGCTGAAGCATTGTTGGCCCAACCTTGGAACTCTGGCAGCGGCCGGCTTCCTGTCCTGCGCCTTCAGCCAGGATGGCCAGGAAGTATGCAGTTCCTAATGGCTCTTTGTTTTTTCAGAGCACCCCTCAGCGGAGGAGTTAGTCACCGATAGCGTTTTACAGCATTCCGGGAATGCTAGGGATGTGGATAAGCCCCCCGACAAGGAGTCCAGAAAGCTGGACTATGCCGGGCGCAAGGTGTATGCTGCGTCCTCCCTAGGCCTCCACCAAGCCAGCTCAGTCGTGCTGATGGCATCCTTTTCCCATGCCCTCATGGGCTCCCTGGATGAGGTGATCCCTCATCTCCAAGCTGACCTGCAGACCACGGTCAAGCAGCTGCGGGATCAGAGAAGGGCGGTGGCAAAACAGCAGCTCCAAACGGCTCTGGACATTGGAGACTCCTGTGCCAGATCAGTAGCAGCCGCAGTGGCCATGCACCACAGAGCATGGCTGAGGATATCCACCTTTACGGCGGATACCCAGCATAAATTGGCGGATGTCCCCTTTTTGGGGACTGACCTGTTCGGCCCTGGAGTAGAAGGCCACCTCCAGCGGATCAAAAAGTCCAATGCTACGCTGGACTCGGTCACCTCCACCCAGAAGGACAAGGGCTGTCGTCAACAACATAAGTCCTTTCACCTTTCTGCGTCTGCGGCACGTCCGGCCCAACAACACCAGCATCAGGGCCAGAAGGCTCATGCTTTGCATCCCAAAGCCAAGCCTGTGGCTTCCTCTAATAGGAAGCAGGGAGGAAAAGCCCAGGAGGTCCCTCGGCCAGTTCCTCCTCCAAGCCTGCTCAGTGACGGGTTGAGGGGTGTCACCCCAAGCCTCGTCCCTCCCCCATGGGGGGGTGGCTCTGCCACTTCCTTTCAGCCTGGTTCACCATCACCATGGACCACTGGGTGCTGGAGGTGGTAGGAAAGGGCCTGCCTCTGGAGTTCAAGCAGGCCCTGCCCTTCTGAGCCGTCGCCCCTCGGGGGGCTACGGGATCCACAGCCTCTCTGTCAGCTCGCCGATCTGACATTGCCCTGCTCCTTGAAAAAGAGGTGATCAGGAAGGTGGTGGATCCTCCACCAGACCCGGGGTTTGTGCCCAGGTACTTCCTGGTCCCGAAACGGACTGGGGGCTGGCGCCCCATTCTAGACCTGCACGACCTGAACAGGTTCCTAAGGTCTCGAACCTTCAGGATGGTCACTCTGGCTCAGATCATTCCATCCTTGGAATGAGGTGTGTGGTTCTGTTCTCTGGACTTCCAGGACGCGTTCTTTCACGTCCCAATCCATCCGTCCCACCAGAGATTCCTCCACTTCAGGGCAGAGGGATCCCTCTACAAGTTCCGGGCCATGCCCTTCGGCCTTTTCCTAGCTCCCAGGGTCTTCACCAAATGCATGGCAGTGGTGACAGCATTCCTGCGGCACCGAAGAGTCTGGGTGTAGCCCTACCTGGACAACTGGCTGACTGCAGCCTCCTCCAGAATGGAGGTGGAGCGGTCCAGAGATCTGGCCCTCCAGGTTTGCTCTCAGGTTGGCCTCCTCATCAATGAGGCCAAGTTGGAACTCGTGCCAAAGCAGGTGATACAATTCATCGGGGCAGAGTTAGACTCTCTACGAGCCAGAGCATGGCTCCCGGCAGACAGGGCCGAGGTTCTTTCCTCCTTTGCCCAATCATTTCAGGTTGGGCAACTGTGCCCTGCCTGGGACTTTCTGCACCTCCTAGGCCTCATGGCGGCCTGCACCAGCGTGGTCCATTGGGCCCGCTGGTACATGCATCCCCTTCAATGGGGGCTGGCCAGCCAATGGTCACAGCACTCCGATCCCTTGGATCAGCTAGTGACAGTGACCCAGGGGATGTGGAATACCCTCCAGTGGTGGACCATTCCAGCACATCTGCAGGAGGGCATCCCGTTCGTCCGCCCTGAGCCGACGGTCTCTCTATCGACCAATGCTTCTCTGATGAGTTGGGGTGCCCATCTGGGGGAGCACAGAGTGCATGGCCTCTGGTCCCCTCGGGAATCCCGATGCCAAATCAACCTGCTGGAGCTTCAAGCAATTTGCCTAGCCCTCACCGCCTTCGCTCTGTTTCTATGGGGTCAAGTGGTCCAGGTCCAGACGGACAATACCACGACCATGTACTACCTAAACCGCCAGGACGGGACGCGCGCCATGCCTCTGTGCAGGGAAGCTGTCCGCATTTGGTCACTCGTGTGCAGCCTGGAGGTGGATCTCCTTGCCATCCATGTGGCAGGAGCCTCCAACATTCTGGCCAATGCCCTAAGCCGGATAGGGTCTGCGTCCCACGAGTGGTCTCTCCTGTCGGAGGTAGTACAAGATCTGTTCTCCCATTGAGGCATGCCTCAGGTGGACCTGTTTTCCTCCAGAGAGAATGCGAAGCTGAGACTGTTTCATGCCTGCCCCCCTAAGCAGGACTCGCTGCAGGGGGATGCCTTCTCGAGGCCGTGGACCCCGGGCCTCTTCTATGCCTTCCCCATTTCCCTTGATTCACAAGGTGCTTCTCAAGGCGAGGAGGGACAAGGTGCAGGTGATTCTGGTAGCCCCAGACTGGCCCTGCCAGTTCTGGTATCCAGATCTCCTCAGTCTCAGCTCCAGGCTCCTGAGGCAGCTTCCAGCCCGCCCAGACCTGATCTCAGTCAATCAGGGGAAGGTATTCTATCTGGACCTTCAATCCCTGCACCTGATGGCCTGGTTCCTGAGCAGCTAGAGTTCCAGGCCTCAGGTCTTTCCGACAAAGTCCTCAACGTTGTTGAGGCATCCTGTAAGGAGTTGACCAGGAAATGCTACACCTTTAAATGGAAGAGATTCTCCATTTAGTGTCAGGGCAAGGGCCTGGACCCTTCCTCCTGTTCCTTGGCTAGCATTCTGGACTACCTGTGGTCCCTTTCTCAGCAAGGGCTCTGGTCGATGACCCTCAAGGTGCACCTGGCAGCCACCTCTGCTTACCGGGCACGGGCCGGGAAGCAGTCGGTGGTGCAGGAGAAGGTGGTCAGGCACTTTTTCAAAGGCCTTGATCACATATCCCCTCCGGTGCGAGAACCTCCACCTCTGTGGGATCTACTGCTGGTATTGGCTAAGCTCATGGGCTCATGGGCAAGCCATTTGAACTGATGCACAGGTGTGACATCTCTCACCTGTTGTGGAAGACCGCCTTCTTGGTGGCTATCATGTCAGCCAGAAGGACGGGAGAGCTCCAGGTGCTTTCCATCGAGTCTCCTTATCTGGTCTTCTACAGGGACAAGGTCGTCCTGTGCCCCCAACCGAAATTCCTTCCGAAGGTGGTGTCAGAGTTTCATCTTAACCAGGTGTTGACTCTGCCGGTATTCTACCCCAATCACACCTCGGAGGCCGAATATAGGCTCCATACTTTGGACCCTAAAAGAGCTCTCGCTTACTACAAGGAGCGAATGGCTGAAGTTCGGGGAGAGGTTCACCAGCTGTTTGTCACCTACGCTGAAGCCGCACCTGGCAGATCTGCAGCCAAGCGGACGATAGGCAGGTGGGTCACCTCCTGCATAGATCTCTGCTACAGGTTGGCGGGCATGGAGCCTCCCAGAGGGATAAGTGCTCATTCTATCCGCCATACCGCTGCATCGGTGGCTGCTTCCAGGGACGTCCCTATCCAGGAAATCTGCAGGGCTGCTACCGGGAAGTCAGCACACACCTTCATTACCCATTACCACATCGACCTTGAGTCACGCCGGGATGCTGGTTTTGGGGCCTCGGTTCTCCAGTCATTATTCCCTAAGTAGGGGGTGTACACCTTGCTTCCCTCCTCCCAGAGAACTGCTAGGAGTCTGCCAGACAGTGTGGATGAACAATATATCCATGTCCCTAGAAATACAGGTTACTCACCTGTAACAGGAGTTCTAGGAATGGTATATGTTGTTCATCCACACGACCCATCCGGTCTCCCCGGCTTTAACGCACAACCTGGCTTCCAGCGGGCTAGATCTGGCGTAATGGGCCGGAGCCGAGAGTTTTACCACCTGGGTGGGTGGGAGGAGCCAGCTTGAAGACCTTCCAGCAAGATTTAAAGCAGCAAGGAACCTGCCAGACAGTGTGGATGAACAACATATACCATTCCTAGAACTCATGTTACAGGTGAGTAACCTGTATTTCTTCCAAGGGCTCTCCTAGTAGGATTAGACAATATGCAGTCAACTCAGAATCCCTGACTGTCCCTGGAGCTCTGATGTGGAATGCATGCAAATCATGGAACTTAGAATGCAACATTCAAACTGTTGCCTCTAGGTGGACTGTGTTTCATCTAACTGCCAGATTTGATTTTTGCAGATGAAAAAGGACTAGACTATTTGAATTAAATAATTGTAAGTTAACATCCTTAACAATGATACCTTTCCCTTGGTAAAAAGGATGGGTTCCAAAAAGGAAAAGAAGAACACAAAAAAAGAAGCGCTAGGTACACTAGACATACTGTACATGTGTGCATTAAAATATAAAGTTAAGCCAATGATTAATGGCATCATTAGAAACTCCCATAAAAGTACTGCTGAACCTATTCAGGTTATGCAAGGTCTAATCCTACAGTGAGATCCCTTGGAAGAAACAATCATATTACTATGGTAAGTAATTTTTTCTTCAAACCCCAGGAATCTCCTAGTAGTATTAGACAATATGCAGACTACCAAGCAGTATCTTGGAAGGTGGGTACAGAACCTATTTGGGAAAAGGGTTCTGCAATACTGCAGTGCCAAACCTCGCATCAGTCTTGGACTGGATGTCCAGGCAGTAGTGCTTCGTGAAGGCATGGACTATACTCCAGGTAGCTGCTTTACAGATTTCCAACAAGGGGATGTCCCTTGCAGATGACACAGAGGCAGCAGTTCTACGAGTGGAATGTGCCCTGAGTCCTTGTGACAGCTGTTTCTCAACCTTACTGTAGCAGAACTGGATGCAGGATACTATACAATGTGCTATTGACCCCTTTGAGGCAGGCCTGCACTTTGCCATAGGTGATGAACAGTTGAAAGTGGGAATCCCTGATGTCCTTGGTACGAGTGGTGTAATAGCTGAGAGATCTCTTTACATCCAAACTATGATGCTTCAATTCCCCTGAACTGGATTTGGCTGTGAAAAATACAGGAAGGATGACAGACTGGTCCAAGTGAAACTCAGATATCACCTTTGGAACGGACTTCCTGTTAGTCCTAAGAACCACATTGTCCCTATGGAAGATAATGTAATTAGGGGCAGTGCAAAGAGCTTGGAGCTTGTGCACCCTTCTTGCTGAAGTGATTGCCACCAGGAAAACAGTTTTCCATGTGACATATTTCAGATTGGCTGTAGCCATAGGCTCGAAGGGAGGTTCCATGAGTTTGGCTATGCACAAATTCAGGTCCCAAGGAGGGACTGATTTCCTAACAGGAGGGAACATATGTGCCAATCCTTTGAAAAAGTTCCTGAAAATAGGGTGTGAAGCTATTGTTCTCTGAGTACCTGCAGACAAATAAGCAGATACTGCTGCTAAGCGAACCCTAAGGGTTGCAGGCATTAGGCCTGGAGCCTGCAAGTGCACCAGATAATCAAGCAATGTAGATAAGCTTGCCTTAAGGGGATTAATTTGCTTAGGCATGCACCAGATAGAAAATCTTTTCCATTTTTGAAGCATGTCTTTCCTGTGGAAGTTTTCCTAGAATCTTTCAGTACTTTAAGTACTTCTAACAGGTTAAATTCAGAAAATTCTAACCCCTCATGAACCAGGCCTTCAGGTGAAGGATCTTGAGGTTTGGGAATACTATCTGACCCTGAAGAGCTGTTAGGAGATTGTGTCTCTGGGCAGATGAATGGGTTGCCTGGTGGACAGGACAAGCAATAGAGGGTACCATGGCTGCCTGGTCCAGTTGGGAGCAACCAGTATCATGGTTGCAGGCTGACTCCTCAGCTTGATGAGGACTCTTGACACCAGTGGAAATTGGAGGAAGAGCATAAAGAAATGTCCCCGTCCAATCTAGGGCTAAGGCCTCCATGGCACTGTGCCCAAGCAGGGGGGTCTGCAGCAATAAAGAGGGAGGGGTGGTTTTCTTTTGAGGCAAACGATCTATTTATAGGATGTCCCTACATCTGAAAACTGTGTCCAACACTTGCCTGTTCAAGGCCCATTCGTGATGATCCTGGTTGATTCTGCTCAGTGAATCTGTCAGTGTATTGTGTTTTTCTGGAAGGTGAATGGCAAACAGATGCACCCCCAGGGAATATGCCAGGGACCAAATTTTCATGGCCTCTGTGCACAGCCTTGAGGATCTTGTGCCCTCCTGCTTGCTGATCTACAACATGGTAGTTGTGTTATCTGTCCTGACCTGGACTGCGTGACCCTCAACTGAGGAGCAAAGGCCTTTAGGGCAAGGAAGACTGTTCTCAATTTTAAAAGATTGATGCACAGCTTGGATTCTTGAGGTGACCACATTCCACTGATTTTGAGGTCGCTTTGTGTGTGACCCCCACCCTAGGAGGGAGGCATCTCTTGTTAGGACAATAGTGTGGTGCTGTTGCTGAAAAGGGATACCCTGTCAGAGGTTGTCCCTTTCTTTCTACTACTGCAAGGCCAGTAATAGAGTTTTTGTAACTGGTACTAGCTTTGAAATGGGATCCCTTCTTTGGGACCAATAAGATCTGAGGTGATACTGAATATCCCTCATCTGAAACCTCTAGCCCAATACTACTGCAGTAGTCGAGGCCATGTGTCCTAGTAATGTTAGGAATTGTCTTGCAGTTCTGGGATGACCCAAGGGAAATGAATTTGCCAAGGTCAGTAGATTTGTCACCTTCCCCTGTGGGAGGAAAGCTTTTCCATAGAGATTATCCAGTTCTGCTCCGATGAATTCCAGTGACTGAACTGGTTCCATCAGAGATTTTTGAAGATTGATAAGGAAACCCAGTGACTCCAGGGTATTTGAGTCACTCTGATGGAATCCTTTACCTGCTGATATGACTCCCCTGTGACTAACCAGTCATTCAGATAAGGGAATACAGAGATTTCCTGCCTTCTGAGGTAAGCTGCCACCACTGACAGACACTTTGTGAATACCCATGGAGCAGAAGTGAGCCTGAAAGGGAGTGCTTAGAACTGGTAATGACCTGAGGGCAGAGAGAACCTTAGTTTTTTTCTGTGGCAAGATCTGACTGGAATGTGAAAACGCCTTTCAGATCCAGAGATGCCAGCCAATTTCCTTTCCTTAGTGAAGGAATAACTATGGCCAGTGTTACCATTTTGAACCTGGACTTTGCGAGGTGTTTGTTTAGGTATCTGAGATCCAGAACTGGCCACCAATCTCCATTTTTCTTTTCTGTCAAAAAGTATCTCTGAGTACATGCCCTTTCCCCTTTGAGTAAAAGGGACTGGCTCTATTGCCCTGGCTTTCAGGAGCTTTTTTACCTCTAACTCCAGTGGAATAGTCTCTGCAGGGGTTGAAGGCCAGAAAACCTTGTGGCCCTGGAGTTTTGGAAACTGTTTGAACTGCAGACAGAGACCCTGATTCACTACCTCCAGGACCCAAGTGTGTGTGGTAATGTTTTTCCCAGTGTCGAAAGTAGAGAGCCAGCCAGCCCCCTACTGGAGGAGGGGTGGCAGCCTGTTCTGTGCAGTCAGGGGTTCTGTCTAGACTGGGGTCTAAGAGCTGGAGCTGAACTGGCTCACCTAGAAGACCTCCTGCCCCTGCCCCGTAGTACCCTCTGACCAGTGTATACTCTACAGGCATAGAGTATGGGGCATATGACTTGGGGCAGTAGAAGTGGAGGTTCTCTCTCTCTCTCTAGTGGAGTTATTCCTGTAGGTGGTTTTGTACTCTTCCACCTTTTTCATGTATGCCTCAGTTTTTTCACAAAAAGGGGAATTGTTTTCGCAAGGGAATCCATAGCCTTTAACTGAGTGTCTGGTGTAACACTAGTTGCTCTGAGCCAAGCAAACTTTCTTAAAGAAACTGATAGGGCCATCATTCTGCATGCAGCATCATTTGCATCCACAGCCATGTAAAACTGGTACTTTCTCACCCCAGGAATTCTTCAGCATGTATTGACAGGTGCAATATGGCAGCTGGGTCAAGCTGCCCCAGAGAGGTGGAGTCAATGCAAATGAGGAAGACAATGGCCAATCAGGATAGAGAGAGGAGAGAGTGCTGCCTGCAGTCAGCCTGAAGGACCTCAGAACTTTTTCTCTGCTGAATTGTCAACACTGCCCCGGAGCTCTCTTTCTCTCTTCAGAGACCCTCCTGTGAGATATGTCTTACTTTTGAGTGCTGCCTTTGAGGTATTTTGAGATATTTGCCTAATTTTTACCATTTTTACCATGCCTGCATTTGGTTCCGCACAGTCGCGAGGTTGTTACAGTTCTTCCTGCTTCAGCATTTTTTTCTGAGGTAAAAGTTTATCGTATGCACAATAAAATTGTATAATTTTTATTTTATTCAACAGTATTTAGTCTATAAGCTTGTATTTTTTTTTGCATTTGAGTCAAAATAAATGTTTTTTATTCGCCTTGAGCGGAAAATTTTTTCCCACATTAACGGTATTTTCTGGAACCACTTTTCTTTACATTTTATGTAATATAACATTGTTTGAAGGGTAATTCCCATCTCTTCTCTGGGGTAAAACCTTCTTTTATTGTGCAGTGGGCTACTGTTGGCAAGAGGTGTGCAGGCCGCCACTCGCCCGCCGCACACCCGAGACTTGGATCAACTCCTGACCGCCTGCCTGGTCCCCTAGCCCGGATCACCACACAGGCAGTCACCACTGAAGCGGTGCCCCACAACCTGAGGCGGTGCCGAACGGCCGTCTTGTCGGCAGCCGCCAACCCACCGCACACCCGAGACCTGGATTGACTCCTGACCGCCTGCCTGGTCCCCCTAGCCCATATCGCCACACAGGCAGTCACCGCTGTAGCGGCGCCCCACAACCTGAAGTGGTGCCGAACGGCCATCTCGCCGGCTGCTGCCCACCCACTGCACACCCGAGACCTGGATCAACTCTTGACCGCCTGCCTGGTCCCCTAGCCCGGATTGCCAACAGGCAGTCAACGCTGAAGCGGCACCCCAAAACCTGAAGTGGTGCCAAATGGCCGTATCGCAAGGCCGCAGCCTGCCCGCCGCACACCCGAGACCTGGATCAACTCCTGACCACCTGCCTGGTCCCCTAGCCTGGATCACCACACAGGCAGTCACCGCTGAAGTGGTGCCCCACAACCTAAGGTGGTGCCAAATGACTGTTTCGCCAGCCGCCACCCGCAGGGCGCACACCCGAGACCTTGATCGACGCCTGTCTGCCTGCCTGGTCCTCTAGCCTGGATTTCCACACAGGTACTTGCTGCTGCTACTCGCTACCTTCGTTCTCCCCTGGGGCTCTCTCCTGATTGGTGTGGCTACTCCTGAGCTGATTACCGATTGGTCCACCGGCCGAGGACTGCCCTGCTGATTGGTGCACCTTTTTCCTTCGGCTTTGTGGGCTAACAGTGCAGCGCTTTTCTTTGTGACTGTTTCAGGGCTGATTTCTATGCTGGCAGATAACTCTACCACAAGGGTCTTTGTCCCACCTCCCCTTCCCCTCCCAGACCTCCATTAAATAGGCCATAGCTCCTCCCTCATGGCCCCCCCATCTCCTCTCATTGGCTTCTCTACAAACTATCCTGAGCTGAGATTAACACAGAGGTGGAAGTAACCCCAAACTGCTTCTTTTGTACTACAGTTTCTGGCCTGCTACACTTACTGCCTAAAATTGCCTAGGTTGCTTGAACTGCCTGTTTCCCTCACAAATCTTCCTTCTGTCAGTATTCTTGCTAGGTCAGTGTGAATGCCATCTCGCCTAATACTCCGCCTGATCCCCCACTTACCTACCTACATCACTTCTTTGTGAATTTTTGGCCAGACACCATACTAATTATACCTTTTTTCGGCTGACTCTCAACCTCCCTGGACTGCGATCTGTTAGTCACAGCCCCACTACTGTACTACCAAAAATGACCCCAGTGATGCTACTGTATCTTATGATCACACTACCACTACTCCTCTTGTCCTTGCCTGAGGTACTTCAAAACAAAGCAACCCCCTCCACTTCGCATACCAGGATTACTACTACTCTAATCTCCTGATACTTCCTTCTCCCTGCCATGACCCCTCCCCAGTGCTGTTAAACAGGATCTGGAGCCACTTGGCTGCCCATGTACATAAGAAATGCCATCTACACCTATATGCCCGTGGTTCATTCTTGCACCGCAAGCTCTGGTACTTTATCCTGCTTGCTGTCCTGCTCTCTGGCGCTGTTCAATTAAATCCAGGACCAACCAATGTTCTACCTGACACTATTACCAACACCAAAGGCCTTATCATAGCACATCACAATATCAAGAGCCTTGCTCACAATCTTACTGAGCTTGAATCTTGGACCACCCTATACAAGCCTGATATTATATGTCTAACCGAGTCGTGGCTAAAACCTTCCATACCCGATTCTCTATGCCCCTTTCCCCATTATAACCTTCTGAGATTTGACAGGGCTGCGCACAAAAGAGGGGGTGGAACAGCTGTCTACTTTAAAGATCACCTTGATGTCTCTGCAGTACATACAACTGCCCTACCCCACTGTGAGGCACTTCATGCCCTGCTCACTCTTGGTACCAATAAACTCCACATCATATGTGTCTACAATCCCCCTACAAATGGGCAAATAGGGCTGGATGAGTTACTGGAACAAACTGAATGCCTTGTCGGAAGAAATGAGGTCATCATACTTGGGGACCTAAACATAAATTGGCTGGGCAGAAACCAAACCACAATAATGACCAAGCTGCAGAGTTTTAACCGGCACCAGCTTATAGGTGAACCTACCAGAATTGCCCTTCGGTCCAACACACTACTAGACTGGGTAATGACCAATCACCCTGAAAATGTAATCGCCTCTGGAGTACTACCAGACACCATCACTGATCACTCCCCAACGTACTGTAAATGGAACAAAGGTAAGCCTACCCAGATGGGACCTCACTTCATTACTTTCCGTAACTATGCAAATTTTGACTCTCAATCTTTCCTGCACGACATTGCCTTGACTGATTGGTCTCCCATTCTCTTATCTGATGATGCACAGACTGCCCTGGACCTGCTCTTGAAGCACTTCCTAGTGATCCAGGATAAACATTGCAAACCCGTAACCGTCGGGTACAAAATAGACAAACCCGATGGTTGAAAGCTGACCTACTAGCTAAGCTTAAGCTAAAGGACAAAAACTGGCTTCACTATAAAAAGCCAGGGCTAGACTCTGACCTTAATAACTACAAGGCTCTATGAAATACATGCAAAAAGGACATCAAAAAAGCCAAGAGCTTGTACTGCAAAGACCTACTGACAAACTCCTATGGTGACCCCAAAACATTTTGGTCACATATTAAATTCTTTCTTGGTTCTAATCTGGCATCTGCCCCTAATGACATGTCACTTGATGGGGTACATTGTAATAACCCTAGAACCACTGCAAACTTTTTCAACAATAAATTCTCGGACTTAACCAACTACACCTCCTCTTTTCCTGCCCAACCGAGTGTATCCACCTGACCTATTGCAAACAGTGCTCAGTTCTTTTTCAAATCAGTCACAAAAAGTGAAGTGCTAAGATTGCTGAACCATAACTTGGACAGCTCAGCAGCTGGCTCGGACAGTCTAGAGCTCTGGCTCCTAAAGATTGCAGCCCCTTTCATCGCTGCCCCCCTAGCCATGATTTTCATGCTCTCCCTGTGCCAGGGACACATCCCTGACATATGGAAAACAGCTAGGATTACTCCTGTTTTTAAAAAAGGAGATCGTAGAGATCCCTCAAACTATAGGCCCATTGCCATCCTGTCTGTCCTAAATAAGAAGCTTGTAGCTACCCAGACAATTGACTTCTTACAGAAGCATGACCTACTCACCAATACCTAGCATGGGTTTCATGAAGGCCATAGCACTACTACTGCCCTCCTCAAATTCACGTCAGATACTCAAATGGCCATGGACTCTGGTCTCCTCACTGGTGCAGTTTTCATTGACATGACTAAGGCATTTGACTTAGTTGATCACTCCATCCTTCTGGCCACCCTGGCATCACTAGGTTTCTCAACTAACGTTGTTAGATGGTTCAGGCGCTACCTAACTGATAGGGCTCAAATTGTCAAATACAACTCGACCCTCTCGGAGAAAAACATAATAAATATTGGTGTGCCACAAGGCTCCATCCTTGGGCCCTTACTTTTCTCTCTCTTCATAAATAACATCTCCGGTGACCTCCATGGGACAGCCTCCCTGTTATATGCAGACAACATTGTGCTGTATACTAGTGCAAAAAGCATTGATGACATAAACAAACGATTCCCTCTTGACTTCCAACTAATACAAAAGTGTTTTTTTAACCACAAACTTGTATTAAATGAGTCTAAAACCCAAGCTGTGCTCTTTGGATCAAATGTGAAGCTCAGGCAGGCCAATCCAAAATTTAAAATGACCTCCTTAAATGGCTCTGCAGTCGGGGTAGTAAATTCATTTAAATATCTGGGCATTACCCTTGATCCATCATTAAATTTCAACTCACACATCAATCTAACTTGCAAACTGGTACATGCCAAACTTGGTATAGCCTACCGAACCAGCTATATGCTTACTCCCTCTGCAAGGCTTGCCATTGCCCGTGGCATACTCCTACCATCGTTTACCTATGGTGCTGCAACATATGCCACTGCTTGCAAATCGACCCTTAAGAAATGGGATGTTACTTATAACAACATCTGTCATTATGCCTCCTCCTCACATTGGCTGAAACACCACTGTCTCCTCTATCCTGACCTGGGTTGGCTTCCTCCCACTGAACTAAGTCTACTTGCTTATGGCTCTATCATTGACAATATGGTCCATATCTACAAACACCTGAATCCATGGCAAGCCTTTTTCAAAACCTTACTTCTTGTTATGGATTGCACTCCACTGAACTGGTCCCTGTGTTCATCCCCAGACACTGCACCACAAAAGGTGCTAGTGCTTTCACCTGCCATGCCCCCAAATACTGGAACTCCCTTCCACTAACCTTGTGCCAATCAACATCCCATGCATCTTGCAAAAAAGGGTTACATACTTATCTTGAAACTTCCCACAAATGCTCATGTTTTAAACCTCCCTAGCTCTTGTTATCCCAACCTTATCCCTCCTTTCTGATCTGCCTCCCTATACGCTCTGCACTTCTCCTCTTCTATTATCCCCCCAAGTTAACTGCACATTTCCCTTATTAGTACTGGAAATGGTCATTCTGTCGTGTTGTTTTCCCTCCTCAAGGCAATCTGTGGTGAGAATTTAGTTATTTGTACGGCTCCAGGTTAGCTAATTTTTTTCAACCTGCTTGTAAACTGTTTTAAATGATTTCTGTTGAATTTGTATTTGTGTACCACTCCATGTTAGCAAACACCTGCTTGTAAACTGTTGTAAATTACTTTTATTGTACCTGTATTTGGCATGTCTTTCTTGTATCATTGTTTTGTATCCTCCCCGGGTCATGCCTGAAAATAGTCATTGCTATGGCTAGCACACATCCTTGCTCAATATCAGACCATCAGCAGCTAGGGGGGGAGAGTGAGCTACTTTTTTTACTTTAGGGATGACAAAACCAATGTCTCTCTATGATCCTTTCCTTCCTACTGCCAAACAGGAAGTTCCTGTTGACAGTCAAATCCAGTGGCTATAAAAGTAGAACTGGCTTTGGGTGGGTGGAATGGAGGGCAAGTAGTAAGAAAAAAGGCTAGCACAAGGAAGTTGTAATTTGACTCACCTGCTTTTACAGTGTCTAAACCACACCCCCAGGTAAGCTCTCTTTCCTCCTACTGGTTTAGCAAAGTCAGCTGATACAGTACCCTTCACTGCACAGAACACACACTGACTTTCTTTTCTTTTCTTTCTTTTTTAACCCTAAATAAGACCCCTTCTACTTCTAATAAAGTTATCTGTCCACTTAATCTTAACAGACACTGACTCCTGCTGAGATATAGGTTTTAAATTAATAAGAAAATGTAGCTTCTTTTAGTTAGCTGCTTTCTGCTCTACAAGCAAGGCTAGCAACAGCTAAAGTAAATTTCCTTCGGTTCTCCTGCAGGCCTCAAACACTGAGCCTCTGCCACCAGTGTCAGCAGCTTTACCCCCCCTAGGATTTGAACCTGGTACCTTTTGCACCAAAGTCCATCACCCTACCGCAGCACTACTGAAACCACCAAGAATTGTTATTACTACTTGTGTGTTCTTACCTTGGTGTATATGCTTATCTGATCATCCTGTACTTGTTTGTGTCACTCTGTTCAATGCCTGTATTTCACTATGTTGTAACTGTTCTCATTCTGCTTGTAAACCTACTTTTGTAATCTCTCAGGTCGCACCTGAAAATAGGCATTCCTTGTCTAGAGTGCTTACCCGGTAAATAAAAGCTAATAAATAAATAAATATGGTACACTACCTGGTCCAAGAGGTGGTAATGTTTTCTAGTACTATGACTACTTCTACTAAATCTGATCAGCATGCTGAGGATGCTAAATCCTTAAAGAAGAAAAATGAAAGACATAGTGATCACCACCCAGGCAGGCAGCCAGTCACACATCGCATTGGTCAAGTGCAGTGCAGTAATAAAAATGTTTGCCACTGCCACTTGAAGACCTGACGACACACAACACAATGACATCCTTTCTAGTTCCACAATTGCTTGCTGCCAGTCACTGCCAAGTAATTTAAGTATTGCAAATAAAATATAGTAATATAATAATCTCAGCCCAGTTATTGCAAGTGAGATGTAACCAGGCTAGCATACCATGCACACACACAAACAATAAAGAAATTATATTAATTTTCAATTCAGTAGCATTTTTTCTGTAAAGTATTTGCAACTGAATATTGGGGACATGAGAAACGTAAGAGTATTCAGTTTCTGAACTTTCAGGCATCTGCTAAGCCATGACTGTACAAAAATTAAACCAGTACAGTCAGGACTCAGAATCAGTTGCTATGGGAAAAAAAAAGTGACAAGCAGTAGTAGTAAGGAGTAGGACTGGAGTAAGGACAAAAAGTGATAAATAAGTAGTAGTCATGACTTGTGAGGGCAAAAATTGATAGTAGTAGTAGTAGAAGGCAGCAGTACCTACCTTCCAGGTCAGATAGTGGTACCAGGTACCACAAAGTAAGTTTGTGACATGAAATGCAATTACTTGCTGTATTTGGACTCTGAGGCCGGGATACTCAAAGCTGCGCAACTGAGTTGCGCTGGCGCAAGTACGGACATGCGCCAAGGAGCGATATTCAGTGGAAGCCATTGTGCAGTAAACTCCATCAGCGGCATGTCTGCTAACTGAATGCATGTGCAAGAGCGGGGGTGCCCATGAATATCCGCGAAGTCAATTTTCAACCACGGAACCATGGGGCAAGTGCAGAACAAAACCTGGATGCGCCGAGCAGACTTGGGCCTATAAATACAGGGTGCAAGCACACAGACAGCACTTGCACCAGGTGAGAGGGAGAGAGAAAGAGTGGCAAAACACAGCAAGAAGGAAGGACAGACAGACAGAAAGACAGACCAAGGGAGACAGAGCAAGTGAGAGACAGAAAGACTGTCATAGGCAACCACGGGGGGAGGCGAGACAAAGGTGGCAGTGGAGAGGGAGCCAGGGGCAGAGACAGCAAGAGGGACAGGCAGACACAGTGCCAGGCAGTGCACCAGGGTGGCACATAGCCCACAGCAGCCGACCGCCCGGGGGAGACAGGACATCAGGTGCCATGGATAGTGTGCCCTTCCTGATGGAGGCTGTAATGAGGGGTGTGAGGGGGCAGGAGGAACAGTGACATGGCTGAGGAAGGGCCCATCAGCGGTATGCCCGGAAGAGGTGGTACCGTGTCCACACCACCTCCGAGAACTACACAGACACGGAGATTGTGGGATGGTACTGCCTGAACAGGGTCATTCTGAGGTAGCTCTACAAGCTGTGCAGTGAAGAGATGCAGGCACCCACAAGACAGAGCCACGCAATGTCTGTGGCGACAAAAGTGACAGCTGTCATGTGCCTGCTCACCATGGGCACCTTCCAGAGACCAACAGGGGACACCACAGCCATAACCCAGTTGGTCACATCATGCCTCCTCACAGAGTTCCTCAACACTCTGCTGCCACATATTTTGGAATACATCCATTTCCCCAGAACACAGGCAGAGCATACAGCAACCATGCAGGACTTCCACAGGGTAGCACATATGCCTGGCATGCTTGGGGCCATTGACTGCACCCACATGGGCATCCACACACCACCTGGCCCTGAGGGTGTGGTCTATACCAATAGGAAGGAGTTCCCAAGCGTGAACTGTCAGGTGGTCTGCGACGCCAAGGGTGCACCACCAATGTCTGTGTCACACACCCTGGGAGTACACATGATGCATTCATCTGGCACAGCTCTGTGCTGTGCTACAGGTTCGAGCATGGGGGCATCCCCATGGGCCACTTAGTGGGTGAGTATGGGTCGGGCAGGGGGGGGCCGGGCAGAACAGGCCATGGGATGGGGAGGGCAGGGTGGGTGTGCTGGCGAGGATGCTAGGACAGGCAAGGGGCATAGCAAAGGATGGCACAGGGTTAACCATGTCATTATCCACACAGGAGACAGTGCCTATCCACTGAGGCCCTGACTGCTCACCCCCTATCAGAGCCAGTTGTCCCCAGCAGAGGAATGCTACAATGAGGCACACGCCAGCACGCGAAACATCATTGCGCATGTATTTGGCATGCTGAAGGCATAGTTCCATTGCCTAGACAGGTCTGGCAGTGCCCTACAGTACAGCCCCTCGAAAGCCTGTGGCCTATTCCTGGCCTGCTGCATACTGCACAACATGGCCATCTACCGTGGGATAGCTGTCGAGGCTGATGAGGGTGACAGTAGTGGGGACAATAGAGGCAATGGGCCGAAGGGTGATGGACAGCCCCCCCGGGGCGGAGGGATCCCCGGCTGCAAAGGATGGCGTGGCAGCACCGAGACACCATTGCACAGGAGCACTATGGTGCATGCAGGTACTTGGCGCCAAACCCATGCTAAGGTCACAAACACTGGTACAGCACACAGTTGGGGGGTGTGCATGGCAATGGGCATGCACACACAGAGGCATGATGCAGGGGTAGGGGAGTCAGTGGCACACATTCACACACAACTGCACACAGCATCACACAGCAACACACACACACGCACCCATGTGCCCAGGCGCTGGCAAGTGGCAGGGACCAGATGCATTGCACCGGTGCACAGGTGCAACCAGTGCAGAACTGCCCTCATCACGCCCATGCCACATGGGCCAGCAGACGGGCAGGCATGCACACAGGCAGTATGCGGCATGACACGCAGGTGGCACACCAGTGATATGCACACACACATGCCACCCATGCGTGCACAGGGCAGAGGCTGCAGACTGCGGTCAGGGTGGCATGCACATCAGGGCTGCTGAGCAGAACCATGGCCACTGCGGCCATGGGGTGGCTACGCTGGGGTCGATCGGCAGCCGCAGGCTTCTCATTGGCTACTGGGGATGTTTGCAACAGCCCCCCAGGGGTTGAACTGTGGGATCATAACCGGGTCCATGCAGGGGTGTGTAGGCACCCAAACACCTGGGATGCCAACAGCAGATCCCGGCATCGACAGTGAGGGTGTCGCCTGATGCTGGGATCATGGGGTGGACAGTGCACTGCATGGGATCCATGGGGGCTGGCCATGCTCTGTGACAGCCAGCAGTGCAAGGCTATCCGTGATCGCATTGGCAATGCGATCCTGGGATGCGGTCATGTCCTCCCACAAGCACTGTATAGCTGCCAGGAGCTGCGCAGTGCCCCTCTCGCACTGCTCAGCCATCTGGTGCACCTCCACGCACAGTGCATGCACCCCATTGGCAAGCAGCACCTGTTGCTCCACGGAGGCCCGCAGCAAATGGGTGTGCTCTGCCAACAGGTCAGCCCCCTTGGGAACCTGGGCGTGGCACCGACCCTCCTGTGGTGACCGACCACATTGCACAGCCCCCCACTCAGGTGGACTCTGCAGAGTGAGGTCCTCATGGGGTAGGTCCCTAGCAGGTGCCCCGGCAGCAGACCCTGCATCTGGCTGCCCTGTGGCCCCCGCAGCCTGCTGCCTTTCTCCATCCAGCCACTGAATGCTGCCCAGTACCTGCACAGCCACACCACCACTGCTACATGGCACAGCTGTGGCAATGCACACAGCAGCACCTGCAGTGGCAGGGGGCAGCTGTTCCACCACTGTCAGGCCGCTGGGAGCACTGCCTGTGTTGGTGTCTGGTATGGACGTCTCACCCACAACACCACCCATGCTGTCCACGATTATGGTTAGGTCGTCATCGGTGTCGGACCCCACCCCAATCTGTGTCTCCATGCAGAGGACACTGAGACTGGCATCCTGTAGAAACACATCCAGGGCCTCATCCAACCCCATGCCCAGGACATCCAGCTGGACAGTGGTGGTGTGCTGCAGCCTATCAGGCCCCCGGATGCCCATGGAGGTGGATGGCTGGTCCTCCAGGGCTGGTCCTGCCCCCATGGCTGCTGCTGGTGCTCCACATTCCGCATGCAGGCATGATGGTGCTGAAACAGAAAACAGATGTGTCAGTGATGCAAGGCCCATGAGTGCCCACCACCCCCCCAACCAACACAGCCACTGCATGCTGTGCATGCCCGACATACGTAACATGCAGTGATGGGCTGCCACCAATCTGGAATCCTCCACTTGGCGCACCCTCCATGGTGCTACGGCGCATGGTGGCTGCCACCAACTCTTCCTGCACCATGAGCTGTGGCACATCAGCAGGCCCCACTCTGGTGGCTTTCTGGGCTGCATGGATGGCCACCACCTTCTCTTTGATGCGCCGCTTATCTGTGCCCACCTTCTTGCAGCACTCCTGCACTGACCGCTGGTGGCTGCCCTGCTGGTTCACGCATGTTGTCACCTCCTCCCAGGCCCCAGCCCTGGCCTGTGGTGTGCCCGTGGCACCACTCAACAGTGGTTCCCTGTTGAGGTAGGTCTCAGACAGGGCCTCTGCCTCTGTCTTCATGAAATTGGGCCTGTGCTTGCGAGCAGGCCCTTGCTCCTCACCCTCCTCACGTTCCGACATGTTGCTACCTGTGGACATGGACATGGACAGCAGCACAGTGTGTCAGTGTCAGCAGCACGCTATTCCGTCCCCCCCTGCTGTGCTGGCTGGGCTCAGTGTGCCCCAGCAGCATGCACAACTTACCTCAAAAGGTTGCAATACCGGTCCATGGCCTGTGCCGGTCCATGGCACTTTTATGGTGCAACGCATGCAAATGAGCACTTGAGCAATGGTAATGAATGCTAATTCCTCCAGTGCACCACACATTAGCTGATGAGCTAATTTGCATGTGGTGGCTGAATATCATGAATTTGCTCCATGCACAGTGAGATTGCTCTGGAGCAAGCCATGGCGCAATGTGCATGCATGCGCACTGCGCAGGACTGTGGTGTGCATTTGCTGGTCATTGTGCTGCTGCCTATTGTGCACTGTGTGCCCACTGCACAATAGAGACCTTTGCGCACGGTGCGCCATGCCTGCTATTGCGCACTGTGAGATGGCCGACCTGTGACCTCTGCTGTGACCTCTGCCCCTGGGTGACCCCTGTACCCATGACCCCACCTAGCCACACCCATGCCGTGCATCTCTGTGACTGTGTGATGGGCAGACACAGCGCATCTCCCCTCGGCCCATGCATCCGGCGCATGCAGTGGCCATGTGTGCTTGCCACCATCGTTTTGCTCCATGGATCCAACCAGTGAAATGGCGTACTAGAGACGGGACCGAGCAGCAAACTGGACACAGGTAGAGCCGGCCAGCCTCATGGCCTGCATCCTGCCACACACACCCCAGCTGTTTTGGCAGGTGCCAGTGCAGCAGCCCCAGGTGGCTGCGTGGCAAGCGATTGCTGCCTCACTTACCCAGCACACAGGGGTGGCCAAAACTGGACAGCATGTTGCCACAGGTATGGGGACTTGGTACGGAGGGACCCGGAGTACCTCAGGAGGCTGAAGGTATGTGCCAGGTGTGGGGCTGTGCCACAGCCAGGTGAGTAGGCCCATTATGCATGTGTGCCCTGGTGTTGTACTGTGGTGTTGGCTTGGCTGCCTGGCATGTCCTGTAGGGTGGAGTACTGCCATCGTGTGCATTGTGGAGTGGCTTTGCCGTCTGCCATTTGCATTGCGCTGCCACTCTGTGGGACGTGTCAGGCAGGGGCTCACACTGTGCACAGGGGTGGGGGTGGTGGGCAGCTGCTGTGGTTGGTTACTGATGAGTACCTGTTACTGTTCCATTCCCAGGACCTGAGGACAGACGTTGGGTGGTGCTGGCAGGATGCCAGGCCGCAGCAGCCCAGGGAGAAGGAGCGGCTCCAGCGTCAGTGGGGCCAAACGTACGAGCATACGTGGAAACTGAGCAATGCACGCTCGTAACACAGTCATTTTGCAGAATTATTTCATCAGATTTTCAACATAGGCATTTTGTGACCTCTGCTCATGAACAGTGTCACTGTGAGTTTTTTAATCTGTCCCAAATATTGATTTCCCACAGCGACCACACCATTGTGCGCCAGATGTGCGAAAACACATTTCGGCCAGGATGTGAAAAATGACAGCTGTACTGTTCATAAGGAGGTGTGCAAACATGACAATGTTGAAAATCTTGAGTGCAAATATTACAAATTCACGTAGTTACTAGTGTGCGTGTAAACTGCACAATGCACGCTTGTAACACAGTCATTTTGTTGACTTTTGTCACTAAAGTTTCTACATAGGCATTTTGGGACCTCCGCTCATGAACAGTGTCACTGTGATTTTTTTAATCTGTCCAGAACACTGATTTCCCACAGCAACCGTTCTATTGTGCACCGGATGTGCAAAAACACATTTCGACCAGGATGTGAAAAATTACAACTGTACTGGTCAAAAGGAGATGTGAAAAAATGCCAATGTTGAAAATTTGGAGTGAAAATATTACAAATTCTCAAAGTTATGAGTGTGTGTGGAAACTGCACAATGCACGTTCATAACACAGTCATTTTGTGGAATTTTTTCACCAGATTTGCAACACAGGCTTTTTGGGAGCCCACCTCATGAACTGTGACACTGTCGTTTTGTTAATATGTCCCGAAAGGTGATTACGCGCAATGACCATGAAATCACCTTTCGGGACCAAATAACCAGATGACAGTGACTGAATTCATGAGATGGTGTCCCAAGAACCCCATGTTGAAAATTTGGCACCACAATTCACAAAAATGGCAGAGATATCCATCTAAGTTGAAAAATAAAACACTTATGCCATTATACAGCTTACTGGCATTTCTTCAGTTTGTGGTCGGCTTTGAAGAGTGCCGATGTGTTACCACTCCACCAAAGATCATCGCACCAGGCTCCAGAGGTAAGTATGGGGTGAGGGTGTGTGTGAGGAGGTGGGGTGAGCAGAGGGTGGGTGCGGGTTGGGGGAAGGGGCAACGGACACAACGAGGGATGGTTTTCTGTTTTCACAGGTTTTAAAAAAAAAAGTCACAGCACAGTTTTTCTGCTTACACTGATACACTGATAGGGGACAATGGGGTGGACTCCCAGTGTGCCACCTGGGTGTTTGTTGGGGGGGCCGGAGCTGACAGAGATTGGGCACCCCATCGGCACATACAATGTGCTTGGGGGGGCGCATGAGCCGAGGGGGTTTGGGCACCCCCCTCTACACACAACAAATGGGGGGAGACATTATGCCGATAGGGATTGGGCTCCCCTGTTGGCAAATTAACTGGGGAGGGGGCATGCCAACAGGGGGATTGGGCACCCCCGTTGGCTTTCATGGGGACTGTGAAAGGCGGATGGCAACAGAAGCCACCATGTTTATTGAAATGTGACACCAGACAAGGCAAGCTGCTATTTGCTGCTGCAATCAGGTACTGCCCCAGCATCAGACTGTTCAGGAAAAACAGCTGATTCTCCAATGACAGGGCGCTCCCTGATTGCAGTGGTGAATTTCTTTCAGGTTGGTGGCACGCTTCAAAACTGCTGTCATTGACAGCATTCTCCTCCATTGGTGCCACAGAGACCAGCCCCAAAAAGCACTGCCGGCACTGGCCACAACACTGCCGTACCTCTGCAACCCACTACTCCAGCAAGCTGCCACAAAATGTTTCTTGCACATGCGTGCAAGCAAACATAAAAAGGGGAGAGAAATGAAAATTATATGTGCAACAAATGCACACTTATCGTAAAAATACAGAAGGAAATAGATTTACTAAAAAACAGTTGGAAGTTCAGAGTGAAAGAGTCACATTAGAAAGGTTTATAAATAATTCAGTTTTAAGGTTGCAGGAGGTTGGAAACATTGAGTCACCAACTAAGAAAATCCCAGAGGGTACAGAAGTCAGGGACAAGAGAAAAATAAATTTAAATGAAGACTTTGAGAATGAGAAGGAGACGAATGAGGAAGAACAGTGCAAGGTTCAAGGAAGACATAAACGTAGAAGGAGGCAAACGCTTGGGGAGGTGCCACTTAAACTTAGAAATAAACATGATGTATTGCCAGAAGACGTGGAAGAGTCATTAGAGAACAGTAACAGGGATAGCGATACTCGACAAATAGGTGTGGATACTGTCAGGAGGTCTAAACCTCACTCTCAGGTTCTTGGCAATAATGGGAATGCAGGGAATCACAGACACATTGCATAAGAGTAATAAACTTGTTTATTACTACCAAAAAGGATAATCACAGTTGCCCTAAGCAGTTCTTACCAATACAAACTGGGAGCCAATGCTAAGCATTCCCTATACCCCGAGGACTCTCTGTGTCTTTTGAGGTCTCCGAGGTAGAAGAAGTAATGTCTTACATTATATACTTAATTACCATGGTTACTGTAAGACAGAAACACTTCTAGTTACAGAGATGAGCACTATTGGCTAAATTAGAGGTGGCTCCTCAGTTCATGATAATATTATACAATTTTGTAAGAGTCATCACTTTGTAAAGACAAAGGAGTACTGTTATACATGTATCAGTGTAATAATACAAATCACCAAGAGATGACAATGCCGACATATATATCATAATCATTACAAGGACTCAGGTGTCCTAACATCTTGTAAGCAAGAAATACATATATGTATTAGAAAATAAAGTGCATAACAATAATGTGCATACATATCCTGACATCTACTCTTATACGGTAGATGCCCATGGCCCTATATGTTAGTATAACATATGCCTAAATGCTAGCTATCTACGGTGTACCTCTGGGGGTACCAATAAGGGTGCAGGAACCTCGTGTAACATTCCCTCCCTTGTTGTCTCCTGAGGGCAACACAGCAAAATAGGGAAGTGGATAGGGAGCAGGGGTCGTTTACAGACCCGACGCGTGAGCCTTGTAAAGGAACTCCAGCTGCTCACAGTGTTGACACAGTGTATGCCGTAGGCAGCAAAGCATGATAATCAGAAAAAATATCAAAAATGCTTGTATAATAACAAAACCTTTAAAAGTAATCTCTCACCAACTGTTAGTTAGTGCACTGTTCATATCACCATCATTAATTAGTGCAAGGACAACTTCATTAGCTTTGGAAATATTATTGCTGATGTGGATGAGATATGTGTCTTTCCTCTCTAAACGTGATTTTAATGTCAGTGTGAGGGGGATCAATATGTACATTAAAATAAGGTAAATACTCAGGAAGGGTGAGCAGATAATCAGGGTTACCATCATTGATATCAGCGTCCATAAGAGGGACGGGGTGTTATAATAGTATGCCCAATAACTGACTTTTGGTGGGGAATGAAACAGAAGTTGGAGCTATCTATAGTACATGTCTGCATTCCATGCATGTAGGACTTTACATTATTCACAACACAGTACTCCCTGTCAGAATTATATTGCATTTTAACAGTGGGAAGTCTCCATTTTTGCAACTGTACCTGGCAGGTGTAGACAGTCTTGGAAATCCGTGTTGACAGGCAATGAACCTCCACTTGATGAGATTGATAAAGCTTGTCTGGAGCCGATGTTGAGTACTGGAAGTCTGTACCATTAGTGCTGATGTCATCGTCCATGGAAAAGGACCAATCAATACTGTCTGGGGAATAGCCACATACAGGTTTAATAACATCAAATACATCACATCAACACAAATAAATGTACTCTTTCTTCGCACAGCAATCTGTGTGTGGAGAGACCCAGGCATCCAGAATAGGATGGAAGACCGGTAGAGGAGGCAAGTCGAGGCACTTTCTGTAGATATCTTCATCAAGGTGCCCAATTGAATATACATTAGTGAGTTTGTCAAATAAAGCTGTAGCAGGATCAAAACATAGTAAAGAGACAGTAAAAGAAACAAACATTGTATCCTTATTAGAACATTTCTTGGAAGTAAAACATGGACCAGTGTTAGGGTGTCTGGTCACAAAACTCAAATTCCTAGTTGTGGAAAGTGGAATAGTTAGAGTTTGTTGCATACACATGGCAATACAGCTAGGAGATTTGCACTGAAGACAATACCATTTAGAAATACGTCTATCATGTATGATATCAGGGATCCTTCTGGATTCTAGATCACGGAAAAGATTATTGATGGTAGTGATAATGTATGAGCCATAGGCAGAACACAATATCTCATGGGCAATATATTGTTTTTCTGCTTCTTTGTTATTCTGTACAATGAGAGCGTTAATCTTATCTTTAGAATCTGTAAATGCCTTAGCAATGTCATGCATGTTGTACACAGTGTACCTTTCTTCCTGACTAAGGCCATCCACACTATGCAATAATGGGGGTATAATATCATTTACCAAACCAGTTTAGAATTTCTGTGAATGTGATTTGGTAGCAGCAATGTCGGCCTTATTCCAAATAGACATGGCTGTACCAAAAAGACCTGTGATGGTGCCAGTGGCACCCGTGACATCAGAACTGTCAACTTCACGTGTGTCACATTTTTGACTTTGATCATCAGGGTTAGGTTTTCTCCTAAAATTACCTATATGCTCAGTGGTGTGTACCCCGGCAATAGGGTTTTGAGTATGAATTTGAAAAGCTGCTAAACTATCAAGCAATAAAGTACTGTAAAACGCTGAAGTGTTAGTAGTATGATACGTACCAAATTATTTCATATTCCAGTAAGTCAAATTAAACAAAACAGATATATGCATAAATTGTAAATTGTTAATAAGTGTACCAGGTAAGGCAGTGGCTGTTAGACCACTACGAGGACCAGGGGTATGTTTTGGACATTCCAAAAGCTGTTTATTAGTGGGGGGTAACACAGAAAGGTACATGGCAGCAGAAGCCATGTTATGTACAGCACACAATTTCCTGGCAAAGTCCTTAGACAAGGAATTACAATATAAGGGATCAATTAAGGCAGTAATACTGTATAAACCAGACTATCTAAGAGCAGTTTGGAGCAAGGACAGCGAACCATTGGGGATAATTTTACGTTGAGCCAACCATAGAAAGTTCCCTTGGAAAGCTTGGCCACAGGGAGAATTTGTCCTTGTGACATGGTTTGCCACTCAATTTGTAGGGTAGATTTATCAGGAGCAACAACCGAGGCAGTGAGGTAGGCATCTGAACCTTCCTGGACAGTAATCAAATTGTCGGGTATGGTGATGGAAACTCCCTCTGGAGCAGATGCTGGAGGATCAAGGTGAAGAAGGAGGTGCTTTACCTAGCCTTGGATGCAGGGGATAACTCCTGAGATGAGGAGAAAATGGAACAAGATAGCCATCTTGTCAGTGTATCTGAAAAGGAAAACCAAACATTAGTAAATTAGTACTATTCCACCTAATGGGGTAAGGAAAAGTAATTATACTCCTTTATACAGTTTCAACTGGTTTGCATGTAACCATTTGTCAGCCAGTTTGTTGTTTTGCATTAGTCTAACCTGTCAGACTACTGGACTGAGCTTGTTGACAATGGGGTAGGGGCCTTCCCACTTATTGGAGAAGGAGTGTGTGGGATGTGCAAATCTGAGAACCATTACCTGATCTCCAACCCGCCAATCCACTTCTCGTGTGTGTTTGTCAAACTGTATTTTGGACTGTTGCTGGGCCTTGCCCATGCAATTGGCAGCATACAAATGAGTGTGAATAAGGTCTTGTCTGAGTTTTTCCACATATTGGTCTACAGACACATGGTCTGCCAATGGGGGTATGCAGGTCAAACAACAGGTGCTCAGGTAATCTCATCTGTCTACCAGTCATCACCTCAAAGGGCGTTAACTGGGTGGTGGCTGAGGGTGTACCCCTGATTGCCATAAGGAGTAATGGTAATAGGGAATCCCTGGTCTTGGGATTGTCCTCAATGAATTTGGAAAGCATTTGCTTAATCCATCTGTTGGCTCTCTCTACTTGATCTGAAGATTGAGGATGGTAAGGTATGTGGAATTTCTGGTTAACTCCAAGGAGTTCAAGTGCTTCTTTCATCAACTCACCTGTAAAACTGGTTCCTTTATTGGAGTCTACCTTGAGAGGTAGGCCCCACCTGTAGAAAATCTGTTCCACCAGGATTTTGGCAGTGGCTTTAGCGCTACATGTCTTAGTGGGGAAAGCCTCAACCCACTTAGAGAAAAGATCGGTTACCACAAGGGCGTACTTGTTATTTCTACTGGTATTGGTCAATGGAGCAATAAAATCTGTATGGCATGCCAAGGACCAGAATGCCTTTGTGGTAGCAGTTTGGCATTTCATTTCGTAGGGATGGGGCTGTTTTGCTCACAAACAAGGCAACTGTCTATGTACTGTTTGACATCTTTGGTGACACCAGACATGGTCTTGAACCTTTGTAGTGTGTTTTCCACTCCCTGGTGTCCACCAGTAGAGGTGTCATGCACTTGGTGCAAAAACACGGGACTAAGATGTCTGGGAACCACCCACAATTTGGAGGGGGGTGTCATCTGGCTGATACCAGATGAGCTTATCATCTGGGGACAGGTGCAACTTACCTTCATGCCTCCAGTAGGGGTTGTGGGTAGGTAAGTTCTTTTCAGTCCTCTTGTCAAGGAATCTGAACACATCTTTGAGCTCAGAGTCAGTGTGCTGGGCTGCTGACAGGTCCAAGGGAGAAAAGGGTTCAGGTTTCTTTCTGACTACTGCAATGTGTACAGCTGCTCTGGCCTCTGGATGGTCCATCATCCTGGTGTCCCCCCCAGGCCCCTTCCTTAGCAAGGGTGTCCGCTATATCATTGAAGGCATGATAGGGGTCATGTATGGAGTGAGCTTTAACCTTGTGTACATAGAGTTTGTGTGCAAACCTTTTTGCCAGTGAATGTAGGTATATTACCGGTTCCTTTTGTTTCACTGGGCTGCCATTAGAGGAGAGTAAGGAGTTCTTCTGCCAGAAGGGAAGAAATTCTGTAAGAGAACAACAAACCCAGTTAGAGTCTGTGAAGATGATAGTATCCTCGGTTCCATGCTGGAGGAACTCAAGGGCACAGACCACCGCTGCCATCCCGGCATATTGTGATGATGCCACACTGCAACACTTAGAAAATTTAATAGTGTTACCATAAGAATAAATCATTAAGATGCCCATCCCTGCAATTTGTTCTCCCTGATAATAGGAGGCTGAACCGTCTGTAAAGACACGACACAATGAGGTGTTCTCAAGTAGTTGTGGTGTAGCAGGGAGGAAAGGATCTGAAAGATCAGGTGGCTGCAGTGTACAGTCATGGGGTTCTCCTTGGAAAAGGAGGCCATGCACCAGCATGGATGGCATTTTGGTTGGGTGGACCAGGATGTCTCTATCCTGGAGAAGAAGTGACCAGTATGTCAGCCTGGTGTTAGAGACTAACCCATCCTTCACTCTGTCTGATAGCAGAAAGGTAGCTGGGGTGTGGTTTGTGTTAATGATCAGAGGAGAGTACCCAATGATGTACAAGAAGTGCTTGATGGCCCAGTAGGTAGCTAGAAGCTTCCTGTCACAAAGGCAGTATTTCTGTTCCACTGGGGTCAACAGCTGTGATGCATATGCAGTGGGTCTCAGGGTGCCATGAACCTTCTGGGCCAGCACTGCTGACATAGCTATGTCAGAGGTGGCACACTCCAGATGGAATGGCAAGGCTAGATTGGGGTTGACCAGAGCTGGAGCTGAGGCCAAGGCCTGTTTCAGTGATGTCATAACCTGGGTGTGAATGGGGCCCCAATTCCAGGGAATGTCCTTTTTCAGTAATTCATACAGAGGGGTGGCCTTCTGAGCAAAATCACAAATAAAATCTCTGGAATAGTTTACCATACCTAAAAATCTCCTAAGAGTGGACACACTGGTGGGCAATGGCAAGTCTTGCAGTCCTTGTATCTTCTTCCAGGTAGGGCTTTGGCCTTGGTCTGTTATTCTCAGGCCCATAAAGAGTACCTCATTCTGACACAGTTGTGCTGTTGCTGGGTTACATAGATACATAGACAGTGTCGGCAGATAAGGGCCTATGGCCCACCCAGTCTGCCCATTTAAGTTTGTAAGTTCAGTTTATGTTTTCCAGGAAGTCTGTTGCCCCTTACCCCTGACCTCCAGAATTCCTTTATGTCTATCCCATGCATTCTTAAATCCCGTGATTGTTTCAGCCCCCACCACTTCCTCTGCCAGGGTGTTCCACTTGTCCACCATCCGTTCTGTGAAGAAATTCTTCCTCACGTTTCCTCTGAATCGTCCTCCCTCCAACTTCATCCCATGCCCTCTAGTCCTGGAACATCTTTTTCGCTTAAAAATAGTGCATTCCTGCACCCTGTTCCTCCCTGTAAGATACTTGTATGTCTCTTATCATATCCCCTCTCTCCCTCCTCTCCTCCAGGGAGTACATGTTCAGTGCCTTCAACCTGTCCTCATAGGACTTGTGATGCAATCCATGCACCATCTTTGTTGCCCTCCTCTGAACCTTCTCCCTGTCTATGTCCTTACGTGGTAAGGTCTCAGAACTGCACGATGTACTCCAGGTGCGGCCTCACTAGTGTCTTGTATAGTGGAATTATGACCTCCCTTTTCCTGCTGGTGATGCCCCTGCCTATGCATCCCAGCATCCTATTTGCTTTACCTGCTGCCTTGTCACACTGTTTCCCTGCCTTGAGGTCATCAGAGATGATAACTCCAAGATCCCTTTCTGCTTGGTGCATGCTATATCCTCACCCCAACTGATATATTGTGCCAGGGTTTTTGTGCCCCATATGCATTATCTTGCACTTCCTTGCATTGAATTTCAACTGCCAAACCCCTGACCATTCTTCAAGTTTCTGAGGTCCCTTCTCATTCTGTCTACACCTCTGGTGTGTCTACTCTGTTACAGAGCTTTGTGTCATCAGCAACAGTGAAATTCTGCCTTCTAGGTCCTGTAATGTCACTGATGAAGATATTGAATAGTACTGGTCCCAGCACTGATCCCTGTGGTTCCCCACTGGTCACTCTTCTCTGTGGAGGACAGCCATTTACCACCACCCTCTGTGTCCTGCTGCCCAGCCAGTTACCTACCCACCGCACTACTGTCCTGCCCACACCCATATTCCCCAGTTTGTGCAATAGTCTCTATGTGGCACAGTGTCAAAGGCCTTGCTGAAGTCCAGATAGGCCATGTCCACTGCCCTCCCCTGATCCACCTTCCTAGTCACCCAGTCAAAAAATTCAATGAGGTTGGTCTGACATGACCTTCCCCTGGTGAAACCATGGTGCCTTGGGTCCTGTAGTCCATTGACAACCAGATGTTCCACCAATCTCTCCTTAAGTAGTGTTTCCATGATCTTCCCCACTACCGAGGTGAGGCTGACTGGTCTGTAGTTCCCCGCTTCCTTTTTGTTCCCACTTTTGTATAAGGGGACTACATCTGCTATCCTCCAGTCTTTGCGTACCTCCCCTGTTTCTAGTGATCGGCTAAACAGGATAGCAAGAGGTTCAGCCACCACCTCTCTTAGTTCTTTAAGGACCCTGAGGTGCACCCCATCTGGCCCCATTGCTTTATCAATTCTTATTACTTCCAGTTCCTTCAGTTCCTACATTTGAGGTCTGTCTTCTGAATGAGGGTCAGTAGTTCATCCAAGAGATCCAGGTGTTGTTCCTGTGTGGCTGTTGCCAACAACAGGTCATCCACATACTGAAAGAGACACTGGGTGGTAGAGAAACTCTCAAGGGTGTCCATCATGTGTAAATGGAACAGGGAGGGGCTGTTATGGAATCCCTGTGGTAAGCAGGTCCACGTGTATTGTCTACCCTCAAAGGTGAAGGCAAACTTATACTGACTCTTAGGGGCAATGACCAGAAACCATTGGAGATGTCCAGGGCACTAAACCATTTTTGGTCAGGGGTCAAAAGTCACAGCACATCAGGTGCTGATGCCACAGTTGGAGCACAACTGGGGGTGACCTGGTTCAGTCTCCTGTAGTCAATAGTAAGTCTCCAGGCACCTGTGGGTTTCTTCACAGGCCATACCGGGGAGTTGGCAATAGGAACACATGTCCTGATTACACCTTGCTTGAGGAGTGATTTTATTGTTTCCCTAAGAGAAGGCAAGGCCTCTGGTGGAAAAGGGTATTGCCACTGCCTTTCATGTGCTGGGCCTGTCACTTCAATGACAGTGTGCATTCTGCCACAGTCATGCTTATTGGTGGCAAATGCCTCCAGATGCCTTTGTAGAATGGGGAGGAGCTTTGGGAAAAGCTCATGATTCTTGAACAAATCTATGACATCATACTCTATTGTTTGCAGAGATTGTTGCCACCGCATGTGAATCAGGAATCACGATGGTGTGGTATTGTCCCTGAATCTGTATCAGTAACCTGTTGGCTAGATCTACCACACAGCCGTGTGGTGCTAGGAAACAATTCCAATTATACAAGGATGATCATGCAATACCATTAGCTGGAAGGCGTGACAGGCCTTCAGGTGTCCCAGTTCCACAGGTAGTGGCAGGGAACGGTAAGCACGTAACCGAGTTCCGTCTACTCCCGACATATTGGTCCTCCATCTGGTGGACCAAGGGGATGTCTCTGAGTGGTTGTCATATAATACAGACACAGCTGCACCTGTATCCAGTAGTACTGTCAATAGGCGGCCCCCAACCTCGGCCTCAGTACAGGGCCTTCCCTTTGCATACAAGACCAGCTTGTTTACAATAGGGACTGGGACCTGTAATTGTCAATCTGTACCAGTGGAGGCATGGAGAGTTTGGACCTGGCTCCTTTGAACCATTTCACCATGCTGCACTGATGCTACATAGGGAGCCGCTTCTGGGTTCAGGCATGTATGGGCCTGAGGGCCTGTACTTCCAATGTCTCCACGGCCTGTTGAGGCCTGTTCTCCCATTTGTATGGCCACAAGGGCCTGAGCAGGAACAGCATCTGCTACAGAGCGCACTTGCCCAAGAAGTTCTCGGAATTTCTGATTCTCTTCGGCTATCTCCCTATATGAAGGGCCTGATCTCTGTTGTTTACCCTTGTTATTCTTGTGGTGTTTCTTATTTTTATGGTAATTCCGGTTCCCAGACCATGATTATTGTTGTTGCTGTTGTTGTTGTTAGGCCTGCTGGGGGTGTTGGTTGTCTGCGGGGAGCGGCTGTTTGTCTTGGGCCTACACTTCCACCATGAAGTGCATCATGGTCTCTGGAGTAGTTTCCATGGCAACTACTTTCTTGGAACTGGAGCCCAGATCATGGATGTAGAGTTGAGAAACTCTCTCGGTTTTCCGAAGGATGTCGCAAACCTCTCCGTGGTGGGATAGGTGGCTGGCTCTACCTTTTCTCTTACTGCAGGATCATGTTTCTAAGGAACAGGGTCTTATACTTGATAAGGTCCACATCTGCAGCTTCTTGTGCAAGATGCTTCCTGGCTCGGTAGGCCATCCGGAGTCTCTGGAGGAAAGTCGCTGGACTTTCTTTCACATTCTGTTTTACAGGGTATGCGAGCATCACTCCTACTACACCTGGGCTGTGTGCAGAAATGAGTCCAGCTGCAACCTCGTCAAACATAGCGGTATGGTCCTGGCAGATGGTATCGGGGAGTTTTGCCCACAGTCCAGGATCAATGGTCTGGCATAGGATCTGGACCTGGTAGTCTGCAGCAAGACTAAGCATTTCACATTTAGCACATACCTTTTCCAAGTGGCAGCTGACGTTGTCCGAAGGGCTCATCCAGCCAATGTTGTCAGCTATTTGCTGAACAGAGGCCATTTGTAGGGAATTATTGGGACAATCAGATGGAGGTAGGTTCCCTGGGGCACCATTCAGGGCTGCCTGAGCTGCAGCCTCCACCACAGTAAGGACCATTCCCTCCCGGGTAGCAGCCTCCTGTAGCATCTGTCTAGTCTGCATCTGGAGGGTCCGTTTGCTTCTGTCGGGTAGGGTTACATTGCCTAAAGCAGCATCAATCATTTTCTCAAACTCCTCCTTATCATCCACAGAAATAATGGCTACCGGTGGTGCCGTCGGAACTAGGCCTAGGCCTGCTGCCCCCCATCACGGGGGTCACCATGTTGGCGTCGCCCATGATGTGTGTCATGACGGCGATGATGTATGACATGAGTTGCATGTGACAGATGTCCATCATGTTGTGGATGGCGGGGTGGGGTGTCTGGGCCATAGTAGGAGTGTGACCGGGTGTTGTATTGAGAAATGTCATCATCTGATACCTCCCCATCAGATGACGTTGTCAAGGCGGGGGCCACACCTCCCATCGCCTTGACATGTCCAGCCAGAACCTCAGCTGATGGCACAGTTTCACCATCTTTGATTCACATTCAGCATGACTCACATTGGCAACATTCACATCCACCTCACCCTGCATCTATTTCTGTAACACTCTATACACGGTGCTCAATTCACGATTGTCCCTAATAGCCAATTCTAAGTCATTACGTACCTGGTTTATCTCATCCTGTATCTCTCCCAACTCCTCACTCAATTGTTCATTCGTTCTACTTAGTAAGTCATTCATTTGCAAAGCCTGTCCCTTATCCTGTCTCAAACTTTCACACTCCTGCCTCAACAGACCAAGTTCCTGCTCTCCTGCCAGTGCAGAATGATGCAAAAGAGAATCCTTTTCATTTTGCAGTATTTGGAGTTCAGATTCCATATCCTGCTCTTGTCTCACACATTCCGTTTCTTGCAACCCCATCTCCTGCTTATGAGATGAGATTTGCAGTTCAAGGGTTCGAAACCTCGCTTCGGAGGCTTCCACAGCAGCATAAAGAGCCGCGACCAACAGCCCTTTAGCTTCTCGCTTTCTGGCTGTTTGTCTCATTTCCGAGTACTGAGTTGAAATCCCCATTACAGAGTTGTCGGATTGACTTGCATCCCACATGAAGTCAGACCATCCTCCATGGAAGTTTGAGACATCGAATCTCAGTTCTGCGAAGATATTTGATACGGTGGCCATTGTGTGGGAAGGAACAAAAAATCAAACCATGAAAAAGACACCGTGCTGTGTATCGATCCACAACAGCAGCACTTTATTCACAGTTGGGCTACTGTGCACTTGTAAGCTTGCAATTCAAAACTGCTGTGGAGTGGGTCGAGTCGGCATCAACCACACCCAGAAAGCAGCCAGACTTTGCAAGTTATTACAAAGCGGTCATAGAATGGGAGAGGTGATGTGGGAATGCACACCTACAGTCCCCGTTGGGAAGGGAAAAGTTTTAAGCAACAAGTAAAACCTTGCAAACACCATATATTGCCTGCACATGGTCGCCAATTGTCAGGAGGTCTAAACCTCACTCTCAGGTTCTTGGCAATAATGGGAATGCAGGGAATCACAGACACATTGCATAAGAGTAATAAACTTGTTTATTACTACCAAAAAGGATAATCACGATTGCCCTAAGCAGTTCTTACCAATACAAACTGGGAGCCAATGCTAAGCATTCCCTATACCTCGAGGATTCTCCGTGTCTCTTGGGGTCTCCAAGGCAGAAGACGTAATGTCTTACATTATATACCTACGATAGTTACCATGGTTACTGTAAGACAGAAACACTTCTAGTTACAGAGATGAGCACTATTGGCTAAATTAGAGGTGGCTCCTCAGTCCAAGATAACATTATACAATTTTGTAAGAGTCGTCACTTTGTAAAGACAAAGGAGTACAGTTATACAAGTATCAGTGTAATAATACAAATCACCAAAAGATGGCAATGCTGACTCATATATCATAATCATTCAAGGACACAGGTATCCTAACATCTTGTAAGCAAGAAATACATATATGTATTAGAAAATAGAGTGCATAACAATAATATGCATACATATCCTGACATCTACTCTTATACGGTAGATGCCCTTAGCCCTATAAATTAGTATAACGTATGCCGAAATGCTAGCTGTCTACGGTGTACCTCTGGAGGTACCAATAAGGGTGTAGGGACCTCGTGTAACATACACAGATGGAGGGCTCACACAGTTTAATTAAAACTGCTACTTATATGATGGAAACCACAGAAAGTTCTAACAGGGATGATAGAGATTTTGTAGTATTAGGGGAATTCAATTTTGAAATATACCAATTTGGTAATCTATTGGGTACAGTGAGATCATTGCGTGGTCACCTCGCTATCAGGAGTGAAAATTCAACATATCAGAGAGAACTTAGATAGGCTTAGTAGTCCCCTTTAATATCCCATCACAGTACTTCACATAGGAACAAATGATGTTGGCAAAAGAAAACAATTAGATATTCAATGGGATTTTTTTTTTGTTCCCACACTAGGCCCCAGTATGCCACTCCTTTGGGCTTGCTATCTCCTGTATGCCCATGGATCTCACCCCCGCTGCCTCGGTCCATCGATCACAGTTCTGTGCACCCTGCACCTGAGGGGTCCGGCACTAACCATACCAGAAGGGCCTCCCCTGGAGAGGGACGAGGGATGAGATTTCTAGAACACTGCCCCCAGGGCAGACATGGGAGATGGAGGAGGTGTGCTCTAGGGATCCGTGGGTGGTGGGATGAGCGGCCATCATCCTGCGGGGATGGACAGCCCATTTTTCCAATTTTTGGTCCCTGCTCACCCCTGGCGATGCTTACCATTGCATGCATCCTATGGGGGGACGCCCGGCCATGTAAGCATCCTTAAACTGCCTAGGACATCACTGCCTCCACCATTAGAAGCTGCTAGGAGAGTGGTACAGCACCACCCACCTCCCCCGGTGGGAGGGAAACATCAAAGGGGCACTCTGAACCCCTCCCTGCTGGCATCTGCTTCTGTCGTCCCGGGCTCAAGGCACGAACCCAGGTTGCCAGTGTGCTGGGTGACACCCTATCACCCAGCACCTCAGAGACAGCTTCAATGGGATTTTGATGAGGTAGAAAGGAGGTTAAGAGAGAGAGGGTGTGAAGTGTTAATATCAGAAATACTTCCAGTCCCAAGGACAAGTTGAACCAGAACATCCCAGTTAAATGGTTGGCTAAGAGATGGTCTTTGAGAGAAGGATTTACTTTCCTTAATATTTGGAGGAAATTTAATTATTTGAAATTGTATGGAAGGGACAGGTTACATTTAAATAGGCAGGGCTTTCAGCTGCTGAATAACAGAATTAAAAATGTCATAGAGAATGCCGGCCTGCCGGCACAGCAGTTGGATTTTCACTTGTGATGCTGAAGACCCGGGTTCAGAAATGGACTCAGGAGTTGGAGGGCTGGCCGGGAGGGGAAATTAGGCATCCTAGGGACAGCACTCCTTCTCTGGGGGGGAAGGGGGGCTGTTCATCCGGCACAAGACTGACCTCGGGAGGAGGCCGGGGGCCAGCAGCAACCGGTACAAGAGATCCTGTGGGCGATGTGACAGACATTGGCACATGACTAGCACCCTATGCCCCAGGTCTCTAACTAGAAAAATCCTTGCGGGTGCCCTTCATGATGCTCCGCTCCACCAGTGCTGATTGCCATTGCCGTCCCTCCTAGTGACCCAATACTGGCTTCTGTGGCATGGGAGCCCAGCTCCCATGCCCTGCCCTGGGGGGCAAGCCAGGGAGGCAATGGCAGTGGGCACTCCCTACCAACATCCTTGTACTGGCATCATGGGGGTCCCATGTTTGCCCGTGCAGCCCCACCCTGGGGGGCAAACCATCACCGTATAGTGGTGAAGAGGATCAGGTGAGAAGCATGGGCTGAGCCTCAGGCAACTGCGATGAAAAGCATTCTAAATAAAAAAAAAGCCATGGAGAGGTCTTTAAACTAACTAGTGAGGGAAAAAGGGTTAAGGTGTCCTTCATCACCAAAAATAATGAGGGTACCAAAACCGAGAAATACAAGAAATCTATTGTGGAGGGATGGAAGTGATTGCTTGTCAACACCAGAAGTTTGATAAAGAAAAAGGAGGGATTAGTTTATGTATTGCATAAGGAGCATATTCAAATCAGTGCCATTATGGAAACATGGTGGAATAAAGAACACATATGGGGCCAGGATATCCAAGGATACAGAATCTTTAGCACAGAAAGAATCAATAGAAGTGGAGGTGAGGTAGCAATTTATGTGTCAGAGGAAATTGAGATGGAAGAGGTAGAAGGGAATAAAGATTGTCCACTTGAGTATATATGGCCTCAGATGTACCCAAGGAAAGGTAAAAAAAAATCATCCTGTGCCATAGCTACAGACTACCATCCCATGACGTGAACCTAGATAACCAACTGTATGCATTATTAAATAATATACAGTAAATACAGAAGATATTATTCTGCTAGGTGACTTTAACATGTCAACTATAAACTGGGAAATTAGAGAAGGAAAAACACACACCGGGAGAGACTTCCTAGGCAACATAGACAGGTTGGGTCTGGATCAATATGTTAAGTCATCAACTAGAGGGGAAAATACACTGGACCTGGTCAGTAGCAGCTCTAGCTACAAATGGTTACCAGGGCACAGCTGGGGCACAACACATGGCAGCCAGGGCACTGATATATTGTTACTATGGGGGAAGCTCTGCATCATATGGGGCACCAACTGGAGCACAGCATTTTTTTACCGGGGCACGTGCCCTGGCAGGCCCCAGTGTAGAGCCGCCACTGGACCTGGTGTTAAGCAATATGGGAGATAAAATTAATTGCAATACAATTTGCAGTGACCATGTAATACAATACTAATATACTGGACCTGGTGTTAAGCAATATGGGAGATGAAATTGTTAATTGCAATACAAGTTGTAGTGACCGCTGCAATTAATTTGTAGTGACCATGTAATGGTAAAATTTACTGTTGTGGAAGAAAATTGCAAAATAACAGGAAAGTAAAATTAAATCCTTTGCAAAGTCAGACTTTGAAGATATGCAAAATGAATTAAGGAAGTGGGATTTGATAGAGAATTTCAGAAATTTAAATCATAATGAAATGTGGGACATATTGATGAAAAAACTAGATTATTTAGTTGAAAAATATGTTACAAAAGAGTTAAATTTAACAAAGCAGGAAGAATTCCACCTTGGTTTAATAAGAAGGTTAAAAAATTAATAGAAAAGAAAGGTAAGGCGTATATACACAGATACACAGAAATGTGACAGCAGAGAAAGGCACCACGGCCCATCTAGTCTGCCCAACACCCTACCTCTCCCCTTCTGTTATGCTTCCACCCTCTTTTCCCAACCCCTTAAATTTATCCCAAGCCCTCTTGAACCCCTCCACTGTTTCAGCTGCCACTACCTCCTCTGGCAGCTTGTTCCAGGTCTCCACCACCCTCTCTGTGAAAAACTGCCCCGACATTACATCTCTATTGTCCACCTTCCAGTTTGAGGCTATGTCCCCTGGTGTTCACTCCCTTCTTCAATTTGAACAAGCTGTTACCCTCTACCTTATTTATTCTCTTCAGATACTTAAAGGTCTCAATCATGTCCCCCTCTCCCTCCAAGTCTCCAGTGGGTACAAATTCAGTCCTCTCAATCTTCTCTCATAGGGTACATCCTGCATCCCTCATACCATTTTGGTTGTCCTTCTCTGCATCCTCTCCATCAGCTTAACATCTCTTCATAGGTGAGGCCTCCAGAACTGCACCTCATACTCCAGATGCGGCCTAACCATGGTTCTGTATAATGGCATTAGCACCTCCCTCTTCCTGCTATTAAAACCCCTCACAATGCAGGCCAACATTCCATTGCTCTTTCCCACCGCCTCTGCCACTGGCTGCCCACCTTGAGGTCACGCGATACCATAATCCCCAGATCCCTTTCTGTTTCCTTCTCCTTAATCACCAACCCCCCAAGGGAGTAAGTTTCCCTCCTATTCTTCCTCCCCAGGTGCATCAGTGAGCACTTTTGTGTATGAAACTTCAATTTCCAGGTGTCAGACCACCTCTCCAGCCTCTCCAGGTCCTGCCTTATGGCTTGCACCCCACTAAGTGAATCCACCCTATTGCAGACCTTTGTATCATCTGCAAACAGGCACACCTGTCCCTCCAGTCCCTCTGCTAGGTCACTAACATAGATGTTAAAGAGTATTGGTCCTAACACTGACCCCTGTGGCACCCCACTGGTCACGGCCTGTTCCCTGGAATGTGTCCCATTTATCACCACCGCCTGACTCCTTCCCTTCAACCAGTTTTCCACCCACCTGGCGATCCTGTTGTCCACCCCTCATCTGTCCAGCTTATGTATCATTCCACCATGCGGAACGGTGTAGAAGGCCTTATTGAAATCCAGATTGGCCACGTCCACTACTCCTCCCTGGTCCACTATCTGTGTCACCCCATCGAAAAACCCTATCAGGTTAGTCTGACAGGATCTTCCCTTGGTGAAGCCATGCTGCCTGTCATCCTGCACGCCATTCATCTCCAAGTATTCTATCAACCTGATCTTAAGTAGTGTTTTCATTACCTTCCCCACCACCGAGGTAAGACTAATAGGATGGTAGTTTTTGACCTCATCCATCTGCCCCCCCTTATGTAGCGCGACCATCTCTGCCTTCTTCCAGGTCGTTGGCACCACCTCTGTGACTAAGGACAAGTTAAAACAGTCTCGCTAGATGCGGCGCCAGTTCATCCTTCACCTCCTTGAGAACCCTTGGGTTTATTCCATCAGGCCCCATTGCCTTGTCTACCCTAAGTCTACCCAGCTCTTCCCTTACTCATTCAGCAGTGAATTCTGCCACAGCCACCTGCCTGTGGCTGTCACCCTTCCCAACCCATCCTGGTCCCCTACCCTCCCTTTCCTCTGTGAAGATTGAGGCGAAATAGCTGTTTAATGCCTCTGCTTTTTCAAAGTCCCCTTCCAGTATTGTTCCACTTCCCCCCTATCCTTCCAATCCCATGCTGTGCCCTCCTCCTTTCTCCAACTTACCTAAAGAAGATTTTGTCCCTCCTCCTTGCCTGCTTTGCTATCCTCTCCTCGGTGGCCTCCTTAGCTCTCCGTATCTTTTGCCCAGCCTCCTTTCTTTTTTTTCTGTAGGTTTCTCTGTCCTCATCCTTTTGTGTCCTCCTGTATCTCTTGAGTGCTGTAATTTTCTCCTTTAACCCTAACGCCACCTCTCTAGTGAACCATAGAGGTCTTTTCTGTCTTCTATTCTTTCTTACCCTTCTTATACATGAGTCCATGGCTTTAAATACCCTTCTCTTGATGGCTGCCCATAATTTCTCCACCCCCTGCACATCCCCTATCCTCAACATTTCTTCCCCAGCTACCTTTCTCATTCCATGAAAGTCAGCCTTTCTGAAGTCCATTACCCTGGTTCTTGTCCTAACTCTCTGCCCTGCCTGCTCTCACCCTGAACCTGATAGCCCTGTGTTCACTGGTGCCAAGCTCTTCCCCCACCTCCACACTGTCCCCATTTATGAGGACCACATCCAACAGGTTTACACCCCTAGTGGGCTCACTGATCCTTTGTTGCAGGAATATGCCCTGAAGAGCTGCTAAGATGCCCCTGCTCCTTGCAGAGATTGCTGTCTGGGCCAACCATTTGATGTCCAGAAGGTTTAAGTCCCCAACTAGCACAATTTCCCCTTTCCGTGTTATCCTCGCTACCGATTCTACAAAGTGTCTATCTCCTTCCTGCCCCTGCATAGGAGGCCTATAGACTACCCCAACACGCAGGTTTTCCCCCCTGTCTAGGATGACCCACATTATCTGTTTCCCCCTCCTCATCCTGCCCTTCCATGGCCCCAATCCCTTCCCTAATATATAATGCCACCCCTCCCCCCTCTTCCCCTGCTGATCTTTCCTAAACAACCGATACCCTGGGATCACCGTCTCCCAGGCGTAGTGCTCATTCCACCAAGTCTCACTCACTACTACAATGTCTAGGTTCTCCTCCATCATGATGGCCTCCAGTTCTCCCATTTTGTTCCCCAGGCTCCTGGCATTTGCAACCAAAGCCCTCCAACATGTAGCCCCATCCCGTCCTTCCCTGTCGCTAAAAGTTCCCTTGATGAGTGTTGTGACTTGAGGGGGAGGCTGACAGCCTCTATGCTCTGCCTCACGTAAGGCTGGCCCTGTCCTTAGCCACCCCCCCTTTATTTAGTTTAAATTGAACTTCCTTGCCATGAAGTCCCCCAGTTTACTCTTTAGTGCAGCTGCTCCTGAAGAGCTCAGGTGCAGCCTGTCTTGGGCATACAGCCCCTCCTCCACCCATGTACAGCCTCAGTCACCTATCCAGCCGAACCCCATCCGACTGCACCAACCTTGTAGCCAATTGTTGAATGCCCTTATCTTCTCCTTTCTGGGTGTGCTCGCTCTTGGTACTGGCAACACCTCAGAGAAGGAAATGGAAGGAAAAACAGTGTTGCCCCTACAGAACCTAGCAAGTTCCTCGAACCTTGCCTGTACCTCCATCAGACTGTTCCCTTCCAAGTCATTTGTGCCCAGGTGAAACACCTGATGTGTCCTTTCATCCTGCTGCTTACCCCAGGAAGGAATATGATGCCTCACCTCCAGCACCATCATCCCTGGCATGCACTGTACCCATACTACATTGTTTTTTGCTCCCTTCCTTCCCCATTTTAGCCCCTTAATTATTGAGTCCCCCAAGAGTGGCACTCTACTGCCCCCTGCTTCCTGGGTGTCCTTTTGGCCTCTAGCTTTGTGTCAGGGGGTTTGGCTCCCTTTGTACTCCTCCTCCTCCTCATGTTCCATCCTGACTTGGTTTCTGCCCCTGCTCATCTTTTGTTCCCCATCACCTTGCCTATCCTGATTTTTACCCACACCCAGCATCTATACCTCTTCACCCTCTCTCTTTAGCCTTTCATCAGACTCCCCCTTCCTGTACCTCTTCATCCCTTGTACTTCTGCCTGGCTTGCTTCATCCATGCAGACCCCTCCTGCATCACTGCTTGAGCATGATCCAATTTCACCTGACCCCCCTCTAGCTGCTCCTGACCTTCCCTCATCTGCATCACTGTGCAAGATTGTGCCAACTGTGCTTGATCCCCCTCCAACTGTTCCTGTCCTGCCCATCTTTGCAGAAGGTTTTGAGCACCATACCCCACTTGGGGTAGTCTTCCTCCTTACCACCTGCCCTGTCTGCATATTTCCCCTCTCCTGCACCCTGCCTGGCACATGCCCCAGCCTCCTACTGCAGCTCCTACCCTGCAGGGTTTCCTCCAGTTCATTTTCAGCCCCCCAGAAGCTCAACTCCAGCTCTTCCAGTGCTTCCTTCCTGCCCTTTATCTTATGCCACAGTTCTCCTAGTGCCACCTTTTGGTGTGTCCCTAATGTGCCCGTCCCCTCCTCTACCCCTTCTCCTGCATGCGATGTGCCTGCCCTCTCCTCCCCCCTTCCACTGCACCTGAGATCTTTCCCAGCATGTCCCCCAGCCGCTCTGCATCCCCTTTCTCTGATGGCCCCTGCCGGACCCCTTCCTCTCCAATGTCCTCGACTAGAATACCTAGGAGGGCAAAACTATTTGTTACTTCCACCCTCTGGCCCATTTCACCTATGCCTGCATTGTCCTTCATACTGGGCACCCATCTGCCTTTTCTGAGCCTACTGTCTTCCATTCCTCCTGATCCCTGAATGACCCCTTTTCTCTAGCTACAGGCATCATATTTGTGCCTCTAGACTTCCTGCTGTCAGTTCCCACTGACCCCTTTCCTCCTGTCTCAGGCGTCCCTGTCCCAAATCTGGACTTACTGTTGTCTGTTACCACCTCTGGTCTATCCCCTCTGGATCCCCTTCCATCCTCTCCCTCCCAAGCCCTTGACTTCCAGAACAGTGTATCTGATCCTCCAGTGAATCCACTCAGCCCTTCCCACTCCTTCCTTGGCTTATACCATTCCTGTCTCTCTACCCCCTTTCCCCAGCTTCCCCCCATTTAACCCCCACCTTAGCCCCGCCGCTTCCTCTCTCAGCTGAGTGAGCTGCTTACACGTCATACAACCCCCCCATCCTCCAAGCCCAATTTAGGATCACAGCTGTTCCACAGCCACTGCACCCCACCACCCTGCCAAAGATCCCCCTTCCTCTGTACTGCCCTACCATTTCTTCCGTGATACTTAGATATAGTCCTAAAATCACCCTTATGTATTTTTTTGGGCCCCCGAGTCTCACCCTCTCCTCAGCCCCAACCCACAGTTAAGACTTTTTAGAAATAATAAAGCATGTGCAAACCATAGGCATCAAGAATTAATAACCATAGCCACCATGTTCAAGTTCAAGTCCAAATCCCCAGCACCTCCAGCTTCAATAGTCCAAGATCAAGTTCCCAGCACCTCCAGTGTCAGCAGTCTCGACTCAGTTCATTTCCCCTCAATTTCAGCTCTTTTGTGAAGGATTTCTTAGTGTCTGTGTCAATTTTCCATATCCACCGAGGTTGAAGTCCAAGTCTCCTGTGGAGAAATGCAGGACCCAGTTCCTTTGCTGCAAACCAGCTCCTCGTAGTGATTTCCTTAGCTCAGGATGCTCCTTGTTCCCACTTTTAGTCCTTCTATCGGTCTGGCTGGCTATTTTTAAAGCCAACTGCCTTGGCGACTCTCTCTCCCTGATTGGCCTGATCCTACACCGCTGTCTGCGGATGACCGGCCGTCCCTGCTTCAGTCACCAGACTGCCACCTGTGTCCCTTGCTAGTTCAGCTCCAAACAGCTCAGCTCTCCTTCACCTGATCACCAACCTCGACCCCGCTGCTGACTGCAGCCACAGCTCCACGCAGCTCTCCACTCTCCTTTCTCTGGTCGCCGACAGCGACCCACTTCCCCGCTGCTGGCACAGCTAACAAACACAGGAATTCACAGTCCAGTTTCTTTCTGTGCCACCTGGTCTATTGGTACAATTTATGATAGAGGTCACCCAGGGTCACAGCTAGGCAGGGATTGACCTCCTCATGAAACCAAAAAACATTAACTCTGTTGAAGTATGGACAGAATATAAGAAAGTTGCTCAGGAAAGCAAAATGAGCATTAAAAGGGCAAAGCATGAATATGAATTAAGATCGGCAAGCAAGGTGAAAGATAATTAATGACTTTTTATAATCATATAAACCATAAGAGAGGAGGTAATTTACAAACAGGACAACTTGAGGACAATAAAGAAACATTGGTTTCAATAAAGATACAGGTGGAAAGCATATTTCAGAGAAAACTCTGTACAAGAACAAGGGGCATGATGTGAGGCTGAAGGGTGGAACGCTCGGAGTAATGTTAGGAAGTACTTTTTCACTGAAAGGGTGGTGGAGCCATGGAACAGCTTTCCAACAGAAATGGCGGGGGTAAAAACAATACAGGGGGGTTCAAGAGTGCATGGAATAGACATAAGGGTACCGTGGAGATGTGAAAAGCAGGTGAGCCACAAATCAAATGGATCTGGGGCTCCAGCAGTGAGTAGGAAAATGGGCAGACTAGGTGGGCCGTATAGTCCTTATCTGCAGACAGATATTATGTTTCTATGGTCACTGAGGATAAGCAGAGAGCACAACTGTTGAATGCATATTTCTGTTTGCTTTTTAACAATAAGGTAAATGATATACTTTTAAATACTAAAAATGTAGATTAGCCGATAATACTCAATGAAGAAGATATTAAAACTAGACTTTGGGGGCGCTAATGAGCGGCTAGGAGAATAGATGTGCTTTCACGCTGCTCTGTCTCGGTGGACAACTAAAAGTAAAATAAATTAGAATAATCGACTTTTTCTGGCAAAATTATTGGTGCAGCTTGTGTTGGAAGGCAGGACGGAGGAGTATTTGGTGACAGGTGGCGGAAAAGGCCAAAGACAAGCTGGCAAAACTGGCAAGAAAATGGCACTTCCATGGCCTCCATCACAGGAGACAACACGGGGGTAGTCTCGTTATCAGCAGCTGAAATTGGAGCCCTGGATCGCGAGGTGACGGGCCAAGTGATAGCGGCCTTAGAACCCAGACTGATCAAACTCGAGGGCAAGATTGATCTTAAGCTACAAGAAATATTAGAGCAGCAGGCAGCCCACATGAACAGGATTGCAGAGGCTGAGGAGAGAATATCTCGATTAGAGGATGATACAGGGGAAATGCCGAGCCAAGTAGCACGCCTGCAAAAAGAGTTGGAGGAGCTAAAAGATGCGATGGATTACCAGGAGAATTATTATAGGAGGCTAAATCTGCGACTCAGAGGGCTGCCAGAAGGGGCAGAAAGGGATGACATGTTGGGCTTCTGTGCAAAGACCTTACCAGAGCTTCTTGGACTACAGCCTAAAAATGGGAAGTTTAAGCTAGAAAGGGCTCATCATGCTGTGATGCCCAGGCCCCCAGGGGGGGTATGCCCACACGCCAAGTTATCATTCGCTTCCACTCCTATCAAGACAGGGAGGTGACCTTACGGGCATATAGAGAAGCTGGAACATTGGAATACCAAGGCACACAACTGTTTATTTCTCAAGATTATTCGATGAGGCTGTTACAGAAAAGAAAGGTCTTTAACGGTCTGATGGCCCAATTGTGGAATCTAAAAGTTGAAAACTTCATGGTATATCCCGCAGTATTAAAGATAAAGCACGAGGGAGCAACTCACTCCTTTTGCGAATTGAGCAAGGCGGAGCAGTTTGTGACCGTTCTGCAGAAGAAAATGAGCAAGTGAATGCCGAACTGGCATGACTTTGTGGGTTGCTGAGGAGTGTTATAATGATGTGCCAGGAAAGGGAAGGTGTCACTTTATTAAACAGGTTGCGGGAGCCCCATTGATGTCACCAAAACTCCTAAAGACACGAGGGCATATGGGTGGGGGGATGGGAAAGATGTTTTGAAGGCTGGTGGAGAAATGGCGACTGGAATGGAGGACCATGAGGCGGCGTCTGGCAGGTGATGGTGGAAGGGAAGTGGTGAGGAATGCTGCACCATGACCGGAACTTGTGGGAGGAACTGAAACAAGAGGGACAAAGAACATGTCCGCACGGAGACAAGAGGGTGAGGTGGCAAGTACTGTGTGGACTTGGAGGAAAAAGGGGGTCGGGTGATGCAGAGGGGGATATTTCAAATGTGCGCCACAGTAATGTAAACAGCTACATTGGGGTTATAGTTGTACTGTATTGAAGGGACTTAAAGCGCCACTTTGCCTGTGTAAAACCGTAATTGGATGGGGGTTGGAAGAGGGGAGGGGATGTGAGTCACGATAAATATACGTGTGATGAAACGAACACGGGAGTTGGGGGGCCTCTCAGTGGTACTGGGAAGTTACTCGGTGAATGCTGAGAAGATAGGGGTGTAAAGAGGCACTGCTTATTTTTCTTTTTCCTTTTATCTTTCTTTTCCTCACGAGCTTGTTTAATAATATAAATTTAGATGGTAATACACTAAATGCTATATGTTATGATCACATGAAGCAAGTCGATGAAGCAGGAGTTGCTCGTGGACAGAGCAGTGGGGCACACATATTGTTAGAGTGAGATTTAGACACCTATGCTGGATTTGCAATTAGTGTCAAGGGGGGGAATTCGATATGGGATAGATTATGTTAAAGGTAGTCTAAAGAATGGGGGAGGCGGGGGAAAAGGGATATGGAAATGGAAGAATCAAGAAAGTCTCCATAGGGGGAAGGGGGGGTGATGTTCCTGTTACTATGTTTGTAGTTAGGTTGTTTAAATGTGTTTTATATTGTTTGTTGACAGATGCATTTCATACAAAATGAAGGCTGGGGGGGCGCTAATGAGCAGACTAAAGACGTGATTTTACCTCGCTCCTCAGATCATCACAAAATATTAGATTTAAACTGCCTTAAAAGTTACCCAAAACAATATTTCTGAGCTGAGAAGTGTATGGGAACATGTGATGGACAAATTTGTGATCTCCAGTGCGGCGAAAAGTTCGAGGATGGCAACTGAAAACCAACGAAAGCAACCGCCAGCATCCCAGGTGGAGAACTCAGGCCACATATCCCTCTCGGCTGGAGAAGTGAGCGCTGTAGGCTGTGAAGTGACACAGCAGGCGTTAGCTTCACTGGAACCCAAGCCGACTAGTCTGGGTACTAACTTTGATAGAAAATTACAAGAGTTGGCTGATTTGCATGCTACACAAGCTACCGGAATTAGCGAGGCCGAGCAACGTATTTCGGATCTGGAAGATGCTACAGCCCCTATACCTGAGCAAGTGATTACTCTGCAAAAAGAACTAGAAGAGCTGAAGGAACTTTTGGATTACTAGGAAAACTATAATCGGTGGCTGAATTTACGGTTGCGGGGCTTACCAGAGGGCATGAAGGGTGCCAGTGTTATGGACTTCTGTGCTAAGACATTGCCGGAGCTGTTGGGCATTTCTCCTAAAAATGGGCGCATGAAGCTGGAAAGGGCCCACAGAGCTGTTATGCCGAAACCAGCACCTAACCAGCCTCCTCGCCAGGTGATCATGAGATTCCACTATTTCCCAGATAGGGAAACTGTTTTAAAGGCATATCGAGAGCGAACAAAGCTGGGCACCGGTTATATCTCTCTCAAGATTACTCAGCTCACTTGTTGAAACGTCGAAGAGCTTTCGGCCCTGTCATGGTGCAGTTACGGGAAGCCAAGGTCGACTGCTACATGTTATATCCTGCAGCCCTTAAGATCAAGTATGAGGGATCGATGTACTCATTCTGGGAAGTACCTAAAGCGGAGACATTTGTGAAAGACCTGGTTAAAAAGTTGGGGTGACCAGAGGCAGAGAACAAGTCTGCTCGGCTAGATATTTTGTGCATATGATGGACTCAAGGGGCTCCTTCTCTCCCCACCCTCCCTTGATGATGGCTACCAGAGGCAATGCTACTCGAGAGACCGAGAGAGCTAAGTGACTGGCATGGCATTAATCACTCCTGTTCTTTTTGTATATTTTTTTTCCTCTTCCCTTTCTTTTTTCCACCTGAAGGCATGCATATATGAACAACGTGAGGGTGATTTGACTGCAAAGTGACTGGGTTAAGATACCGAGGATAAGGAAAGGAACAGGAATGGAGGCTTTCCGTTTTTTTTTTTCCTTTTTCTTCAGAGCCGGATACAGGCCTCAGGAGGGGTATCTCTGCCCGGAGACCGTTTGAGATAAGCAGAATTTGGCCAGCTTATGAAAGGGAATCCCCCGTCTTGTCTTTTGTTTTTTTTTCTCTTTTCCTTTACAGGCGATCTCATCAGAAAGGAACTCACACCGCAATTTGGAAGTACGAAGAGTTGACATCCACAGAGAGCCTCTGCAGGTGGAATGCTGCTGCTAGATTTGGACCTCAGGGCTTTCGACCTTTTGAAAGGGGACTGGAATAAAACAAATATGCGAGTGTGGAGGGCGGGGGGGTCAATCTTACTTTTTTATTAAGTTGCTGGTTTGATGCACCCAAAATCCATTTAGAGGAAAGGTGAGGGTGTAATAAAGAGTGGTGAGTCGGAGTAAAGGAGGAGATCTTTAAAGCTATCTGAAGGAAGGGGGGAGATCTCTGCCCTACCTATTCTAGGGGAAGGCAACTTGTATTATTGGAGAGAGAAGAGTAGTAACAGAAGGGGAGTAGGGAAAATGTGAGGAGGGAACCTCATATAATCCTAAGTTCGGGGAGACACATGAAGAGATGGCATGCTTGTATGGCTGGGTGGAATGCAGCTACAATAATAACAAGAAGAGCTATAATGTTGTATTGGGCTAAAAACTAACATTGAAGACATTATTGGGCAATTATCTGACTCACAAAATGCAGTGGTTGGGGGGGTGCTTTCTGTCTAGCTTCATAGAGGGAAGGGAGAGTAAAATCTCTGCTTTGTGCAGTTCTTGTTACTACGGGGGGCGGAATATAAGAAAATAAAGGAATGTGGAGAGAGTGGGGTGGTTCTTGTACATAGTTACTATATGTTGGGGTTTTTACAGTTAGAAATCAGTTTGCAGATCCATAGAAAACACCATTCAGATAATCAAACGGGGATGGAGCCAGGGCTGGGAGTGGGGCTTAATGGTAAGCTAAAGGTAAAGGAAAGTATTCTGAGGGTATGTCTGGAATGCGGGATTTAAATGTGGTCTCGTGGAATGTAAGGGGAATAGCCATCCCCGTCAAGCGAACGATGTTGCTTACAGCGTTGAAAAGACAGAATGCACATGTTGCCATGATACAAGAGACACACCTTACAGATAAGGAACATGAAAAGTTGAAAAAAAGCTGGGTGGGGGAGTGTTATTCGGTTGCTTTTAATGCACATAAAAGGGGGGTGGCTGTTCTCCTAAACAAGAAACTACCATTTCAAAAAGAGCATGTTGTTGCAGACCCAACTGAAGGGCACTATGTATTTGTGATAGGAACCCTGTATGGGGAGAAAATATCGTTTGGAAGCATATATGCACCTGCAGTATATGACCCGAATTTTTATGGCAGGATCTCGTCCATAATAATTGCAGAGCAATTCCTAAATCTGATACTGGGGGGACATAAACTGTTTAATGAGCCCTATTTTGGATCACTCAGAGCAAAAGGGTCCTCCTTAAAATGCTATTCAGGAATGGTTGGCAGGAATGAATGATCTAGATCTTATAGACGGGTGGCGAGCAGCCCACCCCACAACCAAGGAGTACACTTTTTTCTCACACCCCCACAGAACGTGGTCATGGCTTGACTACATATTTCTTCCCAGGGAGTGGTATTTTCGAGTTAAGTACATTAAGCATGGACCTATTCACATCTCAGACCACGCCATGGTCATTATGTCCCTGAATATGGGGGGGGGGGACTCTTAGGACGTGGAGATTTCCTAATTATTTATTGGCCAGTAAGGAGTTCCAGGAACACCTGTATGATCACTGGCAACAATATGTGCAGAATAATTCAGGGGCAGACATTTCCAAAGCAGTTTTTTGGGATGCGGGGAGGCGTATATGAAGGGGGTCATTATTAGCTACATGGCCCACCATAAAAAAAAAGTCAAAGAGAGGAGAGTTAATTTAGAACAGAGGCTCAAGGTGCTGGAGAGAAAGGCAGCCATGGGTGCGTGGGGAGAAAGGGTGCATCTCCTACTAGCAAGAACAAGAGAAGCATTGAATAACCTTTTGTTGGGAGAGGCAAGGAAGGCTGGGTTATTTATTAGGAAACATTTTTATGATTGGGGGAATAGACCTGACACTATACTGGCAAACCTTATGAGGGGGAAAAGAGGGAGACATCTAATACAGGCTGTGAGGGGAGAGAATGGGGCACTATTGAAAAATAAAACAGATATTGGGGAAAGGTTCAGGAGATTCTATCAAGAGTTATATCGCGGTCAAAAAGGGGGGAGAAGACAGGGGAATGGTGGAATTCTTGAATACGGTGGAGATACCGCAGATAACAGAGGGCCAGAGAGTGCGCTTAGATGCTGCCATTACAAAAGAGGAAATTCTCTCTGCCATTGGGGCACTTAAATGGGGCAAGACTAGCGGGCCTGATGGCTTTTCGGCCGAATATTGTAAAGTCATGAGATTAAAAGTAGTGGACCATGTAGAAGCGGTTTTCCGACAAGTGAGGGAGGAGGAGGAGGGGGATCTACCTCGATCTTGGGGGGAAGCCATGATTTGCTTGATTCCAAAAGCAGGGAAGGACCCTTTCAAATGTGCCTCCTTTAGACCGATATCCCTCTTAAACTGCGACTGCAAGATATTGGCCAAAATCCTGGCCACTTGGTTGGAGTACTTATTGCCAGAGCTCATTCACCCAGACCAGACCGGGTTTATTCAAGACAGGTACTCATACCACAACATGAGGACCCTCCTAATGTAATCTGGGGAGCAAAGAGTAGTAGGGAAGGGGTGCACATTCTGTCAATGGATGCAGAAAAAGCATTCGATAGAGTAGAGTAGGAGTATTTAATGGAGGCTGTAGCCCGGTTTGGTCTGGGTTAAGGGTTTATAGGGATGGTGCAGCAGATGTATCGGAACCCTAGGGCCAGAATACTAACCAATGGCACCCTCTCACATAGCTTTGATCTGCGAAGAGGCACCAGGCAGGGGTGCCCACTTCCCCCCCTCTTATTCGCTTTGGCGCTGGAACCTCTGGCTATTGCCATTTGGAAGCACCCTGAAATTTCAGAAGTGGTGGGGAAAACTGGTAGAGAAACTAAGCTTTCACTCTACGTGGACGATATGTTGTTATATGTAACCAAGCCTAGTAGATCTATGTCTGCTCTCCTGAACCTGATCGATCGGATCTCGTGGTTTTCCGGATATAAATTAAATTTGGATAAATCGGAAGAGTTGAGGGTGGGAATGCAAGATGGAGGGTCTTCTACACAGAAATCGAAATGGGGCTTTCGGGTCATATGAGAGGCCTTCACCTATTTGGGCATCAGAGTGGGAGAGGAGATTGGGGCCCTGTATGATTTGAACTATGCACCGCTCATGCAAAATATAATCATGGACCTGTCTAGGTGGAGGGACCTTCCTATAACATGGTTGGGTAGGATAAATCTTGTCAAAATGAACCCGCTCCCTAGAATACTTTATTGCTTGCAAATGCTTCATATAGGGTTAAGAGAAACGAAGTTAGAAAATTGGAAAAAGCTTTCTCTGAATTTATTTGGAGAGGGAGACACCCTAGGATAGGTTTAGCTCACTTGAAGGCCCCTATAGAAAAGGGAGGTCTTCAGTTTCCTGATTTAAAAAATTATCAAAGGGCCATGCAGTGCTGTTATATCCAGGACTGGATTGCTAGGCCTAGGGAAGCTGTCTGGATAGACTTTGAGGAGAGAGGGAGTGGGGGGAGAATCTTGGCATACTTGTTCCTTAGAGGCCAGAAGTCATATCAGAGATTCCCTGACCTGAATCCTCTGGTTATGGAGGTGCTAGACAGCTGGAGGGAGATGTATAAGTTGAGAGGTATTGGGCAAGATAACACACTACTCCTACCGCTGAAGGAAAATCAGTTTTTTCTCCCGGGACTGGAGGACAGGGGATATAAGGAATGGGAGACAAGAGAAATTAGCTGCTTCCAACAACTATTTACACTCGGAGAAATGGACTCTTTTGAGAGCATACAAGATAGGACAGGGTTGGGACATCAACACTTCTTCCGCTATCTACAAATAAGGGCACATATCAGATCTATTGGGAGGTTAGGGAGCTTTATATCACAGTGGGAGGCAACCGAGCAACTCATAATGCTAGGACAAAAGAAAGCCTAAGGGAACCATCCGGAGAGTGGCTAAAGAAAGTAAAACTTGGCCTCCGGATAAAACATAAAACACTAGAATGCTTTGGGAGAGGGACTTGGGGATCATAATCTCAGCAGATAATTGGAAGATACTTGTCCAATTACACCAAGGCATCCTGCTATGTAATAAATACAAAGAATCCTACTATAAGTTTTGTCACAGGTTATACTACCCACTTATGGTTGTCCATAAGTACAATTCTGCAGTCTCCCCTGTATGTCCCAGGTGTAATAACAACCTAGCTTCATACTACCACTACTTTTGGTCCTGCCCGATTTTGCAGAAGTTTTGGGGTGAGGTAGTGTCTGAATTGTGAAGGATAGGGGGGCAGCAGTATCCTATGCCCCCTCTCTTGTTGCTATTTGGGGTGGAAGAGACAGGGGAGGGAGACTGGGCCCCTGTATCAAAATGGCTTAGGGTATTGATATACGTGGCCTGGCACTGTATTCTTAATATCTGGGTCACAGCTATTAAGCCTACTGTTGCCCAATGGAAAGCCCTGATGCTACAGGCTATTACTGTGGAATGGCTAACATATGGTGTTAAAGATAAAGAACAGCTCTTTTACAGAGTTTGGCAACCATACCTGGCATCGTTGACAATAGCAGAGTGTTATGTTGCAGGAGGGCTGGGTCTGAGGTGAACATAAAAAGGGGAAGGGTATAAGTGGGTACTAAAAGAACAGGGGCCCTGGCTTCTTACCGTCTGAGATTACTATGTAAGTGGAAGTTTTTTTTTAACTGAATAGATAGAATGAGATGATGGAATAACAAAATGGATCTGGATGTAAATAGGTTAGGAATTAAGGTTTACGTTGTATATGTCTGTATGTTTGTACATCTGTATGTTACTCTATGGAAAAAAAAGGAAATAATAAATAAATGATGCAAAATGAAGGCTAAAAGGTGCCTGTGGATGGGGAGGTGATGGTGGGACAAGAGGTATGAGGATCCAGAGGGGGCTCATGGTAGAACTAGCTAGATGGAAACAGGGAACATACAATACACCTAGATGGCTGGCAAACAGGAAATGGTGGTAGTCTTCTGGAACGTCAAGGGGATTGCAAACCCGATCAAGTGCACAATGCTCCTGGCTGCATTGCGAAAAAAGGGAGCACAAATTGCCTTATTACAGGAGATGCACTTGTCGGATGCTGAGCACGCAAAATTAGTACTGGGCTGGGTGAGCAGGTGTTTTGCATCCTCTTACTCATCCCGCAAGAGAAGGGTTGCTATTCTTGGGAATAAGAACCTGCCGCTGGAAGTGTACAGAATTGTGAAAGATAATAGGGAGGGCTGGTACATATTTCTGATAGGGAAGCTTTATGGTGAGTAAATCACACTAGGGAACGTATATACCCCAGCTCAGCATGACCCACAGTTCTTTCCAGGATTGCTGGATTTAATTACTAGGGAGCAATTCTCAGGCTTAATTATAGGAGGAGACCTTAGTAGTACCCTGGACCCTATATTGGACTACTCAGAGGGTAAGGGGCGGGCACCAGAGGCAGTAGTCCAATGGAGGTGAGTATGTCAGAGTTGGATTTAGTAGACAGTTGGAGAATGGCATACCCAGGAGCTAGGGAATATACGTTTTATTCCAATCCGCATGGGACGTGGACAAGGATAGATTACATCTTGATACCCAGGGCGTGGCATGATAGGGTAATAGATGTCTCACATAGCCCTATTCATGTGTTGGACCATGCTATGGTGGTGGGCAGGTTTAAAATGAAGGAAGAGAGGGACATAAGGTCACAGTGGAAATTTCCCACATATATGCTCCAACATAAAGACTTTTAGGAGTATTTGAAAATGCAGTGGGAGCTGTCACTTTCTCAGAAGTACTACCTGTGAGAGGCAAGGGAGATCATAGGAGTGCATGCACCAGGAACTTTAAGTTTAGGAAACTGGGGAGGGGTCTCAAGCAAGTAGCTACTTCTGTCACTTTCTCAGAAGTACTACCTGTGAGAGGCAAGGGAGAGCATAGGAGTGCATGCACCAGGAACTTTAACTCATGGTTGAAGAACTGGTGCTGTGAGGAAGGGTTTGGATTCATTGGTGACTGGGACCCACCTGGAGGGATGGAGGTTTGTTAAAGCCTGACGCCTGCATCCATCCTGGAGGAAAATCAAGCACTCAATGATAAGTTTAAATGCTACATTGACAAGCATTTAAACTAAGCAAAGGGTTAGCAGGCCAGCAAGGAGGGTACCTACCTTGTTCACCCCCCAACTAGCTAGCAGTGGAACCAGTGAACCAGAGGAGTGGCTATCTCTGCAAAGCAGTGTGCAAAAGACGGAGATTAGTGCCCAAGAAGTGGATAAGCAGAAAAGGGGCAAAATTCAGCAGAAGGGCAGACAGCAAGGAGAACCAGGGATAAATAACAACCAAGAAAGGGGCTGGAGTAGAACAGTGAAACAGTCTAAGGAGGTCAAATCATGGAAAGCCATGTGTGCAAATGCCAGGACCCTTAGCAACAAGATGGAAGATCTGGAGGCTGTCATGGTGCAGTCAGACCTGGACATTGTGGCCATCACTGAAACCTGGTGTAATGATAACCACGACTGGGAGATGGCTATACCTGGCTACAACATATTCAGAAGAGACAGAGCAGGCAGGAAGGGAGGAGGGTGGCACTCTATGTGAAAAATGACATAAGGCCACAGAGATCCAGGAGGAACAAAATGGGAGAGATACTGTGGGTTAAGCTGGAAAGGAAAATGGGACAGCCATCAGCACAGGTGTGGTCTCTAGACCACCAGCCCAGGAGGAAGAAACAGATAGGAGCTGATGCTAGCCATCCAAAGGATGGCAGACAAGGGTGAGGTAGTACTGGTTGGAGACTTCAATATTCCAGACGTGGACTGGAGCATCCCAGCAGCAGCATCAACTAGGAGCAGATTTATCCTGGACTCCCTTCAGGGTGCCTTCCTCAAGCACTGGTCATGGAACCAACTCGGCAGAAGGCAATACTGGACCTTGTGCTCACAAACAGGGACAGTGTGATGGGGGTAACAGTGGGGGAGCACCTGGGAAACAGTGACCACCAGTCATTGTGGTTTGAAATCACAGAAAGAGCAGAACCAAACCACACAAAACATGTATCCTGGATTTTAGGGGGCAGACTTTGGGAAAATGGGGAGATACTTGAAAGAGGCATTAAGGAATGGGACAGGAATCGGGGTTGAGGAACAGTGGGCAGTATTTAAAATGGGGATTACAAGAACAACAGAATTATGTATTAGCAGGTTAGCAAGAGGAAAAGGAAGAGAGATCATTATGGTTTCCAAAGAGGTAGCAAAAAGTGAAAGCCAAAAGATTGCATTCAGGCAATACAAAGACACAGAGCAGAAGGGGATAGGAGAAGTACCAGGAGAAGCAAAGGGAGGCAGGGAGGTCAGTAAGGGAAGCCAAAGCTCAGACAGAACAACACATTGCAAAATCAGTGGGTAGAGGGACAAAACCTTTTACAGGTACATAAGGAAAAAAGAAGACAAGGGAGGGATAGTGAGACTGAAGGGGAGGATGGGGCCACGTGGAGGATGACAACAGTAAAGCTGACATATTGAATAGGTATTTCTGCTCAGTCTTTACTGAGAAAGAGGAGGGTAATGGGTCCGAAGGGAGCACAAGGGGTGAGAATGGTGCAGAAATGGACACAAGTCCCTTTACAGAAAGGGTCCTGAAGGAACTGGAAGTAATAAGAGTTGATAAAGCAATGGGGCCAGATGGGGTGCACCCCAGGGTCCTTAAGGAACTAAGAGAGGTGGTGTCTGAACCTCTGGCTATCCTGTTTAGCTGATCACTGGAAACAGGGGAGGTACCCAAAGACTGGAGGACAGCAGATGTAGTCCCCTTATACAAAAGTGGGAACAAAGAGGAAGCAGGGAACTACAGACCAGTCAGCCTCACCTCGGTAGTGGGGAAGATCATGTAAGCACTACTGAAGGAGAGATTGGTGGAACATCTGGTTGTCAATGGACTACAGGACCCAAGGCAGCATGGTTTCACCAGGGGGAGGTCATGTCAGACCAACCTCATTGAATTTTGTGACTGGGTGACTAGGGAGGTGGATCAGGGGAGGGCAGTGGACATGGCCCATCTGGACTTCAGCAAGGCCTTTGACACTGTGCCACATAGAAGACTATCACACAAACTGGGGAATATGGGTGTGGGCAGGACAGTAGTGTGGTGGGTAGGTAACTGGCTGGGTGGCAGGACACAGAGGGTAGTGGTAAATGGCTGTCACTCCACAGAGGGAAAAGTGACCAGTGGGGTACCACAGGGATCAGTGCTGGGACCGGTCCTATTCAACATCTTCATCAGTGACATGGCGCAGGACCTAGAAGGCAGAATTTCACTGTTAGCTGATGACACAAAGCTCTGTAACAGTAGACACACCAGAGGTGTAGACAGAATGAGAAGCGACCTGCAGAAACTTGAAGAATGGTCAGGGGTTTGGCAGTTGAAATCAGCAAAAGAAGTGCAAGATAATGCATATGGGGCACAAAACCCTGGTACAATATATCAGTGGGGGTGAGGATATAGCATGCACCATGCAGGAAAGGATCTTGGGGTTATCATCTCTGATGACCTCAAGGTAGGGAAACAGTGTGACAAGGCAGCAGGTAAAGCAAATAGGATGCTGGGATGTATAGGCAGGGGCATCACCAGCAGGAAAAGGGAGGTCATAATTCCGTTATACAAGACACTAGTGAGGCCCCACCTGGAGTACAGTGTACAGTTCTGGAGACCATACCTACGTAAGGACATAGACAGGGTAGAGAAGGTTCAGAGGAGGGCAACAAAGATGGTGCATGGATTGCATCACAAGTCCTATGAAGACAGGTTGAAGGAACTGAACAGTACTCCCTGGAGGAGAGGAGGGAGAGAGGGGATATGATAGAGACATACAAGTATCTTACAGGGAGGAACAGGGTGCAGGAAAACACTATTTTTAAGCGAAAAAGATGTTCCAGGACTAGAGGGCATGGGATGAAGTTGGAGGGAGGGCGATTCAGAGGAAACATGAGAAAGAATTTCTTCACAGAACGGGTGGTGGACAAGTGGAACACCCTGCCAGAGGAAGTGGTGGGGGCTGAAACAATCACGGGATTTAAGAATGCATGGGATAGACATAAAGGAATTCTGGAGGTCAGGGGTAAGGGGCAACAGACTTCTAGGAAAACAAACTGAACTTACAAGCTCAAATGGGCAGACTGGGTGGGCCATAGGCCCTTATCTGCCGACACTGTCTATGTATCTATGTATCTATGACCAATGGGGGCCCAGAGGTATCTAAGACAGTCTACTGGGATGGCGTACATGGCCAAAATTAAAAAGGAGAAGAGGGATAAGCGGCAAGGGCTGGAAAAGCAATTAAAGGAGCTGGAAAAGTGAGTTGCTAGAGGAGAACGAGAGGACAGGTGGAATGGCTCCTGATGGTGACAAGAGAGGCACTAAATTCCCTGTTAAGAGGGGAGGCCTGAACTTCCTGGTTTTATTGTAAGACAGGTGTTTGAATGGGCTAATAAGCCAGGCCCACTATTAGTGAGGTTAATGAAAGGGGGGAAGTGCCCTGTAAGGTTAACAGGGATTAAGGATAAGGAGGGAAAGGTGCAGCGAGGGGCGGATCAGATGAGAGAGCGTTTCCAGGAATTTTATGCTCACCTGCATAGGGCGGGGGAGATGGGGGGGACAGAGGATGCAGGACTTCTTGAATAAGGTCGAGCTACCCAGTCTCACAGAAGAGCAAAAAAAATGCCTGTAACAAAGGGAGAAATATTAAAGGCGATTGGGAAGCTTCAGCAGCAGAAAGCAAGTGGCTCAGGAAGATATCCTATAGAGTTTTATAAGGCTCTAGTGCGCCAGATGGTGGAGGTACTAAGTGAGCTATTTAAGGTGGAAGAGGGACAGGAGGAGCAGTGCCTTCCGCATACGTGTTATGACGCCACGGTCTGTCTGGTTCTAAAGGGGGGCAGGGATCCCTTGGAATGTGCCTCGTACAGGCCAATTGCCCTGTTGAATTGTGATCTTAAAATCCTTGCCAAGGTGCTGGCTATGAGACTAGAGGAGTACCTGCCATCATTGCTTCACCCAGACCAGACCAGGTTTATTAAGGGGAGGTTATCATATCACAATGTACGTAGGCTACATAATGTGGTGTGGAGGGCAGGCCAAAATATAGAGAAGACTTATGTTATATCAATGGACGCCGAAAAGGCTTTTGACAGGGTGGAGTGGGAATACCTCTTTGAGGTGTTGGACCAGTTTGGTCTGGGTGACCCATATGTGCGGTGGATTACAGCAATGTTCCGATCTCCCAGGGCCAGCATTTTGGTCAATGGATCCCCTATGGTGCCCTTTAAGTTGGAAAGAGGAATCAGGCAGGGCTGTCCGCTTTCACCATTGTTGTTCGCCCTGGCACTGGAGCCACTGGTGGCAGCGATTAGGCAGTGCCAGGGGTTCCGGGGGGTAAAAGGAGCAGACAACGGCCTCTCCAAGGCCTTCGATACAGTACACCATGGATTATTAGTACACCAACTACTGAATGCCGGGCTATCACCTGACTCTTCTCTCTGGTTTAAAAGCTACCTAGAAAACCGGTCACAGAGAGTATAAATTGCGGACGCTCTTTCTAGCACCATGCCTGTTCGCTCGGGTGTCCCACAGGGAGCCATACTGGGACCCCTCCTTTTTAGCCTTTTCTTAAACTCCCTTCCTTACCACTGCTCTGAGCAGATCATACTATATGCCGATGATGCTGTTGTATTCTCCACTGACAAAGATCCTGCAACTCTTCAACACAACCTTCAACTTGGTTTCAGTTCTGTAGAGACATGGTTTCTTAATCATAAACTGGTCCTCAATGACAAGAAAACCAAATCTATGCTCTTCTGCAGCTCTCATAACCCACACAAGCTACACCACTTGGCTATCTCCACCACCCAGGGAACACTCTAGATCAGGTGGGGTCCTTCAAATACTTAGGATACAGCTTGACCCTAATCTCTCCTATGGACTTCATGTAGATAATGTAGCTAGAGCTGCTAATACACAGCTTGGTCTCCTCTACAAACACAGACCACACCTCACGCTGAAGCTTTGAAGGTTGCAGTCCTGAGATCTGTGATCTCTGTAATGAACTATGGTCTCATCGTTTTGAGCCAGCCACAACCACAACCTTAGATGCCTCTCAACTACCTTAAATAAAGCATGTCGGCTCATCACTGGTGCTCACCGTCTCACCCACACATGTGACCTGTACACTCAGACCGGCTGGCTCCAACTATCAAACCGCATAAAGTTTCTCACCTGCTCCATGGTGAAAAAATCTACCTTGGCCTTGCACCTTCTGGGGTCTCAACTCTGTTACAACACCGAATTAACAAATGGCACCTTAGGAGATCCACGCTACAGCTACTGAAAGTCCCCCACTGTCACACTTCACAGGGACAACGCTCTTTTGCTTATCGAGCGCCACTCTGATTCAATGGCCTCAGCCCAACCATCTCCTCTGCCCCAACTATTGGTATGTTTAAAACTAGGCTCCGGGACTATCTCACTACCAACAGCTCCTGTGACTGCCCAACTTAACCTTGTTCTCCACTTCCCTTTCTGCTCTAGTTGTCTCCCCCACCGGCTTCTACCCTCACATCTTGGTATACCCAATGCTGCACTTTTCACCCTCTTGCCACCCTTCCTACATTCCTTCTCCCCCACCCTCTTCCCTCTTCCTATGACTCTGGCACTTCTTATCTGTTGTCTGTCTTCTCTGACAAATGCCGCTGGCTGCCTTGTTACAATGCTACCCTTGAACTGTATTAATCTGTACTCTGTTTGCAATGTCCACATTGTTGTAATGCCTGTCTTGATGTTCCCCATAATTTGTATTTCTCTGATGTGGAACCTTTGTAAAAGAGCCATGGCTCAAAGGTATTTGTAATCCTAGACTTGATAAATAAATAAATAAAACAACACTGAGCACAAGGTCACGTTATATGCAGACAACATGTTGGTGTTTTTATGGGAACCGGGGGCATCCATGACGTCTCTCTTGCAATTAATAGAGGGCTTCTCGGAGTTCTCTCGCTACAAAATAAATTTGAACAAGTCGGAAATGTTGTGCATCCCTAAACAGGAAGAAGGAGATGAACGATGGGGTATACAATGTAAATCCACAAGTATAAAATACTTAGGTATTAATGTGGGAAGAACAATTGGATCTCGTATGGCCTGAATTATGTCCCTTTAGTTAAAACAACAGAAACAGACCTGAGAAGGTGGATGCAGTTGCCAATATCATGGATGGGGCGGATTAATGTATTAAAAATGAACATTTTACCCAGAATAATGTACCCTATGCAGATGCTCCCTATGCGAATCACACGGGGTATACTGGCAGGTTAGAAAAAGTATTCGCTCAGTTTATATGGAAGGGACAGAGGCCAAGAATGCGTTCCAAAGACTTAAGTGTGGAGTATCTAAGGGTGGTCTTAATTTCCCTGACCTGCTAAATTACCACTTGTCCATCCAGCAGAGATATATAGCTGATTGGGTGTTTCGACCAGAGGTAGCAAGCTGGGTGGCATTGGAGCAAGAGGGATGCACAGGGTGGTTATCGGCCTACTTGTTCAGTAAAGGACCACAGGCATATCGGAGTCAAGGGGGTCGGAATCCTTTGGTAGGAATGACTTTGGAAGCCTGGGAGATGCTAAAGAGAGCTAGAGGGATAGCCAAAGGGGAAACTATGTTGATGCCATTGGCAAGGAACCCTTTCTTTTTGCCAGGGTTAGAGGATAGGGGATTCAGAGAGTGGGAAAGGGGGGGGGCAAAATGTGTGGGTAGTATGATTAGTAGAGGGATGTTACTCCCATTAGAGGATATTAAAAAGAACTTAAGATTGCGGGGGCAACAGATGATTCGATACCTCCAACTGAAAGCATTTATAGGTAAAATGGAGCGAGAGAAGCCAGAAGGACAGGGATGGGGCTCGGTAGAAATAACAATACTGGGGGTGCAGAGGGATCCTAAGGGGTTTATTGAGAAGGCAGCAAAAATTGGGAAGCTGGGATGGCCGGATTATACGCAGAAAGTGAGGAAGCAATGGAGTAGGGCTCTAGGGAGGGAAATCTCTGAAGAGAATTGGCAAAAACTATTGTTGGGACATAGAGGCCTGCAAGAAGTTCAAGGAAGCCTATTTTAAGTTTGTACATAGGCTGTACTATCCCCCGGCTGTGGTGCGTACGGCCCATCTGGCTGTCTCCCCGTTATGTGGGAGATGCAAAAGAGAGGTAGGGACATACATGCATTGTTTTTGGAATTGCTCTGCCCTGCGATCTTTTTGGGGGAAAATATTCAAAGAAGTAGAGCTAATGGCGGGGACCCCCATCCAGTTGGACCCTATTAAGGGGCTATTTGGTCTGAGTGCGGATGGGACAGAGGAATGGGAGACAATGCCGCATTGGATTAAAGTCCTTATGGTGATGGCTAGGCATTGTATCCAAAACACCTGGGTTAATAATGTTGTACCTACCACCTAGCAGTGGCGAGAATTGATATTGCAAAATCTGGCATTGGAAAGACTGTCACTGGTCTTGGCGAACAGATCAGAGGCATTCTATAGAGAATGGGCACCATTTCTTTCTACGCTTGAAAGACAAGAGATGGTTACTGTCTGTGAGGGATTGGTCTAGGAGGATGGGGCCTGGCTGGATGGGTGTCCCCCCCCCCCGCCTGTGGGCGGGCTACATAAAGATGTTATGTACTGGTATCCACAGAATATTTGCCTGATAATCAACTTGGATATTAGCCTACATTGTCATTTTTAGTACTGTCAGTGAGTAATAAGAATCAATTTTCTGGGGAACAATTACTGGATGTAAAAGTAACTGTATGGAAGTACATTTGTCTGTTTGTTCTTTGTATTAGTATCTGTATGTACTGTATGTATATCTGTCCGTCTATGTAATGCGTGTGTGTTGATATAATAGAAAATAATAAAAAGGATTATACAAAAAAAAAAAAACTAGACTTCACAAATTAGTTTCTAATAAGTCACCAGGTCCAGACAGGATTCACCCTAGGGTAGTTAAAGAGCTTCCTGAAGAACGAGCTGGACCAGTTACTGTGATCCTTCAAACATCCTTAGATAATGGTAAACTTATATAAAAAATCCCGCACTCATCAACCCACAAGTAAAGATGCTCACCCATAAAATATAGATTCAGTGCTTTCCACAGCCCTGACACATTTTGGAAGCAATGTTCTTTTCTCAAAGGGTCCCTATATAAGTTTACTATTGCATCTCTCCCAGCACCTCTATCCATGTGCAGCCTTTGTCAGTTTTGTTTTTATCATTAGATAATGGTTTTGTGGTTGAATGTTGGAGAAAAGCCATCATTATCCCCATTTTCAAAAAAGGGTCCAGGAAAGACTGTAAGAATTATAGACCTGTAAGTCTGATTTCAGTGCTAGGAACGGTCTAGGAAGGCTTATTAAAAGAGAAGATTGAAGAATTTATTTTTGGGGAAGGTAAGGCAGTTGAAACACAGCATGGGTTCACAAAGGGAAGATCACGTCAGACAAACTTGATAAGAGTTCTTTGACAAGGCCAGTAAGGCATTGGATAAGGGTATACCGTGGATGTGACTTTTTTGGACCTCAGTACGACCTTTGATAAAGTGCCACGTAATTGATTACTGGAAGTTTTATGTAGCACAGGTTTACATTTAAAAATAGTGGCATGGATAAACTCATGGAGGCTTACTAACATAAAACAGTGAGTCAACGTAAGGGGGAATGCATCTGAATGGGCTGCTGTCACCAGTGGTGTGCCACACAGATTGGTACTGGATCCCACACAAAAGATTAATATACAAGTTAGCCAGCCTGGGAGTGGGTCCCAAGATGACAGCCTGGGTAAAGAATTGGCTGGAGAATAGGACACAGAGAGTAATAGTAAATGGAGTCCACTCTGAAGAAAGGGGGGTTACTAGTGGGGTACCGCAGGGTTCAGTATCAGGACCGGTCCTCTTCAATGTCTTTATAAGCAACGTTGCAGAGGGACTGGAAGGAGAAGTATGTCTCTTTGCAGATGACACAAAGATCTGCAACAGAGTTGATGCACAAGGTGGGGTGGAAAGGATGAGAAGGGACTTGGCAAGGTTAGAGGAATAACATTTGTATGGCAGCTTAGATTCAATGCTAAGAAGTGCAAGGTAATGCACATGGGAAACAAAAACCCAGGGGAAGAGTACACAATAGGGGGTGAGATACTAACAACAACAAAAATGGAAAGGGACCTGGGGGTAGTCATATCAGATGACTTAAAGGTGGGCAAGCAATGTGAGAGGGCAGTAAGGAGGGATGGGGGATGCTGGGATGCATGGGGAGAGGTATCACCAGTAGAAAACAGGAAGTTATTATCCCTCTGTACAGAGAGCTGGTCAGACCCCATCTGAGTACAGCGTGCAGTTCTGGAACCCAATCTCCACAAAGACATGAACAGGATGGAAGCTGTCCAGAGGAGGGCAACTAAAATGGTGCAGGGTCTGCACCTGAAGACATATGAAGAGAAGCGTAAGGAGCTTAATATATATAACCTCGAGGAAAGGAGGAGAGGGGGACATGATAGAAACTTTCAAGTACCTCAAGAGAATCAACAAAGTCCAAGAGGGTAGCATCTTTCAAAAAAAGAGGTGTGCAAGAACAAGGGGGCACAATTTGAAGATGGGGGGCGGCTCAGAGGTAATTTAAGGAAGTATTTTTTCACAGAGAGGGTTGTGGATGCATGGAACGGCCTTCCAGAGGAGGTTGTGGAGTCAAAAACAGTGGTGGAATTCAAGCATGCATGGGACAGTCATAAGGCAATTCTAGGGGGTGGGGGTAGGAAGAAGTAGGCTGCTGGTTAACTAGGATCTGCAGCTTATCCATTAGGTAGGGAAATGGGCAGACTGGGTGGGCCAAGCGGTCCTTATCTGCCAAATTCTATGTTTCTATCCCTGCCATTTATGTGGCATCAATGCCCAAGGGAGATGGGGTATGGTTATCCAAATTTTCAGATGATACAAAATGAGGATCAGCAGTGTGAGACTCAGCTGAGACTGATAAACTGCAAGATGCATTAATAAATCTGGAACACTGGGCTCAAAAACATAAATTAGATTTTAATGTAGAAAAAAAAAGCTGCAATGCACTGGGGCAAAAACTACAAAAATACTAAGTATATATTTAAAGGACAGCTACTTAGAGACTTAACAGAGGAAAAAGACCTTGGAGTGTTAGTTTCTAATGCCTTAAGATTAAAAATCATTGCCATTTAATGGCAAAAAGGGCCAATGGAATCTTGTGTAGCATTAAAAGGCATATTGAAAGCAGGAACGGAAAGGTAAGGGTACCACTGTACACTTCCCTGGCTAGAACACATTTGGAATACTGCACACCGTTCTGGAGTCCAAGTACAAAGGCCAAAATTAAAATCTTGGAAGTAGTATAGCACTGTGCTACCAAGATGTTTTCCGATGTTAAACACTTAAGATATGAGAAAAGGTTGGAGGTGTTGGTTCTTTATACTCTGGAGTACAGAAGGATGTGGGGAGACTTATGTCTGGTGTACAGAACTTTTGAAAACTAAGACCTTTGGGACTGCCTTGGATTGCAATTCAAGAATCAATACCACAGTACTAGGTCCCATATATTGCAACTTAAGGGAGCTATAACCCATACTAAAAGAAAGGATTACCTGGTTCAATCTAAGAGTAGTGGCAATGTGGAATTATCTTCCACTTGAGATAGCAGGAAGTCACAACATTTATTTATTTAAAGTTGGTAACCGGGAGAGGCACACTGAGCAGAGGCTTGTTTCCAGGTGCAATCCGGGGGAGGGGGCAGAGTAGGTACAATACATCAAAATATATAGTGTTAATAAGATTACAGTAGATCAACACAAATACATTGGTATGAATCAGAGCCAGTGACAAAGAATTGCTAGGTGCAAAGGCAAATACATAGGTACAGAACTGACATACAGTGAAACGGCAGTGCAACAGGCAAGACACAAAATGCCTGGGTAATAGGCAAGTACAAGGTGCAAGTTTTATATACAGTGTTACAAGAATACAGGTTTTACATACAGTGAGACAAGAATGCAAAACGAGCAAGGTTTCCAAAAAGAGTAGGTGGCTTGAGCAACAGTGCGGAGCAAACGATCAAAGTGCTACAAGCTATTGGTGGCTCAGGTGGAACTACTGGAATCAGGGGGTAGTTGGAAGGGACTTCTGTGACAAAAGACTCTGATTTAGGGATAGTTGGATTGGATGCATGAGCAGGGGGGTGGTGGCAAGTGGCAGAGAGACCATTTAAAAAGGTTTAGCAATGGTAGCATATGGAGTGAGAAGGGAAGGGAGCTCCACAAGTTCGGGAAGTTCAGGAAGTGGAAGGAAGGCAGCCTTTTCAGAGTTAGAGTGGGATCGAGGAAGGGCGAAGAAGTGGGGGTCATGTGTGCGGAGACAGTAGGAAGTGTGGGGAGAAGGGGTTGTGGGGAGGCAAGGTAGGGGGTGAGGAAGCCAGATCAATACTTGGCCGAGATGATGGAGGTGTGGTGGTTTTGGCAGGAGGCTAGGGAGGTGAACAGTAAGGATGAGGGTGACAATATGCATGAGTTTAAAACTAAAGTGGATGAGTATTGCATGAGGAACAATGTCTTGGGATATCCACCTTAAGGAATGGGCGCGCTCTCTTGGGCAAATGCCTTACAGGACTCGTACAACACCTATGAAAACTATGAAACCTATTATTGTTCCTCATATTTCTGCAAGTCTACCCTGCACTGTTGAAGTTTAGGGAACAAAGTGGCATCTAACGTTATTTTTATGAGTTGCTTTTAAATCAAAATAAGGCTGTTTCATGATTCCTGTGCTGTTGTGCCTCTTTTTGTTTTTCTTTGGGAGGCATATCATACTTTTCCCCCACTATAGTTGCTTTAATTCCAACCCATCTAGAGGCAAGAGTAGTATCCTCTTACCTGTTTGTATGGAAGTAGTCCTTAATTCTATCCTCAATTCACTGGACGAAGTCTGGACTATTTAACAGGGAGTTATTCATGTGCCACAGTGATCTTCTATTAATAGAACATAGCCAAAGAGATAAGTACACTGGGGCACGGTCTGAAAGGATAGTTGTCCCCATCTGTGTTGCTACCACTGTGTAGAACTGCTCCTGCAGCAGAAAAATCAGTATGGGAACAAGAGTACTGTGGGGCAAAATAAAAAGTAAAATCTTTCATCCTAGGATCAGCATAATGCCAGGTATCACAGAGGCTGAGTTCCATAACCAGGCATTTCAATCCCCGCTGCCATTTATTCGCCCTTTTCCCAGGGATAGCATCCTATTTCCTGTCAATGTCTGGGTTGATGACAGCACTGAAATCTCTACCCACTATACTCAATGTGCAAGGGTCCATCTGTACTTGAAGGAGAAGATTTCTAAGGAACAGATTTCGGTCCATCTCCTCATTGGGTGTGTACAGATTAAGAAAGGAAATGGAAGTATCCAGGTAAGTTCCCCTTACCATGATAAACCATTCTCCAGGATCTGTATTTACATCAGGGATTTAAAGTGGAGTATTTTTATGGATTAGAATTGCTACCCCATGTTTCTGGGGGTGGGCCTTGTAAGAGACATAGTAGCACTCTCCAACCCAGAAGCAGACCAGCTTTTTATGTTCCTCAGGAGTTAGGTGTGTCTCCTGTAAAGTGCTACAGTGACCCTCTGCCTGTTTAACTCTTGTAATAGCCTACTGCATTTTACTGGGCTTCCCAGTACCTTCACATTATGTGTAGCTACCCTGAAATCCCCAGCCATGATCATGTCCAAGTCTCCCCCTCCCAGCCCCTCCCAATCTTGATGAGAACAGGTTTACCAGATTCAAAAGATACATAGTTTGCAACTTGAACAACTTCCAAAGTGTCAACCAAATATATAACAATAATAAATTACATAAACTCTTCATGGTGAAATCAACAGAGGCAAGATGGATCCAGAACCTCTGTCTAGGTGCATCACCGAATGCCCCATTATTCCAAGGGCCATGGGCGCAGTCTGCCATTACCAAACACAGTGACTGCCCCATATTAAGCATCATTCCATTAAGCAAGCAATAAGGAAACTGCAAGGAACCCAACAACAACAAAAGAAGAAGAAATTATTGGTCCCTCTTCCTGTCCCCGGTCCATTTAAACTGCAAAGTAACTGAAACCCAAACTCCCTGTGTGTTGACATGCCCCATTTTCCAAACTCAGGTCCATGACCTCTGGGTCCCCCTCCATACTGCGGCCCACACATTCCTGGCCAATCCAGGTCCAGACAGTGAAACAGAGGGGGCCACCCCAATATATATCTGATTAACCTGCTATGCCACAGTTGTGCAGAGGAGAACCCCCCCCTCCCATCCACTGTGGGACCTTTTCTGATCACAGGGTCACTCTGCTCATGCCCTCTAACTCAGCATTATCAGTGCTCCCCCCTAGAAAATACTGCTTTAAAGCTTGCAATTCATTCAAATCAATTAAAATGTCTTACTTGCTTTTTTACATCATTTTAGCATGTTAGAGGGGTTCTTGTTTTTATTATTCGGCCGAACTATGATCAGCCTAACCACCGACAAGGTGACGCACTCATCGGTCAGGAAAAAGTTTCATATTTTAAATTTTACCATGCCATATATGAGCTGAGGTCCCCCTGCTTTCTATCTATCTTATGAGGAAATCACTCTCTGGCTTCATTTCTTATATAGTGTGCTCTGTGCTCTGGCCAATAAGATTCTCACAGGTGATCATTGGGAAGCTCATTCATTAGGAGAAGGCCACAATTCTCCCACTTGCAATTCAGTATTAAAGGTTTAGCAACATCAACCCTGGCCAATACATAAAGATTTTTATCACATTCATAATGCTTCGTGAATTTTTTTAATATTTACAGGGGTGCACCTGGTGTGCGACCAAGCAAAAGCAAACAGCACCAGTGCTCCCCCAAAAGCTGCTTTAAAGCCTGCAATTCATTTAAATCAATTTAATTTTCTTACCTGCTTTTTTCAACATTTTAACATGTTAGAGGGGTTCTTGGTCTCATCATTCGGCCAAACTATGATCAGCCTGACCACCAATGACAAGGTGACCCACTCATCAGTCAGGAAAAAGCTTCATATTTTAAATTTTACCATGCCATATATGAGCTGAGGTCCCCCTGCTTTTTCTCTGCCTTATAGGGAAACCACTCTCTGACTTCATTTCTTTAGTGTGCTCTATGCTCTGGCCAATAAGAGGCTCACAGGTGATCATTGGGAGCTCACAAATTAGGAGAAGGCCACAATTCTCCCACTTGCAACTCAATATTAAAGGTTTAGCAAGTTCAACCCTGGCCAACACATAAAGATTTTTATCATATTTAAAAAATCTAAGATGCATTATAAATGTGATGTGTGTGGGGGTAGAGCCCCCTAATCATTCCCAGAGTTGTTGTCATGACTGTGTGCAGGCCAGGTCTCCTGTACATAGGAATACTTGCCTTATGGTGTAAGTCTGTAGGCTCGTAGGGTCCACCAACCCCCCCTCCAGACTAGACTCCCCCCAATTCACCATGAGCTGCAGAGAACCTGGCTCGCATTATGTAATTCTGGTAAGACCTCCATAAAGCAACCACACTGGATGAGGAGGCAGCCCCCACCACCACAGCTGAGTTCTATACCTGAAGTCAGTTATAGCCACTCCAGTTCCCTTCCTTTCTCCCAATCTCCATTTCTGCAGGTGCCATGCATGATAGGGAGTGAGGGTACCTCCAGGCAGCCATGCCCACTGGTCAGGACCAAATAGATTTATATACCAGAGTGTGTCTCACCACATGAGAAGTTTCCTCCCCACCAAGATGCTAATGTCCTCAGCCCACTACAAATGGCAAACTTGGCATAAGATGAACAAAGCAGATTTTAACTTTTGCAGTCAGTAACGAAAATGAGAGCTCAACCCAGACAGAATTATATCTGTTTTTCTGATTCTGTCAACAGGACCAGTTCCCCAGTGGACCTATCTTTGGTGAGTTCTCTCCAGCAATATACACAACAGATCATACTAGGCAACTTAGAGTTCAAATGGTAAATTAGTGGGAAATGATGCTGCCTCCTCTTGTAACCTAAGAGCAGGGCCCCAGTGCACTGCGGCAGCATTTTCTGATTTCTGCAACAGGGCTCCTAAGCTTCTTCTGCAGCATTTTCAGATTTATGTGGCATGATTTATTCATTTCTGTGACAGAATGCAGTTCTGCCATTAGCTAAAATACGATGTGATGTAATTGATGACATCACATGCCAAGCATAGAGAAGGGGTTTCAGGATAAACAAGATGGGTAAGGGAGACTGGCACTATGGAAAAACTGTATATTGGAATGAAAATTCACCAAAAACAATGAATTATGTGGCACTATATATATTCTGCATCATGATGCAAATTCTGTGGAAAATTCTGCAACTGCAGAATTGAAGAATTCCAGGGGCCTTGCCTAAGAGTCAGTAATCTAATTATAACAGACACAGAAACTAGGAATACATTACAGAGTCTGCGCCCTAGTCTTTAGCAGTGTCTGTGGATATGGGTATGGAAGTGATTTGGTGTCCCTCCGCCCTTGGTGTCTGCCCCTGTACTGAAGCTGTCTTGGCTGCCATATCTTGCTTTTTGGTTTTCTGTGCCTTTGTCTGCATGGAGCACGGAAGTTTCTTTAATTCGACTTCCAGAAGTCTGTTTTCCCCATCCTCTTGTTGATTACATTTCACACAAGCTGACAAAGGGTGTCTATTGCTTCCTCTATAGACTGAAAGAATTTCAGACCAGAGTCCATGAATACTTTTAATTGGGCTGGAGCAAAGATCTGTGCCTTGATCCCCTTTTCCTTAAGGGAACCAATCAATCAATCAATCAAACGTTATTTTACTAGGCGAAATATCATTGAGGAGAACTCATCTACAAGATGGACCTGGACATATAATAAACAATGAAGACAGTGCAAGACGGCGTAATAGTACAATAATAATAGTGCAAAAAAAAGTATAATCATTACACACAGTTGGAGCATGAACATTATATACATTATTTACATATACTAAGAATAAACATAAGTATATAGGGTGCAAGTCATAACGGGACTAAGAGAATCAGTAGGGAGAAAGGAGGGAACAGGCATGAGGATAAATATAGGTCACATTATTGGGGGAGACAGTATAATAGTGCAAGATACGGAGAGAAGTCATTTCATACAGTTACGGGATTCAGACGAGGCTCAGGAGAACAAGGTTTTAAAAGTGGATAATTTCACCGGCAAGGCTAATTTGATTATTTTTTGCAATTGGTTCCATAGAACACGGAGGGAATGGCTTATGGATGCTGCCTCAAAGCAAGTTCTGACTCTGGCGATAACCAAGAATAAACTGGCTATCCCCAGCCACATCCAACTACAAAGACACTGCCCTGGCATTTGATCTTACCCAACTAGTCACCTCCCCGACCAAAAGAGATCTCAGATCCGGGACCTCCACCCTTTTAGACCTCATTTTCACCAACAGGCCACGTAACCTCTCCCATGCTACTGTGCTCTCTGACTCTATCAGTGACCACTCCCCGGTTACTTGCAGGTGGTCGGGTAAACTGCCCCCTGCCCCACCAAAAATCTCCTGGCAGCGAAGGCTAAAAAAAGGAGGCCTAGAGAACCTCAAAGCCTATCTATCTAATAGCAACTGGCTCCCCATATACACCACGCAGTCAGTAGACCTTGCTCTTGCCCACTTTATTACCACCTTCAACAAAGCCTATGATATATTCGCTCCCCTCACAAAGCAAGTTGTGAAATCCAGAACCACCCCCTGGATCACACCCTCACTACTAAACCTGCTACAACAAAGGGACAACCTATGGCACAAGGCCCTTGACTCCCAGAGCACACAGGATAGGCAGCTTTACAGGGAGGCACTTAATAGCGATACATGGGCCTTTAGGAGCGAAAAACTAATTATTACCAACAAGCCCTTACCTCCTCCTGGGGAGACGGAAAAAAATTCTGGAACAACATAAAAGAACTCAGTGGTAAAACCTGCTCCTCCAACCCTTCCCAACTCAATCTAAATGGGGATGTAACACAGGATCCCGCCACTATCGCAGAAGTCCTTAACTCCACCTTCTTGGACCTGTCCCATATCCTCCCTCCTAATTTCTTCCACCCTACCACACCCCTCCCTCCCCCTGAATACCCATGTAAGGTCAACGCGCCTCCTTTCCAGCTTCGAGTCATCCCCTGCAGCGAAGCAAAACACTATATTACCAAAGCTATTGCCAATACCCGTTACAGTAATGACTCCCTAGATCTTAAACTCATTAGGCTTACCCTGGATGTCACACTACCCCACCTTACAAAAAATCTCAACCTCTCGCTATGCCTCGGCCAGTTCCCTTCAACCTGGAAGAAAGCCATAATTACTCCCATTCTGAAGAACGGTGACCCCACTAACACCAGCAACTATAGACCTATCTCAATACTTCCACCCCTCTCCAAAGCACTCGAAAAAATAGTCTCAAACCAACTAACAGAACACCTAACTAAATACAACCTTCTCAGCCTGGAACAGCATGGTTTCTGAACTGGCCATAGTACCGTCAGTGCACTGTCTGAGCTCACCACGTTCATCCACGAGGCCCTTGACCAGGGCGCTATCGCAGGGGCAATCTATGTGGATCTGACCAAGGCATTTGACATGGTCAGTCACGATCTACTGCTTTGTGTCCTTCCACAACTAAATGTGGTCCCTGAGGCTACTGCCTGGTTCAAGGATTACCTCTCAGGCCGGTCACAGCATGTCAGGATAAACACCACCATCTCCACCTCCAAAACAGTTCATTCTGGGGTCCCGCAGGGGTCTATCCATGTCCCATTGCTCTTCACCCTCTTCTTAAACTCTCTCCCTAAAGCGTGCAGCGGTCATCTACTACTCTACGCTGATGATGCAGTTTTGTATTGGAAACACCCTCAACTGAGCACCCTCCAACTGGCCCTACAGGGTTTTTTCTGGGAGCTCGAGAACTGGTTCTCTGATCACCGCCTGATCATCAACTATAACAAAACTAAGTCCATGATCTTTGCGCATCGCCAAAGCCCACATAGTCAGTCAGCACTCCTAATTAAGAACTCACAAGGCGCCCCACTGGAACACATTACAAACTTCAAATATCTGGGAATCACATTAGATACCTCCCTCTCCTACCATAGTCACATCCAACTTCTCTCTTCCGCTGTCAACGCTAGAGTGGGCATCCTCTACAGACTCAAGCACTGCCTACCCGCACAGGCCATGCAACTTGCAGTCACCTCCTCCATCCTCTCCCTAGTTGATTATGGGATAATTATCTACGGCTCAGCTGAACCCACATGCTAAACAGTATAAACACTGTCCTGAATAAAGCCTGCCGCCTAGTCACAGGCAGTGACAGACTGACCCACACCTGCGATCTTTATACTTTGGCTGGTTGGCTAAACTTCCAACAAAGACAAAGTACCACACCTGCATTCTCGCGAAAAAGATACATCTTCAGCTAGCCCCCATCGGCCTACTCCCCATTATCAGTACAGCCCCCATCAGGCATAATACAAGACTCACACCTAGCCCATATTTTCAGGTCCCCCTCTGTAGAACATCCCTAGGGCAAAGATCCTTCCGCTACCGTGCCCCTCTCTGGCTCAACACATTATCACTCCCACTGTCCCAGACCCATAGCATCTCACTTTTCAAATCTGGCCTTAAAACCCAGCTACTGGAGAATGCTAAATGTGACTGTGGCTAACACTGCCCACCCTCTTTGCTCCCAAATCCTCTACATTTCCTGACACAGGGACTCTTTTGACCCTATGAAATGGCATCCTGCAAACCCCTGTTTAGGGATTCCAAGAATGCTACCTAATCCCCTCACCTGCTGAATAAGTTCTAGCCTGGACTGCTCTGTCAGTACTGATACTGTAAATAATGCCTGTCTATGTTCGTCTTTTACTGTATTTGTCTACCCTCCACCCCCTGTAACCGACGTGGAGCCTTTGCAAAAGAGTCTGTGACTCAAAGGATTGTAATTCCAATTGTATTCAATAAATAAATAAATAAATAAGAAAGGCTTCTCAGAGTGTAGCTGCCAGGGGAACAGACAGGTAAACAGTCAGAGATATATTGCGGGAACTTCTTTATGATGGCTCGGTAAGTCCAAAGCACTGCATTTCTCTGCCGTTTGTAGCTGAGTGATGTCCAACCTACTAGTCCATACAGTGAGCAGTGATGTGTAGAGTACAGTGCTCCTGTAATGAAACTTATGGCCCGGTGGTATAATGTGTTAAGTTTGGACAGTGCTGCACTGGTACCTTGGCTATAAAGAATATCCGCATAATCCAGTAGTGGAAGGAATTTGGTTTGAACAAGTCTGGTTTTTGCGTCAACTGTGAGGAGGTGCTTAATTCTAAAGAATAGGCCAAACCTCTGTTTAAGTTTTTGGGTGAGTTCCTCAATATGCTCAGAAAAGGACAGTTTATTGTCGATCCAGACACCAAGGTATTTAAGGCTTCCAGCATCCAGGATTTTGTAGTGTTGCTCCGTAGTACAGGGGAGAAATCATGGTCCATGTAAAGGAGAGTATCCCCCAACATAAAGTAATTTTTGTCCCAAACCTTGCGGAGGACCATCATTTTTGATCCATATACAGATGTGCATTGTTGCATCTGGACCTAGATTCCAAGTCTTCTAGCTGGACCACTTTGTTTCCCTTTCTCTCTGAAGGAGACAGAGCAGAGTGGTGTTGTGATAATCAAACTGCTTTGAGGCCATGCTCAGGCCTTTTTCTACCTCGTCGTGTGGTGCTGTAATTCTTTTATCTCTGCCTGCGTATTTAAGGTGGCCTGTTCTCATTTATGTAAAGTGGAGTGCATCACTCACAGTTCAGTCACTAAGGACTTAGAGGTAATCGTGATGCCCTCTTCCTCCATCTCTGTCTTGATGCCTCAGTCCAGAAAGCCACCTGCTATCAATTGGAGCGATCTTTTTGGTTTTGGACTCTCCAGCGCAAAATCCTTTAGCTTATTCTGAGCTGCCATCCTGATTGTCTTAGTTTATCTGTTTTATTTTAACAAAAAAATTTGCGTCTCGAAGGCGATGTAGAGCGTTTGTTTAAACCTGGACCGAGGAACTCTGCCTCTGTGCTGCCGCATGGACATTGACATCACCAAAGTCCAGTAAGATCCCATGCTTTCTAGTTCTATGTGTTGCTGATGAACATGGCCAACCTGGCAGGACTGGAACGCCTGACTATAGACACTCAAAGATGCACAAAAAGAAATCTGGGTTATCTATCTAAAACATCAGGAGCTCACCCCTAATCAACCACTGAACCATATTGTTGCACCACTGACCCTCCTCACCCTCCAACCAAGGGGTAACATCTCTTACTAGGTTTACATGAGCTGCTGAATCATCACATTTACATGAAAAGTTAGAATCCATTACAAAGTAACTGATTGCTCTGTAATCGATTCTAACCTTGCATATAAACAATGGTCTAGGACAACATGGTGACATGTTGCTTCTATGAGGCCCTTATGACTTGTAGCTTTTTAAGCGATACTGGAGGAGATCAGACCACTGCTAGTAGTGTAGTGCAAAGCTAAGAAGATATTGCAATTAATGCTATACTGTAGCTGCGCTATGCTTTGTTATGCTTGAGCTATGCTACTGTTTTACATGCATGCTTGCTGTTGATTTTGATCATTTCGTTTACAGCAACAAATAAATAATGATGAATCATAGAAAGGGGGTGTGGGGGGGTGGAGCCACTCCAGTAATAATGCAAAAAAACCTTATAATTTGGTTCATAGATATGGAATGGGACCCTTTCCCCATCGGAGCCCATTATTGTATATTTCCCTGTATATCGCCTCCCAGGAACAGCCAATCCTGAATCCCCTGCCTCCTGGTAATGTCACCACATCCAACGTCAACAGCAGCATGTTCTACATCACTCACAGCTGCCAACAGGAGCACCATCACACTGCATTTCTGTCTCTGAACTCATTATTTACTATCCCCATGTATTATGTAAAACAAACAATAGGTAAGGATGGTGTATAGGGATATAATTCAATCATCTCTGGGTCCTAATGAGGTCATAATGCCACTTGCCCTTCAGGCTCATGGCTTATTGACTTCATTAGGCCCCACAATGGAATTATATCCCTATACACTACACTTACCTAGCATTCATTCTCCCTCTCTCTCTATATATATATATATATATATATATATATATATATATATATATATACACACACTCTCTCTATATATATATCGTGTATATATATATATATATATATAGAGAGAGAGAGATATATATTCATGGCAAAAAAAACTTTGTTAATGCATCACTTAGGGTTCATATTAAAGCAACAACAGTATGGAAATGTGGTGTTAGGGGTTTCCAACCCTAACTCTGCATCCCCCCAAAGCAATGGAAGGGGCAAGGCAACACAACTAAGCAGAGACAGCCATCACCAAGTAAGTAGGAATGGATGGGAGTGCAGCCAGCCTCCCAGCTAAAAAAAAATTGTACTAGCCAGCTATGGAGGAATGGGTTGGGCCCTGAACTCCTACTCGATAGTAAGGAATTGATTACACTATTTACACTGTTTTTTTGCCTCTTGGAGCACAGGGTCTTCCCATCCATCCAGAATTTTTGAGAGATCATAACTGTATCCATATTTCCCGGTGGTCCCATCACTCCATAACAGTATGTGTATTTGCATGTGGGAGCGCAAGGCTCTCTGGGCCATGCACTGCCATCCATCCATGAGGCCTGCACTCCCATCACTCCATAATGGTAGTCATATTTGCATGTGGGAGCACATGGTGCCATCCATCCATAATTTTTGAGACATGGTAACCATGGCCCTGTGCTCCCATCAGTCCATAATGGTATCTGTGTTTGCATGTGGGAGCACAGGGGAGGGACCTGCGCTCTCATCCATGCATAATTTTTGAGATAGTGTAGTGGTATCCTTATTTGCTTGTGGGAGCACCAAAGAAACACCTCACATGTTATCCTATAGGAAACACAGCAAAATTTAAAAACCTATGTAACTCGACATCAAATTAATATATTTTCATGAATCCAGCAAAGGGCACATTGGTGGGGCAAGTCCTTTGAACCCCAGAAATTTCAGAGCAAAATTACAAACTGTTTCTTCACAGCGGAGTGACAAAGGAACGACTATGTACATCTCACATTACAATGTTATCCTATGGGAAATTAAGCAACATTTAAACCCACAGAACCCCAGAACAAAGTAATATCTTTTCACCAAACCAGCTAAAGGCACATATGTGGGGCAAGGCCTTTGCACCCTGAAAATTTCAGACTAAAATCACAAACCATTTGATAACTGTGGCGTGACAAAGAAACATCACTCTTAAAATTCCTTTTTCGCAAATTGCAAAAAAGAATCCTTTTCCATGGTTCCTTTTTTCGCAATTTGTGGAAAAAGGAAAATCTGGAACTCCCACCAAATGACTGCCCCCAGATGGAGGCCTGAGGGTAGTGCAAGACTGTGGGTGCCATGGAAGGGAGGGTGCTGCAGGACTTCTGCAGATGTGTGCGTGCCTACATGTACGCAGGTCCTGCATGTGCGCCCCAGCAACTGGAAGGGAGGAAAATGGAGGGAAAAGCACCCCCAGCTGTGGATGACGAGAGACCTCTTGCAGGTTCCACACCCAGCGACCAGGCAGGCTCTGGGTAAGTCCCAGTGACATCAGGGTGACAGGGCAGGGGGGTCATTTAGAAAGGGGCAGCTAGGGGCAGAGACAGGAGATAAAAACTTATAGAAAAAGAAAAGAAAAAGTAACCCTAGAATCAGATTCTAGGGGTTCCGAAACCGTTGATGTCTACTATGCCCCTGCATTTTTTTTTAGTTTTTTACTTTTGTTGTCACTGCAAACTGAAAACAAGATGGTGGAAGCATGGAAAAACATTCTGCATTTGTGGCAAAAGATCCCGCGTTTGCGAAAAAAGGATTCCGCATTTACAATAAAGAATTATTTTTTGAGTGGCACATCTAACTGATCCCACTGGAAATATTGGGAAACTTTGAAATTTAATAACTTTGGAACTGACTGATCCTTTTTCACCAAATCTTCAAAAGGCACATCTGTGACCCAAGACCGCTCTACCCTAAATATTTCAGACCAAACTTCCATACCATTGTTGCTGTGATGTGACAAAGAATTTTACAAAAAAAACCAATGCTTTCACACTTTATGACCCTAGTATCTCCGCCCCACACATCCAACGGAACAAAACTTGCCACATCAAGTGATATTTGGTCCCTGACGGCGCATGCAAAATTTCATGTGAACGGTTGCAAAGTTATTAAAGTGCAACTTTTCGAGTTTAACACACTGTAGAAGTGAATGTTGATCCCTAACTATAGGGGTAATATAATTATTGGTGAGCAATGTTTTCTTAGTGCTCACTGAGTTGATATTTACTGTAATAATGTGAACACGCGGTCTGTCATTCAAAAATGAGCACCCGTCATTGGCTCTCGCGGTCTGTGTGGGCGGGCCGAACAGATCCTGAAACATGCATCTCCGTTTGTCTGTTAGCGAGGAGCCATGACAGAAACACTCCTTATCCTTGTCCTATTCAAAATACTTTTTTTATGTGTATCTGCTCCATCTAATATTATGACTAAAAAACAATATATCTGCTTGATCCTGCTGTTCATCACTTGTGGGAACGGGACCGCACTTCACTGCCTATAGCACTCCTGAAGCGCAACTGAAAACTGTAAGTAAAAAAAAAAGCTGGAACTGGAGAGAGAGGCAGTTGGAGGGAGACAGAAAGAATGTGTGTGTGTGTGTGTGTGTGACTGAGTGTCTGTGTCTGTGTGACACTGGAGACAGGTTGGAAAAAATTGCTCACCAGCAATTATATAAAATAAAAGATTGGGAAGTGTTTGATGTGAGAATTTAATGCACACCAGAGGTGTGGGACGCTTTAGTAAGCCCTCGGGATTGCGAAAACCTCTACTCTTCCCTGAATCACCGCTCTCTATTCCACCACCAGCTGCACTCGGCGGTAAGTAAATAGCATAAAAAAAGAACTCGCCAGTCACCTCTCATCCTTAAACTTGACCAATCCTTCCACAGGTGCTCCTTAAACATTTTTTTTTTAAAGAAAGAAAAAAGGCAAGTTTTCAGCAGTCGTGGACAGTGGACAGTGGGCAACGCTTCAAGCCAACCAGTCCATGGCTGAACACTGATGTATTTTTATTTTATATAATTGCTGTGGCAAGAAAATGCTCCCCAGAAATTATATAAAATAAAATATGGGGTGGTATGTAAAACTTGATCTTACACACACCCTCGTTATTGGATGCATTTCATAAACCCCTCAGGCGTTTATGTAGCATCCCACAACTCAGGTGTGTGTAAAATCTTATTACACACACCACCCCATACTTTATACTCTGTATCATAAAGACGTGGTTGCACCTGTATATTAGGGTTGAGTAAGCTCTTTCATGTTAAACCCCAATTTTCGCACCTTAATAACTTTGTCCCCGTTCAACCGATTTACATTAAATTTAGAAAGCACAGCCTTTGTGCTAGGATCTTTTTTTTTTTTTTTTAATACTTTCTTTATGCACCCCATGGCCGGGCATCCTTCTGAGGTACTCACTCGGCAAATCCTCTACTCCCTGCCTCAATCCTTCGCTTTGCCAGCTTTCTTCCCAAAACACCCAGGCAGGTCTAGACCCCCCCCCCGATCACTCCCCAGGGCAGACCCACCCTCCCGTCGCAGCCTTTCTGAAATTAGAGAGGCCTACCTGAGTACTGGGTCAGCCATGGAGTCCCCTGGAGCTCTGAGCCAGCATTGGGATATGGACCTGCCCCTGGAGTGCCCATCATCTCCGTGGTGCCGCAGAGGTTTTTTTCTTGTTTTTCTCCCCTTGGAGTGTGACATACAATGACACCTGCGCATGGCTGCCCTGCTGGCGTCTGTTGCACTCCACCCTTTATGCTAGCTACCCCCGATCTCCATCAGGGGCAACCAGGACCCCAAGTGACTCTGGATCCCTCCCTAGGGAGGGGAGAGGAGAGCTGTCCTCCATATGCTCTATCCTCTACCTCCTCTGCCGACCCCCGGCAACCCAAGTCCGTCACCGAACGTGGGTTGCCAGCATGGCATGAGGTGTGGCATCCAGCGCCTCAACCCTCAGTGCCACGGGGCCAGGTGACAGGATCTCTTGATCCTGAAAATTTCACATAGTGCAGTTCAGTGGGGCCAAAGTTACAGAGGTGTAAAAAATGTAAAAGTCTCAGTTTTTGAAAATGTTAAGACTTTTTTTGCCACCCAATAACTAAACAAATATGAGACTTTGAAACCTAAAACTTTCAGGTTTGATAGAGGGTGGACCAAGATGTGTGCTTTTATGGTTTATAGGTTTAAATGTTAAGTATTTTTTAAATTATTTAAGGAAAATTTTCAGTTTCTGAGCATGTGAAGTTCAAAAAATCAACGTTCTACAGATAACTAAATTTTTGCGACAACAGCTGATTGCATTATAGGACACAGCTGTCATTTACTAACAAACAACCGCTGTGTCATATAGTGCAACCCCTGCTGTGTCATGACTCAGAGGTCAGGGATGGGGCTACTGTCATTGTAGCCCCACCATCCTGACTGTGCTGTGCTTCAGTAAACTGTTATCTGTACACTGGGGGCCCCAATCCCCATTGACAGTGTATTTATTTATTTTTTAATTATTTTTATTATTTAATTATTCCTTTTTGATATAATCCAACACTGGGATGCCCACCCCTGGTGTCGGATACTCCCCCGGCCAGTTGTTTTACTAACAGTGCTGACATTGGGGGTCCCAATGCCCATGTCAACATTTACAACCTCCCCCAAGCAGTATGGACACTGGGCAGCCTACCTCAGTGTCCCAAAATAGTTTTATTTACTCCATCCCTGAAAAGAAAAAACTATCCCATGATGTCTTTGGTTTTTTTAACCTGAAAAAAAGAAAACCGTCCCTTGTCGTGAGAGAGGAAGCCAATCCAAGATGGCGTGCTGAGTGTTCAGTGGGTGAGCCGTTGCGCCAACACAGCAACTAGACATTTGTTATGTGTGGTCGTTTCTTCTTCAAAGTCGTCTTTTCTCCAACTGTTTGATTATAGGAAGCTATCCTGCTGCTTTTTGCAGAAGACAGTGGTCGATTTTCTGCAGAGTATGTCCCTTCCCAATCAGAGAAAGCAATCTGCAGCAAACACCGCCTCTGTATCGCAGACACAATGAGAGCAACGAGAAAGCCATGGGAAAAAAAGTATACTCTGATATTTGACTCAACGGCTGTGGAAGAAATAAATACTACAAAAAAACAAGGTCTGGTGCTAAGACGTACCCACTTACAGCAGCAAAAGTTGAACTCATTTTTTTCACCTGCAATCATTTTTCAGGACTTCCTGTTTCACCAACCTGTGACCCTCTTTCTTTATCTGTTCACCCGATGCACTGTGACTTGCCTCTGGAAGCCAAGGAATGAAACTATATGACAGTGGATGAGGAGGAGGGGGAAACTTCTGCGACTTCTGGGATATCTACCAGCGATATGCCTGAAACAATTTCTAAATCTTGCCCTAGTAATGCTGGGCTTCAAAACATTGAGGGGAACCTTATGGAAACACAGGTGAGCTTACTCACAGATGCTGTCTCTACTTCTCATAGTATTCTTAACCTCGAGGGATGGACTTTGCTGAATTCTGCATGTTCATATAATTTTCAAGTCTCTATAATTATGATCAATCCTGGGACATCTGTTAATGCCTGTGGTAATATACGAGGACTTGAAACTTTCTGTTTCGAATTTTAAGGCCTTTCAGTTAGAAATTCATAATGAAATACAAAGTGGCTTCACTACGATCAGTACTGCTCTCTCTGATTTATCAAAGGTATTCACTGAGATTAACTCTAAATTGGAAAATCTGACCATTCGAACCAACAAAGCAGAAACTAGAATGTGCGCTCTTGAGGAAAGAGTGGATCCTGTTGCTTTAAAACAAGCAGAACACAGTACATTTATTGCAGACCTTCAGAAAAAATAGCAGAATTAGAAGATAGATCTAGAAGGGCAAATCTTAAAATCATGGGCCTCCCTGAAGGCAGTGTGGGTCTGGGGGACCCTCTCCAGTACTTTGAATAATGTTTGACACTAGCCCTTAAACTGAAATATTCAGAGGGAAAACTGATTATTGACCATGCACAGTGAGGCGGGGGGCACCCTTAAATGTATACTAATACACAAACTGCTTCAAAATATTCTCCGACAGTATTTGTCAAGACCCATTATTTTCAAGACCGAGAAGCAATCTTGTGCTCTGCCAGACTTAATAAAGGCTTGTTTGTGGAAAATTTAAAAGTCTCTGTCTTCCCAGACTTTCCACAATCTACAATGCAGAGCCGCAAGGCCTTTGATCGAGTCAAGGAAATTTTAAAAGCCAGGAACATAAAGTTTTCTCTTTTGCTCCCCCACCTGCTTGCAGATTTTTATTCATGGCAAACCAGTGATCTTCATGGACCCAAAAAGGCTGAGATATACCTTCACACGCTGGATGGCTCTACATACAATGAGGTGGCTGCTGCAGGGGCCGCTGTGAGTGGAACTAAATGATTATTTTTATGCTTATAATAAATGCCCTGCATTGAATTAGTACAACCTGCCCTAGGAATATATGACTATATGTATTACTAGATGTCTGAAGCTGTATTCAAAATTTAATAGATTATAAGCAGTGAGGATCCTTAGTTACAGGAATATTCCTAGGATACTGGGGGGTATTGGTTAATAGAAGATTAGTATGTACTATTATTAGTATGAAGAAGCATTGTGCTTGTTAATTCTTTGTTCCTTAAAAAGCTGTGGCGTCAATGGCTCGCTCTTTATGAGCGTTCAAAGATCATCTGGACTTTGTTGAGGAGGAGACTATGTAATATTGCAATAGGGCATATTATCCTTGGCACACTTGTTAGTAGTATAGTAATTACTGAAGTTAATGTACAATGCCAAAGAATATATAGAATATGGAATGGTGTATATATTCGGTATATTGGCCCTATCCAGAAAGTTGCTGTTAGAATAAACTGTTTTTTTATTGAACATAGTTTACTTAAGGGGGAAAATGTTCAGTAGCACTAGGGGTAATTACGCATTTTCATTTCTGAGATATGGTATGGGACACAATTATTTTACTCTATTTTGCTCTAGTGAGGAGTACGGATCAATAGCTACCTATTGGGGGGATGATGTTATAAGTAGTAATCAGAATGGCATATTTGCACAATATGGAATAGTAAAAAAGAGTGAATCAACTGACAACTTAACTTCTGCTCAAGCTATGGGTAAATGTACAATGGAATTGTATGTATGACACTTTAAAACATCCAGCAGACCAGACCTGGGTTTGAATCCCACAGCTTCCACTTGCATACTGTGTGACCCTGAGCAAGTCACTTAACCTCCTTGTGCTCCCAGATCGCTCCTGTAAAAAAGCTTTCAGCTTAGTGTGCTATACCTGGTTAAATAACTAACTTAAAAAAAAAAACCTGGGGTTCTTTTTTCTCTCCTTTTTTTTCTGTTTAAAAGATGCAATATCAACTAAAAATTGGCAAGCTGAAATGTTAAAGGTATACAAGACCGAAATAAGGCCTAGAGAATATTTAATTGGCTGGCTAAAAAGGGGATTAACTGTGAACTCTTCCAGGAAACTCATTTGTTAGGTAATGAATTTACCTTCTACTGTAAAAAAATGGGGACCGGGGGTTAGCGCTCCATTTAAGAATAACTCATGGGGAGTCTACATCTTTTTTAAAAAGTCTCTTAATGTCCAAATAATCAAACAAGTATCTGACCCTGAAAATCGATTCATTATACGTTATATTTTATGTCTGGTCAGTTATACACAATCACTAATGTTTACGCTCCAAACAAAAACTCTCCATTATTTTTTAATAACTTTTTCTGGAACTATGTAATTTTCCAGCTCTATTTGTTATAGGGGGATATTTTAATTTAGTACTGGATCCCACTATGGACAGGTCCAGCGTTCATCCAGACAGGTTGACATCTGCAGCTAAAACAGTGAAATTACATATGTCTGAGCTGTGTTTAACAGAGATATGGAGATACATGAATATATATATAACCAGCAGTACTCATTTTTCTCTCCTGTTTACAATAATTATTCTAGGATTGATTTTATTTTGCTGTCTAATTAATTAATTTATCAAGTTACTAAGGTACCGATAGTGATTTCAGATCATGCCCCTATTATGCTGACATTGCACTATTCAGATAAAATAAAACAGAACCATTTTAGACTCGACCCATTACTGCTTAAAGATATAAAATTCATTAAACTGATTAAAATGGATATGGAAACTCTTTTACTGATAATAAACCAGAGGATACAAATGTGGGCTGCTGGTGGGAATCTTTTAAAGCATTTCTATGAGGTGCTATTACCCAGGGTTTTAAATAACTGATTAGCAGTTTTTTCCTGGGACAATACTAACTGTACAGAAAGTATTTATATAGGTTTTCTAGAAGTGTTATGTTTATTAAACACAATGAGGCAAGTGATATGCATTTTAACAATGTTTTAGCACTTTATAAGCAAAACGCTAATCAATATTTAGAGTTAAATAAAACCTTTTCACCACATATACCATCAGATGTAATAAAAAGTCAAGTTTAAAAAATGCAGGAGCTAGAGTCCTGTATTCTCAATACAGAAGAACTTTATACACAGTCATCTAAAGATCCTTCTATATTTTCGCATTTGAGCTCCTTGAAAGAGCAATATAATAAACTGGAGGCGGAAGAATCAGAAAGACAACTTATGTATACATGGAGCCAATATTATGTGTTGGAGGATAAGTCTGGTAAATTGCTTGCATGACAACTTAAAATTCAGCAACAAACTAACCTAATAACATCTGTCCAGAACTCTCATGGTGACATGATTATCAATCAATACAGTATTTTCCCACTATTATGAGTCACTTTATGCTTTGGATCTTACATGTACCTCTGAAAATACTAATAGCTTTATTTCCGGACTGACCTTTCCCTCATTAACGCGGAGGGGGGGTGGGGAATTATTGGAACAGGATATTACCCTGCAGGAGATCTTGCAGGCTATCCAAAATCTCCAGTCAGGCAAAGCCCCAGGCCCTGATGGCCTTATGATTGATTTCTTTAAAATATTCTCTCAATTTTTAGCTCCCTACCTCAAAAATATATTTGACTATATGTTTATACTCAACATTTACTACCTTCATTCAAGGAAGCATGTATACATGTGTTCCTTAAAAAAATGAAAGACCCTACACTGTCTAGCTCCTACAGACCCATTTTGCTCATAAATTCTGATGCCAAAATTTTGGCTAAGATCCTGGCCACCAGATTGGAAAAAGTCCTCCCACATTTAATACACCTCGATCAAAATGGATTCATTAAGGGACACTCACTGACTTCAAATATCAAGAGGACCTTAAATCTATTAGATCATTATAAAAACTCTGATCTCTCCCTGTTATTATTAGATGCCGAAAAGGCATTCAACCATGTCGAATGGCCTTATATCAAAACTGTTATGACTAGATTTGGATTTGGTCCCAAATTTATGCAGTGGATTGAGGCACTTTATTCTGATCTGGTGGCCAGGATTAAAACAAATCATGATCTTTCTCCAAAATTCCAGTTATCACGAAGAACCCATCAATGGTGCCCCTTAGCACCTTTCATTTGTGCCCTATCCATCAAAACTTTGGCTATAAACATTTGAGAATCTGCTATTATTCGGGGACCTAAAATCAATAATATTGAACACTGTATTAGCTTATATGCCGATGATACTTTGATATTTGTCCGGAACCTGAATCAATCATTTAAATTTATCATAGATTTTATCTCCAATTTTGGAATGGCTTCTGGATATAAAGTCAACTGGAGCAAAACAGAGATCATGGAAAGCAAGTCACACTCGGACCCTTTTAATCCCCTACTCAAGTATAAACTTAAAATCATAATAGAAATCTTATACTTAGGGATACATATAATTCTACTTGTGTAATTTACTTTACTTATAACTCTTAACTGTTTCTTCACTAACGTGGAACCTTTGTAAATGACCTTCAGCTCAAAGGTGCTTTCTGAAATATTGATAAAACGGTGATCCAATTTAATATATTATGGCGAATTTACTATACATCACATAGGCTCAACCTAATGAACCCTGGGGTACTGGACATGTACCCTCGGTGCCACCACTCGTCAGGTACCTTGGAGCACATGCTGATCTCTTGCCCAGTTTTAAACACTGGAGGAGGTTGTGGAGTCAAAAACAGTGGAGGAATTCAAGCATGCATGGGACAGTCATAAGGCAATTCTAGTGGGTGGGGGTAGGAAGAAATAGGCTGCTGGTTAACTAGGATCTGCAGCTTATCCATTAGGTAGGGAAATGGGCAGACTGTGTGGGCCAAGCGGTCCTTATCTGACATCAAATTTTATGTTTCTATTAAAATAAATAAATATAGATAATGAAGTTAAAAAATTACATTTTCTTAAGTTTGATCCACTAATTCTGAAAACTATTAAAGTATTTAAACAATGGGAAAATCCCCACTTGATCCTAATGGGCAATGTTAAGATTGTTAAAATGATACACGTCCTATATTTTTTTTTTCAAAATATCCCTATTATTATAAAAAACTACTTTTTCATGGTTTGGAAATCTTAATTAAGAAAACTTTATGGAAGTACAAAAGACCCCATTTGAAGATAAATAAATTATATTTACCAACTACTGATGGTGGGCTAGCCCTACCCCATTTTAAAAATTATTACTATGCTGCCAATTTGGCTGCAATACAAAAATGGTTCCATCATTATATTAATGATCATCCAGTACATATAGAAACTTCAGGGTCACCATATATAAATTTAAAACACTGTTTATTTGCTGGGAAACAAACTCTGCTGTGGAATAAGCTCATTTTCTGTACATTAACAGCTGTAAAAATCTGGCATAATGTAACTGGCACAACTATCTCTTCTCTAAAATGCTTCATACACTCTCTTATATATTTAAACTCATTTTTTCCTCTGTCTCTTAGTGACCCCATATTTTGACAATGGTATTTTGGGGAGCTATGTGAAGTTGGCCAATTTATTGAGGAGGGCCAAATTCTTGACTTCGGAAATTTGAGAACTAGATTTTGCCTCCCTAACACACATTTTTATAGGTATTTACACGTGTGTGACTTCATAAATAAAAAAAATAAAACAACCTGAAAAATCAAAATTTGTGCAACTGCTGCAGACCCTAACCTCTATAAAATCCTGTAGAACCATTTTGATCATTTATAAAACTTTAGCTAAAAATACTGGAGAGGAGATGGACCAGTTAAAAACTAAATGGGAAATAAAATTAAATCAGACCATTCCCACCTCTTTATGGAATAAAATAACTAATCTGAAAGGATGGGAACTTAAATCTTCTAGATATATTTAAATCCAATTTAATATATTATGGCGAATTTACTATACATCACATAGGCTCAACCTAATGAACCCTGGGGTACTGGACATGTGCCCTCGGTGCCACCACACATCAGGTACCTTGGAGCACATGCTGATCTCTTGCCCGGTTTTAAACACATAGTGGGATACAGACTTAGGCATACTGTCTTTGGCTATAGACAAGAGACTTTTTAAAGATTCACTTTGGATGTTAACTCAGATACGTTGGCCCATTGAGACATTTGTTTGTTTGTTTGTTGAATTTTGTTGACCCGGTAAGCCCACTGGGCCTAGAAGTCCCTTTTTCAGGGGTGACCGGGGAAAAGGGGGATATAGATGGTAAGCAACTGAATTTGAACCAGATTAAGCTGTTGGTGGTATTTTTTCTAGTGAATGAGGGAAATTTGGCCAGGACACTGGGGAAATTCCCCTACACTTTTCGATAGGTGCCATGGGATCTTTAACATCCACCTGAACTACCACCAATCCAGGCAGATGGAACCTTGGTTTAACGTCTCATCCGAAAGACGGCACCTCAGAAGTGCAGCACCCCTCTCATGCTGCACTACAGTGTCAGTACTGGGATATTAACCCAAGTGCCAGATGTGGGAACTGAACCCACCCATTTGAACTGCTATAAGAGGTCATTAATAAATATAGGCACCATAAATGCAGATTAATTCTTATGAAGTGGAAAGACAGTGATCCCCCGTTATTTATGATTTGGATTAATTCTATGACTTCTATTCATCAAACAGAATGGATTCATTATACAAATTAAAAACAGATTAATAAATTTGATTCAATCTGGAATCCATTTATTTATACTCTCCATGGGCCACTACATAATATTTAGATCGGAGAAAATCCTATTGCATTCCTGAAGATAAATGCTCTTTAAAATATAAAACAGCCCAAATCTGTTAGATAGGTAAATATGATGGTGCCCCGTTACTGTATTTGCCCTGACTTTAGCCATACTGATGTCATATATCTCTTGTCATTATGAGGACATTATACATTAGAGTAGACATGGGATTTTATGATGAAATTAAGAAAAGTACATCAAAGCAATGCTTAGGTTGATTTGCTCTTCTGCAAAAATGTTACTTCGTATATGACTATATATTATGCTGGCATTGTAATGCATTGATGATAGAGAATCAAATAAAAACAGAAAGAAAACCGTCCCTCGTCAGCCTCGCCATCCCCCTCCCCATCCCGATCCTCCCACTGAGCACCCACAACCCCACACACCCCCTTACCCTATATGTACCTGCTGGGGTTGTATGCTGTCATCCTCTGTGGACCGAGACACATCTGGACTCTTCAAAGCCGAACCGTGAACTGAGGAATAAAGGCAGGTGCTGTATAATGTATTTCAATGGCATATATCTAGGGACAAATGACCTAGCTGGGAATGGGATCAGAGCTGTGCAGGAGGAGTATGTGGAGTTGGGGAGGGGCCTTAGACAAGTAGCATGCACGGTAACCTTCTCAGAGGTACTGCCTGTCTATGGCATGGGTGAGGCTACAGTACTCTGCACTCTGGGATTCGATGAATGGTTGAAAAACTGGTGCAGAGCACAGGGGTTTTGGCTTCACTGGGGACTGGGGGTCCACTTGGAGGGATACAGCACTATACTGGCACGATGGTCTGCTTCTGTCCAGAAGGGGAACCAGGATCCTATGTGATAGGTTTAAATGCTTCATTGGCAAACTTTTAAACTAGCCAAGGGGGAGCACCAAAAAGGAGCAGGGAATTCCCAACCTTCCCCCATAAAACAGGGTAGTTAGCAAGGTTAACACCAAGGTAGAGAGGTCAATGGGGGCAGGGCAGGGGTAAATGGAGAAAAAGGCAAAGGCAGTAAGTACAGGGATGGGGCTACAAGTGGTAAGGCCATCCAAAAATGGAGGACGATGAGTACCAATGCCCATAGTCTGGGTAACAAGCTTCCTGAACTAGTGGCATTGATGGAAGAGGGATGCCTGGATATCATGGCAGTCACAGAAACATGGTACACAGAGAAACATGACTGGGATGTCAACATGTTAGGGTACACAATCTATAGGAGGGACAGGGAGGATAAAATAGGAGAAGGAGGAGTAGCTCTCTACATAAGAAAATAGATCAAAGCAACAGAACTAAAAGGTAAACAGGGAGGAGAAGAGGCACTGTGGGTCACCTTGGAGACAGGAAATGGCACCACAATCCACATAAGGGTTATATACAGACCCCTGTCTCTGGGGAGGATGTGGACAAGGAAATGACAGGTGGCATCCTTAGAATGGCAGATAAAGAAAGAGGGGATGTTGTTGGTGGGGGACCTGAATATGCCAGATGTTAACTGAAACACATTTGCTACAGGTACGGTCAAAAGTAGCTCCCACTCAACCACCATAAAAGACAAGCCAGTAACAATAGTATAGTAGGGGTGGTTTATTCAACCCACTTTCTTTGTGATTGCACATCTTCTACTTGCTTCAAACAATTTTATATACATGTTGACATTTCAGAACCGCAATTGTTCCTTCCTCAGACAAAAGAGCTTTACATTATAATCACCAATTCAAGCAGAATAATATATTTAAATTCTGAAAGCAAAAAGAATAAAAGTTTTTATACTTTGCTTCTTCTTTTGAATAATCAAATCAAATACTTAAAAATAATGTAAATACTGCTTTAAAAAGGAACCAAATAAAAGGGGGAACAGAAGGAAGTGGGGAAGGCAGTTAGAATAGCAAAGGCCCAAATTGAGGAAAAGATAGCAAACTCTGTTAAGAAGGGGATAAAACCTTTTATAGGTACATTAGTGAGTGAAGAAAGACTAAGGGTGGTCAGAGGGTAACAGTGAAAAGGCAGAGATGCTGAATGAATACTTTCGGTAAATATTCACCAAAGAAGAGGAGGAGGACGTACCTAAACCAAACAATAGAAGCACTCTGGATAGGGGGGTTGATACCAGTCCATTTACAGAAGAGTCATGAAAGAACTCCTAAAACTCAAGATGGACAAGGCAATGGGGCCTGATGGGATTCACCCCAGAATTCTGAAAGAACTAAGGGAAGAACTAGTGACACCACTGACTACCCTTTTTAACAAATCATGGGAGGATGGTGCGGTACCTGAGGACTGGAGAAAGGCAGATGTGATTCCCCTTTACAAAAGTGGGAGCAAGACAGAGGCAGGAAACTACAGACCTGTTAGTTTGATCTAGGAAAAATGATGGCATCACTTCTGAAAGAAATAATTGTTGAGCACCTAGAGGCCAGCAGGCACAGGACCCAAGGCAGCGTGGATTCATAGCGGGAAGGTCATGTCAGATGAATCTAATAGATTTTTTTGACTGGGTAACCAAAGTAGTAGACCAGGGAGGGGCTGTGGACATGGTCTACCTAGACTTTAGCAAAGGCATTTGACATAGTCCCACACAAACAATTAATAAACAAGTTAGCCAGCCTGGGAATGGGTCCCAGGGTGGTAGCCAGGGTTAAAATTGGCTGGACAACAGGACACAGAAGGTAATAGTAAATGGAGTCCACTCTGAAGAAAGGGGGGTTATGAGAGTGGTACTGCAGGGTTCAGTATTGGGGCCGGTCCTCTTTAATGTCTCTATAAGTGACATTGCAGAGGGACTGGAAGGAAAAGTATGCCCCTTTGCAGATGACACAAAGATCTGAAACAGGGTTGATGCACAGGAGGGGTGGAATGGATGAGAAGAGACTTGGCAAGGTTGGAGGAATGGTCAAAAGTATGTGTTACGTCTGGACCCCTGCCTTTTTGCAAACGACAGGTGGTATGCTGTTGAAGCTGACAGCAGTACCTGGTGGAGACTGGGTTCGGGGAGGACTAGATTACTCAGCACAGGGGCTTAGGTTTGGCTACTCTGCACAGGGGCACCCAAGTAAATCCGAACACAGAAAGCAATAACTGTAATGTCCAATACCAGGAATGGGATTCTAAAGTGTGTCTTTTATTCACATCCAAACTGAACAAACAAAGCATAGACAGACCCCCACGGGGCTACATTCCTGGTAATGCAGATAAGAGTAACAGAACACTTCTTCAGCACTTCAGCCCTCAGGCTCTGAACCTACCAGGCACACAGCCCGGACTTGCACGCAGCTTTGGGTACACAGCCTGACTTGTACACTATTTGGTTTTTTCCTGGCCCAGCTCCCCTGCTGGCCACTTGATCCCTGTCCATATGGCAGTGGACACATTTTCCGTTGGTGGCTCCCCAAAACACCTTAGAGCCTTCGACTCCTTAAGGGAAATTTCCTTTCAATCCCACGTCTGGGTACTTCCCTCCGCACTGGCCAAGTGCCTGAGGCAAAGTAAAAGGGCCACAGAGCAAATCCGTAGAGGTGAACCTGGTTACTAAAGATGGGGGTCTCCCACCTCCAGCTTCCACAATCCATACCCAGCCATTTCTCTGGACATTAAACAACTCTTTTTGAAAGCTTGCCAATGTAGATTAAAGGGTAAATGTATAGCACATTTCCTCTACATGTCTTGACTTTCCCCTTGTACTAAACTCGAACATACTTAAACATCTCTTCGCGAAAAGCTTGGCAATGTAGATTAAAGGGTAAATGTATAGCACATCTACTCTACATGTCTTGACTTTTCCCTTGTGCTGGACTTGAACATACTTTCACTTTGGCTAAGCCTATTCCTCTAGGCCTCCCACTAATTCAGCAGTCCAATCCCCACTTCAACACAGTTCAGGTGAAACATAGGCCCTTGACAAGAGTAGAACTCACCCTTTGGTTGCAGGTGCCTCACAGGCGAATCTTGACAGCTTCTGGTGCCACAACACATTTCAGAAAATAAAGCAGCTTCTTCCCTAGCCGGAACCAGGAGGTTGCCCCTGGAATAACAGGCAAACCTTCCACCCCCAGCCCCTCAGGGATGGGGCACAGAGACCAGTAACAGCAGTCTCCAGCACTTCAAGAACAGCTTACTGTGTTCCTCTTTAGGCAGAAACACACACCTTTCCCTAAAAGCAGCTCTATATCAGAGCTTAGGCTCCAAGAGCCTGTGCACAGACTGCTGTGCTCCTCCCTTCAAGACTTCTCACACACAACTGCTTCAGCTCACTGTTCAAAAACTCCCAACATTATAACCTAACTCCCATCTGCATATTCCAACGTGGCTCATGCAGCTGCGATAGTTCTATGGTGATGTCATCCCTCAGTCTCAGATGAGACTGAGAACAGAGTGAGACAGTGTGAAATCCATTTAACTGGAGTTTCACAAGCTGCCTTCCCTGCCTACCACTAGGTCTTACTGGGATTCTAGTAACCCCAGGTAACAGTGGGGTTACACTCACCCTGGGCAAGGAAAATGACTGTCTGCAGTCATTATTTACCCACCTTAGGCTGTCCCACCCTATGTGCTACCTGCAGAGGAGGGTGATCAGGCCCCCTTCTACCATGTGTGCTAGCATAGGCAGGCAACACTAAGGGCCTAAAGGTCTTTAGCTGACATATCAGCCTCTACTCTACCCACTAACTATGGGTGTCTAGTGGCTCTGCTAGAACTGTCCAGAGCATAGCCCTAATAGCTCAGCACTGCAGTCCCTATGGCCATTCAGGACCACAGCCTGTCTATCCCCCCCAGCCCTCTAGGGAAAATCTGTCTGCCTCTAACTTAATACCCCAAAACAAAAACAAACCAGGGACCTCCCCGACCTTGGGCACCCTGCAACCACACACTAAGAACTAATACCATCTATTACATTACATTACTGCCTCCCACCCCCACAACCACACCTGTGGAAGGAAAAGGTTACTATAATAACAACAACAATGACAGCAACAGTACTTTAAACTTCTACACACTAAAGTACTAGTGAGGAACTCCGATGAGCCCCTCCTTCTCCTCCTCTTCTTGTCTTCTCTTCTATCTTCCTCACGAACACCTGCAAGAAAAAGAAAGACAACACACACTCCTAATCTGCAATCTGCATACGCAGTCTATCTAAACCCCTACTATCAAAACACTGGAGAATCCCAAAAAGATTTTTTTTAGAAAAGGTAGAAAAACAGTATATACACCAGAAAACAGTAGAAAAACAATGACATTATTTACAATACACATTTGGGGAATGGAGTGCCCTAAAAGTCCCATATTGTGACCACAGTGCCCAAAGGCTAGTAAATTAAAGAGTCTCCCCTTGGCTGGAGCCCGGTGAAGCACAGTTCTAGCAGGCCAAAGTCCCAAAGGGGAGAGTCTTTGAGGACAGTGCACACATTCTGGAGAGTGCTAGTGTAGGGTGTGTACTGCAATGTCATAAGGATAGAAAAGTTTGGACTTACCAGCCCCTTGTAGAATGAATAATACACACCGACCTGCTCCTCAGCCGAAGACTCTCCCTGGCAGCATTCTTCCGATACAGCTGGGTGGACATTTTCCAGGAACTACAGGAGGGCACATCTGGAAACTGCTGGGTTGATGTCATCTCTGGAGATGGAACCTTAGAATAGGAACAAAAAGGAAAACAGCTGGTCTGATGTCATCCAATTACCAGGCGATGAAGCAGGATACAGCTGGGCTGCTGTCCTCTCTGGATCTGAAGTCATCTGGTGGGCCAGTCGATGGATTCTGAAAAGGCCAGTATACTGTAGAACTGATGAATGTGGGGCACCTGAGTTCTGGATGTCCATACTGGTGGAACAGCAAAGGCACTGCAATGGATGGTGTGGCAGTATTGACTATCACCGCTCAGCTTTCCATCTGGCAGGCATGGGCACATTTGCAGGGAGGTCCTTGCATTGAGGCCAATAGTACAGGGGGTTAGGAGCTTGAATTATTACCCCATCTGGGTGCACATAATTCACACTGTGAAAGGTTTCACGTCCCTCTCATCTACTATTCGAACAGTGTCCACAAACAGTGTCCTGCCTCTTTCCACTGGGTGTATTTTTCATGAAACAATCTGTTCCTTACACGCTTGTTTGCACCAGGATGCACACATTTCATTGCTTTGGCCCAGATCCAGGATTTCCTGCTGTTCTCAATCTCCTCCCAGACTCTCCGAGGAAAGGTAGGAAAGGGCATCCCATAGATTTCATTCGCCTTCCTACAAACCAGTCTCTCCTCTTTACTAGCTTTGGTCAACCTGAGACCGCTGGCCTGGCTGGGGGGCAGCCAGTCCTGGTTCTGCCACCTACGTATTCTCAACAAGATGAAAAATGGATCCCTGACTTCTTTTTCTAGCACAGCCAGGGCAGTGGCATCGCCACTCTCTTCCATGCATTCTTCTGAGGCAAGAGCTTGAGGCTGTGTACCCGTTCCTTTTTCACAAGGCCACATAGGTTCCCCCTCTTCTTCTTCCTCACTGAGAATCTGTGCCCAGGAGTGAGCAGTTGTCCTCACTCCTGAGACTATCCACTCATCACTAGGCGGGGAGGTCAACACCTCCCATTCAAAGGCCTCCCTCATCTCATCTTCTCATATGAGACTTGGGCTAGACCGCCCCCAGGGGTCTACTGATGCTCTGTCTGAATTATCTCCCTGCGATCCAGCATCCAAAACATCAGCATATGGTTCTTTCTCTAAATCTGCACTCTCTAGCTTTGTGCTACACTCCCCCGAGGGGCCTTCTTCAACAGGCTCTGCATGGTGCTGTGTGCTGCCAACTACGGATTCCTGAACTTTTGTCCATGTGGGAGCCAAACGAATCTTGGGCACTTTATACAAGCCGTATTTCTCTAGGCACCCAGAACAGTGAGGTACCATGAAGACGTCCCTTCCAGCATTTAAGCATATTAGACACAATTGCACTGGATATCCAGGAATCGCCACATGAGAAGGCAGCTGTCCTCCATAGCAACACCTTTCAATGTCCCTTAACTTATTTACTTCTGCTGCTACTGCAGCCCGGGCATGATCCGGGTTGAGGGCTGATCCTGAGGCCATGACTGCAGAGAAAACAAACAAATGCTCGCTGTTACTGAAAGTCCCACTTCACTGAACACTTTATTTTACTTTTAAAATGGCTCCTCTGCTGCTGTGTTTACATTACTACCCCACCCTGCAATGGCGGCGGTAGCACTCCTGCGCATCAACATTCAGAAATTGGGTCAAGCCACTGCGCATCCGATTTACACACACTACTGATAACTTTGCTCAAAACTGCACAGACTTGCACTGTTCTTTTCCTAGCACATTTATATGATTTGCCACTGACTCTTCACTTGCTGAAAACATTTATTTAGCTCACAGTCCCTTAAAGCCTCAGGATTTCAAGCACAGGATTGTCTGTAACTAGTGCTGCACATTTTGCTACAACTCACAGTCTATTTCTGGCTTTGAAACTTTATGCTGACGCTGAACTCATGTAACCCCTCACCTCTGCCTTTTTAGCAAAATGACAGGTGGCATGCTGTTGAAGCTGACAGCAGTACCTAGTGGGGACTGGGTTCGGGGAGGATGAGGTTACTCGGCACAGGGGGACCTAGGTTTGGCTACTCTGCACAGGGGTACCCAAGTAAATCCGAACACAGGAAGCAATAACTGTAATGTCCAGAAACAGGAATGGGATTCTTCAGTGTGGCTTTTATTCACTTCCAAGCTGAACAAACAAAGCATAGACAGACCCCCATGGGGCTACATTTCCTGGTAATGCAGATTAGAGACAACAGAACACTTTATCACTATTTCCAGCCCTCAGGCTTTAAACCCACCAGGCACACAGCCCGGACTTGCATGCAGCTTTGGGTACACAGCCCGACTTGTATACACTTGGGTTTTCCCCACTGGCCCGGCTCCCCCGCCGGCCACTTGATCCACGGTCCATTGGAAGAATGAACCAATTATCCCATTCGCACGGTCCATTGAAGGAATGAACCAATTATCCTGTCATGGCTCCCCACACCACACTAGAGTTTGTGACTCCTAGAGAGAATTTTTCTTACAATCCCACTTCTGGGTACTTCCCCCATCACTGGCCAAGTGCCTGAGGCAAAGTAGAAAACCACAGAAGAAATCCGAAGAGGTGGACCTGGTCACTAAAGATGGGGGGCCACCCACCTCCAGCTCCCACAGCCCATACCCGGCCATTTCTCTGGAAATTGAACAATTCCTTTACTGAACTTTTAAATGTAGATTAAGGGTAAACGTCTGTCACATCACCTCTACATATTATTTGCATCCCAACAAACTCTGGAACTTGAAACTACTTTTAACTTGCTTAGCCCATTACTCTAGGCTTCCCAATATTTAGTAGTTTAATTCCCACATTGTCACACAAGTCCCAGGGTGAAAAACATATGCCCTTTTAGCCAAAGCAGACATTCACCCTCACGTTGCAGGTGCCCCACAGGCAACTCACAAATCTTCTGGTTCTCCCAAATAAATACTGGAACACATAGGCAGCTTTTCCTCCACAAGCAGAACTAGGGGATTGCCCCAGGAATCTGCAGGGAAACCTTCTCATCCCCCCCGAGGGAGGGGGCACTGAGACCCGAAAACAGCGGTCTGCACCACTTCAGTAGTCTTCTGTGTCTCTCTTTAAGGTGGAGACACATACCCTATTTACTTAAAAGTAGCCCTCTGTCAGGGCTGAGGCTCCTAGAGCCTTCACTGAGCTGCTTTACCAGCAAGCTCCCAACTTCTCACTCCACTCACTGAAGACAAACTTGAAGACTGACTTCAAAACTCCCAACGTTCTATCTAACTCCCTTTGCTGCAGATTCCAATGTGGCTCATGCAGCTGCGAAAGTTCTATTGGTGATGTCATCCCTCAGTCTCAGCTGAGACTGAGAACAGAGTGAGACAGTGTGAAACCCATTTAACTGGAGTTTCACAAGCTGCCTGCCCTGCCTACCACTAGGTCTTACTGGGATTCTAGTAACCCTGGGTAACAAGGGGGTTACACTCATAACTATGCTCACAGTCAATGGCTTAACAGACTTGCTTTAGCTGGTAAAACTTGACACAGTCTTTATTTGCAAAGCGACTACACTGCTGCACACATATTCAGCTGGCTTTTGGCAGAAAATCACTGTTTTGAGCAATTTTTACTGTAGGTACTCACTGTTATTAGTAGCTGTTTACTGCGACGGAAAAACGGCTTGCAGCCAGTCTTGGAGTCCTTAGAAAGGAAGCGGGTGGGCAGTCCTGCTGATCGTCTCTCTGATCACCACACTTACAATTCAGTCGATCGAGATGTGGGTTGAGCCCGATTTTAAACAGAAAAGTCTATTTTTAATACTTTTACAGCGCTTTTTAATCACCACGACGCTCCTCCACTAAGCCAGTACACGCACTCCACTCACACTCCCTCTCGAATGCTGGGCAGTCACTGTAGAGCTGGCTGGGGGCGGGACTGACTGTAGTCTCACCAATCATACGATGCCATGCAAATGAGCTTCTTTCCCTCGCGAGTGCTCTTCTCTTCACGGCGATCATCGAGCAGGCAAATTTAAACTGCAAAACTCCCTTTTTTTTTAACTGACTCCACGGCAGGAGCCCATTTCAACCATTTAGCATGGCTATTAACACTGCAAGTCTCTCAGTTTACTAAAAAGCATTTCCAACGTCCAGGGCACAATTTTCCTGTTGCTACCCCTAGTCTTCCATGCTTTTCTTTATCATAACAGTTCTTTAAAAAGCATTTCCAACATCCAGGGCACAATTTTCCTGTTGCTACCCCTAATCTTCCACACTTTTCTTTATCACACACAGTTCTTTAGAAAGCATTTCCAACGTCCAGGGCACAATTTTCTTGTTGCTACCCCTAGTCTTCCACACTTTTTTTTTTATCACACACAGATTTTTAAAAGCTGGCAAAAACGCTGTAAATATTTGATGCAGGACAAGGGCATACTCTTTCAGCTTTACTGCTCCTTGGTAAACAGCTGGCATTTTAACAGCAGCATATGAACCACAGCACACAGCGACACACTAGTTAAACTTGCTTCAGCTTTCTGGGCTACCTACTGCCAGATAACCAAAATGCTAGTCCCTTGCCCGAGCACCCTTCCTCCCTAATTTAAAATCCCAGCGGTGCCTCCATTTTGTTACCCCCGGACTCCTGCATTTTTGCAAATGACAGGTGGTATGCTGTTGAAGCTGACAGCAGTACCTGGTGGGGACTGGGTTCGGGGGGACTAGGTTACTCGGCACAGGGGCTTAGGTTTGGCTACTCTGCACAGGGGCACCCAAGTAAATCTGAACATAGGAAGCAATAACTGTAATGTCCAATACCAGTAATGGGATTCTAAAGTGTGGCTTTTATTCACATCCAAACTCAACAAAGCATAGACAGACCCCCACGGGGCTACATTCCTGGTAATGCAGATAAGAGTGACAGAACACTTCTTAAACACTTCAGCCCTCAGGCTCTGAACCCACCAGGCACACAGCCCAGACTTGCATGCAGCTTTGGGTACACAGCCCGACTTGTACACTATTTGGGTTTTTCCTGGCCTGGCTCCCCTGCTGACCACTCGATCCCTGTCCATATGGCAGTGGACACATTTTCCATTGGTGGCTCCCCAAACCACCTTAGAGTCTTCGACTCCTTAAGGGAATATTCCTTTCAATCCCATGTCTAGGTACTTCCCTCAGCACTGGCCAAGTGCCTGAGGCAAAGTAAAAGGGGCACAGAGCAAATCCGTAGAGGTGAACCTGGTTACTAAAGATGGGTGGTCTCCCACCTCCAGCTTCCACAATCCATACCCAGCCATTTCTCTGGACATTAAACAACTCTTTTTGAAAGCTTGGCAATGTAGATTAAAGGGTAAATGTATAGCACATTTCCTCTACATGTCTTGACTTTCCCCTTTTACTAAACTCGAACATACTTAAACATCCCTTTCTGAAAAGCTTGGCAGTGTAGATTAAAGGGTAAATGTATAGCACATCTACTCTACATGTCTTGACTTTTCCCTTGTGCTGGACTTGAACATACTTTTACTTTGGCTAAGCCTATTCCTCTAGGCCTCCCACTAATTCAGCAGTCCAATCCCCACTTTAACACAGTTCAGGTGAAACATAGGCCTTTTGACAAGAGTAGAACTCACCCTTTGGTTGCAGGTGCCCCACAGGCAAATCTTGACAGCTTCTGGTGCCACAACACATTTCAGGAAATAAGGCAGCTTCTTCCCTAGCCAAAACCAGGAGGTTGCCCCTGAAATAACAGGCAAACCTTCCACTCCCAGCCCCTCAGGGATGGGGCACAGAGACCAGTAACAGGGGTCTCCACCACTTCAAGAACAGCTTACTGTGTTCCTCTTTAGGCAGAAACACACACCTTTCCCTAAAAGTAGCTCTATATCAGAGCTTTAGGCTCCAAGAGCCTGTGCACAGACTGCTGTGCTCCTCCCTTCAAGACTGCTCACACACAACTGCTTCAGCTCACTGTTCAAAAACTCCCAACATTATAACCTAACTCCCATATGCAGATTCCAGTGTGGCTCATGCAGCTGCAATAGTTCTATGGTGATGTCATCCCTCAGTCTCAGCTGAGACTGAGAACAGAGTGAGACAGTGTGAAATCCATTTAACTGGAGTTTCACAAGCTGCCTTCCTTGCCTACCACTAGGTCTTACTGGGATTCTAGTAACCCCGGGTAACAGGGGGTTACATATGGCAGCTTAGATTCAATGCAAAGAAGTGCAAAGTAATGCACCTGGGAAACAAAAACCCAGGAGAGGAGTACACACACGGGAGGTACTAACAACAAAATGGAAAGAGACCTGGGGTAGTCATATTAGATGACCTAAAGGTAGGCAGGCAATGTGAGAAGGCAGTACGGAGGGCTGGTGGGATACTGGGATGTATAGGGAGAGGCATCACCAGTAGAAAACAGGAAGTTGTCATCCCTCTTTACAGACAGTTGGTGATACCCCATCTGGAGTACTGTGTGCAGTTCTGGAGACCCCATCTCTGCAAGGACATAGACAGAATGGAGGCAGTCCAGAGGGGGGCAACTAAAATGGTGCAGGGTCTGCACCAGAAACCATACGAAGAGAGACTAAAGAAGCTTAATATGTATACCCTCGAGAAAAGGAGGAAAAGGGGGGACACGCTAGAAACTTTCAAGTACCTCAAGGAAATCAACAAAGTCCAAGAGGTAGCTTATTTTAGAAAAAGGGATGTGCAAGAATAAGAAATTTGAAGAAAGAAGGGGAACAGATCAGGGGAAATGTGAGAAAGTAATTTTTTCACAGGCAGGATGGTTTGCACATGGAACAGCCTTCCTGAGGAGGTTGTGGGGTCAAAAACAGTGGGGGAATTCAAGAATGCATGGGACAGGTGATCGGAGGAAGTAGGATGTTGGTTAACTAGGATCTGCAGCTTACCCAATAGGAAGGGAAATGGGCAGACTGGGTGGCCAAGCAGTCCTTATCTGCCATCAAAGTCTATGTTTCTATGTTTTGAACTTATGTTCATAACTTTGCCATTTTTAAGAATTTTTCTACCAAATTTTCAACATAACCGTTTTGGACCCCACCTCATAAACACTGGCAGCGTCATTTTGTTAATAGGGCCAGGAAGGTGATTTTACGGTAGCTGCGCAAAATCACCTTTTGAGACCGAATAATGAAATTTCACCACCAGTGTTTATGAGGTGGGGTCCTGAAAAGGCCATGTTGAAATTGTGGTGAAAAAAATCCCTAAAATGGCCAAGTTACAGGTGTTTGTTGAAATTTTTCTATGCAGATGCATAACTTTGGCAATTTTCAATATTTTTTTTCTATTATCTTTTTATCTATTTTTTGTTTCCTGTTTTTCCGCCCCCCTCTGCCCTCATGTCCTTGGTGCGAGCGCATGTGTGGATGCATGCGCACGCTGTGCACTGTGGGACGCCCCACCCTACTGGTCACCCATACCCACATGCACCACCACCGGACCTTCATCCGGTGACGGCGGGACTGCGGGAGGGTGACCCCCTCCTCAGGAGAGGACAGCTGCCATTAGGCAGCTCAGTCCTCGTCCCCCCTCCCTCCCTCCCCATGCTGGCTCCTCAACGACCCAAGGTCATTCCTGAACCCAGGTCACCGGCGTGGCATGAGGTAAGGCAGAGATGCCTCAGCACTCTCTGCTACCGGGCCGCAATTTTCAATATTTTGACTCCAAAGTTTCAACATAGCCATTTTTTCACACCACCTCATGAACAGTACAGCTGTCGTTTTTCACATCCTGGCCAAAATGCGTTTTCACACCTGTGATGCAGAATGGTGTTTCAGAAGGGATTTGAACATTTTCAGCTACAGAGTTTATAAGGTGGGGTCATAAGAAAACTATATTGAAAGTTTGGGGTCAAAATATTAAAAAAACAAATAATTTATTAAGTAACATTGTTTGCACGGATGTCTATTACACCACTGGGGAATACGTTGGCTTACTGTGCCAGTGACCTGAGTTCAGGTGTGAACTAAGTGAGTCAGTTTAATGGGTCAAGGCTGATAGGGAAGGTCTTATAGCATGCAGCACCAGCCCTGGCCCGGGTAGGGAACAGAGCAGTGTTTTGGCACAGGCGCCACACCCTGTGGTGGGTCAAGGGACCTCACCCATAAGGTACTGACATGCTTGCCAGGGCCTGCTGGGTCAATGCACTAGGTCAGGACTGTCTTCTATATTGCATTTATCTCATTTTGTGCAGGTCAAGAAGAGACCTGCACAAATGAGGATACAATTCCCCTATCAGAAAATGAAGGCAAATTCTTTGCAAAAAATGATGTTAATGCAGACATTAGGGTTGTAGAACGTAAAGCGCACAATGAAGGGAAATGATAAACGTTAGAGATTTGGGTCTCTGGAGTATTTGCGAATCAGTGGTGGGGTCTTACTTGGGGTTGTCAACACTAATGCCCACCCCCTTCCCTGATCAGACAAGGTCAAACATGATGTCTTCATGCAGGGACTATAGGGCCCTGCATGAAGAAAGCTCCAACAGATTATGTTAGCCATACTGTGTCACTATGAGGCACTAGGTTGGAGATGTAGCTTGTGCTTTGGACAGGAGGCTACAGGCTGGGGGGAGGAGGTGGTCATTAGGATTGACAACCCCAAGAAAGACCTCGCCACTGATTTGCCAATACTCCAGAGACCCAAACACCTAATGTTTTTTCATTTTCCTTCTTTGTGCACTTTGCTTTGCGTTCTACCATCCAAATGTCTGCATTAGCATAGTTTTTTTTGTAAAGAATATACAGTATATTCAACACAGCCAACATTCACAGCAGTCAGTGTTGTGACATTATGTCCACTGTGTGACATCCGCATTATGCTCTTAGTCAGTGTACCCATTTAATAATCGTGTTAAAAGAAAACTGTCATACACCCCATTCCCCCCCAGCCTCTACTCATCTGCCAACCTGCAGTGAGAGGGTTTCATTTCTGTTGCAGGGTATATCTTTTAGTTTAAATTGTGTTTTTAATAACCTGGGGTGAGAGGCGCCATTTCACAGATAGAAGCGGCCAGGCCGCAACCTGTATGCAGATCAGCTTAATATTGTTCTGGCTATGTGCTGGAAGGCTCATTCATGACAAGCAGGGCACAGTGCCATGAAGTAAAAAAAAAACAGTGTGCCTTGTAGCAGTGTTTGAGCTGAGTCTTTAGAAATAAACCCAGTCAAAAATGGAGCAGTCTAACCTATTTAATTTTTTAATGTAAAATTGCAGCCTTGTGTTCGGGCATGCGCCTTAGCGCTAGGGCGCAAAAGCGCATGCCCAAACTCAAGGTTGCAACTTTCCATTAAAAAATTAAATAGGTTAGACTGCTCCATTTTTGACTGGGTTTATTTCTAAAGACTCAGCTCAAACACTGCTACAAGGCACACTGTTTTTTATTTCGTGGCACTGTGCCCCGCTTGTCATGAACGAGCCTTCCGGCACACAGCCGGAACAGTACTAAGCTGAAAAGGTCAAGCTCAGTCTTCCGGTGTGGCAGCACTTTCTAAATGTCGCCTGCTAGACAGCACACTGAACTACCATAAAGGCAAGAAACAGAGCAAATTAAATAGCAAAGGTTAGCTGAAAACTTAAGATAAACATAAAGGTTTTGTTAATCTGGCATTTCTGCAGCCCTAATTGTCACAGGGGTTTATGACAGATTTCCTTTAAGTGGTCTGAGCTCCTCCAGTATCAACACTTTTTACATCATACATGTACCTCTACCTGTATTATTGTTTCACATGAACTGGTATGTGTTGTATAGTTTGTGTGATGTTATGCTAAAATATAAATCAATAAAAAACGAAAAAAGGTGATGTGTCCTGCATGAAGAAAGCCCTGACAGATTATGTTGGCCATACTGTGTCACTATGAGGCACTAGGCTGGAGCTGTATCTTGTGCTTTGGACATGAGGCTACGGGCTGGGGAGAGGGAGTAGTCATTAGGGTTCACAACCCCAAGTAAGATCCCGCCACAGAACTGGCAATACTCTAGAGACCCAAACACCTGGGGGACATTTTCAAAGGAGATGCCCTGCAGCGTGATATTCAAGGGGAGGAGATGCATTGTGCATCTCTGGCTGCACCCAAGCACAGCGATAATGTATGCAGCGCATCTCAAGGGGGCGTGCTCATGAATATGCGGCACATCCCCATATTCAGCAGAGATGTGCGGTGCTGCTGTCCGCGCATCTTGGCAATGTGCCGAACAAAGTTAGGC